>CM049928.1:13030000-13630000 GCA_027405835.1 Asclepias syriaca | reverse complement strand
TAAAAAGAATGGATGGAAGAAGGTTTGATATTCAAGGGAATTATCAACTTTCTGTTTGGTCAGAAAGGTTAATGGAAAAGTTGTTCTAAAAAAAACTTATATTGAAATTTATAAGTTTGAATATCCAGATGAATATAAAAGATAGATTTTACAATCTATTGCAGAAAAAGGTTTATTTAAATAAATAAATAAATTAAATGAAACCTTGAAGTTTCAAAAGAAATAAAAGACAAAAAAGTATATGAAATTTGCTAAGCAGTAAATCAGTGATGAAACTTAAATCTAAATTATGTCAAAGTTATGTAAGAGATTTATTCTCTATTAAAAAATTTAGATTATATGCAGTAAGCAATAATCTAATGTATTATTTGCAAAAGTCTTTACATGTAACAAGGGAGGTTGTAAATAAATATTGAAAGGGATGGTTTAAAGCCTGCTTCAATAAATTACCAATGACAAAAACTCTTCTTGACGCTGGTATTACACCAAGTCTCAAGTTCAAAGAGTAAAGTATGTCATCAGAGTAATTGCAAGCATTAGAATATTTATATATGTCATCCCAAGGTTTATTAATGCTTGGTATTTGCATTGAAAGCAGGGTGAATTTAAATTTTTAATGAATATATAGGACAACTTGTCAAAGGAAGATAAGGACAAGAAAATTGCCAAAGTGCCATAGATGCAGGGTACTTGATATAGATTCACCTATGTAAGTGTGTGAAGTTAGTCACTACAAAGAATTCAAAGACTTTATTCTATACACTCATGAATGATACAAACACAAGATTATAAAAGTGTTATTCAATCAAGTAGTGTTTTGATGTAATAAGTTTATGTGTGACTGTATCTAGAGTTTATCAATAAAGACATTTGGTTCAAAGTTTATCCTACCATTTTGTTTAGGTATACTGTATTGATCTTTCACTAAGTAAAGGTTCAATCGCAAGATACATTTATCTATGCATACAACTTACATAATTAGTTTAACTGGGTTATTTTGAAAATGAAGGGAGATTGTTGGAACATTTTCAAAATGTTATAACAGTTCAACTTTTGATAATAGTTGTACTGGTTCAAAGAACCAAAGATATTAGAAAGAGTTTATTCTGAAAGGATACCTGTTATTATATTATCTGAAATGATACATATAATATAGGATTATATAATATTATTTTAAAATATTAAATGAAAGGATATTATCTAAATATATGTATTATCAGAAATGTATCATAACTATTTTCAAAATTATAAATAATCAGATATTGATTATGCATGATTAATATCAAGAACAACATTTATCTAAATATACAAAATATCAAATGCTATCAGTTTATCTTCATTGTTTCTTGAAGGCAGATTGTATAGGACAAATATTACCTTCAGGAAAGTAACATTTTATATACGCCTTAAAGTTACTGTTCTTATTGTTTATCTTTATGTTAAGTCCTATTATATTTATTTTTTCTAACAAACATTTGGTGCGGGTATGCCCCTCTTATTGCACGACTGGCTCAACTATAGATCCATCGCTTCTATTGGCCACTATAAGGTATTTTTGGGAACCGAACCAAGCTTGGAAGATTGGGGCTGCTCTCCTAGTGGTTGCGGTCTTAGTCCTCAACACCTCCTATATGGTGTTTCTTGACGCAAGGCAAGTTCTTAAAGACATCCATCCTTAGGGAACGGTGTAAGGCCACAACGAACAAACAAAATGCTTCTTGACCACAAATTTGGAGCTTTAAAGGTTCACCTCAGGTGTCCTTCACCCCCTAGTTGATTTTAAATCTAGTCTTACTAACAATTAGCCTCCTCAAGCGGAGACAAGTCCTCACATCACATGCTTTCACCTGATGTAACAGAGAAGAACAAACTTACCTACACCTCCTTCATGATTAATGTTGGCTTATCGTAGGCAATATGGAATGAAAATTGCTAATGGAGTGTAGTTTCTAGAATTGTTTTTTGGTATAATTGATGAGATTGATTGGATATCGGGTAATATTCGCTAGATTATACATGAGTTACACATTAGGTGTTCATATCCCATCTTATTGTTTTGAAGAACTTCGTTTAGCCTAGCATAGGTACTCTATTTAGATAGGTCTTTTGGATTTTTTATCATTGTAAATGGTTTTTTTAATATTAATACAAGGATTTATTTTTGACTAAAATGAATAATTTGACTGAATAAACATACCATTGATGGTGATGTATTACTATTTGATTCATCAACACTATTTATTAGATTCTAAGGAAATTAGCCAATTTTATCCTTCCAATTAAATTTGTTGCGGTTTCATGCAATATTTATAGTTTTTATATTATTTCATTCTAATTTTATAGAAATGTTAATTTTATTGACATTTAAATGTTAGTCAATTTATATAATTATATAATATATATATATAGATAATTATATTGAAATGTTAAATATTAAAAACTCAATCTATTTATTTATTTTTTTAAAAAACTCCCATAGTTAAAATTCATCGGCTTCCCGAACTCCATAAGCTTCGATTTCTTATAATTATTTTTATATAATATAAAAGAGTTGATTAACTATAAATAAATTTTTTTATTTCCTATAATTTTGAAAATTACAAAAAAAACACGTTACATGTAAATTACAATACTTTTTTATAGGGTTCTATTTTTATTTATCCGTTGATTCGATCAATTCGTGGGATAGATGGCTTTTTAGGCTTGATCTTGATCTAATGGATTCGAATTTTTCTTTGGGACATTTTGGACAAATCTCGGAATGGATTCAACTTCAAGGGGGGTGACTTGATCTCGATTCGTGGCTGTGGAGTATTTCTTTAGAGACCTTTGAATTTCGTATGGTTTTTGACAAAAAACGGAGTTTGGCATCCTTTCTGTTCACTTCACAACTTACTCTCTCTCAACTTCTGTATTAGCTTATATGAAGCCATCGTAAGGAAATTTGTCACTCTATTTATAGATGGAGAGGGTGACAATTAATGACCATTAAGATCTAAAGTGTCACTCATCTAAGAGATAAATCTCACACTATCTTTATATATATATATATATTGATTAGTCAAAAATTGGTCAAGATAATTTAAAGGCTAAAAAGGTGAATTTGTATTGAACGTATTTCAGGTATATCGAAGTAAATGATTGATATGTCTTGAATTTCGGACGATCTGTCAATGTGTGTTGATTATTTCCTGAATTCTCTAAGTAATGAATACCTGCAAAACAGAGGAAGTTCAATGGGGATGTGGATTCCCCGTAAACCCTCCGACGATCAAGTCAGTTTGGAGTTTAATGGGTAATTGAGGATATCTGGAATTTAATACCTTTTACCTCCCACTTGTTTCCCTTTTATAGGTATTTTCCTGAGGAAGTCCCTGTGATGGATGTAAGTTCATGGCTTTGCCGTTATAGCGAACGAGTTAGCTCGTGTCTTGTCGTTATGAAAACGGACTTAAATCGTGGAGTTCATGGGAGAGAAAACCACGATTGAGGTAGTGGGGTCATGAAGCCCGCTTTTTGCGTTGATTATTAACTTCTGGTCAATAATCGTGGATTTACTGCATCAGCAAAGTACTGGGTGTTTAATCTTTGAGGTTAATGATGTTTTTGCCCTTGACGCGCGTTATTGGTTGTTCAGTGGCCCCTTAACGAAGTACCATATGGCGAGGTGTGTGTGACTTCATTGGATGATTTGAGTTTGGTAGTTTGCCTTTCTTGGGACTTTATATATTCAAAAAGAGTTTTATGATTTCTAATTTTTGACTACTGTCTCTTCACCTTCTGAATCTGCCATTAATGGCAGAATGTCAGCTGACAGGAAGCTTTTTCACCCTCCCCGATGCGTTGAACTTGGCAAATAATCATATCTCTGTAAGTATAGCTTTCTATGACCGTTTTAAGACTCTTTTTTCTTATAAACATCCTCCATCTTTCTTAGCATCTTTTTCTTTTCCTTCTTTAGAGCTTTTTGCCATTACTGCTTCTGCATACTTTTGAAGATTCTTCCATCTTTGTTTTTGTCGCGAGTTTAGTCCCGTTTCATGCTTTCAGACTCTTATTCCAACTACTACTAAGAAAGGTATTTTTTGTCCTCTTCTCTACGACTTGTTTTTGTTTTCCGCCATTGTTGACTTGTATGCAAGCTTTAAATATTTTCTGCTTCTCTATTTTTAGGTATTATGAAGACAATTGTTTTATTTTATTGCGTGAGTAGTGGTATGAGAGTGATGCTTTTCTGCGGGTATTTTTTTGGGTTTATGCATTGGAATGTCCTTGTGAACTAGGGTAAAGTAAAACTAGTTCTGGATTCAGGTTTTCCCCCATTGTTGTTTTAAGTTATGGGTTTTAGTGATCAAATGATGCTAGACTTTAGGAATAGTTTAGGTTTCTTTTATGGGTAGCTTTTTGAATGGGGTTCTAAACATTGAACTTCCGTTCGCAGGTAAAAAATGGCTGCCCAGGAAGAAAACATTAGGGAGGTTGAGGACCTTATGGCTGAAGGTTTTGGAGATCCTCAACCTGATCGCCATCAAACGGAGGGCGAAATAACTGTGGCAATTGCTAGGGGTGGTCAAGCCAAAGCTCCCATGGGGGTTCCTTTCCAGCCTCCTATGCTTGAACCCCTTACTACCGGTTTCTCTTTTTGGCGAAGTAGAATTACCCAGGACCAAGCAAACTCATTTGCCCTTAGCTATAGTGTAGATTCTAGCAAGTATAGGCTCTTCGTAGTTCCTGAAGCATGTAGGATGTCACTTAATCATATTCCTCTTCCATTAGCACAATTCAAGGTAGGGCTTAGACTTCCCATGGATCTTGCTTTTGTAGATTTCCTAGTTTTTGCCAGAGTACAACTTGGGTAGATTCATCCAAATGCTGTTCGTACTCTTTTTGCCTTAATTTTCCTCTGTCGTAGATTAGGATTTGAGCTTTCCATGAACATCCTTAGGATATTTTTTTCTTCACTTCAAATGTCTGATAATACCCTCTCACTCTGACCCCGTAGGAATAAAATTCAGCTTTTTGATTCTCCCCCCAATAAGGTAGATTTTAAAGAGAGGTGGGTAATGGTAGAGTCTAAGGTAGGATTCCCTTTTCGCCCAAGTGTTAGCGAAGATTATCAGTGGACTCAAATTCAGTATTCCTCCTCTCTTAGTTATTCTGAGAAATCTTTCTTAGAAACCATTACCCGCGACCGAGGAGATAGTCGCCAATACCAAACCCGAGTGTATTCCACAGCTGATTTACTAAGTGAGGAAAGCCTGAGGTGGTGTGGCATAGGGGCGGGTTCAAGATGCCGACTGAGGAGGAGGCTTTGAGGGACTTAGCCTCAGAGATTTCAACCAGGACTCCTCCTCTCAACAATATTCGGTTCACCAATCGGTATGCAACATCTTTCATTGGTGGTGCAGTCTTGAATCGGGCTACAGATGTTGAATCACTGGCCTCAATGGGTGAGATGGGGGTAGATGAAGCTACTAACCGGGTTGGTGCTCTTCTTGCTCGGGTAAGTTTTAAATTCTTTTCTTATTTCATTTTCTTTTAAGCTTTTTTTTGACATCTTTCCTCTTGGCAGATTTCTTCTTATGTTCTTTATATTGCCAACTCCCATTCTACTGAGGCAGACGAGCGGGCGGTTGTTAATGAAGAGTGGCGAGCTGCAAACGAACCTCGTTTGACTACCCTGGAAGCCAAAGTCGCAGATCAAGCCATTCGACTGGAGCTAGTAGAGGGTGAAAAATCCCAAATGACAAGTGAGATGGCTGATCTGAGGGAGAGGCTTGTTAAGGTAGAAGAAAGGGTAACAGAGTTGGAGGCCACAAATTCAGCATTGAACACAGCTCGAGATGAAGCTATCACGTGTCGGATCTCCACTCAAGAGGAGCTGAACTTCTATAGGTCGGATGCATACAAGAAGAACATCATTAACGACTTCAAATGTTCAACCGAGTATCACAAGGAGATAGGTCATGAAGCCGGGTCTTTCCTAGACAAGGGATGTATTCATATCATCCGTCAACTCCATCCGCACTTCAAAGATAAATCCATTCTCCTGCGGGCATTCTCCTCTAACTTTGACAACGAAGTCTGCAGGAAAGGTGCTAACTTCGTTCCCTTTATATCGGAAGAGATGGATGCACTAAGGGAGCATGATGAGAAAGAGGGCAGTCCATTTGGAATCCTCCAACTCCATCCAAACCAACTTTTTGGGAGATGCTCAACGGCTCGAGCTCTACTCCCTAATTTTGTACTTCTTTCTGCTTTTTGTACTCGGGACACCTTTGTAGTATTTGTTTCTTTGCTTTAATGAAATTTGTTTTTATAGCTTTGTTTTGATATCTGAAATTTTAATAATTTATCTAAGTAATCTTGATACTTTGAGACATCATCCTTAATATTTTGATGCCTCGAAACATCAAGGCTAACTTAGTGCCCTTATTTTTTTTTATTTTTTATTTTTTAACTTGGTACTCCGGTACATCAAGATTAACTCAATTTTCTTTTCAACATTTCCAAGTTTAACTTGGTACTTTGATATATCAAGATTAACTCGATTTTCTTTTCAATATTCCCAAGTTTAACTCGGTACTTCGATATATCAAGATTAACTCGATTTTCTTTTCAATATTCCCAAGTTTAACTCGGTACTTCGATATATCAAGATTAACTCGATTTTCTTTTCAACATTTTCCCAAGTTTAACTCTGTACTTCGACATATCAAGATTAACTCGATTTTCGTTTCAATATTTTCCCAAGTTTAACTCGGTACTTTAATATATCAAGATTAACTAGATTTTCTTTTCAATATTTTCCCAAGTTTAACTCGGTACTTCAATATATCAAGAATAACTCGATTTTCTTTTCAATATTTTCCCAAGTTTAACTCAGTACTTCGATATATCAAGATTAACTCGATTTTCTTTTCAATAGTTTCCCAAGTTTAACTCTGTACTTCTATTTAACATTAACATGTGTAAATAAAAATTGATTCTTCCTAAGATTAACCCGGTACTTTAATTATTCTGAAACTAAATTAAAATCTTCCCAAAGTTAACTTAGTACTCTGAAGGGAATGATTTCCGCCAACATTTTCTTGCCCTCGCCTCAAACATAATATCTTTTCAAGTGATTTGCGTGCTATTGGTTTGGGAGGAGGATACCCTCCTTGTTCATGAGCTTATATGTACCGGGTCTTACTTCGTCGTTGACAAGATATGGGCCTTTCCAATTTGGAGTTAACTTATTTGCCTTTATGTGTCTTGCTGTGCCTTCGATCTTTCAGACTACCCAGTCTCCAACCTTGATTGGTCTCCTGAACACCTTTTTGTCATGAGCTCTTTTCGTTCTTTTTTTGAATGTCTGTGATTTTGGCGACTTGCGATTCTTTGCTCCTCTAACAAATCTAAATCCATGCTCCTCTTTCTTCAGTTGATGTCTTTGTTGTACATCGAAACTCTCGCTATGGGAAGTGCTACTTTGGCTGGTGCTATTGCCTCAGAATCGTAGACAAGCGCATACACTGTGTCTCCAGTGGGGCTCTTAGTCGAAGTTCGGACTAACCATAAAGCGGGATTTAGCTCGTCAAACTATTTATTAGACTTTCCTTCTAGGTTTTTTCGTAGAGTGAGTAATACCAATTTGTTTGCGGCCTCCGCTTGGCTATTCCCTTGAGAATGCATGACTGAAGATTTCCAATGTTTGATATGTAACTGATGGCATTCTGATGTGAATTTGGATGAAAACTGGACTCCGTGGTCAGTGTCACTGCTCTAGGAAAGCTAAAATGGCACAAAATATTTTCTCGAAAGAATTTGGAAACATTTTCCTCCGTAGGATGTGTTAAGGCCTTCGCTTCAATCCATCTAAAAAAGTAGTCAACTGCTACTACTAAATATTCGTAACCGTTACGCGTTTTTTGGAATTTTCCTATTAAATGTATTCCCCACATGTTGAAAGGCCAAGCTGCTACGACTAGGGTCTGCTCAATAGATGGCAACTGTGGTGTGTTCCAAAAAATTTGATAAGTATCACAATTCTTGACATATAGCTTGGTGTCTTCTCTTAACATTGGCCAGTAGTATCCCTGGTTGATGACTCTTTCTGCCAATGGCCGGGCTCCTAGGTGTCCTCCACATACTCCTTCGTACATTTCTTCTAGTAACTCGTTTACTTGGGATGGTGGTATGCATCAAAGTAATGGTCTGGAGAATGAATGTCGGTATAAAATGTCATCATGGATCGTATACATGGCCGACTGTCGTCGTATTTTTCTAGTGCGTATGAGGTCGTTTGGCAATATCCCTTGCTGGATAAATTTCACCATTTCGTCAACCCAATCCTCTGACGTAGGTTGTAAGGGTTGGATTAGGCAAGTTTCTTTTGAGGCTTTTGTGATAGTTTCCATTGGGATGCCTTCCTCATTTTGAGTCTCCCCTAAGGCTATCTTAGCTAACCTGTCTGCCAGCTGGTTATCTCTTTGGTTAATTAAAGATAAGCTAGAAGGATTGAACTTTTCTTTCCATTGTCGAGCTCGGTCTACATATGACTAAATATTTTTGGAATGTACCGCGTAAGTACTGATGCGCTCCGATTGGTATGCTAAAAGATAGGCTTTATTTACTGATGCAGTTCCGGTCGATGTGCTAAATAGGTGTTATTTTACCCTATGTTGATTATTAATAATTAAGGAATGTGATTGACTAATTGTCACATTTAGTCTCTATGGTGTCACTTAATCAGCCAGAACCTAAAGCAGAGTACCTATCGTGTAGCTAGTCTGTTGGAAAGTATCTACGATTTTATTAAATAAATATCGTACTCCCAGGGAAGTGGTAACGACTTAGTAGTAACTAGCCTTTATTCCTAACTCTTATCTTATAATCCAGTTATGCAATCTTCATCAATAATTTTGATGAGAGGGTGATTCATTCTCCACTAGGTTTAAGTCTAACTAAACCTGAAAATGTTTTATAGACGAGATCCTGATTTTATGTTATACTATTACTATACGTTGATTGACCTATATTCGAGTATTTTAGACATGTCTTGGCCTGGATTGCAACTATGTTCTGTGTCTAAAGGCTACCACATCTGAGTTTCTATGCTACCGCCCCATCGTTAAGGGTAACGGCCCTACTCACGGCTCGGACTAAAGTCAGCAATGAACGCCTTATGTCACTTTGGGGATCATACCGCTCGTCTCATAACCGCCGGCATAAAACTCTACTCAGCCTACCTAGACTACTTTCAACCAACAGGGTGTTCTGCAGATTATTTTATCTAGTATGGCAGACACCAATACTAATTGATGCCTGTTAAACTAAATAGGTTATGAATAGACCGTGGTTAGGAATTGTCTATAACCCTAATTTCAGTTTAAAAGAACGGCGATAGACATGCAGACATAATGGATATTTAAGCAGGTGGCCATTTCTAGAAAAACATAATAACTTCAACATATATGACAAATATTCATAAAAACATAATCTGGTATTCAAATTGTTATTTGGACAAACACAATAACAACATATAAGAGAGGGACAGGGGGACCGATGCCATAAAGAAATCACCCTTTACGAAGTCTTGCCGATGGAGCGTACTGCTGTATATGCCGTATTGCTTGACCCTACTCTGCTCGCCAGAACCGTCGGAGGACGCTTCCTCAGCCTAGTAACTGGGCTTTACCTTAATACCCAGCTTAAGCCCAGCCCTGTGGACTGACTCTTCGAACGCCTAGAGCCCTCTTAGGATCTCCTAACGAAATCCCGGGTATTCTATGAATACCAGAAATGAACCTATATATGTAAGCCTAAGATCTGAGACTATTTCTCAGAAACTAAAACAAAACACTAACAAGAAAGAAAACTGAGATCCGAGTCTCTGAGTGAGTTGTGTACTGGAGAAGTGTACACTGGAAACCACTTAATGACTCAGATCGAGTGGAGAGGAATGATTTCAACTGCTGGAGGCCTGAGGTATTTATAGCAGCTTCCCGTGGTGATTTTTTATCAAACATTCAATGTGGGACTGGATCTGGGGGTTCAGGACGCCCGTCCTGATCTGTTGACCAGGTCGGGACGCCCGTCCCGAGTCCTAGACGCCCGTCCTGACCCTTTGACCAAGTCAACATTTCCAAAAATTGCGTTTTGCCCCAAAATTTGCTGTTTTAGTCTACTTTTCACCTGACACTTCCAAAATCATAAAAACTGTGAAATTAAGTAAATAATAAACATTTAAGATCAATTTACTCTCAATTTCACCCTAAATCATATATAAAAACATGCTAAAAATGTGATACGATTTTCGCGTATCATATAACCCGACACTTAGCTTTTTGCTTGTCCTCAAGCAAAGTCTACCTGAAGTTAGTGATTCTAAACCGTAGTGCAGTCACTTAAATTCCTAGTCATGTTTTTATTCCAAAAATTCTTCAGACAAGTTTTAACACAGGTCTGACTGGTTAGGTTGCTATGACAAGGTCTCAGATGTTTTTAGTAGCTTGTTATGATCAGGCAGAAAACAAATCAACAACTAGGTTGGACTTTTTTCTTAGTCACATGGTCTTCCTGATTTGTAGTGTGTGTACTAGTCTAGACCAGATAGTCAACCCAATGTACTCTTGTCTTAACTACTACCAGATAACACTTCGACCCATCGCTAGCCATATTAACAACAGACAACTTTTTGAGTTCTGAGCTTTGGTGATCAGATTTTTAATGTTTTAGCATTTAGTTATTTTCTTTATAGATTCAGGGTATTTTGAGTCTGCTTAGAACACGTCAACTTCAACTACCCATGTAGCGAGTCCCACTCCGATGACTCCTAGATCTACACGACCTTAGGGCATCATGCTTTAAATTCCCCGAAGGAGTGGTGCTCGAGTAGCGAAGGCCGCTGGCAAACTACCCTTATTTGATTAACTTTCTTTTGTTTCTTTTCACTTTTAGCTCAGAGTCTCATCTAGTCATTCTAACTGCCAATATATCCACAACTGGTCTAATTTTATCTAGTTAAGTCTCGAATAGGCAATTAGCTGAGGTCTCTAATCTAGACAAAGTTGTGCTCAGTTATCAGGAATTCCCTATTCCTAATCAATTAGTTCAGCAATAGTCATCAATTATCTCCTACTGACCATAACATACTACCTACATATCATAGACATAAGCAATTGTTTAACCAAACATACTGCATTTAGAAGTCTGAAAGACGGAAAAATTTTGAAATTTTTTTGGAAGGGTGTGAAAATACGGGGAAAACAAGCAAAAGCATGCAAAAATTTTTGCAAACTGCTACAGTGCACCGTGCACTGCTACCCCACACTTAATTCTGGCACTGTCCTCAGTGTTCATGCATATCTAATTACCCCACACTTATTTGAAAACAAGAAATAAAACACAAAGAAAAGATGCTTACCTATACTATGGGTAAGAAAGACATAAAAAAAAAATAATGCAAACAATTTTGTATGTCATATAAATCAATTTTGTACATAGATTCATACGTCATACAGCCCAGACATGTTTATACACATAGAACAAGAAAAACAAAAGCAAAAGAAAGGAAAGGAAAGAAGGAGAGAGAGACTAAGAACCCGGCGGATCGTCGTCCAGTGGACCGAGATCTACTGTAAAGTCAAACTCGAAGTTTTCCGCCACTTGGGAAGTTTGCTGATGTATCTCCTCAATCCTGGTGGTGTTCATGGCGATCCTGTCATCCATCATCGCCAGCCGTCTGTCAATCCTATCCTCCATCATTGTCAGCCGTCTGTCAATCCTATCCATGTCTCGACTGTATCGGGCTGATAGTTCTGCCAATCCGTGCGACATGTGTCGTTCGAAGGCAGTACGTGGCACGGACGTCTCGGACAGAGGGATATGTGTTGGATATGCTTCCGATGCCGATGCCTGTCCTAGCTGCTCCATGTGGATGGTGTAGCGGCCATTTGCATCCCGGACAACCATTCCCATGTTCCGTAGAATGGTAAGATCAGTGGGAACGGTGGTCGGGGCGACCAGGGTCAACTCCGAGCCCTCTATGTCCAACTCCAGGTAGCGGGCTTTCCTGGTGATGTACGGTCCGAGCCCCAGACACTGTTTCCTGGTGTCTGTAGCGAATCCTCCCATGACGACTGCGATGAATCTAGCCATCTCTACCGTAGATCCCATGTGCATGTTGGCCAGAAGGAATGTCTCCATCTGGGTGACAGTTCCGGGAGCCGTCCGTCGTCCTGACAATGTATGTGCAATGATAGCGTGCAGGTAATGAAGAGTAGGATAAATACCTGTGGCTTTTGCAAAGCCATGCTGGTATGGGACACCCGTCATGCAGATCTGAGCCCAAGCAGTGGAGACGTCTGCAGTCGTGAAGTCTCGAACTGATGTGGTGTATGCGGGCGTATCCAGCTCATCTCTCTACCAGATACCTAGGGCGACGCTGAACTCGTCCATGCTCATCAACCGATCTATTCCGCCCAAGCGAAATGTGATCTGCTCCTGGTGGCATGTAAAAGATGCATAGAACTCACATACCAGCTCCAGGTATGTGGGCTCTGTGACGATGAATACTCGACTGTAAGGTGGCACGTCGAGTATGCGTCTGACTTCCGGCTCTACTCCTAGCTTCTGTACTGCTGCTAATCCAACGTTCTGCCCGTCAGTATCGTACGCCCGATGTACCCAAAGCATCTTTCTTGGTATGCTGTGCTGGAGGGAAACAACATAAAAGGATGTGCCACTGAGGTAACTGTCATGGTAGATGTGGTACGAGCACGTTTGGGAGCCATTAAAAACGTACGAGAGAGTTTAGGTGGGAAGGAAAGCTTTAAATTCAAATTCTGGAGGTGAATTTGAATTCAGAAGGATGAAATTAGGTTAGGGAAAGATTTTAAATTTTTGGCGGGAAAATCGAATTTTGGAGGGAAATTCGAATTTTTGAGTGAAGTTTAAATTTCAAATTTTGGAGGGAAACTCGAATTTTTAAACTTTGGAGAGTTTGCCAAAAATTTGTAGAGAGAAGGTAGAGAGAAATATTTTTAGAGAGATGAATTTTTGGTTGTAGATTTGAGAGAAAATGAAAGAAATTGAATTTTTATAGAAGGGGCGGTCTTCGGGACGCCCGTCCCGGGTTGCTTCGGGACGCGTGCCAATTCCGAGAATTTTTTTTTTCGTAATTCCCTGAAAATCTCAAGATACCAAAAATAATCATAATTTTTAACAAGGCTTCATGTTTATCCAATCAAATTCAGAAGTTGTTAAAAACTCTATGCAAAAATTGCTCAGTCTCCCTTTTTTCTAAAATCATGACTACCCTAATTTTATCCCCACTTAAATTCAGCAAGAATTTCAGAAAAACAAAAACTGAGTTTGTACAATTTAATTAGTGAAAAATAAACTGTATTTGTAAAACTTTTGTTTTTCATAGAAATTTAAAAATAAAATGTCTGAAGAAAATTGTTGAATATAAAGGACCCTTTAAAAAGTTTGAAAAATAGAAAAATATGGGTCAATTATTCAGGTTTAGTTCAAACGAATTATTTGCTGAGAATAAAAGTAAAAGAATCTTCCCTTTTTGAACGTCCCTTATCTCTGATCTCCTGTAGCTCCGCCTGAATGTTTCGCATCTCTTGTAGTTCTGCTCGTATGTTGCGCATCTCCTCCTGCTGGTTCCTTTGTTCCTTTAAGATTTCCATCATCTCTCGGAGTAATTGCACATTTTGGCGTTCTATTGTGGTTCTGAGTTGGGTTACTTCTGAACTTAGGGTTAGAACAACCTGATATGACCGTCTTAGTCCGCACGGTATTATCTGAGTCATAGCGCTTATCCTGTGAGATATATCATCTACCCGGGCAGCCAAAGCTGATTGAGAACTGTTAGTGCTGTCCCCTGATGAAGGTGGTTGGTTGTTAGGTGCGGGGGATGCAGGAGTATACTCAGGAGATTTCGGGGTGTATTCGGGGGATTCAGGAGTATATTCGGGAGAAGCAGGAGTTGTTTGGATCTCTGGGGAAGTGTTATTTTCTAATTCGTCCAGAATATCCTGGGCTCTTGTTCCCTTCATCTCTGAGTGCAAAGTCTGGTTAGAAATAACAAATAACAAAAGCAGGAAAGTGAAATAAGAAAGAAAAATATTTTTATGGATTTTGAATTTTATTTAGAAAGCAGGTAAATTTCCTTAATATGGTTTTAGAATAATTTTCTAAAATTTGATTATCCTAAGTGTCTTAATTCCAGATATTATCTAAAATTAATTAGTTATGATAATCCTATATTTAGGAAAGTGATTGTCTAACTAAAATAAGATAAGTGTAAATTAAAAGTCTAGGTTACTACCGCTACCTATCATAAGTCTCTAGAATTGTGGCCAATAATCCTAAATTCATTATGATATTTCCCCGGCAACGGCGCCAAAAATATGATGCAGTTCCGGTCGATGTGCTAAATAGGTGTTATTTTACCCTATGTTGATTATGAATAATTAAGAACTGTGATTGACTAATTGTCACATTTAGTCTCTATGGTGTCACTTAATCAGCCAGAACCTACGGCAGAGTACCTATCGTGTAGCTAGTCTGTTGGAAAGTATCTACGATTTTATTAAATAAATATCGTACTCCCAGGGAAGTGGTAACGGCGTAGTAGTAACTAGCCTTTATTCCTAACTCTTATCTTATAATCCAGTTATGCAATCTTCATCAATAATTTTGATGAGAGGGTGATTCATTCTCCACTAGGTTTAAGTCTAACTAAACCTGAAAATGTTTTATAGACGAGATCCTGATTTTATGTTATACTATTACTATACGTTGATTGACCTATATTCGAGTATTTTAGACATGTCTTGGCCTGGATTGCAACTATGTTCTGTGTCTAAAGGCTACCACATCTGAGTTTCTTTGCTACCGCCCCATCGTTAAGGGTAACGGCCCTACTCACGGCTCGGAAAAAAGTCAGCAATGAACGCCCTATGTCACTTTGGGGATCATACCGCTCGTCTCATAACCGCCGGCATAAAACTCTACTCAGCCTACCTAGACTACTTTCAACCAACAGGGTGTTCTGCAGATTATTTTATCTAGTATGGCAGACACCAATACTAATTGATGCCTGTTAAACTAAACAGGTTATGAATAGACCGTGGTTAGGAATTGTCTATAACCCTAATTTCAGTTTAAAAGAACGGCGATAGACATGCAGACATAATGGATATTTAAGCAGGTGGCCATTTCTAGAAAAACATAATAACTTCAACATATATGACAAATATTCATAAAAACATAATCTGGTATTCAAATTGTTATTTGGACAAACACAATAACAACATATAAGAGAGGGACAGGGGGACCGATGCCATAAAGAAATCACCCTTTACGAAGTCTCGCCGATGGAGCATACTGCTGTATATGCCGTATTGCTTGACCCTACTCTGCTCGCCAGAACCGTCGGAGGACGCTTCCTCAGCCTAGTAACTGGGCTTTACCTTAATACCCAGCTTAAGCCCAGCCCTGTGGACTGACTCTTCGAACGCCTAGAGCCCTCTTAGGATCTCCTAACGAAATCCCGGGTATTCTATGAATACTAGAAACGAACCTATATATGTAAGCCTAAGATCTGAGACTATTTCTCAGAAACTAAAACAAAACACTAACAAGAAAGAAAACTGAGATCCGAGTCTCTGAGTGAGTTGTGTACTGGAGAAGTGTACACTGGAAACCACTTAATGACTCAGATCGAGTGGAGAGGAATGATTTCAACTGCTGGAGGCCTGGGGTATTTATAGCAGCTTCCCGGGGTGATTTTTCATCAAAAATTCGATGTGGGACTAGATCTGGGGGTTCGGGACGCCCGTCCCGGATTGGGACGCCCGTTCTGATCTGTTGACCAGGTCGGGACGCCCGTCCTGACCCTTTGACCAAGTCAACATTTCCAAAAATTGCGTTTTGCCCCAAAATTTGCTGTTTTCGTCTACTTTCACCTGACACTTCCAAAATCATAAAAACTGTGAAATTAAGTAAATAATAAACATTTAAGATCAATTTACTCTCAATTTCACCCTAAATCATATATAAAAACCTGCTAAAATTGTGATACGATTTTCGCATATCATTTACCTATGTCGATTATGAGTAATTAAGGACTGAGTCTTACTAACTGTCACTTAGCATTCAATTATTGTCACTTAATCAATCAGAACCTAAGGTAGAGTACCTATCGTGTAGCTAGTCTATTGGAAAGTATCTACGATTTTATTAAGTTAAATATCGTACTCCCAGGGAAGTGGTAACGGCTTAGTAGTAACTAGCTTTTTATCCTAACTCCTATCTTATGATCCAGTTATGCAATCTTCATCAATAACTTTGATGAGAGGGTGATCCATTCTCCACTAGGTTTAAGTCTAATTAATCCCAAAAGTGTTTTATAGATGAGTCCTGATCCTATGTTATAATGTTCCTATATGTTGATTGACTTATATTCGAGTATTTTAGACATGTCTTGGCATGGATTGCAACTATGTTCTGTGTCTAAAGGCGTACCACATCCGAGGTCTAATAAACCGCCCTACCTTAATGACGGCCCTACTCACGGTTCGGGACGAAGGCATCCATGAAAGCCCTATGTCACTTCGGGGATCATACTGCTTGCCCTAGTCGCCGGCATAATCGAACCCAGCTCGGCCTACCTAGACTACTCTAACAAATAGGGTGTTCATCAGGTTATTTTATCTAACATGGCAGACACCAATACTAATTGATGCATGTTAAACTAAACATGTTATGATTAGACCGTGGTTAGGAATTGTCTATAACCCTAACTTTAGTTTAAAAGAGCACATTAAACATGCAGACATAATGAATATTCAACAGGTGGCCATTTCCGGAAAAAATAATAGCGTCAACATAGAAAACAAATATTCATAAAAATCGTAATCTCGTATTCATAATCAATTTTTGGAATAACACAATAACAACATATAAGAGAGGGACATGGGGACTGATGCCATAAAGAAATCACCCTTTACGTAGTCTCGCCGATGGAGCGTACTGCTGTATATGCCGTATTTCTTGACCCTACTCTGCTCGCCAGAACCTTCGGAGGACGCTTCCTCAGCCTAGTAACTGGGCTTTACCTTAATACCCAGCTTAAGCCCAGCCCTGTGGATTGACTCTTCGAACGCCTAGAGCCCTCTTAGGATCTCCTAACGAAATCTCGGGTATTCTATGAATACCAGAAACGAACCTATCTATCGAACCCTAGGATCTGAGACTATTTCTCAGAAACTAGAAAAACGAAAACAAAAAGGAAAGAAAGAAAACTTTTACTGAAATCTGAGTCTCTGAGTGAGTTGTGTACTAGAGAATTGTACACTGGAAACCACTGAATGACTCAGATCGAGTGGAGAGGAATGATTTCAACTGCTGTAGGCCTGGGGTATTTATAGCAGCTTCCCGGGGTGATTTTTCATCAAAAATTCGATGTGGGACTTGATCTGGGGGTTCGGGACGCCCGTCCTGGTCTGTTGACCAAGTCAGGACGCCCGTCCCGGTGCTTTGACTGGGTCGGGATGCCCGTCCTGAGCCTTTGACCAAGTCAACAATTCCAAAAATTGCTTTTTTGCCCTAAAATTTGCTGTTTTCGTCTACTTTTCACCTGACACTTCCAAAATCATAAAAACTGTGAAATTAAGTAAATAATAAACAATTAAGATCAATTTACCCTCAATTTCACCCTAAATCATATATAAAAACATGCTAAAAAGGTGATACGATTTTTGCGTATCAGATAACCCCAAACTTAGCTTTTTGCTTGTCCTCAAGCAAAGTCTACTTGAAGTTAGTGATTCTAAATCATAGTGCAGTCACTTAAATTCCTAGTCATGTCTGACTGG
Organism: Asclepias syriaca; assembly: GCA_027405835.1. NCBI lineage: Eukaryota > Viridiplantae > Streptophyta > Magnoliopsida > Gentianales > Apocynaceae > Asclepias > Asclepias syriaca. The sequence continues at coordinate 13,612,121 of CM049928.1, read as the reverse complement.
CCAGGTTGCTATGACAAGGTCTCAAATGTCTCTAGCAGATTGTTATAGTCAAGCAGAAAACAACTGAACAACTAGGTTGAACTCCTTTCTTAGTCACAAGGTCTTCCTGATGTGTAGTGTGTGTACTAGTCTAGACCAGATAGTCAACACAATATACCCTCGTCTTAACTATCACCAGATAATATCTCGACCCTGTTGCTAGACATAATAACAAAAGACAACTTTCTGAGTTCTGAGCCTTGGTGATCAGATTTTTAATGATTTAGCATTTATGGATTCTCTTTATAGATGTAGGGTATTTTGAGTCTGCTTAGAACACGTCAACTTCAACTACCCATGTAGCGATTCCCACTCCGATGACTCCCAGATCTACACGACCTTAGGGCATCAGGCTTTAAGTTCCCCGAAGGAGTGGTGCTCGAGTAGCGAAGGCCGCTGGCAAACTACCCTTATTTAATTAACTTCCTTTTATTTCTTTTCACTTTTAGCTCAGAGTCTCATCTAGTCATTCTAATTGTCAAAACATCCACAACTGATCTAATTTTATCTAGTTCAGTCTTGAAAAGGTAATTGGCGGAGGTCTCTAATCCATACTAAGTTGTGCTCAGTTATCAGGAATTCCCTATTCCTAATCAATTAGTTCAAGATAGCTATCACATTGCCTCCTACTAATCATAACATTCTACCTACATATCATAGACATAAGCAATGTTTAACCAATCATACTGCATTTAGAAGTCTGAAAGAATGAAAAATTTTGAAATTTTTTGGAAAGGTGCGAAATTACGGGGAAAACATGCAAAATCATGAAATTGTTTTTTCAAAAACTACTACAGTGCACCGTGCACTGCTACCCCACACTTAAGTTTGACACTGTCCTCAGTGTTCATGCATATCTAAACTACCCCACACTTATTTGAAAACAAGAAACAAAAACAAAATAGAAAACTCTTACCCCACACTTATTTGACTAACTAAGGGTAAGAGGGAAAATAAAACAACCAAAGAAATAACAAAACAGGACACAAAAATGAAGAAAATAAAAGTAAAGGAAGATGAGATTAGAAAAACTCCCTTCTTGCCTCGAGCAGAAGGGTTTTCTATGGGCTGTCAATTGACTCTTCACCTTAGCCATGTGCTATTGCTGAGGTGTTCTTGATTCTGCAATCTATAGATATTGTAACGGATGACGTCAGCTCCGATCCTTCATTGTCGAGCTCCAGGTAGTGGCATATCCATTTGAGGAATGGCTCAATCCCCAAGGATTGTTTCCTCGAATCATTTGCAAAGTTCCTCGTAATCGTAGCAACCTGAAGCTTTGGCGAAACCGTGGTGGTAGGAGGCTCCAGTGGTGTAGATCGGGGCCCAAGTATTTGAGACTTCCTCGGGGAGGTTTCTCACAGCTGATTGTATGCAGTGGATGCAAGCTCCTCCATTGCTATGCTCCCGACACAATGCCAAATTCCTCTATATCTGTCGACCGTTCGTTACCTCTTGGTAGATCACTTGCTTGCACTGGTCTGGCTTTAATTGTTGCTAGTATCTCATCTATTGATTCTGCGAGTGTGGGTTTTGCTGTGGTGGTGTCTTCTAAAAGTTTCCAGCTTCCGAATTATTCCTCAGCTAAATCCCGTATGATTCCTCTAGCGGGGATTGTATGCGTCTCCCATTGGAGCAGCATTCTACAGTAACCTACTCCTACCTCTTTTGGAATGGTCAGTCATTCCCATAGCAATCCCTGCTAAAGTGTGGTACTTAGCAGACTTCACAGATATGATACACAGGCTAAACATTTCTTCCTAAGACATCGGCACTCTGAATTTGGAAAACAACTAGAATCTGCACATGACTTTAACATCATTAGTAGGTAATGCCTGTGGTTCAGGCCAGTTTGAAAAGTGTTCCACGACTACTATGATGTAATTATGTTCAAAGGAAGAAAGATAAAAGGATTCAAAATACCCCTGATATCAACGGTTGCAACATTCTGTGTACGTCGCTGGGGTAGATGATCTCTGGAAGATGTGTTACCTGTTATTTGGCAAGCATCGCAGGACTGTATCAGAGATACAAAAGTCCTTGAATATGGTGGGTTAACAAGATCCTACTTTCAACACTTTCCGGACAGTGTTGATAGCAGTTAATTGGTCTCCCATAGATTCCTACAATGCTTCAGAATCATGTGGCCTTCGCCTTCCGAGATACATCTTCTGATCAACTGATCTGCAAAAATTTGAAATAGAAGAGAAATCTGCCCAGTAGTAATATTTCTAATCAGCAAAGAATTTCTTCTTTTGCTGATAAGTCATATCACTTGGGAATAATTAGTAGCTAAATAATTAGTAATATCAGTAAACCACGGAGGAGAATCATTACTCATAGCAAACAATGAAAATAGATCCTCATTCAGAAATGTATCAGATACTACTATCTCATCAATAGCCTCTAACTCAGGGTTTCCTAATCTAGACCAAAGGTTTGCTTTCTAGATTCTTAACCCTTTTTCTTACCCCTTCATTCTATATCAAATTCAAGTAAGAATAAAACCTAACTTAATCAATTATGGTTCAACATTAGTTTTATTGAACACAGATATCTCAGAGTGATCAGTGTAACCTATTGTTTTAGACAAGACTAGATAAGATCAGGATTTATCATACATGAACTTCCTTATCATGTTTCTGTCCTAAAACAATTCTTACTACATCATTACATCACATATTAATTCACCAAGCAAATTCCAATTAGGTGATGTCATAATGGGTGCAGTAATTCCTTTTGGTTTAAACAATCTCATGCATTTATCATCAAACAAAAGGAACATCCTTTCTCATTAGAATACTCAGAGGTCTGTCTATTAAAGAAAATTTTATTTCATGATTCCGTCTAATAAACTAAGCATGACCTAAGAAAATTCCATAATGATATTTCTTCCAGATTAAAATCTGAGCCAAAATTTGACAAATCAGAAAAATATTCTATCCTCATTTCCATTTTTATTTTTTTGAAATTAAATAACACGAAAAAGAGCAACAAATGTAGAACTAAGAAAACAACTAAGAAAGAACAAGAGATAGGGAAAAGAACAACTTACCATTGAGCAAGAAAAATACATTTTTTTCGGTTTTTAAATTTTTACAATTTTTTTTCAACTGCTGGAGGCCTGGGGTATTTATAGTAGCTTCCCGGGGTGATTTTTCATCAAAATTTGATGTGGGACTTGATCTGGGGGTTCGGGACGCCCGTCCCGGATTGGGACACCCGTCCTGGTCTGTTGACCAAGTCGGGACGCCCGTCCGGGTGCTTTGACTGGGTCGGGACGCCCGTCCCAGATTCGGGACGCCCGTCCCAGATTCGGGACGCCCGTCCTGAGCCTTTGACCAAGTCAGCATTTCCAAAAATTGCGTTTTTGCCCTAAAATTTACTATTTTCGTCTACTTTTCACCTGACAATTCCAAAATCATAAAAACTGTGAAATTAAGTAAATAATAAACAATTAAGATCAATTTACCCTCAATTTCACCTTAAATCATATATAAAAACATGCTAAAAAGGTGATAGGATTTTTGCGTATCAAGTACCTTGGACTTGGTTTACCACTAATTGTGAGTCACTGTAGACTTTTAAAGCTATTATATTTGCTTTATGGGCCCATTCCATCCCTATGAGTAATGCTTCATACTCCATTTGATTATTTAAAAGATTGGACTCTAATTTGATAGCTCGCATCTCGATATACTGTCGGCTGGGAGAAGTTAAAATCACTCCCACCCCTACTCCGCTAGCATTTACTGCCCCGTCTACCATTAACTCCCAAGGATCCATCGCCGACTTACATTCATCAATATTTGACTCTGTAAATGATCCTTTTGCTAGGAAATCGGCTAGGGCTTGTGCCTTGATGGCAGATCGGGGCTTGAAAGTTATGTCTTACCCGCATAATTTGATGGACCATCAGAGCATCCTTCCGGATTGATCCAATTTATGGAAAATTTGTCGTAACGGAGCGTCAGTGTAGACGACAACCGGATGAGACTCGAAATATAGCATAAGCTTTCATGTAGAGATTACTAACACATATGCTAGTTTTTCGATATTTGAATATCACGACTCAGCGTCGTTTAAGGCTTTGCTCACGAAGTACACGGGGTATTACTTTGGCCCTTCTTCTTTTATCAATACCGATGCTACAACCAAATCAGAGAAAGAAAGGTATAGAAAAAGTATTTCTCCCGTGTTCCGGGATCGCAACAGAGGAAGCCTTAGTAGGTGGTTTTTCAAATTTTTCCAGGCACTGCTGCATTCCAGAGTCCATTTGAAGTCGTTCTTGGAATCCTTCAATGTTTTGAAGAAAGGAAGGCACCTTTCCGCTGATTTGGAGACAAAGTGTCCTAAAGCAGCGATACATCCATTCAGTCGTTGGACATCTTTGACACATCGGGGCTCGGTGAGTCGGGCTATAGCTTCTAACTTTTCTTGATTTGCTTCGATTCCTCGTTTAGATGTCATGAAACCAAGGAATTTTCCAGACTTTACCCCGAATGTACACTTCGTGGGATTTAATTTGAGGTTAAATTTGGCTAGGTTTGAGAATGTTTCCTCCAGGTCATCCAGGTGGAAAACTCCACGTTTAGTCTTGACGACCATATCGTGTACATAGGCTTCTATGTTTCTTCCTATTTGGCTTCGGAGGATATTTGACCATCACCACATTTTTCTTTGGCTTTTTTGACCATCACCACATTGGCCAACCATGTGGGGTATTTGACTTTGCGAATAAACCCAGCTTTTAGCAATTTTTCTACCTCCTCTTTCATGCCCTGCATCTTTTCTTCTCCGAACTGTCTGGGCTTTTACTTCATAGGGTGGCACGTGGAGCTTATACTATGTACGTGCTCCGCTATCGAGGTGTCAATACCTGGAATGTACTCTGTACACCAGGCAAAGCTGTTTTGGTGAGCTTTTAGAAAGTCAATGATACTCTGGCGAAGAGTATTTGGCATTTCCCTGCCAATTTTGATACTCTGTTGAGGATATTTTGGGTTAATGATTACCTTATCAAACTCTTTATCCCGCAAAACCTTGGTGACTAGGTCACAGATCTGCTTTTCAATTATCCTATGTATCCTTTGATCGTTGTTGGCAACCACTGAATTAATGGAGCTAATTTCGACTAACTCTTCCCTCTTTCTCTTTATCTTCATGATTTGTCCCAGAAGACTTCGGGGACTGCTTTTGACGAAGTCCACACCTCGTAGGGTGTTGAATTTTACTTGCTGATGGGATGTCGATATAACGAGGTTGAAAGCTGCATGAAAAGGAGTTCCCAGTATCGCGTTGTAAGGGGAATCCAAGTCTACCACGTAAAATTTGATTTCCTCTATTCGTACTTTTTCTCCATCGCCAAGGGTTACCTGTACTTTTATTGTTCCTTTGACTGGTACTTTGTGAGTGGTAAACCCTTCTAAAACCATCTTGCTAGCCTTGAGGTGGTCATCTTTTAAGCCTATCTCCTTGAAACACTGGAGATACATGATGTTTTTGGAGGCTCCTATGTCAACCAAAACTCTTCTCACCGTGCATTGATAACTCTAGAATAATAGAGTTATTCACATTTACTTTGCCATGTTTTGCTTTTGAAATAATTGAATTTATTTGGAAATTGGAGTTAAAATGCGTTTATTTGATATTCTTTCTCTTTTTACTAAAAATGTTGTTTTATTGTCAATATGTCAATTTAATTTAATTAATTTCCAAATATTGTTACGAGTTGTATTTATTGGATTCTTATTTGGGGTTTAATTTGGATTGATTTATTGTAACAAGGGTAAAAAGGGAATAAGATTTTAGATTGATTATTTAGCTATTTTCAGAATTTATTTTGTTTTAATTTATTAAATATGTGGTAGCTGGAGCTTGAATCTCGCAGAGAATCCTGCAGCATGGAGGAAAAGGACAAAGAACTCATAAGGCAGCTGTAATTAATTTCTGGATTATTCAATTTATTTGCTGAATATTATAAAATAATTCCAGAAATATGGACAGATGGCAGATTGAGGCTGAATCTCGGTACAAGAAGATACACTATATATACTTGAAAAACCGAGAGAAGAAAAAGCTTTTTGGAGATTAGATTCTTAGACTTTTGAAGAGAGATTGGCTTTTATTATTTCTTAGATAGTTCAGTAGCATTTTCGGTAGTGTAGTTTAGTAGTTCCTTTTAGCTTTAGATTAATTTCTGTAGGGAAAAACCCGAGAGTGAGCAGGGTGACTTGCTGAGTGTTCATCAGTTGAGCAGAAAAGACGCCGCGACATCAATCAGAGGAGAATAGCACTGGGCAATCGTGATTAAACTGATCTAGGCAGTAGCGTGATCTCAGACCCGAGTAATTCTCTACCCATTTCCTCATTATTGTTTATTGTCTTGTATAGATTCTTGCTTGAATATTAGGCATGAGTTGAAGGCGACTTTTATGAATTGATTAAACTCGTTTTGTAATAGAATTATTTACCATGATGATGGGAGTATTTTGATTACATTACTTTAATTCTTGGATGTCGTTATTCTCTGTACTGAACATATATTTTATAGCCTGAAGATGTTGTGGCATAGTTAAGTATGAACATGTTGAGTACACTGTTTGGAATACGATGATGAGTATGTTGTAGCATTGTTTTCTGTTTTTATGTTTACTGCTTGTATGGGGCATGCTTGGTTTATTCATGTAATTACTTAAATTGATTTAGCATCACTTTCGGTTACGACTGTCCAACGTATGAATCGAACTAGTATCTGGCCTTCTAACGGAGAGGAGCTAGTGGACATGATAATTATGTGGCACTAGATTGAGACGCATGACCGTGCGCTCAACGCAGGGACATGACCAAATTCACTGACTAGTGTTGCTCTAGGTCAACAGTACTTCGTACTCCATGAGACGATGTTATCGGGGATCTAGACTAGTAGATCAAGTAATCTGGGTGACACCAGATCGCTGTAGCATTAATCTGGAAACTGAAAGCATGTTCTGTATATTTAGATTCATCTCTGGTTTGTATTTACATTTTAGGCGTGAATGCCGTAGCATTGTATTACCTGCAGGACTTTTGTGGTTATTTCCAGTAGGCTGACCCTTAACTGTTAGTTTAGTTTTTCCTTAGGAGTGGCATTGCCGTAGCATTAGACCAATCTCTATTCATTATTCATCATTCTTTATTCTTTTATTCTTTTAACCAATTGTATAATCGTATTTGCATATGTAATTGGCACACTTAGTCCCTGTGGGATCGATAATCTTGTACTTAGGTACATATATTACTTGTTGACCGGTGTATACTTGCACTTGTTAAGATTGCGTTGATTTACTTCATTTTCTTATCTTTACAAATTGTGACACACGCACACAACGCAACAAGTTTTTGGCGCCGTTGTCGGGGACTTTGGAGTCAATTGTTTGTAAATATTGATTGTTTACATTTGGTTACCTTTATTTTTTAGTTTATTTTTATACTCGTGCTTAATAGTCTATTGATTTAGTGTATGAGTGACGTATATTTGTGCATAGGCTGAATTTTAATTGAATATTATTGATATTGACCATTTGTTAATTTTCAGCTTGTGTATATCATTCATTCCTTAACGTGTGCTGTTTTGCATGAGTAAAACGCGCAAGGGCTCTCAAGCTACATTGCTGCCACTTGATCCAGAAATTGAGAGATCAACCAAGGCATTAAGGAAGAAGAAACAAACCACGGATAAGGCAGCTATGGCGGAACATCGTGAAATTCAACCTGAACCTGTCTACAATCCAGTGGTAATGGCAGATGATAGGGACCATGCCATTCGGCAGTATGCTATCCCTATGTTTAATGAATTAAACCCAAGTATTGTGCGATCGGAGATTGCCGTAGCACAGTTCGAGTTGAAACCAGTAATGTTTCAAATGTTGCAAACAGTAGGGCAGTTTGGTGGACTACCTGCTGAGGATCCACACTTGCATCTACGTTTATTCATGGAAGTAAGCGACTGTTTTAAGTTACCAGGGGTGACAGATGATGCTTTGAGGCTGAAATTGTTTCCATATTCCTTGAGAGACAAAGCTAGAGCATGGCTTAACTCTCTACCCTCGGGTAGTGTAACTACATGGCAGCAGCTTACTGAGAGATTTTTATTGAAATATTTTCCTCCTACAAAAAATGCTAGGTTAAGAAATGAAATTGCCTATTTTCATCAATTACAAGAAGAATCATTGTACGAGGCATGGGAAAGATTTAAGGAGTTGTTAAGAAGATGCCCACATCACAGAATCCCACACTGCATTCAAATGGAAACATTTTACAATAGGTTAAATGCACACACACGAATGATAGTTGATGCTTCAGCAAATGGTGCATTATTGGCTAAAACCTACAATGAAGCTTATGAATTAATTGAGAGAATTGCCAATAACAACTATCAATGGCCTACAACAAGACTGCCAAGTGGAAGAAGGGTGGCTGGAGTGTTGGAGTTAGATCCAATAACTTCACTTTCAGCTCAAGTATCATCCATGTCTATTATGCTGAAAACACTGAGTATGCAGTAGCATAGCGGGCAGACTGCAGAGCAACCAAACCAGTCTAATGTAAGCCAGGTGCAAGATGTGTGTTGTGTCTACTATGGTGAAGGACACTCTTTTGAGGATTGTGTTCACAATCCAGCATCAGTGTGCTACATGGGGAACCAGAATAGAGGCAATGGTTTACAATCCAATTCTTACAATCCTACTTGGCGGCAGCATCCCAACTTTTCTTGGAGAGACCAGGGATGCAACACAACCAAGGTATGAACCAGAGGCCAATGTTCCAGCAACAGCAGTACCCCCAGTAGCAACAATAACTTCAGCAAAGGCCTCAACAACAACAACCACCGCATTCAAATTCATTAGAAAATATTATGAGAGATTTTATGGCAAGAACGGAGATAACCATTCAAGGCTTGACATCCACTATACTAAACCTTTAAACGCAGATGGGGCAGTTAGCCCAAGAACTGAAGAACAGACCACAAGGGTCACTCCCAAGTGACACCGAGAATCCAAGAAGAGAAGGAAAGGAACATTGCAAAGCGATGACTCTACGAAGTGGGAAAATACTGGAAGAACCAACAACCAAGCCTAGAGCAGTGGAGAAATCTAGTGAGCCCAGCAAGGAGAACAAAGAAGAAGAAATTCCAGTAGCTGAATCTACCAAAGTGGAGCCCGATGCTACAGCATCGTCAATACCGCATCAAAGCAAAGTTCCAGAAAGCAAACCAGTACAACCAAGGATGCCTTTTCCACAAAGGTTTGCTAAAAAGAAAGAGGATGAGCAGTTCAAAAAGTTTCTGGGCATTTTGAAACAACTGCATATCAACATTCCTTTGGTCGAAGCCATAGAACAAATGCCCAACTACGCCAAATTCATGAAAGATATTCTTAGAAAGAAAAGGAGGTTGGGTGAGTATGAAATTGTTGCACTAACCAAAGAATGTAGTTTCTTTTTGCAGGATAAGCTACCCCCCAAAATGAAAGATCCAGGGAGCTTTAACATTCCTTGCTCTATTGGAGACTCGTATTGTGGCATGGCATTATGCAATCTTGGCGCCATCATCAACCTAATGCCCATGTCAGTCTTTAAAAAGTTAGACATTGGTGAGGTAAGACCTACGACAGTAACGTTGCAACTAGCGGACTGGTCTATAGCCCATCTACGGGAAGGACTCTCATTGATGTTCAAAAAGGGGAACTTACCATGAGGTTTCAAGATGATAGAGTCGCGTTTAATGTATTTAAGGCCATGAAATTTCATGATGAAGGTGAGGATTGTTTTCACATATCCATTGTTGATTCTTTGACAAAGGAAGATGAAGAGCGGAAGAAATATGGAGATGATGCATTGGAAAGAGCGTTGATGGAGGAAACATTGCACGATGATGGCAATGAGGAAGAAGAAGAATATTCAGCGTGGTTAGAAGCAAATTCTCATGGTTTCAAATTTAGCGCGCAATTTGAATCCTTGGACTTGTCTTCTCGGGAGATCAAAGTAACAAAACCTTTTGTGGAAGAACCACCTGAGTTGGAACTGAAGTCATTGCAGCAGCATTTGAAGTACGAATTTCTGGGAGCAGACTCAACTCTGCACGTGATTATTTCAGCATTGTTGGATGCTGAACAAGAAGAAAAATTGCTTGGAGTTCTACAGCAGCATAAAAGAGCTATGGGCTGGAAGATTAAACTCATTTTGGAAGAAGATTCCAAAAATTCAATTGAGAGACAAAGAAGATTAAACTTTATTATGAAGGAAGTGGTAAAGGAGCAAATTATTAAGTGGTTGGATTTTGGCATAATTTATCCTATCTCTGACAGTTCTTGGGTAAGTCATGTACAATGTGTGCCCAAGAAAGGGGGAATTACAGTGATGAAGAATGAAGATAATGAATTAATTCCCACCAGAACCGTTACGGGATGGAGGATTTGCATTGACTAAGAAAGCTTAACAAAGCCACAAGGAAAGACCACTTCCCACTGCCCTTCATTGAACAAATGTTGGATAGGTTGGCTGGACGTGATTATTATTATTTTTTGGATGGTTATTCTGGTTACAACCAGATTGCTGTAGCACTAGGGGACCAGGACAAAATGACTTTCACTTGTCCCTATGGTACATTTGCATTTAGAAGGATGTCGTTCGGATTATACAATGCTCCAGCAACTTTCCAACGTTGTATGATGGCCATTTTCACAGATATGGTGGAGCAGTACTTAGAAGTTTTTATGGACGACTTCTCTGTATTTGGGGACTCTTTCGATGAATGTTTAGAGAATTTGGCCAAGGTGCTTAAACGATGCGAGGACACCAACTTAGTCCTCAATTGGGAAAAGTGTCACTTCATGGTTCGAGAAGGTATTGTATTGGGTCATCGGATGTCGAAGAAAGGCCTTGAAGTGGACCGAGCAAAGATAGAGGTGATCAAGAAATTACTAACCCCTACGACCGTGAAGCACATTAGAAGTTTTTTAGGACATGCGGGCTTCTATCGAAGATTCATCAAAGACTTTTCAAATGTATCCAAGCCCTTATGTAAGTTATTAGAAAAAGATAATGTGTTTTCTTTTGATGCAGCCTGTGCCGCAGCATTTGAGGAGCTTAAGCAGAAGCTAATTTCAGCCCCCATTATCATAGCACCGGACTGGAGTCTGCCATTTGAGCTAATGTGTGATGCTAGTGACTATGCAGTTGGTGCAGTTTTGGGGCAGCGGCGAAACAAAATGTTTCATTCCATCTATTATGCCAGAAAGACACTCACTGAGGCTCAGGTAAATTACACTGTTACTGAAAAAGAGTTGCTTGCTGTTGTATTTGCCTTTGATAAATTCAGGTCCTATTTGGTGGGCACGAAAGTGATAATCTACACCGATCATTCCGCCATCAAATATTTAATTGCAAAGAAGGACTCAAAACCAAGGCTCATTAGATGGATCCTACTCCTACAAGAATTTGATGTGGAAATCAAGGACAAGAAAGGAGTAGAAAATCAAGTAGCTGACCATCTATCTCGATTGGAACAACAAGAGGTATTTCAAATCCCCATTAACGAACATTTTCTAGATGAACAATTGCTGGAAATTCAAGAAGATATGAAAATGCCATGGTATGCTGACTTTGCTAATTATTTGGCTAGTGGTGAAATGCCGCTGGATTTCTCATACCAAGAAAGAAAGAAGTTCCTCCATGATGTAAAAAGTTATTTTTGGGAGGAACCCTTTTTGTTCAAACAATGTAAAGACCAAATGATTCGGAGGTGTGTAAACGACGATGAAATTGAGGATATCATGTTTCAATATCACAACTCACCTTGTGGAGGCCATTTTGGAGGGTCAAGAACTACAAAAAAGGTACTACAATCTGGTTTCTTTTGGCCTTCATTATTTAAGGATTGCTATGAGTTTGTGGCAAAGTGTGATCGCTGCCAAAGGGTAGGAAACATCTCACGGAGAAAAGAAATGCCTCTTACCAACATTTTAGAAGTTGAACTTTTTGATGTATGGGGTATTGACTTCATGGGACCTTTCCCCCCTTCTTTCAGAAAATCGTATATTTTAATGGCAGTAGACTATGATTCAAAGTGGGTGGAATCCGCAGCATTCCCCACCAATGATTCCAAAGTCGTGATGAATTTTCTAAGGAAAAATATTTTCACACGATTTGGAACTCCACTGGCGATTATTAGTGATGAAGGAACACATTTTATTAACAGGTGGCTACATGTCATGTTAGCCAAATATAATGTTCGTCACAAAATTGCTCTACCTTATCATCCTCAAACCAACGAACAAGTAGAATTGTCCAACCGAATCATTAAAGGTATACTTGAGAAGGTGGTAAACCCTAATAGAAAAGATTGGTCAAAAAGGTTAGATGATGCTTTATGGGCCTATCGAACAACCTCCAAAACTTCAATTGGAATGTCTCCTTATAGACTTGTTTTCGGGAAAGCTTGTCATCTACCAGTAGAATTAGAGCACAAGGCATACTGGGCACTGCAGCATCTTAATCTGGACATGAATGTTGCCAGAGACAAGAGAATGCTACAACTTTCGGAATTGGATGAGCTGAGACTGTTTTCTTATGAAATTGAGATGGCATGATAAACACATCCAACCAAGGAATTTTGAAATTGGACAACAAGTTCTGATATTTAATTCAAGGTTAAAATTAATTCCATGCAAATTGAAATCGAGATGGACCGGGCCATACACAATTGAACAAATATATCCTTATGGAGCGGTCTTGGTCGCATGCAAAAATGGGGTCAAATTTAAAGTCAACGGGCATAGGTTGAAACTCTACAGAGATGGTGACCTAGAGTAAAACTTTGCTTCTCTATCATTGGTCAATGATGATTAATTAAGTAGACCCAACACAAGTGAAAAACTCCAAGTGAACACTTTCCATTTTTGTCTTATTTTATTTCTGTTTCTCTTTGTTTGTTTATTATTTTCGTCAGTTGCTTTAATAGTGTCGGGTACCCATGTACCCGATCACTGTTTTGTTCTTTTTGTTTTTGTTGTTTTCTTTGTTTTTCTTTTTTTAGAATGGGGGATGACTTACACATTTTGTGTATATATTTGGCCAAATATATACACAAAATCTGGATAAGGGGACAAAGCATTAAAAGCAGCAGACCGGATAAGTGGAAATTCCACTCACCTTTATGACTCTCAGGTAGAGTTAAAAATATTGGGAAGGGAAGTCTGTCAGGAATAAAGGCTTTTCAGTTGACAAATACACTTCCAATGCCTTGGGACAGGTAAGTTCTCTTTATTATTATTTTATTTTTGGTCTTTACAGAGATACGAGTACTACCTAGTTAAAGAAACCGAAAAAGCACAAACATTCTTTTATTTTGGACACATTTGTACAACTGAAGAGTTAGGATTTTTTAAAGACTACAACAGTTACTTCTGCCCATATTCTCTCAACTTCCATTTTTCAAAACTCTCTCTATTCTTCCACTATCACGCCCGATAGTAACCACAACCACATTTCTCCAAGACAAGCTTTCAAGCACTCTACGAACTGAAGGTATGTTTTCTATGGTAAATCTGAAGAATATGTTGCAGTACAAAAGATGGATAACCCAATCTGGGTTAACCATTTTTTTCAAAAAAAAACTAGGGTTACTGCTCACTGTTCAATGCGTCTATTTTGCGATTTTTGGTTCGGATTTGCAATTTTCAGTTGAAAACTTGGGGCTTTTTCTTTTGGAGTAGGTACATTGTTGGATTTGTTGTTTTCTGCTTATGGGTTTAACATGTCCGTACGGAAAATGGCGTTTTTCTTTATAAATGTGTTATTTTATTTTCGGGTCATGTTAATGTATACTTGGTTTAAGGAATGCAAGTTTCTGTTTAGTTAATAGGGTTTGTTCTTTACAGATCTATTTTCCTTTTTGGTTCTGTTGCTTTATCAAATTAGTTTTTGGGAATGAAGTTTGTTTTCGGGAAAATGGGTTTATTTTCAGAATGGGTGTAGTGCTTTCATTGTTTATGCTTGATTTGTTTCGTGAAATCTGTTACCCATTTGTTATTTCCGAAATCATTTGAGATATTTGCGTTTGGGATAGTATTGACTGTTACAAATGGGGATGGTTTGAATCTACTGAAGGTTTTTCTTCGTTTTATTTCTTATATTGTGATAAGTTGAGTTGCGAGCATGTTTATTTGAGAAAAGGTCATGACGGCCATGAGTGTTTTTGAAATTAGGGATTCATATATTTTTTTCTGTTTTGGCTACAGCTTATCTCTGCGATTGATTCTTAAACTTGTTATTTTTTTTAGATGCCGAGAATAAACAAGTGGCACAAAAATGTACTAAAGAACGGTTTTCCTCCTTGGACGCTGAGTCTAGATTCCAGTAGTTGTACTCAGAAAAACAATACCTAGCCGACCTAGGTTTCGTACTCGACGGAGAATTGCCGTACCCTCTTCCGACGTAGTGTAGAGACGTCATCCACATCTTGGGATGGGAAAAGCTTGGCTCTCACCGTGTGGAGCCAGATCCCTCCATTGTCCGAGAATTTTACGCAAATTTATGGCCGAATAATGTGTATTCGGTCTTTTAACCCAAGAGCAGTCAACCGGCTCTTCAATCTGACGAACTATATAAATGACGCTGGTGACTTTTACTCATATCTCGCTGACTTAATCGATGATACCTGTGATAAATTGTTGCAAGAAGTTACTGTTCCTGGAACACAATGGTCCTTGTCTAAGCAAGGCAACAAGACATGCCGCAGGGAATTTTTGATGGACGAAGCCAAAATTTGGTTTTATTTTGTTAGGCATTCTTTGATGCCTACTAGACATACTTCATCACTAAATTTTGAGTGCATTATTATGTTGGCTTGTATTGTCAAGGCCCGTCCAATTAATGTTGGTAAACTGATATGTGAACAAATTCGTGCATGTGCTAACAAGAAGTGTGGGGAAATGTTTTTCCGCACTTTGATTTGTTTATTGTGTAGGGCTGCCGAAGTGGTGGTAGCCATGGAAGACACAGACTTCTACCCCCAAGGCACCATCTCAACATATGACCTAAGCAGAATCCTCCCCCTAGCACCGCAACCACATCCACCTGACAGCACTCAAACTCCTTCGGCCCAAACTCCATTTGCTGCCACACCGGATGCTCCAGCAACAGCTTCAATGGATGCTCTGGCAATGACTGTGGCCCAACTATTTGCACAGCAGCAACTTTACTAGCAATATGAGAGGGACCGTGATGCTGCCTACTTCCGAGCATTACCGCGGCAAAGGCAACAATCTGGTAACCCTTGGCTGACCTTCCCACAACAGCTCCTACCCGACGAAGATCCAAACAAAATGGACGATGACATTAACATTATCTAAGGCACTCCTGACTCAATGGGAGTGGTTCTTTCTCTCAACCCTTAACTTTTATTTTTGCTTTGGGTCTGTACTTATTAAACTGCTGAGCAAGGCTGAACACTTTCTTTTCCTGTGTTATTTTGTTATCTGAACCTTTTCTGCTGCCTGTTTTCTTTTTGTTTCGCAATGAGGACATTGCTTCTCCTTGAGTTTGGGGGAGGGTGTCCTCTGGCCAAAAATGCTGATATCTTTGTCCTAAAGCTTTAATGATATCTCTTTTATGTTATGTCTGTTTCAAAATGATCTGAATGAATGAATGTCTGATTGTGCTTTATGGAATGAATGATTTAGCATAAAAGAGCTGATTTCATGAATGCGGCATCATTTACATGTGTCCCATTAGAACATTGGCTTAAGCAGGATTAGGACAGACTTTGGGACCCGATTAATGATGAATTCTTAAAACTAAAGTACATTCTTGTAGACATGTACCATTTTTTTAGAATAATTAGGTATTAGTTGACTCTAAGTAAAACCTATTTTTACTCCCCATCTTTTACACAATAGTCTAGACGTTGACAAATTTCTTTGTTCATAAAAAAGAATTAGCTTGGTATGAAGACACGGAATTTTTAGGATCATTTATATACCCCTTGAGGCAAAATTCTAGTAAACTCAGTAGCATTGAAATGATTAAGGCACATTTTTTGAAAAGATTGAGCCTTTCAAGCCTGACCATGATGCATGTATTTTTCCTAGTGAACCAAGTCGAGCCTAGCCTAATTTCTTTGGACACCCACAACGAACAGATGAAGCCATTTTTTCCAAAATATTTGTTTATATCCTTTCTTTGCCACCTAAAACTTAATCTCAGTCTGCTTAGAATATGTTTAAAAATAAGTTTGGGGGTGCGAGAAAGGGAGAAAAAGAAAGAATTTCTGGGAAAAACAAAGAAATCATAGAAATATTGCAGCAAAATGCTGCAGCATCCTAGAACTGTGGCAGTTAAATTCTGAAATTAAGAATGATATGGGTGATGTATTTAAATGCTTGAAAAAGAGAGTAAAACTCTATGAATACAGAAGTGAAAAAGAAATAAAGAGCAAAGCTCATTATTGAGGATGCCTATAAAAAAGATGACCAAATGATAAATCATTTGCTGGAGCAAAAGTGAAAAAAAGGTAGACCCTCTACAGGAAAAATACATAAAATTACTTGCATTAAGTGTATTCTGGGCAGATTGGGACTAAGTTCAAGCCCGCTTTTTATCTATATTTATCATACCTTAGCCCCAGCCCACATTACAACCAAAGTAAGACCTTTTTGATCTTTGTTAATGAGTTTACTACATTAGTGGAGAGTGGTATAATAAATTGCATTATGGCAATACAAAATGTATCTTGGGATTATCAACGGCTGATTCATGAATAAAAGAAACCAATAAGCCATACTATTCACACACACACTGGAGTAGAAATTCTTTGAGCTTGGGTTGGTTAATATGTGGTTATTCAATGAAAGATGGACCATGGTGTCTTCTTTAATTTTGAAATTTTTCTCTCTAAAATCACTGGTCCCAAGTTAAGCTGAAACTGCTGAGCCAAAGTTTTTAGTGGGCATGCATATTTCATTTTGCTTTCGCATTGCTGCAGCATTGCTCGGGAAGAGCAATGATTTAAGTTTGGGGGTGTGATAACTCTAGAATAATAGAGTTATTCACATTTACTTTGCCACGTTTTACTTTTGAAATAACTGAATTTATTTGGAAATTGGAGTTAAAATGCGTTTATTTGATATTCTTTCTCTTTTTACTAAAAATGTGGTTTTATTGTCAATATGTCAATTTAATTTAATTAATTTCCAAATATTGTTACGAGTTGTATTTATTGGATTATTATTTGGGATTTAATTTGGATTAATTTATTGTAACAAGGGTAAAAAGGGAATAAGATTTCAGATTGATTATTCAGCTATTTTCAGAATGTATTTTGTTTTAATTTATTAAATATGTGGCAATTGGAGCTTGAATCTCATAGAGAATCCTGCAACATGGAGGAAAAGGACAAAGAACTCAGAAGGCAGTTGGAATTAATTTCTGGATTATTCAATTTATTTGCTGAATATTATAAGAAAATTCCAAAAATATGGACATATGGCAGACTGAGGCTGAATCTCGGTACAAGAAGATACACTATATATACTTGAAAAACCGAGAGAAAAAAAAGCTTTTTGGAGATTAGACTCTTAGACTTTTGAAGAGAGATTGGTTTTTATTCTTTCTTGGATAGTTCAGTAGCAATTTCGGTAGTGTAGTTTAGCAATTCCTTTTAGCTTTAGATTAATTTCTGTAGGGAAAAACCCGAGAGTGAGCAGGGTGACTTGCTGAGTGTTCATCAGCTGAGCAGAAAAGATGCCGCGACATCAGTCAGAGGAGAATAGCACTGGGCAATCATGATTAAACTGATCTGGGCAGTAGCGTGATCTGAAACCCGAGTATTTCTCTGCCCATTTCCTCATTATTGTTCATTGTCTTGTATAGATTCTTGCTTGAATATTGGGCATGAGTTGAAGGCGACTTTTATGAATTGATTAAACTCTTCTTGTAATAGAATTATTTACCATGATGATAGGAGTATTTTGATTACATTACTTTAATTCCTGGATGTCATTATTCTCTGTACTGAACATATATTTTATAGCCTGAAGATGATGTGGCATAGTTAAGTATGAACATGTTCAATACACTGTTTGGAATACGATGATGAGTATGTTGTAGCATTGTTTTCTATTTTTATGTTTACTGTTTGTATGAGGCATGCTTGGTTTATTCATGTAATTACTTAAATTGATTTAGCATCACTTGCGGTTACGACTGTCCAACGTATGAATCGAACTAGTATCTAGCCTTCTAACGGAGGGGAGCTAGTGGACATGATAATTATGTGGCACTAGATTGAAACGCATGACCATGCGCTCAACATTGCAAGGACATGACCAAATTCACTGACTAGTGTTGTTCTAGGTCAACGGTACTTCGTACTCCATGAGACGATGTTATCGGGGATCTAGACTAGTAGATCAAGTAATCTGGGTGGCACCAGATCGCTGTAGCATTAATTTGGAAACTGAAAGCATGTTCTGTAAATTTAGATTCATCTCTGGTTTGTATTTACATTTTGGGCGTGAATGCCGCAGCATTTTATTACCTGCATGACTTTTGTGGTTATTTCCAGTAGGCTAGCCCTTAATTGTTAGTTTAGTTTTTCCTTAGGTGTAGTATTGCCATAGCATTAGACCAATCTCTATTCATTATTCATCATTACCCCAACAAGGTATACATAATACTAAAATCTTTTATCTGGGGTATTGATTTTATTAATCCTTTTTCTTTCTTCCTTTTTACAACAAGTACATCATAGTAGTTGTAGAACTCTTTTCAAAATGGCCTGAACCACAGGCATTACCTACTAATGATGTTAAAGTCATGTGCAGATCCCTTGAGAAACTGTTTTTCAGATTCAGATGTTCCAATTTCGTGATAAGCGATAAAAGTTTGTCAACCAGCTAACGCTTCTTCTGATGTGTAATTGGAGGCAGGATGCCTTTAGCTCAAACTGTGAGTAGGGCCGTCAATGGCGATGGGGCAGTTTATCAGGTAACTCAGATGTGGTACACCTTTAGACTCAGTACATAATTGCAATCTAGACTAAGATATATCTAAAATACTCGAAGATAGGTCAATCAACATGTAGGAACAGTATAACATAGAATAAGAACATTATCTGTAAATTACTTTTTAGGCTTAAATAGACTTAAACCTAGTGGAGAATGAATCACCCTCTCATCAAAGATTTTGATGAACTATTGCATAACTGGATCATAAGATAAGAGTTAGGGTAAGAGTATAGTTACTACTAAGCCGTCACCACTTCCCTGGGAGTACGATAATTAATCTAATTAAAATCATAGATACTTTCCAACAGACTAGCTACACAATAGGTACTCTGCCTTAGGTTCTGATTGATTAAGTGACAGCATAGAGACTAAATGTGACAATTAGTCAGTCTAAGTCCTTAATTACTCATAATCAACATAGGGTAAAATAACACCTATTTTAGTATATCAGTCGGAACGCATCAGGTATCATGCCACTTAACCCTAGGAATGGCCTAGCATACAAACTCATCTTTATTAGGGTACTCTAACAAACATGGTGATCTGTTTTGTTATTTCTTCCTAATCTGGTAGACCTTTTACAGTCTGTTAAACTAAACTGGTTATGATTAAGACCTTGGTTAGGAGTTGTCTAGAACACTAGTTTAATTTAAAAGGACACAACCGTTCAACATTCATAATGACAATTCTAGCTCTATGATCTTCCTGGGAAAATAGATAGCATCTCAAATTGTAAAACATGTATGATATATAAATTCAGTATCAAATCAATATCCAAATAAAATAATTCATAAACATACAGAAACTCGTCTAGGGGACCCACCATCATAAAGTAGTCACCGCTTTATGCAGGTCTAGCCGGCGTTGTAGTTCCTATATGCTTCTGATTGCTCGATCCTACTCTGCTCGGCAGAGCCTTCAGAGAACGCTTCTTAGACCTAGTAGCAATTACTTTACCTTACATCCCAGGCTTAAGCAATTTTCCCTAATCTGACTAAGAACACGCACCCTATCTCTCTCTTAGGATCTCCTAACAAAATCCCGGTATTTTGTGATACAAAAAATGAACCCTATCTAGTCGTAATCTAAGATTCTGAGACAGACTCTCAGAAAGCAAAGAAAACGAGAAACTCTCGTATACTAAACTACTTGAATGAACCACTTGAGATCACTCAATGACTTGTATACTGTAGAAAAATGTATACTTGAAGTCACTGAATGATTCAAATCAAGTGGAGAGGGATGATTTCAACTATTTGAGGCCTAGGGTATTTATAGCAGCTTTCTGGAGTGAATTTCTCCAAACATTTCGATGTGGGACAACTTCTGGTGCTCGGGATGCCCGTCCCGAGCTTGGGACGGCCGTCCTGGTGCTTTGACTGGGTCGGGACGGCCTTCCCGAATCCAGAATTTCCAAAAATTGCACTTTTGCCCCAAAATTTGCTATTTTCGTGCAATTTACTCCTGAAACTTCCAAAATCAAAATTTAAGCAATTTTATATCAATTTGATTCAATTAAGATCAAATACATTCAAATATTGCCCTAATTTATGTCTAAAACATGCCAAAAAGGGTATATGATTTGTGCATATCAAATAACCCCACACTTAGCTTTTTGCTTGTCCTCAAGCAAAGTCTATATGAAATTATTAATAATTCTAAATCATAGGTGCAATCACTCAAAGGTTCTAGCAATGTTTTTAGCCAAAATTAATCACTGGGTCAGATGATTCACACAACAGGCCTGACTGGTCAAGTTGCTATGACAAGGTCTCAAATGTCTTATTAGATTATCGTGGTCATGCAGGTTCAACAACTCAACAACTAGACTGAACTCTACTCTTAGTCACGAGGTCTTCCTGATGTGTAGTGTGTGTATTAGTCTAGACTAGATTGTCAACACAATATAGTCTTCTCTTAACTCTTACCAGATAATACTTCGACCAGTCGCTGAACATAACAGTAACAAACAACCTTCTGAGTTCTGAGCTTTAGTGTCAAGGCTTTTCAATTAAAATTTTCAATAAAAGAACACACTGGACAATGTATTTTTAGATTGATTGTTCAGGGTATTTTTGTGTTCACTTTCACACATCAACTTTAACTACCCAGGTAACGAGTCCCACTCCGATGACTCCCAGATCTACACGACCTTAGGGTATCAGGCCTTAAGTTCCCTTAAGGAGTGGTGCTCAAGTAGCAAAGGACGCTTGCAAACTACCCTATTTGTTTAACTTTTTCACTTTCAGCTCAGAGCATCATCTAGTCATTCAAATTGCTAATACATCCTCAACCAGTCTGATATTATTCAGTTATTTGGTTGATGTCTCTAATCCAAACTAGGTTGTGCTCAATAATCTCAGGAATTCCCTATTTCTAATTGAGGAATTTAGTAAAGTTATCAACTTGTTTCCTACTGATCATAAAGCTCTACTCAACATATATCATAGACATAAGCATTTCTTAAACCAATCAATACTGAATTTGAAGTCTGAAAGAGTGAAAATTTTTGAAATTTTTTTGGAAGGGTGCAATTTTAGTGAGAAATATGGGAAAACATGCAAATTATAACTACTATAGTGCACTGTGCACTGCTACCCCACACTTAAGGTTTACATTGTCCTCATTGTTCATGCATATCCTATTACCACACACTTATTTGAAAAACAAAAGCTGGAAAAACAAACAAACAAAATTATTAGCCCCACACTTATTTGAGAAATAAGAGTTTAAAAATAAAAACAGGAAATAAAATCAAAAACACGTATTTAGGATAAAAAGAAAACAAAATAAAAGTAGAGGAAGATGAGGATTAGAAAAACTCCCTTCATGTATCGAGTAGAATGGTCTGCTCTGATTTGTCAATTGGATGTTCACCTCAACCATGTGCTATTGTTGAAATGCCCCCGACTCTGTAAGTTCTAGATGCTGGAGCGACTGACTCTGCAGTGTGCTTCGTATGAAGAGTGTATCTACCCTCTGGGTTGCAAAATACCATCCCCATGTTTTGAAGAACGGTCAGGTCTGGTAGATGGAGCTATCCTCGTCAGCCATGATTCCTTAATGTTGAACTCCAAGTAGTGGCCTATCCGTTTGATGAATGGCTCGAGCCCCAAGGACTGCTTCCTCGAATCATTTGTAATGTTTCTCGCAATCATAGCAATGTGTCCAGGAGGGACGTGTCTAGGAATGTGACTTCTTTGGATTGGTGTGCCTACCTGCCAATGTCTGTGAAGGTATTGCATGCAAGTTTCGAATGGCAGAAAAGATACCTGAAGCTTTGGCGAAGCCATGGTGGTAGGAGGCTCCAGTGGTGTAGATTTGGGCCCAAGTATTTGAGACTTCCTCGGGGAAGTTTCTCACAGCTGATTGGTAGGCAGGGGGTGCAAGCTCCTCCATTGCTATGCTCATGATACAATGCCAAATTCCTCTATATACGTCGACCGTTCAATACTACTTGGTAGGTCACTTGCTTGCACTGGTATGACTTTAATTGTTGCCCGTTTACATTTTGAGAAGTGTCGTCTTGATCCATTATAACACATGCTCCTTATGGCTACACTTCTATAACAGTAAACGGGTTTGACCAATAACAGTATCTCATCTGTTGATTCTGCGGGTAGGGACTTTGCTATGGTGGTATCTTCTAAAAGTTTTCAGCTTCAGAATTATTCCTCAGCTAAATCCCATATGATTTCTCCAGTTGGGATTGTATGCGTTTCCCATTGGAGCAGTATTGACTGCAACAACCTACTTCTGCCTCTCTTGGAATGGTTAGTATTCCAGTCCCATAACAATCCCCGCTAAAGTGAGGTACTTAGCAGACTTCACAAATTTGATACACAGACTGAACGTTTCTTCCTTGTTGAAAGGCATTAATTTAACTGTTGTGATTAGCCTTTACTGCCTCCAATTACACATCAGAAGAAGCGTTAGCTGGTTGACAACCCTTTATCGCTTATCAAGAAATTGGCACATCTGAATCTGGAAAACAGTTTCTCAAAGGGATCTGCACATTACTTTAACATCATTAGTAGGTAATGCCTGTGCTTCAGGCTATTTTGAAAAGTATTCCACGGCTACTATGATGCAATTGTTTTCAAAGGAAGAAAGAAAAAGGATTCATGAAATCAATACCCTAGATATAAAAGATTTCAGTATTCTGTATACCTTGCTGTGGTAGATGATCTCGGGAATATGCGTTACCTGTTATTTGGCAAGCATCGCAGGACTGTATAAAAGATACAAAATCCTTGAATATTGTAACCAATAAGGTCCTGCTTCCAACACTTTCCGGACAGTGTTGATAGCAGTCAGTTGGTCTCCCATAGATTCTTTATGGCAATACTCCATAATCTTGTGGTCTTCGCCTTCCGAGACACATCTTCTGATCAATTACTCTGCAATAATTCGAAATAGAAAAGGAATAGTTTAGCCACTAGATAATTTGCAATATCGGTAAACCACGGAGGCGAATCATTATTCATAGCAAACAATGAAAATAAATTCTCATTCATAAATTTATCAGATACTACTGTCTCATCAATAGCCTCTAACTCGGGGTTTTCTAATCTAGACCAATGGTTTGCTTTCTAGATTTTCAGCCCTTTTTCTTATCCCGTCTTCCTATATCAAATTCAATAAAACTCAACTTATCAATCTTGGTTCAGTATCAGTTTTATTGAACAGATGTCTCAAAGTAGAGTAATCAGTGTATACTATTGTTTAGACTAGGTATGATATGAATGTATCATAGGCATATACAACAACTAGTAATCCCTTTTCAGTAGTGGTATGGTTCTACTGGGCATTAGTAAAGGTTCTACTGGGCATCAGTAAAGGTTTTACTTGCATAGTATATAACATGAAATTTCTAATCATGCATTTTTCCTAAAACAATTCTTACTGCATAATTACTAACATCACATATCAATTCAAAAAGCAATCTCCAATCAAGTGATGTTAGAATGGGTGCAGTCATAAATAGTTCCTTTAGTTTGTTTAAAAAGATATCATGCAACTATCAGCAAAAACAAAAGGAACATCCTTTCTCAATAGAATATTTAGAGGCCTGGCTATTAAAGAAAAATCATTTCATAGCTGGTATAATAAAAGCCAGCCTGGCCTAATAAAAATCTAGAATGACATTTCTTCAGAATTAAATCCTAAGCCAACATTTGACAACTCAGACGAAAATATTTTCTCCTCACTCCCATACTTGTTTTTCGAAATAAATAAAAAAAAAAACAAACAAACAGGAAAACTGTAAATAAAAAGAAAAAAAATTGTATTTTCTGGAAAATAATATTTTTCAGAAAAGAGAATAAAATAAAAGAAATTATTTTGTTTTTTACTTTTTCCATTTTTATATTTTGTTTTTAAATTTGCTTTCCTTAGTATGGTTTTAGAATGATCTTCTAAAATTTGATTAACCTAAATTTCTTAATTTTAGATAATTTCTAAAATTAATTATTCAAGATAACCCTATATTTCAGGAAAGTGATTGACTAATTCAAATAAGAATGAGTGTTTATTAAGTTATAGATTACTACCATTACCTATCATAACCTTCTAGAATTTTGATCAGGAATCCTAAAATTTTATGATATGTTCCCCAGCAACGGCGCAAAAAATCTGATGCGTTCCAATTCGTATGCTAAAAGATAGGATTTATTTACCTATATTGATTATGAGTAATTAAGGATTGAGTCTCATTAACTGTCACTTTAGCATTAATTGTTGTCACTTAATCAATTAGAACCTAAGGTAGAGTACCTATCGTGTAGCTAGTTCTTGGAAAGTATATACGATTTTAATTTATTAATATCGTACTCCCAGGGAACTGGTAACAACTTAGTAGCAACTATCCCTTAATCCTAACATTCATCTTTTTATGTAGTTAATTGATGCGGTTTCCGACCGATATGCTAAATAGGTGTTATTTTACCCTATGTTGATTATGAATAATTAAGGACTGTGATTGACTAATTGTCACATTTAGTCTTTATAGTGTCACTTAATCAGCCAGATCCTAAGGCAGAGTACCTATCGTGTAGCTAGTCTATTGGAAAGTATCTACGATTTTATTAATTTAATTATCGTACTCCCAGGGAAGTGGCAACGGCTTAGTAGTAACTAGCCTTTTATCCTAACTCCTATCTTATAATCCAGTTATGCAATCTTCATCAAATACTTTGATGAGAGGGTGATCCATTCTCCACTAGGTTTAAGTCTAATTAATCCTAAAAGTGTTTTAAAGATGAGTTCTGATTCTATGTTATACTGTTCCTATATGTTGATTGACCTATATTCGAGTGTTTTAGATATATCTTAGCCTGGAATGCAACTATGTTCTGTGTCTAAAGGTGTACCACATCTGAGGTCTCTACGCTACCCCCGCCCCATCGTTAAGGTAAACGGCCCTACTCACGGCCCGGACTAAAGTCAGCAATGAACGGTACCCTATGTCACTTCGGGGTCATGCTGCTCGTCGCAAAACCGCCGGCATAACTCTCTACTCAGCCTACCTAGACTACTCTAACAAACAAGGTGTTCCGTTGGTTATTTTATCTAGTATGGCAGACACCAATACTAATTGATGCCTGTTAAACTAAACAGGTTATGATAGACCGTGGTTAGGAATTTGTCTATAACCCTATTTTAGTTTAAAAGAGACTTACATTAGACATGCAGACATAATGAATATTTAGCAGGTGGCTATTTTCGGAAAAATATAAAAACTTCAACATATACACAACTATTCATAAAATCGTAATCTGATATTCATAATTCATATTTAGAACAAAGAATACACATATAAGAGGGGTCATGGGGACCGATGCCATAAAGAAATCACCCTTTACGAAGTCTCGCCACGGAGCGTACTGCTGTATATTCGTATTGCTCGTCTGACTCTCACCAGAACCTTCGGAGGACGCTTCCTCAGCCTAGTAGCTAGACTTTACCTTACGTCCTGGCTTAAGCCTAGCCCTGTGGACTGACTCTTCGAACGCCTAGAGCTCTCTTAGGATCTCCTAACGAAATCCCGGTATTCTATGAATACCAGAAACGAACCTATCTATAGAAACCTAAGATCTGAGACTATTTCTCAGAAACTAAAACAAACACTAATAAGAAAGAAAACTGAGATCCGAGTCTCTGAGTGAGTTGTGTACTGAAAATTGTACACTGGAAACCACTTAATGACTCAGATCGAGTGGAGAGGGATGAATTCAACTGCTGGAGGCCTGGGGTATTTATAGCAGCTTCCCGGAGTGAAAATCTCTGAAAAATTCGATGTGGGACAGCTTTGGCGGCTCGGGACGCCCGTCCTGGTCTGTTGACCAGGTCGGGACGCCCGTCCCTGGTTCTGCTGGACGCCCGTCCCTCTGGCTTGGCTTGGTCGGGACGCCCGTCCCGGACCTTTGACCGAGTCAACATTTCCAAAAATTGCGTTTTTGCCCCAAAATTTGCTGTTTTCGTCTACTTTGCACCTGACACTTCCAAAATCATAAAAACTGTGAAATTAAGTGAATAATGCACAATCAAGATCAATTGCCCTTGATTCACCCAAATTCATACGTAAAAACATGCTAAAAGGTGATACGATTTTCGCGTATCAGATAACCCCACACTTAGCTTTTGCTTGTCCTCAAGCAAAGTCTACCTGAAGTTACTTAATTCCTAGTCATGTTTTTATTCCAAAAATTCTTCAGACAAGTCTTAACAGGTCTGTCTGGTTAGGTTGCTATGACAAGGTCTCAGATGTTTTTAGTAGCTTGTTATGATCAGGCAGAAAACAAATCAACAACTAGGTTGGTCTTTTTTCTTAGTCACAGGGTCTTCCTGATGTGTAGTGTGTGTACTAGTCAGACCAGATAGTCAACACAATGTACTCTTGTCTTAACTACTACCAGATAACTTCGACCTATCGCTAGACATATTAACACAGACAACTTTTGAGTTCTGAGCTTTGGTGATCAGATTTTTAATGTTTTAGCATTTAGTTTTTTTTATAGATTCAGGGTATTTTGAGTCTGCTTAGAACACGTCAACTTCAACTACCCATGTAGCGAGTCCCACTCCGATGACTCCCAGATCTACACGACCTTAGGGCATCAGGCTTTAAATTCCCCGAAGGAGTGGTGCTCGAGTAGCGAAGGCCGCTGGCAAACTACCCTTATTTGATTAACTTCTTTTGTTCCTTTCACTTTTAGCTCAGAGTCTCATCTATTCTAATGCCAAAATCCACAACTGGTCTAATTTTATCTAGTTAGTCTCGAAAGGTAATTGGTTGAGGTCTCTAATCCAGACAAGTTGTGCTCAGTTATCAGGAATTCCCTATTCCTAATCAATTAGTCCAAGATAGCTATCAACTATCTCCTACTAACCATAACATACTACCTACATATCATAGACATAAGCAATTGTTTAACCAAGCATACTGCATTTAGAAGTCTGAAAGACGGAAAAATTTTGAAAAATTTTGGAAGGGTGTGAAAATACGGGAAAACAAGCAAACATGCGAAAATTTTGCAAACTGCTACAGTGCACCGTGCACTGCTACCCCACACTTAAGTCTGGCACTGTCCTCAGTGTTCATGCATATCTAATTACCCCACACTTATTTGAAAACAAGAAATAAAACACAATTAAAAGATCCTTACCCCACACTTATTCAACTAACTACGGGTAAGAAGGAACATAGAAATAACAAAACAAGAAATAAAATGAAAGAGATACTCCCTTAGTCTGTGAAGTCCACAATCTGCTCGGACGAGTCAAACGGCTCTCTGTAAATCTTTAGGCGTTGTCCGTTTACTTTTTGAATAATACCGTCAGAATCCATGATGTCACATGCTCCGAAAGGTGATACTTCCTTGATTGTGAACGGTCCTGACCAATAGCTACGCAGCTTTCCTGGGAAAAATTTTAAACGTGAGTTGTACAACAATACCTTATCACCTGGTTCAAAATTTTTCTGGGCTCTGAGTCGTCTGTCATGCCAGAGTTTACTTGTCATTTTGAACTGATGTGAGTTCTCATAGGCTTTGAGCCTCCACTCATCCAATTCGTGGAGCTGTAAAATCCGGTGTTACTTAGTCAAATTATCATCGAGATTGCATTTTCGTACTGCCCAGTAAGCTATGTGTTCAAGTTCAACCGGAAGGTGGCATGCTTTTCCGTAGACTAGTCGATAGGGTGAGAACCCCGCAGTGGTCTTGTATGCTGTACGGAAGGCCCATAATTCATCCTCCAGTTTATTGGCCCAATCCTTACGGTTAACACCCACGGTCTTTTCTAGGATTCTCTTTATGCCCCTATTGGTTACCTCAGCCTGCCCGTTAGTTTGAGGATGGTAGGTTGTGGAAATGCGATGCTGAATTCCGTACTGCTGGAGTACTTTCTGCAATTGAGAGTTGCAGAAGTGCGTACCTCGATCACTGATTAGGGCTTTTGGACATCCAAACCTGGCGAAAATCTGCTTAAGGAATCTGCATACGGCTCGAGCATCATTAGTAGGTAGGGCCTGTGCCTCAGGCCATTTTGAAAAATATTCTACAGCTACTAAGATACTTCATACCAAAAGAGGAAGGAAACGGACCCATGAAATCTATACCCCATATGTCAAATATTTCTACACTTTGAATTACCTGTTGGGGTAGATTATCTCGAGAAGATATGGTTCCCGCTTTCTGACAGGCATCGCACGATCCTGTAAATGCTGCGGCGTCTTTGAATATGGTGGGCCAGTAAAAGCCTGCTTCTAATACTTTTCGGGCGGTGTTGCTGCAGCTAAGTGACCGCCTGTTGGTCCGCAGTGACAATGTTCCAGAATTTGGAAACCTTCTTCTTGAGATACACATCTTCTGATCATCTGATCTGCACATATTTTAAATAGAAAAGGATCTTCCCAATAGTAATATTTCAGGTCAGCAAAGAATTTTTTCTTTGTTGAGCAGTGATATCACTAGGGAGAGTCCGGGCTGCCAAGTAATTTGCTATATCTGCAAACCAAGGGGGTGAGAAAATAGCAAATAATGCACATAGATTCTCATCCGGAATTTATCAGATATGATTGTCTCATCAATGGCTTCTAGGGTCGGATTTTCTAACCTAGACAAGTGGTCTGCGGCTAAGTTTTCTGCCCCTTTCTTATCCCGATTTCTATGTCAAATTCTTGAAGCAATAAAACCCATCTAATCAATCTTGGTTTTGCGTCGGTTTTATTGAACAAGTATTTTAGTGCCGAATGATCAGTATAAACAATAGTTTTAGACAGACTAGATAGGATCGAAACTTATCAAATGCATATACTACTGCTAATAATTCCTTTTCTGTCGTAGTGTAATTTTCCTGAGCATCAGTTAAGGTTTTACTAGCATAATATATTACATGAAATTTCTTATCATGTCTTTGTCCTAAAACTACTCCTACTGCATAGTCACTAGCATCACACATAAGCTCAAAAGGGACTCCAGTCTGGTGACGTCATGATAGGTGCAGTAGTTAAGAGTTCCTTAAGTCTATTAAAAGCTTTTAGACATTTCTCATCAAAGACAAATGGAACATCTTTTCCGAGTAAATTGGTCAACGGCCTGGCTATTAATGAAAAATCTTTTATGAACCTACGATAAAAGCCAGCGTGTCCCAAAAAACTCCTAACGGCTCTCACATTTTTGGGAGGAGGTAGTTTTGAAATAACTTCAATTTTTGCCTTATCTACTTCCATACCTAGGTGTGAGATCTTATGTCCTAAAACGATTCCCTCTTTTACCATGAAGTGGCATTTTTCCCAATTTAAAACCAGGTTAGATTTTATACAACGTTTCAACATTAACTCCAAGTTCTTTAGACAAACCTCAAATGATTACCAAAACAGAAAAGTCATCCATAAATACTTCCATAGATTTTCCTAACATGTCCTCAAAGATAGCAGTCATACAACGTTGAAATGTAGCAGGTGCATTACACAAACCAAAAGGCATCCTTCTATATGCAAATGTTCCGAAAGGGCATGTGAATGTAGTTTTATGCTGGTCCTCAGGGGAAATAGGAATTTGAAAATACCCAGAAAACCCATCAAGAAAGCAATAAAACATGTGTCCAGATAGCCTTTCTAACATTTGGTCAATAAAAGGAAGGGGAAAGTGATCTTTTCGTGTGGCCGTATTTAATTTTCTATAGTCTATGCATACACGATGACCAGTTACAGTTCTTGTAGGGATTAGTTCGTTATGCTCATTCCTAACAACTGTTATACCGCCTTTCTTAGGTACTACCTGCACCGGGCTTACCCACTCACTATCTGAGATAGGGTAGATAAGTCCTGCATCTAACAGTTTAATGACTTCTTTCTTAACAACATCACACACATTAGGATTCAACCTCCTTTGAGGTTGCACACATGGCTTATACTCATTTTCTAGAAGAATCTTATGCGAACAAAAGCTTGGATTAATACCTGGGATATCCGCAATTTTGTAGGCAAAGGCTCTTCTATGCTTTCTGCACATGTCCACAGTCAGCTTCCTTTGTTCTGCAGTCAGATCAGCTGCAAGAATAATGGGAAGTTTCTTGTTGTCATCTAGGAATTCGTAGCACAGATGAGTGGGTAGTTCCTTCAGTTCCAAGTCTGGTGGATCTTCAAACGAGGTTCGCTCTTTCTTCATCTCATCATCACCTATCTCAGTGAAACTATCAGAAGTAATTTCATTTTCAGAAGAGCTAAGTTCAGACTCCTCTAATTCTAGGGAGTCCTCACTTAGAATTTGATAGTTTGAGCATAGGTCTGTCACGTTAATTGCAATCAAGTGTTCCATGGCATCCACACAAAAACAAGTATCATCTAAATGCATGGGATACCTAAGGGTCTCATTTAGATCAAAAGTGATGTCATCATTTCCTACCCTTAACTTGATTTGACCATTACTGACGTCTATTAATGCTTTTGAGGTAGCTAGAAATGGTCGACCTAGGATCAGGGGCACTCCTCCTTCCCCATTCATGTCCATGACAACGAAATCCACAGGAAATACAAATTTTCCGACCTTTACTAAGAGGTCTTCAATTATTCCCTTGGGGATTTTGACTGTCCTGTCTGCAAGTTGTATGCACATCCTAGTCGTTTTCAAATCATGCAATCCTAATTTATCAAATAAACTAGATGGCATAAGATTAATACTAGCTCCTAAGTCTGCTAATGCATGCATGTTAGTAATATTTCCAATTGTACATGGCAAGGTAAAACAACCAGGATCTTTCTGTTTAGACGGTAGTTTATTCAACAGAACCGCCGAACATTCTTCATTAAGAACCACCTTGTCCATGTCAAATTTTCTTTTATTACTAACAACTTCTTTTAAAAACTTAGCATACTTTGGCATTTCAGAAATAACATCAAGTAAAGGTAAATTAACATGAATCTGACTAAAATTCCTAAGAAACTTTTCAAATTGCTCCTTATCTTTATTGTGCATAAGTCTGGCAGGGTAAGGTACTTTTGGCCGGTACTCAGGAATAAACTCCGTCTTCCCTTTCCTTGCTACTTCGATCTCGACATCCGTCGGCGTTGGGTCCTTGGAGCCTTCTTCTGGTTCATTCAGTTTGAGGGTTGGTCTCAGTGTTGCTTGGTAGCGTTCCCTGGGACCTGTGAGAGAAATGGGTGGATAGTTGACCCATCTGCCTCTCTAAAGTTTGTATAGCAGCTTGTGTGTTTCTGATTGTTTGCTCGGTCTGCTTCTGTCTATTCTCGTTCTGCTGGATTCTTTCTGCGTGAGCTTCCTGAATCTTTCTGTTGGACTCTATCATTTCCTTGTTGGAGTCGGAAATGCTCTTCAGCATGTCTCTGAATTCTTGCATGGGATCAGCTGGAACGATGTAGTTCCTTGGTGCAGGCAGAGCGACTTGCTGGTTCTGCGGATATGGCAGTTGCTGAGGTACTCTTTTCTGAAAGTTAGTAGTCCCGGGATTGTTTCTCCAACTAAATCCCGGATGGTTCTTCCAAGTGGGATTGTAGGTATTTCCTATAGGAGCAGAATTTACTGCGTCCACTTGTTCCATCTCTTCTGGGACAGTTAATATCCCATTACCATAACAATCCCCACTGAAATGTGGTCCTTGGCAAAACTCGCAGACTTGGTATACTGACTGAATGTTTTTCCCTTGTTGGAAAGCATTCAGCTGATTAGTAATGCTGGCCTTCAGTGCCTCAAATTGATCATCAGTGGAGGCAACGACCGCATTTACTGGTTGCTTCTTAGCTCGGCCACTTGTGCGCCAATTCTTGCTGTTCCTGTAGAGTCTCTCCAGAGCGTTTCTAGCATCTACATCACTCATTCCATTGAAACCGCTCTGGGGATTGAGTCCATCAAGAATTTGCTTACCCATGTCTGACATACCCCCGTAAAATTGCTGAATCAGCAATGCCTCGGTAAGTCCATGTTGGGGGCAGAGCCTGAGTAGTTCTTTGAATCTGTCCCAAGCTTCGATCACTGTCTCATCAGCAGCTTGAGTGAAACTAGACAGAGCCCTTCGATATTCTAGGACTCTTGCTGCAGAGTAGTACTCTTCTAGGAAGGCTTTGCTTAACTCGTCCCAAGAGGTATGGAGTTAGTAGGTAGCTGGGCCAACCATCTCTTAGCTCTGTCCCTAAGTGAGTAGGGAAAAAGGTTGAGTTTAGTTATTTCTGCAGTATGATCTCCCTTGAGGCCTTCGCAGAGAGAAGAGAAATCAGATAGGTGTTCCAGCGGATTTCGGCTGCAGTTCCTCCAAACTGAACTCGATTTATAATCAGCTGGATCACATTAGGTTTAAGATCATAGCGAGGGTTCCCAGGGATTCGGATGGCAGATGAGACTGGGATAGTCTGTGGCTGGATGTAGGATTCAAGGGTAGGTCTTTCAGCAGCCATTTCTGTTCTTCGCCTATTAGCTGTGCGAATGATTCGTTCAGGATTCAACTGGTGTTTCAAGGTTAGCTTCTGAAGATCGAGTCATGCAACTACAGAGAGAACACGTTTTAGCCTGAGCAAACTGGTTAGTGGGGTTACAGGGAGAGTGAAAACTTAAAAATTGGAACAAAACAAAATAACTACTCACAAGGAGAAAACACAAAGGATAGGGAAAAGAGAATAACTTACCATTTAAACAAGAAAAAGTACAATTTTTTTCGGATTTTTAGATTTTTAAAAAAAAAATTTCTTTTAATATTTTGAAAGCACGTAAATTCCCTCAATATGGTTCTAGAATAATTTTCTAAAATTTGATTATCCTAAATGTCTTAATTTCAGATAACATCTAAAATTAATTAGTTATGATAATCCTATATTTCGGAAACTGATTGTCTAACTGGTATAACATAAGTGTTAGTCTAAGGTCTAGATTACTACCGTTACCTATCATAAGTCTCTAGAATTTTGATCAGGAATCCTAAATTCATTATGATATTTCCCCGGCAACGGCGCCAAAAATCTGATGCGGTTTCCGACCGATATGCTAAATAGGTGTTATTTTACCCTATGTTGATTATGAATAATTAAGGACTGTGATTGACTAATTGTCACATTTAGTCTTATGGTGTCACTTAATCAGCCAGAACCTAAGGCAGAGTACCTATCGTGTAGCTAGTCTATTGGAAAGTATCTACGATTTTATTAATTTAATTATCGTACTCCCAGGGAAGTGGCAACGGCTTAGTAGTAACTAGCCTTTTATCCTAACTCCTATCTTATAATCCAGTTATGCAATCTTCATCAAATACTTTGATGAGAGGGTGATCCATTCTCCACTAGGTTTAAGTCTAATTAATCCTAAAAGTGTTTTAAAGATGAGTTCTGATTCTATGTTATACTGTTCCTATATGTTGATTGACCTATATTCGAGTGTTTTAGATATATCTTAGCCTGGAATGCAACTATGTTCTGTGTCTAAAGGTGTACCACATCTGAGGTCTCTACGCTACCGCCCCATCGTTAAGGTAAACGGCCCTACTCACGGCCCGGACTAAAGTCAGCAATGAACGGTACCCTATGTCACTTCGGGGTCATGCTGCTCGTCGCAAAACCGCCGGCATAACTCTCTACTCAGCCTACCTAGACTACTCTAACAAACAAGGTGTTATGTTGGTTATTTTATCTAGTATGGCAGACACCAATACTAATTGATGCCTGTTAAACTAAACAGGTTATGGATAGACCGTGGTTAGGAATTGTCTATAACCCTAGTTTTAGTTTAAAAGAGACTTACATTAGACATGCAAACATAATGAATATTTAGCAGGTGGCTATTTCTGGAAAAACATAAAAACTTCAACATATAGCACAACTATTCATAAAATCGTAATCTGATATTCATAATTCATATTTAGAACAAAGTAATAACACATATAAGAGAGGGACATGGGGACCGATGCCATAAAGAAATCACCCTTTACGAAGTCTCGCCTACGGAGCGTACTGCTGTATATGTCGTATTGCTCGCTCTGACTCTGCTCACCAGAACCTTCGGAGGATGCTTCCTCAGCCTAGTAGCTAGACTTTACCTTACGTCCTGGGCTTAAGCCTAGCCCTGTGGACTGACTCTTCGAACGCCTAGAGCTCTCTTAGGATCTCCTAACGAAATCCCGGGTATTCTATGAATACCAGAAACGAACCTATCTATAGAAACCTAAGATCTGAGACTATTTCTCAGAAACTAAAACAAACACTAATAAGAAAGAAAACTGAGATCCGAGTCTCTGAGTGAGTTGTGTACTGGAAAATTGTACACTGGAAACCACTTAATGACTCAGATCGAGTGTGAGGGATGAATTCAACTGCTGGAGGCCTGGGGTATTTATAGCAGCTTCCCGGAGTGAAAATCTCTGAAAAGTTTGATGTGGGACAGCTTCTGGCAGCTCGGGACGCCCGTCCCGGATTGGGACGCTCGTCCTGGTCTGTTGACCAGGTCGGGACGCCCGTCCCTCTGGCTTGGCTTGGTCATGACGCCCGTCCCTGGTTCGGGACGCCCGTCCCGGACCTTTGACCGAGTCAACATTTCCAAAAATTGCGTTTTTGCCCCAAAATTTGCTGTTTTCGTCTACTTTGCACCTGACACTTCCAAAATCATAAAAACTGTGAAATTAAGTGAATAATGCACAATCAAGATCAAATTGCCCTTGATTTCACCCAAATTCATACGTAAAAACTTGCTAAAAAGGTGATACGATTTTCGCGTATCATTAATCAATCAGTTAATCAATTTTTTGAGATTGATTAGTGATCCCAATCACACATAACAAGCAATTAGCATTCAAGAGTAGACATGCGTTCATCAATTTTAGCTCAGTTATTACAATTTGTTTGACCTTATCTTCGAATATTTTAGATATATCTTGATCTCTAAGGCAATTATGAAATGTAACCATCTGTTTACCATATCCGAGTTACCTGGTGTATTCACCACTACCTTGGGATGATCCTTCTCATCTGTCGGATTAAAGTATCCATGAATGGTCCCCTGTTACGTTGTGTGCGTGTGTCACAAATTGAAAAGATAAGAAAATAGAATAAATCAACGCAATCTTAACGAGTGCAAGTATACACCGGTCAACAAGTAATATATGTACCTAAGTACAAGATTATCGATCCCACAGGGATTTAGTATGCCAATTATACATGCAAACATGATTTAGATCTGGTTAAAAGAATAAAGAATGATGAATAATGACTGGAGATTCAGAGATTAAGCTACTGCTATGATATTGCTGCAGCATCACCAATGCCACAACAATACTAACTAACAACTACAGGTCAGCCTACTGGAAAATCACCATAAGAATACAACAGGTAATACAATGCTGTGAAAATCAAGCCAAAGATGTAAATATAAACCAGTAGTGAATCCAAAAATGCTAAGCATGCTTTTCGGTTTCCAAATTAACACTACAACGGTTTGGTTCTACCCAGATTACTTAGCCTATTAGTCTAAACCCCCGATAACATCGTCTCATGGAGTACGAAGTACCATGAACCTAGAACAACACCAGGCAGTGAAATTGGTCGTGTCCCCTGCAATATTGACCGCACGGTCATGCGCCTCAAGTAAGTGCCATGCAATTATCTTGTCAACTAGACCCCTTCCAGTTAGAAAGTCAGATACTAGTTCGATACATAACTTGGGCTATCGTAGCCACAAGTTATTCCTAATCCGTTTAAGTAATTGCATGAATAAACTAAGCATGCCCCATACAAGCATCAATAAGGTAAACAATACACAAAACTTATGCATTCTTATCATCATATTCCATACTACGTTTTTCCACATGTTTATGATTTACTAGACTACAGCACCTTCAGGTTATGAATAGATATTTTACTTAAATGAATCATGAAATACAAGGATCAACGTAATAGGAAAAACATCCCTAGGTTCATAGTGAACATATTAATCCCAAAACAGTATTTAATTAATCCTTGAATCCATGTAAATATTCTCATGTTACAAAGAATACTTAATTATAAAACAATAGTAAATTGAAGAAATGGAACGAGGGTTACTCTGGGTCGGAGATCACCCTACTGCCCAAATCAAATTTAATCAATGTTGTTGCTGCCCTTCGTTTCCTCTGCGTGGTGGTGCTGCCCTCGGTTCTGCACAGCTTGCAAAATTCCAGCAAAGTCGCACCAGCCTTCTCAGGTTCTTTTCCACTCTATCTAAGCTAAAAGACATTCTAAAACAAGCTACCCACTACTCCTATTCTAAGCATACCCGACACTAGATACAAATGAAATAAATCTACTGCTATTCTATCACTCTATCTTGCTATAGTTTCTCCTTTTTCTCCCTATTTTCTGTCTAACCCCTTTCTCTTCTGCTCTCCCTTGTATTTATACTTGTATTTGATGCTCCCAGAAATTCATTTGTCCATCGGTTGATAGAGGACAGATGTCCTTCTTTCCTAGAATGATTCCCTTGCTGCCATCCTCACAGGTTGTACATCTGCTGGTTGTTTTTGATGACTTATGCTCCAGCTGGGATGATTCTTTGGCAAATATGTATATATATATATATTAATATATATATATATATATGTGTGTGTGTGTGTGTGTGTATATATATATATATATAACAAGCTGCTGGTATTTGTCTTCTTTTCCTCCTGAAAACCCGCAAACCTTCTGCCTCAACCGACTGGAATTTTCAGCTGTTATGTGTGTACGTAAATATAATATATATATACATAAGTTCCAGCACATAATTCTTTTTGTCACTTTCCCTTTTTATCTTTTGTCCACTCGTCAGCATGCATGTGTATATATATACATAACAATATATATATATATATATATATATATAATATAGAACATAAATTCCCATCTTCCTCGGTACAATTTCCTCAATAGGTTGATTATTTTTTTAACCAACCAACTTCCCTTTTTACCCTTGGTCAATTGGTTCATAAAAATCCCACTTTTAAAGTGTTGCAATTACAAATCAAAGAAAATCAGAATTTAATTTAAATAAACAATGGAATTTTTATCAGATGGACTAAATCGGTAAAATTGAATGTAAAAAGGGAAAATGTAAAATGAGAGCATTTCATTCAAAATTAAGGGACAACTTCTACAATTCATGCTAGAAGTGAGGCAAAATATGTGCAAATAACTCTACTATCGTAGAGTTATCACACCCCCAAACTTAAACCATTGCTCGTCCCGAGCAATGCTGCCATAATGCAAGGAGAGAAATGTGTCAATCATCCAACAATCAGTTCAGAAGCACCTAGCTAACTTGGGACTTGCGATTTCAGATTTAGAAAATTGTGAAATTCAAGTGGATATCAAGTTCCAATTTTTTTTCAAACATTCCAATACTAACCAAATCAAGATCAAATATCAATTTACTCCAGTGTATGTGTGTATAGTCTATCCCCTACTTAATTCTTGTTCATGAATCAGCAAATGATAATCCCTAGATTCATTTTGCATAATTAAACTCCAATTCATCATACCTTTCTCCACTAATGTAGTAGTGATACGCGAAAATCGTATCACCTTTTTAGCATGTTTTTATATATGATTTAGGGTGAAATTGAGAGTAAATTGATCTTAAATGTTTATTATTTACTTAATTTCACGGTTTTTATGATTTTGGAAGTGTCAGGTGAAAAGTAGACGAAAATAGCAAATTTTGGGGCAAAAACGCAATTTTTGGAAATGTTGACTTGGTCAAAGGGTCAGGACGGGCGTCCCGAACCCGGGACGGGCGTCCCGACCTGCTCAACAGACCAGGACGGGCGTCCCAATTTGGGACGGGCATCCCGAACCCCCATATCCAGTCCCACATCGAATTTTTGATGAAAAATCACCCCGGGAAGCTGCTATAAATACCTCAGGCCTCTAGCAGTTGAATTCATTCCTCTCCACTCGATCTGAGTCATTTAGTGGTTTCCAGTGTACACTTCTCTAGTACACAACTCACTCAGAGACTCGGATCTCAGTTTTCTTTCTTATTAGTGTTTTGTTTTAGTTTCTGAGAAATAGTCTCAGATCTTAGGCTTCTATAGATAGGTTCGTTTCTGGTATTCATAGAATACCCGGGATTTTGTTAGGAGATCCTAAGAGGGCTCTAGGTGTTCGAAGAGTCAGTCCACAAGGCTGGGCTTAAGCTGGGTATTAAGGTAAATCCCAGTTACTAGGCTGAGGAAGCGTCCTCCGAAGGTTCTGGCGAGCAGAGTCAGGGCTAGCAATACGACATATACAGTAGTACGCTCAGTCGGCGAGACTACGTAAAGGGTGATTTCTTTATGGCATCAGTCCCCATGTCCCTCTCTTATATGTTGTTATTGTTTTGTTCTAAAGATCTATTATGAATACGAGATTATGATTTTTATGAATAGTTGTTTTATATGTTGACGTTATTATATTTTTCCGGAAATAGCCACTTGCTTAACATTCACTATGTCTGCATGTCTAATGTGCTCTTTTAAACTAAAGTTAGGGCTATAGACAATTCCTAACCACGGTCTAATCATAACCTGTTTAGTTTAACATGCATCAATTAGTATTGGTGTCTGCCATGCTAGATAAAATAACCTGCTGAACACCCTGTTTGTTAGTGTAGTCTAGGGTAAGCCGGGCCGAGTCCGATTATGCCGGCGGCTAGGGCAAGCGGTATGATCCCCGAAGTGACATAGGGCTTTCATGGATGCCTTCGTCCCGAACCGTGAGTAGGGCCGTCATTAACGTAGGGTGGTTTATTAGAAACCTCGGATGTGGTACGCCTTTAGACACAGAACATAGTTGCAATCCAGGCTAAGACATGTCTAAAATACTCAAATATAGGTCAATCAACATATAGGAACAGTATAACATAGAATCATGACTCATCTATAAAACACTTCTAGGATTAATTAGACTTAAACCTAGTGGAGAATGAATCACCCTCTCATCAAAGTATTTGATGAAGATTGCATAACTGAATCATAAGATAGGAGTTAGGATAAAAGGCTAGTTACTACTAAGTCGTTGCCACTTCCCTGGGAGTACGATAATTAACTTAATAAAATCGTAGATACTTTCCAACAGACTAGCTACACGATAGGTACTCTGCCTTAGGTTCTGGTTGATTAAGTGACAATAATTGAATGCTAAGTGATAGTTAGTAAGACTTAGTCCTTAATTACTCATAATCGACATAGGTAAATAAAACCTATCTTTTAGCATACCAATCGGAACTGCATCAGATTTTTGGCGCCGTTGCCGGGGAAATATCATAATGAATTTAGGACTCCTGATCAAAATTCTAGACACTGATCAAAATTCTAGATACTTATGATAGGTAGCGGTAGTAACCTAGACCTTAGACCTAACACTTGTTTTATGCTAGTTAGACAATCAGTTTCCGAAATATAGGATTATCATAACTAATTGATTTTAGATAATATCTGAAATTAAGACACTTAGGATAATCAAATTTTAGAAAATCATTCTAAAATCATATTGAGGAAATTTAACTGCTTTCGAAAAAAAAAGGAAAAAAAATTTAAAAATTTAAAAACCGAAAAAAATGTATTTTTCTTACTCAATGGTAAGTTGTTCTTTTCCCCATCTCTTGTTCTTTCTTAATTGTTTTCTTAGTTGCTATTTTTCGTGTTTTTCTTCTATTATTTAATTTCGAATAAAAATGGAAATGAGGATAAAATATGTTTTCTTCTGAGTTGTAAAATTTTGGCTTAGATTTTTATTGGGAAGAAACTCCATTTTAGAATTTTCTTAGAGTCATACCGGCTTTATTAGGATGAGTTATGAAATAATTTTTCCTTAATAGCTAGACCTTTGAATGTTCTATTGAAAAAAAGGATGTTCCCAGTTACTAGGTTGAGGAAGCGTCCTCCGAAGGTTCTGTCGAGCAGAGTCGGGTCAAGCAGTACGACATATACAGCAGTACGCTCCATCGGCGAGACTAAGTAAAAGGTGATTTCTTTATGCCATCAGTCCCCATGTCCCTCTCTTATATGTTGTTACTGTGTTTGTCCAAATATCAATTATGAATACTGGATTATGATTTCTATGAATATTTGTTCTATATGTTGAAGTTGTTATGTTTTTCCGGAAATAGCCACCTGCTTAATATTCATTATGTCTGCATGTTTAATGTAGTTTCTTTTAAACTAAAATTAGGGTTATAGACAATTTCTAACCACGGTCTATTCATAACCTGTTTAGTTTAACATGCATCAATTTAGGATTCATTGGTGTCTGCCATATTAGATAAAATAACCTACAGAACACCCTGTTTGTTAGAGTAGTCTAAGTAGGCTGAGTTGAGCGTCTATGCCGGCGTTAGGGCGAGCGGCATGATCTTAAGTCACTTCGAGGATCATGGATGCCTTTAGCTCGAACCGTGAGTAGGGCCGTCATTAAGGTAGGGCGGTTTATTAGTTGACTCAGATGTGGTACACCTTTAGACTCAGAACATAGTTGCAATCCAGGCTAAGATGCATCTAAAATACTCGAAGATAGGTCAAGCAACATGTAGGAACAATATAACATAGAATCATGGCGTTATCTATAAAACACTTTTAGGCTTAATTAGACTTAAACCTAGTGGAGAATGGATCACCTTCTCATCAAAGTTATTGATGAAGATTGCATAACTGGATCATAAGATAAGAGTTAGGATAAAAGGCTAGTTACTACTAAGTCGTTACCACTTCCCTGGGAGTACGATATTTATTTAATAAAATCGTAGATACTCTCCAACAAACTAGCTACACGATAGGTACTCTGCATTAGGTTCTGGCTGATTAAGTGACACCATAGAGACTAAATGTGACAATTAGTCAATCTCAGTCCTTAATTACTCATAACACATATTTAGCATATCAGTCGGAAACGCATCAGATTTTTGGCGTCGTTGCCGGGGAAATATCATAATGAACTTAGGATTCCTGATCAAAATTCTAGAGACTTATGATAGGTAACGGTAGTAACTTAGACTTTAGACCCAACACTTATCTTATGCTAGTTAGACAATCACTTTCCGAAATATAGGATTATCACAACTAATTAATTTTAGATATTATCTGAAATTACGACACTTAGGATAATCAAATTTTAGAAAATCATTCTAAAACCATATTGAGGAAATTTAACTGCTTTCGAAAAAAAAGAAAAAAAATTTTAAATTTAAAACCCGAAAAAATGTATTTTTCTTGCTCAATGGTATGTTGCTCTTTTCCCTATCTCTTGTTCTTTCTTAGTTGTTTTCTTAGTTGCTCTTTTTCGTGTTTTTCTTCTATGATTTAATTTCGAAGAAATAAAAATGGAAATGAGGATAAAATATATTTTCTTCTGAGTTGTAAAATTTTGGCTTAGATTTTTATCGGGAAGAAATTCCATTTTAGCATTTTCTTAAAGTCATGCCGGCTTTATTAGGACGATTTATGAAATAATTTTTCCTTAATAGCCAGACCTCTGAATGTTCTATTGAAAAAAGGATGTTCCTTTTGTTTTGCTGATAATTGCATGAGATCTTTTAAACCAAAAGGAATTACTGCACCCATTAGGGCATCACCTGATTGAAATCTGCTTTTTGAATGAATATGTGATGTAATGATGTAGTAAGAATTGTTTTAGGACAGAAAGATGATAAGAAAGTTCATGCATGATAAATTCCGATCTTATCTAGTCTTGTCTAGAAACAATAGGTGACACTGATCACTCCAAGATATTTGTGTTCAATAAAACTAATGCTGAACCATACTTGATTAAGTTAAGTTTTATTGTTACTTGAACTTGATATAGAATAAAGGGGTAAGAAAAAGGGTTGAAAATCTAGAAAGCAAACCATTGGTCTAGATTAGAAAACCCCGAGTTAGAGGCTAGTGTAATACTAATAAATTTTTGGATGAAAACTTATTTGCATTGTTTGCTATGTATAATAATTCTCATCTGTGGTTTATTGCAAATTATCCAGTCACTGAATAAGTTCCAAGTGATATGACTTATCAGCAAAAGAAGAAATTCTTTGCTGATTTGAAATATTACTACTGGGCAGTTTCTCTTCTATTCCAAATTTTTGCAGATCAGTTGATCAGAAGACGTGTCTCAAAAGATGAAGGACACAAGATTTTGGAGCATTGCCCTAAAGAATCCACGGGAGACCAATTGATGGCTATCAACACTGTCTGGAAAGTGTTGAAAGCAGGATCTTGTTGACCCACTATATTCAAAGATTTTGTATCTCTGATACAGTCTTGCAATGCTTGCCAAATAACAGGTAACACATCCTTCAGAGATCATCTACCCCAACAAGGTACACAAAGTTTTACAATCTTTTTGATATCTGGGGGTATTCATTAAATCCTTTCTTTTTCTTTCCTTTGAAAATAATTACATCATAGTAGTCGTGAAACACTTTTCGAAAATAGCCTGAACCACAGGCATTACCTACTAATGATGTTAAAGTCATGTGCAGATTCTAGTTGTTTTCCAGATTCAGAGTACCAATGTTTTAAGAAATGTTCAGCCTGTGTATCAAATCTGTGAAGTCTGCTAAGTACCACACTTTAGCAGGGATTGCTATGGGAATGACTGACCATTCCAAAAGAGGTAAGAGTAGGTTACTGCAGAATGCTGCTCCAATGGGAAATGCATACAATCCCAACTAGAGGAATCATACGGGATTTAGCTGAGGAATAATTCGGAAGCTGGAAACTTTCAGAAGATACCACCAGAGCAAAACCCCTACCCGCAGAATCAACAGATGAGATACTGGCAACAATTAAAGCCAGACCAGTGCAAGCAAGTGATCTACCAAGAGGTAACGAAGGGTCGAAGGATATAGAGGAATTTGGCATTGTATCAGGAGCATAGCAATGGAGGAGCTTGCATCCCCTGCATACCAATAAGCTATGAGAAATTTCCTCGAGAAAGTCTCAAATACTTGGGCCCAGATCTACAAAACTGGAGCCCCCTACCACCACAGCTTCGCCAAAACTTCAGGTATCTTTTCTTCCATTCGAGACTTGCATGCAATACCTTTACTAACATTAGCAGGAAGGCACACAAATCCCAAGAAATCTCATTCCTAGACACGTTCCTCCTGGACACGTTGCTATGATTGTGAGAAATCTTACAAATGATTCGAGGAAGCAGTCTGTGGGGCTCGAGCCATTCATCAAATGAATAGGCCACTACCTAGAGCTCGACGATGAAGGATCAAA
Organism: Asclepias syriaca; assembly: GCA_027405835.1. Taxonomy (NCBI): domain Eukaryota; kingdom Viridiplantae; phylum Streptophyta; class Magnoliopsida; order Gentianales; family Apocynaceae; genus Asclepias; species Asclepias syriaca. Next base: position 13,568,328 of record CM049928.1, on the reverse strand, counting down.
GCTGACGTCATCCGTTCCAGTATCTAGAGCTTACAGAGTCAAGAATGCCTCAGCAATAGCACATGGCTAAGGTGAAGAGCCAATTGACAGATCAGAGAAAACCCTTCTGCTCGAGGCAAGAAGGGAGTTTTTCTAATCTCATCTTCCTTTACTTTTATTTTCTTCATTTTTGTGTCTTGTTTTGTTAGTTGTTTTATTTTCTCTCTTACCCTTAGTTAGTCAAATAAGTGTGGGGTAAGAGTTTTCTATTTTATTTTCATTTCTTCTTGTCTTCAAATAAGTGTGGGGTAATTAGATATGCATGAACACTGAGGACATTGTCAGAATTAAGTGTGGGGTAGCAGTGCACGGTGCACTGTAGCAGTTTGCAAAATTTTTTGCATGCTTTTGCTTGTTTTCCCCATATTTTCACACCCTTCCAAAAATTTTCAAAATTTTTCCATCTTTCAGACTTCTAAATGCAGTATGATTGGTTAAACAATTGCTTATGTCTATGATATGTAGGTAGTATGTTGTGGTTAGTAGGAGATAATTGATGACTATTTTTTAACCTATTGATTAGGAGTAGGGAATTCCTGATAATTGAGCACAACTTAGTCTGGATTAGAGACCTCAACCAATTACCTTTTCAAAACTTAACTAGATAAAATTAGACCAGTTGCAGGATGCATTGACAATTGGAATGACTAGATGAGACTCTGAGACAAAAGTGAAAAAGAAAAAAAAAGTGAGCTAATTAAAATAGGGTAGTTTGCCAGCGGCCTTCGCTACTCGAGCACCACTCCTTCGGGGAACTTAAAGCATGATGCCCTAAGGTCGTGTAGATCTGGGAGTCATCGGAGTGGGATTCGCTACATGGGTAGTTGAAGTTGACGTGTTCTAAGTAGACTCAAAATACCCTAGAAAATCTATAAACGAAAGAAACCAATAAATGCTAAATTATAAAATCTGATCACCGAAGCTCAGAACTCAAAAAGTTGTCTGTTGTTAATATGTCTAGCGATGGGTCGAAGTGTTATCTGGTAGTAGTTAAGACAAGAGTACATTGTGTTGACTATCTGGTCTAGACTAGTACACACACTACACATCAGGAAGACCCTGTGACTAAGAAAAAAGTTCAACCTAGTTGTTGATTTGTTTTCTGCCTGATCATAACAAGCTACTAAAAACATCTGAGACCTTGTCATAGCAACCTAACCAGTCAGACCTGTGTTAAGACTTGTCTGAAGAATTTTTGGAATAAAAACATGACTAGGAATTTAAGTGACTGCACTACGGTTTAGAATCACTAACTTCAGGTAGACTTTGCTTGAGGACAAGCAAAAAGCTAACTGTGGGGTTATTTGATACGCGAAAATCGTATCACCTTTTTAGCATGTTTTTATATATGATTTAGGGTGAAATTGAGAGTAAATTGATCTTAAATGTTTATTATTTACTTAATTTCACGGTTTTTATGATTTTGGCAATGTCGGGTGAAAAGTAGACGAAAACAGCAAATTTTGGGGCAAAAACGCAATTTTTGGAAATGTTGACTTGGTCAAAGGGTCAGGACGGGCAATTTTGGGGCAAAAACGCAATCTTCTTAACAACTCTTTGAATCTCTCCCATGCCTCATACAACGATTCATCTTCTAACTGATGAAAAGAAGTGATTTCATTTCTTAACTTAGCATTTTTAGTTGGAGAAAAATATTTCATCAAAATATTTTTAGTAAGTTGCTGCCATGATGTTACACTACCAGAGGGTAGAGAGTTTAGCCATGCTCTCTCGCCTTGTCTCTTAGGGAGTACGGGAACAATTTCAGCCTCAACACTTCATCTGCTATCCCTGGTAGCTTAAAACAGTCACTTACTTCCATGAAGAGTCGTAGGTGCAAGTGTGGATCTTCAGTAGGTAACCCACCAAACTGCCCTACCGTTTGCAACATTTGAAACATCACTGGTTTCAGCTCGAACTGGGCTGCAGTAATCTCTGGTCTTACAATGCTTGGATTCAATTCATTAAACATAGGGACCGCATACTGTCAGATAGCATGGTCCCTATCGTCTGCCAACACCACAGGATTATAGATAGGTTCATTTTCTACAGCACGCTGCTCAGTCATGTCTACATTGTCATTGGTTTGTTTCTTTTTCCTCAACGCCTTGGTTGTTCTCTCAATCTCTGGATCATGTGGCAGCAATGTAGCTTGAGAGCCCTTGCGCGTTTTACTCATGCAAAACAGCACACGTTAAGGAATGAATGATACACAAGCTGAAATTTAACAAATAATTAAGATCAATAATTCACAAAAACAGTTCAGCCCATGCATAATTATTCGTCCCTCATACATCATTTCAATAATCTCATAAGCTCAAGAATGAGTATAACATAAAACAACAAAAGTAACCAAATGCAAACAATATTTACAAACAATTGACTCCAAAATCCCCGGCAACGGAGCCAAAAACTTGTTGCGTTGTGTGCGTGTGTCACAGTGAAAAGATAAGAAAATAGAATAAATCAACTCAATCTTAACGAGTGCAAGTATACACCGGTCAACAAGTAATATATGTACCTAAGTACAAGATTATCGATCCCACATGGATTAAGTATGCTAATTATACATGCAAACATGATTTACATCTGGTTAAAAGAATAAAGAATGATGAATAATGACTAGAGATTTGGAGATTAAGCTACTGCTATGATATTGCTGCAGCAACGGAAATGTTGCACCATCACCAATACCACATCAATACTAACTAACAACTACAGGTCAGCCTACTGGAGAATCACCATAAGAATACAATAGGTAATACAATGCTGTGAAAATAAAGCCAAAGATGCAAATATAAACCAGTAGTGAATCCAAAAATGCTTTGCATGCTTTTCGGTTTCCAAATTAACACTACAGTGGTCTGGTTCTACCCAGACTACTTAGCCTATTAGTCTAAACCCCCGATAACATCGTCTCATGGAGTACAAAGTACCGTGAACCTAGAACAACACCAGGCAATGAAATTGGTCGTGTCCCCTACAATATTGACCGCACAGTCATGCGCCTCAAGCAAGTGCCATGCAATTATCTTGTCAACTAGACCCCTTCCAGTTATAAAGCCAGATACTAGTTCGATACATAACTTGGACAGTCGTAACCGCAAGTTATTCCTAATCTGTTTAAGTAATTGCATGAATAAACTAAGCATGCCCCATACAAGCATCAATAAGGAAAACAATACACAAAACTTATGCATTCTTATCATCATATTCCATACTACGTTTTTCCACATGTTTATGATTTACTAGACTACAACACCTTCAGGTTATGAATAGATATTTTACTGAAACAAATCATGAAATACAAGGATCAACGTAATAGGAAAAACGTCCCTAGGTTCATAGTGAACATATTAATCCCAAAATAGTATTTAATTAATCCTTGAATCCATGTAAATATTCTCATGTTACAAAGAATACTTAATCATAAAACAGTAGCAAATTGAAAAAATGGAACGAGGGTTACTCTGGGTCGAAGATCACCCTACTGCCCAAATCGAATTTAATCAATGCTGCTGCTGCCCTTGGTTTCCTCGGTTCTGCACAGCTTGCAAAATTCCAGCAAAGTCGCCCTAGCCTTCTCAGGTTCTTTTCCACTCTATCTAAGCTAAAAGACACTCTAAAACAAGCTATCCACTACTCCTATTCTAAGCATACACGACACTAGATACAAATGAAATAAATCTACTGCTATTCTATCACTCTATCTTGCTATAGTTTCTCCGTTTTCTCCCTATTTTCTGTCTAACCCCTTTCTCTTCTGCTCTCCCTTGTATTTATACTTGTATTTGATGCTCCCAGAAATTCATTTGTCCATCGGTTGATAGGGGACAACTGTCCTTCTTTCCTAGAATGATTCCCTTGCTGCCATCCTCACGGGTTGTACATCTACCGGTTGTTTTTGATGACTTATGCTCCAGCTGGGATGATTCTTTGGCAAATATGTATATATATATTATATATATATATATATGTGTGTGTGTGTGTGTGTGTGTGTGTGTATATATAACAAACTGCTGGTTATTTGTCTTCTTTTCCTCCTGAAAACCCGCAAACCTTCTGCCTCAACCGACTGGAATTTTCAGCTGTTATGTGTGTACGTAAATATATATATATGTATATATATATATCTAAAAGTTCCAGCACATCATTCTTTTTTGTCACTTTCCCTTTTTGTCTTTTGTCCACTCATCAGCATGCATGTGTATATATATACATAACAATATATATATATATATATAACATAAATTCCCATCTTCCTTGGTACAATTTCCTCAATCGGTTGATTATTTTTTAACCAGCCAACTTCCCTTTTTACCCTTGGTCAATTGGTTCATAAAAATCCCACTTTTAAAGTGCTACAATTATAAATCAAAGAAAATCAGAATTTAATTTAAATAAATAGTGGAATTTTTATCAAATGGACTAAATCGGTAAAATTGAATGTAAAAAGGGAAAATGTAAAATGTAGAGCATTTCATTCAAAATTAAGGGACAACTTCTACAATTCATGCTAGAAGTGAGGCAAAATATGTGCAAATAACTCTACTATCGTAGAGTTATCATCCCCTATGTCACTTCGGTATCATGCCACTTAACCCTAGGATTGGCCTAGCGTACAAACTCAGCTTTATTAGGGTACTCTAACAAACATGGTGATCTGTTTTGTTATTTCTTCCTAATCTGGCAGACCTTTTACAGTATGTTAAACTAAACCGGTTATGATTCAGACCTTGGTTAGGAGTTGTCTACAACCCTAGTTTAATTTAAAAGGACATGACAATTCAACATTCATAATGACAATTCTAGCTCTATGATCTTCCCAGGAAAATGGATAGCATCTCAAATTGTAAAACATGTATGATATATAAATTCAGTATCAAATCAATATCCATATAAAACAATTCATAAACATACAGAAACTCATCTAGGGGACCTACTATCATAAAGTAGTCACCGCTTTATGCAGGTCCAGTCGGCGCTGCAGCTCCTGTATGCTTGTGATTGCTCGATCCTACTCTGCTCGGCAGAGCCTTCGGAGAACGCTTCATAGACCTAGTAGCAATTGCTTTATCTTACATCCCGGGCTTAAGCAATTTACCCTATCTCTCTCTTAGGATCTCCTAACGAAATCTTGGTATTCTGTGATACCAAAAATGAACCCTATCTAGTCGTAATCTAAGATTCTGAGATAGACTCTTAGAAAGCAAAGAAAATGAGAAACTCTCGTATACTAAACTACTTGAATGAAACACCTGAGATCACTCAATGACTTGTATACTATAGAAAAATGTATACTTGAAGTCACTGAATGATTCAGATTAAGTGGAGAGGGATGATTTCAACTATTGGAGGCCTAGGGTATTTATAGCAGCTTTCTAGAGTGAATTTCTCCAAAACCTTTGATGTGGGACAACTTTTGGTGCTCGGGACGCCTGTCCCGAGCTTGGGACGACCGTCCTAGTGCTTTGACTGGGTCAGGACGGCCGTCCCGAATCCAGCATTTCCAAAAATTTCACTTTTACCCCAAAATTTACTGTTTTCATGCAATTTACTTCTGAAACTTCCAAAATCCAAATTTAAGCAATTTTATGTCAATTTGATTCAATTAAGATCAAATACATTCAAATATTGCCCTAATTTATGTCTAAAAACATGCTAAAAAGGGTATATGATTTGTGCATATCAGCATGGGAGAGATTTAAGGAGTTGTTAAGGAGATGCCCACACCACGGAATCCCACACTGCATTCAAATGGAAACATTTTACAATGGGTTGAATGCACACACCTGGATGATAGTTGATGCTTCAGCAAATGGTGCATTATTGGACAAAACTTACAATGAAGCTTATGAACTAATTGAGAGAATTGCCAACAACAACTATCAATGGCCTACAACAAGACTGCTGATATGCACAAATCATATCACTTTTTAGCATGTTTTTAGGCACAATTTAGGGCGAAATTAGAGTTAAATCTGTCTCAATTGACTGTTATTAACACAATTTTGCAGTTTTTGTGATTTTGGAAGTTTCAGGTGAAATATGCAAGAAAATGGCAAATTTCGGGGCAAAAATGTGATTTTTGGAAGTTCAGATTTCAGGATGGGCATCCCAAGACTAGGACGGGCGTCCCGACCCGGTCAAAGACCCAGGACAGGCATCCAGGACTTGGGACGAGTGTCCTGACCCGGTCAAAGCACCGGGACGGGCGTCCCAACTTGGTCAATAGATCGGGACGGGCGTCCCGAATTTGTGAATAGTATCCCACATCAATTTCTGAAGAGAAATTCACCCAGCCTTCCTACTATAAATACCCTAGGACTTCTACAGTTGAAATCATCCCTCTCCACTTGATTTGAGTCATTCAGTGGCTTCCCCAGTACACAATTTTCTACTGTTTACAAGTCATCCCTCGTGTTCTTTGTTTTCTGAGAATCTGTCTCAAATCTTAGACTACGACTAGATAGGGTTTGTTTTTAATATTCATAGAATACCCGAGGTTTCGTTAGGAGATCCTAAGAGAGCACTAGGCGTTCGAAGAGTTAGTCAATAGGGCTTTGCTTAAGCCCAAGACGTAAGGTAAAGCAATAGCTACTAGGCTGAGGAAGCATCCTCCGATGGTTCTGTCGAGCAGAGTCGGGTCAAGCAGTCCAAGATATACAAGTAGTTGCTCCATCAGCAGACCTAATAAAGGGTGAATACTTTATGGTGGTGGTCTCCTTGTCCCTCTCTTTATATTTTTGTACTGTGTTTGTCCACAGACCCATTTGAATATTAAATTATGATATTATGAATATGTGTTTTGCATGTTGAAGGTATTTACATTTTTCTGGAAAGGTCACTAGCTTAATTATCATTATGACTGTATATCTATTTGCTCTTTTAAATTAGATGAACGATTATAGACAACTCCTAACCATGGTCTAATCATAACCTGTCTAGTTTATCAGGCCTTAATTTAGGGCTTTGTGTGAGGACGGAAGCATTAAGGTCTGCCATATTAGATGAAATAACCTATAGATCACCGTGTTTGTTAAAGTAGTCTAAGCAGGCTGAGTTCGTGTGTTTATGCCGGCGTTAGGGCGAGCGGCATGATCTCTTGAGTGACACAGGACTTTCATGGATGCCTTTAGCTCAAACCGTGAGTAAGGCCGTCAATGGCGATGGGGCGGTTTATCAGATAACTCAGATGTGGTACACAAGTAGAATCAGTATATAATTGCAATCTAGACCAAGATATATATAAAATACTTGAAGATAGGTCAATCAACATGTAGAAATAATATAACATATATCAGAACACTGTCTGTAAAATACTCCTGCATGCTTAAATACACTTGAACCTAGTGTAGAATGGATCAACCTCTCATCAAAGATATTGATGAATGATTGCATAACTGGATAATAAAATGAGAGTTAGGGTAAAAGGATAGTTTTTCTACTAAGCCGTTACCACTTCCCTGGGAGTACGATAATTTCTTAAATTAAAATCGTAGGTACTTTCCAATAGATTAGCTACACGATAGGTACTCTGCCTTAGGTTCTGATTGATTAAGTGACAACATAGATGCTAAATGTGACAATTAGTAATTCTAAGTCCTTAATTTTTCATAATCAATATAGTGTAAATAAAACCTATTTTTAGCATATCAATCGGAACGCATCAGATTTTTGGCGCCGTTGTCGGGGAAATATCATAACAAATTTAGGATTCCTGATCAAAATTCTAGAGAATTATGATAGGTAATGGTAGTAATCTATACCTTAGACATAACACTCACTTTAATCCAGTTAGACAATCAGTTTCATGAAATTTAGGGTTATCATAACTAATTAATTTTAGAAATTATCTAAAATTAATAAATTTAGGATAATCAAATTTTAGAAAATAATTCTAAAACCTTATTAAGGAAATTTACATTGCTTTAAAAAAAATTTAAAAATTTAAAATTTTAAATTAAATCTTTTCTTTTCTTTTCTTCTATAAATTTTATTTTATGAAAAATATTATTTTCCAGAAAATAAAAGAAATAAATTTTTCGTGTTTATAATTTTCTTGTTTGTTTGTTTGTTATTTTTATTATCTATTTAATTTCGAAAAAAATATGGAAATGAGGAAAGAATATTTTTTTTCTGAGTTGGCAAATTTTGGCTTAGATTGTAATTTGGAAAGAATGACATGTTAGAATTTTCTTAGGTCATGCTGGCTTTATTCGACAAACTATGAAATAAATTTTTCTTTAGCTAGACTTTTGAATATTCTATTGAGAAATGATGTTCCTTTTGTTTTTGATGATGAATGCATAACATCTTTTAATAAACCAAAAGGAACTACTGCAACCTTTATGACATCACCTGATTGGAATTTGCTTTTTGAATTTATATATGATATGTGTAATGATGTAGTAAGAATTGTTATAGGAAAAAGGCATGATTAGAGATTTCATGTTATATACTATGCATGTAAGACCTTTACTGATACCCAGTAAAACCATACCACTACTGAAAAGGGTTTACTAGTTGTTGTATATGTTGTCGATAAATTCATATCATACCTAGTTCCATAGTATACACTGATCACTCTGAGATATCTGTGTTCAATAAAACTGATGCTGAACCAAGAATGATTAAGTTGAGTTTTATTGTTACCAGAATTTGATATAGAAATAAGGGAAAAGAAAAGGGGATGAATATCTAGAAAGTAAACCATTGGTCTAGATTAGAAAACCCTGGGTTAGAGGCTATGGATGAGATAGTATATCTGATAAATTATTTTTGGATGAGAATTTATTTGCATTGTTTGCTATGTATGATAAATCTCCTCTGTGGTTTACCGATATTACAAACTACCTAGTCGCTGAACTGTTCCCAAGTGATATGACTTATCAGCAGAAGAAGAAATTCTTTGCTGATTTCAAATATTACTATTGGGAAGATTCCTTTTCTATTTCGAATTATTGCAGAGTAATTGATCAGAAGATGTGTCTCAGAAGACGAAGGCCACAAGATTATGGAGCATTGCCATAAAGAATCTATGGGAGACCAATTGACTGCTATCAACACTATCCGGAAAGTGTTGAAAGCAGGATCTTATTGGTCCACAATATTCAAGAATTATGTATCCTTGATACAGTCCTGCGATGCTTGTCAAATAACAGGTAACACATCCTCTAGAGATCGTCTACCCCAGCAAGGTACACAAAGTGTTGCAATCTTTTGATATCTGGGGTATTCATTGAATCCTTTTCCTTTCTTCCTTTTGGCAACAAGCATAGCATAGTAGTTCTAGAACACTTTCAAAAATGGCCCGAACCACAGGCATTACCTACTAATGATGTTAAAGTCACGTGCAGATTCTATGAGACACTGTTTTCCAGATTCAGATGTGCCAATATCTTGATAATTGATAAAGGGTTGTCCACCAGTTAATGCAACTAACGCTTCCTCTGATGAGCAGTTAGAGGTATTAATAGCTAATGACAACAGTCAAATTAATGCCTTTCAGCAAAGAAGAAACGTTCAGCCTATATATCAAATCTGTGAAGTCTGCCAAGTACCACACTTTAGCAGGGATTTCTATGGGAATGGAATACTGACCATTCCAAAAGAGGTAGGAGTAGGTTGCTGCAGAATGCTACTCCAACGGGAAACACATACAATCCCTACCGAAGAAATCATCCGGGATTTAGTGGAGGAATAACTCTGGAGCTAAAAACTTCCAGAAAATACCACCACAACAAAGTCCCTAGCCGTAGAATCAACAGAGGAGATGTTGTTAATGGTCAGACCCGTTTACTGTTACAGAAGTGTCGTCATGGGAAGTTTGTGTTATAATGGATCAAGACAACACTACTAAAAAGGTAAACGAGCAACAATCAAAGCTATGCAAGTGCGAGCAAGTGATCTGCAGACCAAGTAGTATCAATCGATCGATAGATACAGAGGAGTTTGGCATTGTATCAGGAGTATAGCTGTGGAGGAGCTTACGTCCCCTGCATACTAGTTAGTTGTGTGAAACTTCCCCGAGGAAGTCTCAACTATTTGGGCCCAGATCTGCACCATTGGAGCCCCCTACCACCACGGCTTGACCAAATCTTCATGTATCTTTTCTGCCCTTCGATACTTGCATGCAATACCATCACATGAAGACACACCCTCCATACGAAGCACACTGCAGAGTCAGCAACTCCAACATTCAGAGCTTACAGAGTTGAGGACATTTTAGCAATAGCACATGGCTGAGGTGAAGAGCCAATTGACAGATCAGAGACGACCCTTCTGCTCGAGACATGAAGGGAGTTTTTCTAATCCTCATCTTCCTCTACTTTTATTTTATTTTTTTCTTTAAATTTTTTTCATTTCGTGTTTTTGTTTTTTTTTTGTTTTTGTTTTTAACTCTTATTTCTCAAATAAGTGTGGGGTAAGAGTTTTGTTTGTCTTGTTTGTTTTCTTTCTCTTCCTCTTAATTAGTCAAATAAGTGCGGGGTAAGAGTTTTTTGTGTTTCCAACTTTTGTTTTTCAAATAAGTGTGGGGTGATTGGATATGCATGAACACTGAGGGCAACGTAAACCTTAAGTGTGGGGTAGCAGTGCACTGTGCATTGTAGTAGTAAAATTTTGCATGTTTTCACATATTTCTCACTAAAATTACACCATTCCAAAAAAAATTTCAAAATTTTTTACTCTTTCAGACTTCAAAATGCAGTATTGATTGGTAAAGAAATGCTTACGTCTATGATATATGTGAGTAGAGCATTATGATCAGTGGGAAACAAGCTGATAAATTTACTGAAATCCTCGATTAGAAATAGGGAATTCCTGATAATTGAGCACAACTTAGTTTGGATTAGAGACATCAACCAAATACCTTTTCGAGACCTAACTAGATGATGCATTAGCAATTTAAATGACTAGATGATGCTTTGAGCTGGAAGTGAAAAAAGTTAAATAAATAGGGTAGTTTGCAAGCGTCCTTTGCTACTCGAGCACCACTCCTTAAGGGAATTTAAAGCTTGATGCCCTAAGGTCTTGTAGATCTGGGAGTCATCGGAGTGGGACTCGCTACATGGGTAGTTAAAGTTGATGTGTAAAAGCGAACACAAAAATACCCTGAACAATCAATCTAAAAATACATAGCCGAGTGTGTTCTTATATTGAAATTCTTAATTGAAAAAACCTTGACACCAAAGCTCATAACTCAGAAGGTTGTTTGTTGTTGTATTATCTGGTAAGAGTTAAGAGAAGACTATATTGTGTTGACAATCTAGTCTGGACTAATACACACACTACACATTAGGAAGACCTCGTGACTAAGAGAGGAGTTCAGTCTAGTTATTAAATTGTTAATCCTGCCTAACCATGATAATCTACTATGACATTTGAGACCTTGTCATAGCAACTTAACCAGTCAGGCCTGTTTTGTGAATCATCTGACCCAGTGATCAAGTTTTAGCTAAAAACATTGCTAGGAATTTTAAGTGATTGCACCTATGATTTAAAATTCAATAATTTCATGTAGACTTTGCTTGAGGACAATAAAAAAGCTAAGTGTGGGGTTATATGATATGCACAAATCATATCACTTTTTAGCATGTTTACATGCACAATTTAGGGTAAAATTGGAGTTAAATCGTTCTCAATTGACTGTTATTAACACAATTTCACAGTTTTTGTGATTTTGGAAGTTTCAGGTGAAATATGTAAGAAAATGGCAAATTTTGGGGCAAAAACATGATTTTTGGAAGTTCAGAAGTCAGGACCGGCGTCCCGACCTAGTCAAAGACTCGGGACGGGCATCCTGACCTGGTCAAAGACCTGGGACAGGTGTCCCGACCCGGTCCAAAGATCGGGACAGGCGTCCCGAATCCGTAAACAGTGTCCCACATCGATTTCTGAAGAGAAATTCACCCAACCTTCCTACTATAAATACCCCAGGACTTCTACAGTTGAAATCATCCCTCTCCACTTGATCTGAGTCATTCAGTGGCTTCCAGTACACAGTTTTCTACTGTTTACAAGTTATTCAGTGATTTCAAGTATTTTCGTTCAAGTAGATTTTTAGTATTCAAGAGTGTCTTGTGTTCTTTGTATTATGAGAATCTATCTCAAATCTTAGAATACACTAGATAGGGTTTGTTTTTAATATTCATAGAATACCCAGGGTTTCGTTAGGAGATCCTAAGAGAGGAATAGGCATTCGAAGAGTTAGTTAATAGGGCATTGCTTAAGTCTGGGATGTAAGGTAAAGCAATAGCTACTAGGCTGAGGAAACATCCTCGAAGGTTTTGTCGAGCAGAGTCGGGTTAAGCAGTCCAAAATATACAAGTAGTTGCTCCATCAGCAGACCTAATAAAGGGTGAATACTTTATGGTGGTGGTCTCCTTATCCCTCTCTTTATATTTTTGTACTGTGTTTGTCCAAAGACCAATTTGAATATTACATTATGATATTATGAATATGTGTTTTGCATGTTGAAGGTATTTACATTTTTCCGGAAAGGTCACCAACTTAATTATCATTATGACTGTATATCTATTTGCTCTTTCAAATTAGATGAACGGTTATAGACAACTCGTAACCATGGTCTAATCATGACCTGTCTAGTTTATTAGGACTTAATTTAGGGCTTTATGTGAGGACGGAAGCATTAAGGTCTGCCATATTAGATGAAATAACCTATAGATCACCATGTTTGTTAAAGTAGTCTAAGCAGGCTGAGGTCGTGTGTTTATGCCAGCATTAGGGTGAGCGGCATGATCTCCTGATTGACACAGGACTTTCATGGATGCCTTTAGCTCGAACCGTGAGTAGGGCCGTCAATGGCGATGTGGCGATTTATCAGATAACTCAGATGTGGTACACAAGTAGAATCAGTATATAATTGCAATCTAGACCAAGATATATCTAAAATACTCGAAGATAGGTGAATCAACTTGTAGAAACAATATAACATATATCAGAACACTGTCTGTAAAATACTCTTGCATGCTTAAATACACTTGAACCTAGTGTAGAATGGATCAACCTCTCACCAAAGATATTGATGAATGATTGCATAACTGGATAATAAAATGAGAGTTAGGGTAAAAGGATAGTTGCTACTAAGCCGTTACCACTTCCCTGGGAGTACGATAATTTCTTAAATTAAAATCGTAGGTACTTTCCAATAGATTAGCTAACCGATAGGTACTCTGCCTTAGGTTCTGATTGATTAAGTGACAACATAGATGCTAAATGTGACAATTAGTAATTCTAAGTCCTTAATTTTTCATAATCGAAATAGGGTAAATAAAACCTATTTTTAGCATATCAATCGGAATGCATCAAATGCCTAGTGGAAGAAGAGTGGCCGGAGTTTTGGAGTTAGACCCATTAATTTCACTTTCAGCTCAAGTATCATCCATGTCCAACATTCTGAAAACACTGAGTATGCACCAGCATAGCAGACAGACGACTGAGCAACCAAATCAGTCTAATGTAAGCCAAGTGCAAGATGTGTGTTGTGTCTATTGTGGTGAAGGACATTCTTTTGAGGATTGTATTCACAATCCAGCATCAGTGTGCTACATGGGGAACCAGAAAAGAGGCAATGGTTTACAATCAAATTCTTATAATCCTACTTGGCGGCAGCATCCCAACTTTTCTTGGAGAGACCAAGGGATGCAAAATAGCCAAGGTATGAACCAAAGGCCAATGTTCCAGCAACAACAATACCCCCAGTAGTAGTAACAACTTCAGCAAAGGCCTCAACAACAACTAACACCTTCAAATTCATTGGAGACTATGATGAGAGATTTTATGGCAAGGATGGAAACAACCATTCAAGGCTTGTCATCCACTGTGCGGAACCTTGAGAACCAGATGGGGCAGTTGGCCCAAGAATTGAAGAACATACCACAAGGGTCACTTCCAAGTGACACCGAGAATCCAAGGAGGGATGGAAAGGAACATTGCAAGGCAGTAACACTACGGAGTGGAAAAGTACTAGAAGAACCAAAGATCAAGCCTGGAGCAATGTAGAAATTCGGTGAGTCCAGCAATGAGGACAAAGAAGAAGAGAGTCCAGTAGCTGAACCAGCCAGAGTGGAGCCCGATGCTGCAGCATCACTTGTGCCACAGCAAAGCAAAGTTCCAGAAAGCAAACCAGTACAACACAGGATGCATTTTCCTTAGAGGTTTGCTAAGAAGAAGCAGGATGAGCAGTTCAAGAAGTTTTTGGATATTTTGAAACAACTGCACATCAACATTCTTTGGTAGAAGCAATAGAACAAATGCCCAACTACGCCAAATTCATGAAAGATATTCTTACAAAGAAAAGGAGGTTGGGTGAATATGAAATTGTTTCACTAACTAAGGAATGTAGTTTCTTTTTACAGGATAAGCTGCCCCCTAAAATGAAAGATCCAGGGAGCTTCAACATTCCTTGTTCTATCAGAGACTCATATTGTGGCATGGCATTGTGCGATCTTGGCACCAGCATCAACCTCATGCCTATGTTAGTGTTTAAACAGTTAGACATTGGTGAGGTAAGGCCTACAACAGTAACACTACAACTAGCGGACATGTCTATTGCCCATCTGGATGATAAAATCGAGGATGTCTTGGTAAGAGTGGATAAGTTTATTTTTCCTGCTGACTTTATTGTTCTTGACTATGAAGCAGATAGAAAAGTTCCTATTAATTTGGGGAGACCCTTCCTTGCTACGGGAAGGACTCTCATTCATGTTCAAAAGGGTGAACTCACTATGAGAGTTCAAGATGATAATGTCACATTCAATGTGTTCAAGGCCATGAAATTTCATGATGAAGGTGAGGATTGTTTTCAAATATCCACCATTGATTCTTTGACGGAGAAAGATGAGGAGCAGAAGAAATATGGAGATGATGCACTAGAGAGAGTGTTGACGGAGGAGATATTGCATGATGATGGCAATGAGGAGGAAGAGGAATATTCAGCTTGGTTAGAAGCAAATTCTCAGGGTTTCAAATTTAGAGCTCAATTTGAATCTTAGGACTTGTCTTCTCGGGAATTTAAAGTAACAAAACCTTCTGTGGAAGAACCACCTAAGCTGGAACTGAAATCATTGCCGCAGGATTTGAAGTACGGATTTCTAGGAGCAGATTCAACTCTACCTGTGATTATTTCAGCATTGCTGAATGCCGAACAAGAAGAAAAATTGCTTGGAGTTCTGAAGCAGCATAAGAGAGCTATGAGCTGGACCATAGCTGACATCAAGGGTATAAGTCCAACCTTATGCATGCACAAAATTATTTTGGAAGAAGATTCCAAAAATTCAATTGAGGGCAGAGAAGATTAAACCCCATTATGAAGGAAGTGGTAAAGGAGCAAATCATTAAGTGGTTAGATTTTTGCATAATTTATCATATCTCTGACAGTTCTTAAGCAAGTCCTGTACAATGTGTGGCCAAGAAAGGGGGAATTATAGTTGTGAAAAATGAAGACAATGAATTAATTCCCACCAGAACCGTCACGAGATGGAAAATTTGCATTAACTATAGAAAGCTCAACAAAGCCACAAGGAAAGTCCACTTTCCACTGCCCTTCATTGATCAAATGTTGGATAGGTTGGCTGGATGTGATTATTATTGCTTTCTGGATGGTTATTCTGGTTACAACCAGATTGCTGTAGCACCAGGGGACCAGGACAAAACGACTTTCACTTGTCCTTATGGTACTTTTGCATTCAGAAGAATGCCATTCGGCATGTGCAATGCTCCAGCAACGTCCCAACGCTGTATGATGGCAATTTTCACATATATGGTGGAGCAGTACTTAGAAGTTTTCATGGATGACTTCTCCATATTTGGGGATTCTTTTGATGAATGTTTAGAGAATTTGGCCAAGGTGCTTAAACGCTGCGAGGACACCAACTTAGTCCTTAACTGGGAAAAGTGTCACTTCATGGTTCAGGAAAGCATTGTGTTGGGTCACAAATCTCGAAGAAAGGCCTTGAAGTAGACCGAGCAAAGATATAGGTGATTGAGAAATTACCGACCTCTACGACTGTGAAGCACATTAGAAGTTTTCTAGGATATGCGGGCTTCTATAGAAGATTCATCAAAGATTTTTCAAAGGTATCAAAGCCCTTATGTGGGTTGTTAGAAAAGGATAATGTGTTTTCTTTTGATGCAGCATGTGCCACAGCATTCGAGGAGCTAAAGCAGAAGCTAATCTCAGCTCCCATTATCATAGCACCGGACTGGAGTCTGCCATTTGAGCTAATGTGTGATGCTTGTGACTATGCAGTTGTTGCAGTTTTGGGGCAGCGATGAAATAAAATGTTCCATTCCATCTACTACGCCAGCAAGACACTCACTGAGGCACATGTAAATTATACTGTTACTGAAAAAGAGTTGCTTGATGTTGTGTTTACCTTTGATAAATTTAGGTCCTATTTGGTGGGCACGAAAGTGATAGTTTACACCGATCATTCCGCCATCAAATATTTAATTTCAAAGAAGGACTCTAAACCAAGGCTCATTAGATGGATTCTACTCCTACAAGAATTTGATGTGGAAATCAAGGACAAGAAAGGAGTGGAGAATCAAGTAGTCGACCATCTATCTCGGCTGGAGCAACAAGAGGGATTTCGAATCCCCATTGATGAACATTTTCCAGATGAACAACTGTTGGAAATCCAGGTGATGCTGCTCCGACTGATATGCTAAATAGGTGTTATTTTACCCTATGTTGATTATGAGTAATTAAGGACTGAGATTGACTAATTGTCACATTTAGTCTCTATGGTGTCACTTAATCAGCCAGAACCTAAGGCAGAGTACCTATCGTGTAGCTAGTCTATTGGAAAGTATCTACGATTTTATTAAATAAATATCGTACTCCCAGGGAAGTGGTAACAACTTAGCAGTAGCTAGCCTTTTCTCCTAACTCTTATCTTATGATCCAGTTATGCAATCTTCATCAATAACTTTGATGAGAGGGTGATCCATTCTTCACTAGGTTTAAGTCTAATTAAGCCTAAAAGTGTTTTATAGATAACGTCCTGATTCTATGTTATACTGTTCCTACATGTTGATTGACCTATCTTCGAGTATTTTAGATGCATCTTAGCCTGGATTGCAACTATATTCTGAGTCTAAAGGTGTACCACATCTGAGTCTCTATGCTACCGCCCCATCGCTAAGGTAAACGGCCCTACTCACGCCGTAAAGACTATTTTGGGGATCACGCCGCTGGCCCATAACCACCGACATAACGCTCTACTCAGCCTACCTAGACTACTCTAACAAACATGGTGTTCCGCAGGTTATTTTATCTAGTATGGCAGACACCAATACTAATTGATGCCTGTTAAACTAAACAGGTTATGAATAAACCGTGGTTAGGAATTGTCTATAACCCTACATTTAGTTTAAAAGAAACTACATTAGACATGCAGACATAATGAATATTAAGCAGGTGGCCATTTCCAGAAAATCATAAGCACTTCAACATATAAAACAAATATTCTTAAAAATCATAATCCGATATTCAAAATCATTCTTTGGATAAACACAATAACAACATATAAGAGAGGGACAGGGGGACTGATGCCATAAAGAAATCACCCTTTACTTAGTCTCACCGATGGAGCGTACTGCTGTATATGTCGTATTGCTTGACCCGACTCTACTCGACAGAACCTTCGGAGGACGCTTCCTCAGCCTAGTAATTGGGCTTTACCTTAATACCCAGCTTAAGCCTAGCCCTGTGGACTGACTCTTCGAACGCCTAGAGCCCTCTTAGGATCTCCTAACGAAATCCTGGGTATTCTATGAATACCAGAAACGGACCTATCTATCGAAGCCTAAGATCTGAGACTAATTCTCAGAAACTAAGAAAATGAAACACTAACTAGAAAGAAAGAAAACTTATAGTGAACCCGAGTCTCTCAGTGACTTATGTACTCGAGAAAAGTGTACACTTGAAATCACTAAATGACTCAGATCAAGTGGAGAGGGATGAATTCAACTGAGGAAGGCCTGGGGTATTTATAGCAACTTTCTGGAGTGATGTTTCTTCAAAAATTCGATGTGGGACTTGGGATTCTGGTTTGGGACGCCCGTCCCGGTCTGTTGACCAAGTCAGGACGGCCGTCCCGAGTCCTGGACGCCAGTCCCGACCTGTTGACCAGGTCAAGACGCCCGTCCTGATTCGGGACGCCCTCCCCAAAGTCCAAACTTTTGAAAAATTGCATTTTTGCCCCAAAATTTTCCATTTTCTTCTACTTTTCACCTGACACTTCCAAAATCATGAAAACTGTGAAATTGAGTTAATAATAAACAATTAAGACCGATTTACCCTCAATTTCACCCTAAATCATGCCTAAAAACATGCTAAAAATATGATATGATTTATGCATATCACCAGGTAGATATGAAAGTGCTATGGTATGCTGACTTTGAAAATTATTTGGCCAGTGGTGAAATGCCGCCAGATTTCTTGTATCAAGAAAGGAAAAAGTTCCTCCATGATGTAAAGAGTTATTTTTGGGAGGAACCCTTTTTGTTCAAACAATGTGCATACCAAATGATTTGAAGATGTGTGAATGATGATGAAAGCGAGGATATTATGTTTCAATGTCACAACTCGCCTTGTGGAGGATATTTTGGAGGGTCAAGAACCGCAGCAAAGGTATTACAATCTGGTTTCTTTTAGCCTTCATTATTTAAGGATTGCTACGAGTTTGTGGCAAAGTATGACCGCTACCAAATGGTAGGAAATATCTCCCAAAGGAAAGAAATGCCCCTTACTAGTATTTTGGAAGTTGAACTTTTTGATGTATGGGGTCTTGACTTCATGGGACCCTTTCCCCCTTCTTTCAGAAAATCATACATCTTAGTAGAAGTGGACTATGTATCCAAGTGGATGGAAGCTGCAGCATTCCCCACTAATGATGAACTTTCTCAGGAAAAATATTTTCACACGATTTGGAACTCCAAGAGCAATTATTAGTGATGAAGGATCTCACTTTGTCAACAAGTGGCTAAGTCTTATGTTAGCCAAATATAATGTTCGTCACAGAGTTGCTCTACCCTATCATCCTCAAACCAACGGGCAAGTGGAATTGTCCAATTGGATAATTAAAGGTATATTTGAGAAGGTGGTTAATCCTAGCAGAAAAGATTGGTCAAAAAGGTTAGATGATGCTCTATGGACCTAAAGAATAGCTTTCAAGACCTCAATTGGAATGTCTCCTTATAGACTTGTTTTCGGGAAAGCTTGCCATCTACCAGTGGAATTAGAGCATAAAGCATACTGGGCATTACAGCAGCTCAATCTGGACATGAATGCTGCCAGAGACAAGAGAATGCTGCAGCTTTCAGAATTTGATGAACTGAGATTATTTTCTTACGAAAATGCCAAGTTGTACAAGGAAAAAACTAAAAGATGGCATGTCAAACACATCCAAGCGAAAAACTTTGAAATTGGACAACAAGTTCTTATATTTAATTCAAGGTTGAAATTATTTCTAGGGAAGTTAAAATCGAGGTGGACAGGACCATTCACGGTTGAACAGGTATTTCCGTATGGAGTAGTCTTAGTCAAAGGCAAAAATGGTGTTAAATTCATGGTTAACGGGCACAGATTGAAACTTTACAAGGACGATGATCTTGAACAAAATTTTGCACCTTTATCGTTGGTTACTGCCGAATAATTAGGCAGACCCAACACGTGCACAAAATTCCAAGTGAACACTTTACATTTCTATTTTATTTTATTTCTGCTTTTATCCGTAAGTGTGTTTATTCCCTTTTTGGCAGAGTCGGATATTTTTGGTAACCGACCACTGTTCTTTTTTTTTGTTTTTATTTTTATTTTTATCGTTTCTATTTCGGTGTTTAGAATTAGGTTCTGGGGTATTATTTGCACGACTTTTTAATTGCATTTTTTTAGTATCAACACCAAGGAACATGGCATTTATGAGGTAGACTGGTTATGTGGAAGAGTCAACCTTCATATGAATCTCGGACAGAGGAGCATCGGTAGACCTGGGGAAGGGGGTGCGTCAGGAATAAAGGCGTCCTCCCAGTCTGCGAACAAGATAGTTCCGAGACAATCAGTACATCGGGGAAGGTAAGGCTGAATCTTTTTGGTTTAAACACAAATAAGGGAAAAATGGATTGGCAAACCGAAGGGACAAAGAGAAATATTCATTTTCGAATGTCTCTGTGAGTTAAGAGAGCGGGAGTTAGAAATTTTTGTGCCAATAAACTGCTGCGGTTACACTCTTCCTCTTCCAATAACTCCTATTGCTACTCAAATTCTTCTATTTTTCTACAACCGCCAAGAACAGAAGGTAATCAAAGAAAAATTTTCAGAACAACAGTACAAAACCTTAAAAACAAAAGGTATGTTCTCGATTCTGTGTTTTACTTCTGTGTGGAAATATCATTTGTTAATAACAAAAGGTTATTTCTGAGTCGTGCTTCAGTGAATGGTTGAAAGAATTTGATTAACAGAGAAAATTTGAAAGTTAGGGTTCCCTCTAGTATTCCTGTAACTATCTTCTGAAGTATGCTTTTGGGAAGGTAATTTCCTTGTTAGAAAACAAGGCTTTAAGTCAGATCCGATATATTTTTGTCATTTTGTTGTGATAAGTTGAGTCTTAAGTGTCTTCCTATGGGGAAAAGCCATGTCGGTCATACTTGCTTTAGGAACTGGGTTATTTCTATTTTAGCTACGTCCATATATATGTATTTAGCGGAATTGATCTTGCCTAACACTATTTTTTTAGATGCCGCGAACTAAGCAAGTAGCCGAAAAATGTACCAAGGAACGCTTTGCCTCTATGGACGCAGAAACCATATTCCAAGAGCTGTATTGTGAGAAATAGTACTTGTCTGATCTTGGGTTCATACTGAATGGGGAGTCACCTTATCCCCTTCCCACAGAGTGTTGCGACATGATCCGAATCTTAGGATGGGACAAATTATGCAACCAACGCACTGAACCAGACCCCTCTGTTGTCCGAGAGTTCTATGCCAACCTGTGGCCGAATAATGTGTACTCGGTTTTCGTAAGAGAAAAGCATATATCGTTAAACCCTAGAGCAATCAACCAGCTGTTTGATTTGAGCAACTTCAATGACGACACCGATGACTTTTTCTCCTTTCTCGCCAATCTCACTTATGAGACATGTGACAAACTGTTACAGGAAGTAACAGTCCCGGGAATGCAGTGGTCATGTTCCAAACAAGGGAACAAAACATGTCGCCGGGAATTCTTAACCCCCGAAGCAAAAGTCTAGTTTTACTTCATCAGACATTCTCTAATGCCCACGGGGCACACCTCTTCTTTGAACGTGGAACAAATTGTCTTATTGGCCTGCATTGTCAAAGGCCGCCCCATTAACGTTGGGAAACTAGTTTGTGAGTAGATTAGGGCTTGTGCTAATAAGAAAAGTGGGGAAATGTTTTTCCCCACTTTGATTTGTTTGCTTTGCAGGGCCGCTGGAGTTATGGTGGCCATGGAGGACACCGATTTCTATTAGCAGGGGACCATCTCTGCGTACGATTTGAGCAGGATCCTCCCCACTCCATCAACACATCCTCCGAAGGCCAGTTCACAAACACCATCAACCCAAACTCTATTCACACCATCCTCGGCCCCAGCAGATGCCCCAGCGGATGCTCTAGCAATAACCTTGGCATAACTGCACGAACAACAGTAGTTGTACTGGCAATATGCCAGAGACCGCGATGCTGCCCATTTCTGATCATTGCCGCGACAACGCGAACAGTCTGGAGCACCCTAGCCAACCTTTCCTCACCGACTTTTGCCCGAGGAGCCACACTATGGAAGAGGATGATGATAACGTTTAATGCACTCCCGACACATTGGGAGTGGTTCTTTCTCTCTAAACTCATTTCCTTCTGATTACATTTTGTATTGTCTTAATTGTCCTGCTGAGCAGGCTTGAACAATTGGTTTTCTTTTCTTTTCTTTGCTATTTGAATTATCTTGTTGCTTGGATTGAGTACTGTTTCTTTTGTGTAATGGGGACATTGCTTCTCCTCGAGTTTGGGGGAGGGTGTCCCCTGGCTGAAATCCTTGTTATTATCCCTTAACTGAAGTTTTTAATGCCATCTCTCTAATAGAATTATTTTGCTAAATTTGTGCTGAAACTTCTAGAATTATGCTTTAGCAATTCTTGTATGAATGAGTTAGCATTTGAATGTGTTT
The DNA here is from genome assembly GCA_027405835.1 of Asclepias syriaca. NCBI lineage: Eukaryota > Viridiplantae > Streptophyta > Magnoliopsida > Gentianales > Apocynaceae > Asclepias > Asclepias syriaca. The sequence continues at coordinate 13,546,076 of CM049928.1, read as the reverse complement.
CATTGGATGATTGGCTTTAGCATAGAGAACTGTTAGCATGAATGAGATAGCAATTGAATGTGTTTCATTGGATGATTGGCTTTAGCATAGAGAACTGTTAGCATGAATGAGATAGCAATTGAATGTGTTTCATTGGATGATTGGCTTTAGCAGGACTATGGTAGAACTTGGGAACCCGATTGATGATGATCTCTTAAAGCTTAAACAAATTCTGGTATGCCATGTGCCAAATTTTTTGAAAATATATAGATATTAGTTGACACTAAGTGATAATTCTTTTTACTCCCATCTTTTGCACAATAGTCTTGACTTAGACAATTTTCTTTATTCATAAAAAAGAATTAGCTTGGTATGAAGAAACAGAATTTTTAGGTTCATTTATAATACCCATTGAGGCGAAATTATAGTGAAACTCAATAACACTGAAATGATTGAGGCATATTCTTGAAATGATTGAGCTTTTCTAGCCTAACCTTGATACATTATTCTCCCCTAGTAAACCAAGTTGAGCTTAGCCTATTTCTTGACACTCATATTGAACAACTAGCCACTTTTCCCAAAATATTTGCATGTATCCTTTCTTTGCCTCCTATACACTTAATCTCAATCTGCTTATAATACTTCTGAAAATGAGTTTGGGGGTGCCTGAAAAAGAGAATTTCTGAAAATAAGCATAAGAGTACTGTAGTACAATGCTGCAGCATTCTAGATCAGTGGTAAAAGTTCTGAAATTAAGAATGTTATGGGTGATTATGTATTTAAATGCTTGAAAAAAGAGAGTAAAACTCTCTGAACACAGAGGTGAAAAAGAAATTAAGAAAAAGAGCAAAGCTCATTATTAAGGATACCTATCAAAATTGTGACAAAATGATGAACTCTTTGCTGGAGCAAAGATGAAAAATAGGGTAGATCCTCAACATGAGAAAAATGTGAAAAATACTTGCGTTAAGTATGTTCAAGGTAGATTGGGACTGAGTTCAAGCCTACTTCTTACCTATATTTATCATACCTTAGCCCCAACCAACATTACAACTAAAGTAAGACCTCTTTGATCTTTGTTAGTGAGTTTGCTACATTAGTGGAGAGTGGTATGATAAATTGAATGCTGACAATACAAAATGAATCTTAGGATTATCAATTGTTGATTCATGAATGAAAAAAATTGGATAGGCTGGACTATACACACACACTGGAGTGAAATATTTTTGAGCTTGGGTTGGTTCATATTTTACTATTTAAAGAAAGATGGAACATGATGCTTACTTGAATTTTAAAATTGTTTTCTCTCTGAAATCACCAATCCCAAGTTTAGCTAAAACTGCTAAGCCAAATTCTCTAGTGGGTGTACACATTTCATTTTTCTTTGTCTTGCTGCAGCATTGCTCGGGACGAGCAATGGTTTAAGTTTGGGGGTGTGATAACTCTAAAATAATAGAGTTATTCACATAAGCTTTGCCCACATTTTGCTATTAAATGACTGAAGTTATGCATAAATTAGAATTAAAATGCATCTAAGTTGTTATTCTCTCCATTTTCAAGAAGAATATGGTTTTAATATCAATAAATCAATTTAATTGAAGTAATTTCCAATTTGTGTTACGAATTGAATTTATCTAATTGTTATTCGAAATTTGATTAAAATTGATTTATTGTGACAAGGGTAAAAAGGGGAATGAGATGAAGGAATTAATTGACCGATTTATTTATAAGTTATTTTCATAAATTATTAAGATGTATTTTAATTAAAATATGTGACAGCTGCAGCTTAGTACCCGGGAGAATTCTACAGCATGGAAGAAAAAGACAAAGAAGTTAGTAGTCAAGCTGGAATTACTTTTTGGATTATTCACATTTTTATTGCTGGATATTAAGCAAAAATCGAAGAATTCTGGACAGCTGGCGAGATCAAGCTGGATTTCAGGAGCAAGGAGAGAGATAATATATACTTCAAGAAACTGAGAGAGAGCAGGGGAGATTGGTTTTATTCATTTTTTAGAAAGCAAAAAGAGAATCTGCAGTAGTTTTAGTGTTCTTTTTAGCGTAGATTAATTCTGTTTAGGGAAAAACTCGAGAGGAAGCAGGGCTATGATGCGATTCCGGTTGACGTACTAAATAGGTGTTATTTTACCCTATGTCGATTATGATTAATTAAGGACTGTGATTGACTAATTGTCACGTTTAGTCTTATGGTGTCACTTAATCAGCCAGAATCTAAGGCAGAGTACCTATCGTGTAGCTAGTCTATTGGAAAGTATCTATGATTTTACTAAGTTAATTATCGTACTCCCAGGGAAGTGGCAACGACTTAGTAGTAACTAGCCTCTTATCCTAACTCTTATCTTATGATCCAGTTATGCAATCTTCATCAAATACTTTGATGAGAGGGTGATCCATTCTCCACTAGGTTCAAGTCTAATTAACCCTAGAAGTGTTTTAAAGATAAGTTCTGATTCTATGTTATACTGTTCCTATATGTTGATGGACCTATATTTGAGTGTTTTAGATATATCTTAGCCTGGAATGCAACTATGTTCTGTGTCTAAAGGTGTACCACATCTGAGTCTCTATGCTACCGCCCCCTATCATTAAGGTAAACGGCCCTACTCACGGTACGAACAAAGACAGTTATGAAAGCCCTATGTCACTTTCGGGGATCACTCTGAAGGCTCGTAATCGCTGGCATAACGCTCTACTCAGCCTACCTAGACTACTCTAACAAGCCAGGTGTTCAGCATGCTATTTTATCTAGTATGGCAGACACCAATACTAATTGATGCCTGTTAAACTAAACAGGTTATGAATAGACCGTGGTTAGGAATTGTCTATAACCCTATTTTAGTTTAAAAGAAACTACATTAGACATGCAGACATAATGATTATTTAGCAGGTGGCTATTTCCGGAAAAACATAATAACTTCAACATACAAAACAACTATTCATAAAATCATAATCTGATATTCATAATTGATGTTTAGGACAAAGCAATAAAACATATAAGAGAGGGGTATGGGGACTGATGCCATAAAGAAATCACCCTTTACTTAGTCTCGCCTACAGAGCGTACTGCTGTATACGTCGTATTGCCCGCCCTGACTCTGCTCGCCAGAACCTTCGGAGGACGCTTCCTCAGCCTAGTAGCTAGACTTTACCTTACGTCCTGGGCTTAAGCCTAGCCCTGTGGACTGACTCTTCGAACGCCTAGAGCTCTCTTAGGGTCTCCTAACGAAACCCCGGGTATTCTATGAATACCGGAAACGAACCTATCTATAGAAACCTAAGATCTGAGACTATTTCTCAGAAACTAAAACAAAACACTAATAAGAAAGAAAACTGAGATCCGAGTCTCTGAGTGAGTTGTGTACTGGAAAACTGTACACTGGAAACCACTTAATGACTCAGATCGAGTGGAGAGGGATGAATTCAACTGCTGGAGGCCTGGGGTATTTATAGCAGCTTCCCGGAGTGAAAAATTCTGAAAAATTCGATGTGGGACAGCCTCTGGCGGCTCGGGACGCCCGTCCCGGTTCGGGACGCCCGTCCTGATTCGTTGACCAAGTTCGGGACGCCCGTCCCGGTTCAGGACGCCCGTCCTGGCGGTTTGACCGGGTCGGGACGCCCGTCCCGGACCTTTGACCGGGTCAACATTTCCAAAAATTGCGTTTTTACCCCAGAATTTGCTGTTTTCGTCTACTTTTCACCTGACACTTCCAAAATCATAAAAACCGTGAAATCAAGTAAATAGTAAACAATTAATGTCAATTTACTCTCAATTTCACATTAAAACATATATAAAAACATGCTAAAAATGTGATACGATTTTCGCGTATCAGATAACCCCACACTTATCTTTTTGCTTGTCCTCAAGCAAAGTCTACATGGAGTTAGTGATTTTAAACCGTAGTGCAGTCACTTAAATTCCTAATCATGTTTTTATTCCAAAAATTCTTCAGACAATTCTTAACACAGGTCTGATTGGTTTGGTTGCTATGACAAGGTCTCACATATCTCTAGTAGTTTGTTATGATCAGGCAGAAAATAAATCAACAACTAGGTTGGACTTTTTTCTTAGTCACAGGGTCTTCCTGATGTGTAGTGTGTGTACTAGTCTAGACCAGATAGTCAACACAATGAACTCTTTTCTTAACTGCTACCAGATAATACTTCGACCTATCGCTAGACATACTGACAACAGATAACTCTCTGAGTTCTGAGCTTTGGTGATCAGATTTTTAATGTTTTAGCACTTAGTTATTTTCTTTATAGATTCAGGGTATTTCGAGTTTGCTTAGAACACGTCAACTTCAACTACCCATGTAGCGAGTCCCACTCCGATGACTCCCAGATCTACACGACCTTAGGGCATCAAGCTTTAAGTTCCCCGAAGGAGTGGTGCTCGAGTAGCGAAGGCCGCTGGCAAACTACCCTATTGTAATTAACTTCCTTAAGTTCTTTTCACTTTTAGCTCAGAGTCTCATCTAGTCATTCTAACTGCCAATATATCCACAACTGGTCTAATTTTATCTAGTTAAGTCTCGAATAGGCAATTAGTTGAGGTCTCTAATCCAGACAAGGTTGTGCTCAGTTATCAGGAATTCCCTATTCCTAATCAATTAGTCCAAGATAGCTATCAATTATCTCCTACTAACCATAACATACTACCTACATATCATAGACATAAGCAATTTATTTAACCAAGCATACTGCATTTAGAAGTCTGAAAGATGGAAAACTTTTGAAAAAATTTTGGAAGGGTGTGAAAATACAAGGAAAACAAGCAAAAGCATGCAAAATTTTTTTTCAAACTACTTCAAACTGCTACAGTGCACCGTGCACTGCTACCCCACACTTAAGTTTGGCACTGTCCTCAGTGTTCATGCATAGCTAATTACCCCACACTTATTTGAAGACAAGAAATAAAACATAAAAAAAACAAGAAACAAAATAATGCTACAATTCTGTATGTCATATAAATCAATTTTGTACAAAGACTCATAGTCATACAGCTCAGACATACACAAAGAACAAGATAAACAAAAGACAAAAGAAAAAGAAAGAAAAGAAGGGGATAGAGAGACTAAGAACCCGGCGGGTCGCCATCCAGTGGACCGAGGTCTGTTAAGTCAAACTCGAAGTTCTCCGCTACTCGGGCAGTCTGCTGATGTATCTCCTCAATCCTACTGGTGATCATGGCGATCCTGTCATCCATCACCGCCAGTCGTCTGTCAATCCGGTCATCCATCATGGCCAGCCGTCTGTCAATCCGGTCATCCATCATGGCCAGCCGTCTGTCGATCCGGTCCATGTCTCGACTGTATCGTGCCGATAGTTCTGCCAATCCGTGCGACATGTGTCGTTCGAAGGCAGTACGTGGCACGAACGTCTCGGATGGATGGATATGCGGTGGAGCTGCTTCTGATGCCGAAGCCTGTCCTGGCTGCTCTGTGTGGATGGTGTAGCGGCCGCTCGCATCCCGGACAACCATTCCCATGTTCCGTAGGATGGTAACGTCTGTGGGAATAGTGGTTGGGGCGACCAGAGTAAGCTCCGAGCCCTCTATGTCCAACTCCAGGTAGCGGGCTATCCTGGTGATGAATGGCCCGAGCCCCAGACACTGTTTCCGAGTGTCCGTAGCAAAACCCCGCATGATGACTGTGATAAGTCGAGCCATCTCTACTGTAGATCCCATATGCATGTTGGCCAAGAGGAATGTCTCCATCTGGGTGACATTCCCGGGGGCCGTCCGTCGTCCTGACAAAGTGTGTGCAATAATGGCATGTAAGTAGCGAAGAGCAGGATAGATACCTGTGGCTTTCGCAAAGCCATGCTGGTAGGGAACACCCGTCATACAGATCTGAGCCCAAGCAGTGGAGACCTCTGCAGAAGTGAAGTCCCGAACTGCTGTGGTGTAGGCGGGCGTATCCAGCTCCTCTCTGCCAGATACCCAAAGCGATGCCGAACTCGGCCATGCTCATCGACCGATCTATTCCGCCTAAGCGGAATGTGATCTGCTCCTGGTGGCATGCAAAGGATGCATAGAACTCACATACCAGCTCCAGGTACGTGGGCTCTGTGACGATGAATACTCGACTGTAGGGTAGTACATCGAGTATGCGTCTGACCTCAGCCTCTACTCCCAGTGTCTGTACTGCTGCCCAATCCAGCGTTCTGCCCGTCAGAATCGTGCGTCCGATGTACCCAGTGCATCTCTCCTGATATGCTGTGCTGGAGGGAAACAGCATAAAAGGATGTGTCACTGAGGTAACTGTCATATGGATGGGGTACGAGCACGTTTGGCAGCCATTTGGTTTGAAAGTGTTTGAGAGACTTTGGGGATTTTAGGTAGGAAGGAAGGTTCGAATTCGAATTCTGGAGGTGAATTTGAATTCAAAAGGGTGAAATTAGGCTAGGGAAAGATTTCGAAATTTTTGGCGGGAAATTCGAATTTTGGAGGGAAATTCGAATTTGGAAGGAAATTTAAAATTTAAATTTTGGAGGGAAACTTGAAATTTTAAATTTGAAAAGTTTGCCAAAGGTGAAGAGAGAGAGTTATTTGAGAGAGGTGGATTTTTGGAAGTGAATTTTGAGGGAAAAATGAAAAAATTGAGATTTTATAGAAGGGGAGGCCTTCGGGACGCCCGTCCCGGAGGAAGGACTCCCGTCCCGCTGGACGCCCATCCAGAATCGGGACGCCCGTCCCGGGTTACCTCGGGACGCGTGCCAATTCTGAAATTTTTTTTTTCTTAATTCCTGCGAATCTCAGTATACAAAAAATAATCATAATTTTTAACAAGGCTTCCTGTTTATCCAATGAAATTCAGAAGTTGTTAAAAAAACTCTATGCAAAAATTCCTCAATCTCACTTTTTCGAAAATCATACTACCCTAATTTTATTCTTATTTAAATTCAGCAAGAAAAACAAAAATTTGAATTTATACAATTTAGTTAATGAAAAATAAACTGTAATTGCAAAATTTTCGTTTTTCATAGAAATAAAATGTCTGAAGACAATTGTTGAAAATAAAGGACCCTTTTAAAAAAAATGTTTGAAAAATAGAAAAATATGGGTCAATTATTCAAGTTTCAGTTCAAACTTATTATTTGCTGAAAATAAAAGTAAAGAATCTTCCCTTTTTAACGAATCCTGTCTCTGATCTCCTGTAGTTCTGTCCGAATGTTTCGCATCTCTTGCAGTTCTGCTTGTATGTTGCGCATTTCCTCCTGCTGGTTCCTTTGTTCCTTCAAGATTTCCATCATCTCTCGGAGTAATTGCACATTTTGGCGTTCTATTGTGGTTCTGAGTTGGGTTACTTCAGAACTTAAGGTTAGAACAGCCTGATATGATCGTCTTAGTCCGCCCGGTATTGTCTGAGTCATAGCGCTTATCCTGTGAGATATAGCATCTACCCGGGCAGCCAAGGCTGATTGAGAACTGTCAGTGCTATCCTCTGATGAAGGTGGTTGGTCGTTAGGTGCGGGGGATGCAGGAGTATATTCAGGAGATTTCGGGGTGTACTCGGGAGATTTAGGAGTATATTCAGGAGATTTCGGGGTGTACTCGGGAGATTTAGGAGTATATTCGGGAGAAGCAGGAGTGTATTCGGGGGAAGCAGGAGTGTATTCGGGAGAAGAAGGAATTGTTTGGATTTCTGGGGAAGTGTTATGTTCTACTTCGTCCAGAGTATCCTGGGCTCTTGTTCCCTTCATTTCTGAGTGCAAAGTCTGGTTAAAAATAACAAATAACAAACATAGGAAAGTGAAGAAAAACGAGAAAAATATTTTTATGGATTTTAAAATTTATTTAGAAAGCAGGTAAATTTCCTCAATATGGTTCTAGAATAATTTTCTAAAATTTGATTATCCTAAGTCTCTTAATTCCAGATATTATCTAAAATTAATTAGTTATGATAATCCTATATTCAGGAAAGTGATTGCCTAACTGGTATAACATAAGTGTTAATCAAAAGTCTAGGTTACTACCGTTACCTATCATAAGTCTCTAGAATTGTGGCCAATAATCCTAAATTCATTATGATATTTCCCCGGCAACGGCGCCAAAAATCTGATGCGATTCCGGTTGACGTACTAAATAGGTGTTATTTTACCCTATGTCGATTATGATTAATTAAGGACTGTGATTGACTAATTGTCACGTTTAGTCTTATGGTGTCACTTAATCAGCCAGAATCTAAGGCAGAGTACCTATCGTGTAGCTAGTCTATTGGAAAGTATCTACGATTTTACTAAGTTAATTATCGTACTCCCAGGGAAGTGGCAACGACTTAGTAGTAACTAGCCTCTTATCCTAACTCTTATCTTATGATCCAGTTATGCAATCTTCATCAAATACTTTGATGAGAGGGTGATCCATTCTCCACTAGGTTCAAGTCTAATTAACCCTAGAAGTGTTTTAAAGATAAGTTCTGATTCTATGTTATACTGTTCCTATATGTTGATTGACCTATATTCGAGTGTTTTAGATATATCTTAGCCTGGAATGCAACTATGTTCTGTGTCTAAAGGTGTACCACATCTGAGTCTCTATGCTACCGCCCCCTATCATTAAGGTAAACGGCCCTACTCACGGTACGAACAAAGACAGTTATGAAAGCCCTATGTCACTTTCGGGGATCACTCTGAAGGCTCGTAATCGCTGGCATAACGCTCTACTCAGCCTACCTAGACTACTCTAACAAGCCAGGTGTTCAGCATGTTATTTTATCTAGTATGGCAGACACCAATACTAATTGATGCCTGTTAAACTAAACAGGTTATGAATAGACCGTGGTTAGGAATTGTCTATAACCCTATTTTAGTTTAAAAGAAACTACATTAGACATGCAGACATAATGATTATTTAGCAGGTGGCTATTTCCGGAAAAACATAATAACTTCAACATACAAAACAACTATTCATAAAATCATAATCTGATATTCATAATTGATGTTTAGGACAAAGCAATAAAACATATAAGAGAGGGGTATGGGGACTGATGCCATAAAGAAATCACCCTTTACTTAGTCTCGCCTACAGAGCGTACTGCTGTATACATCGTATTGCCCGCCCTGACTCTGCTCGCCAGAACCTTCGGAGGACGCTTCCTCAGCCTAGTAGCTAGACTTTACCTTACGTCCTGGGCTTAAGCCTAGCCCTGTGGACTGACTCTTCGAACGCCTAGAGCTCTCTTAGGGTCTCCTAACGAAACCCCGGGTATTCTATGAATACCAGAAACGAACCTATCTATAGAAACCTAAGATTTGAGACTATTTCTCAGAAACTAAAACAAAACACTAATAAGAAAGAAAACTGAGATCCGAGTCTCTGAGTGAGTTGTGTACTGGAAAACTGTACACTGGAAACCACTTAATGACTCAGATCGAGTGGAGAGGGATGAATTCAACTGCTGGAGGCCTGGGGTATTTATAGCAGCTTCCCGGAGTGAAAAATTCTGAAAAATTCGATGTGGGACAGCCTCTGGCGGCTCGGGACGCCCGTCCTGATTCGTTGACCAGGTTCGGGACGCCCGTCCTGGCGGTTTGACCGGGTCAGGACGCCCGTCCCGAGTTCGGGACGCCCGTCCCGGACCTTTGACCGGGTCAACATTTCCAAAAATTGCGTTTTTGCCCCAGAATTTGCTGTTTTCGTCTACTTTTCACCTGACACTTCCAAAATCATAAAAACCGTGAAATTAAGTAAATAGTAAACAATTAATGTCAATTTACTCTCTATTTCACATTAAAACATATATAAAAACATGCTAAAAATGTGATACGATTTTCGCGTATCAGGCTACTTGCTAAGGATTCATCAGTTGAGCAGAAGAGAAGCTGCGGCATCAGTCAGAGGAGGAATAATAGTGGGCAATTTTGATTAAACCGATCTGGGCAGTAGGGTGATCTCAGACCTGAGAAATTCTCTACCCATTTCCTCATTTTGTTCATTGTCTTGTATAAACTCTTACTTGAATTTCGGGTATGAGTTGGAGGCGAATTTGGGATTAATTAAACTTGTTTTGTAATAGAATTACTCACTATGACCATAGGAGCATTTTATTCCATTACTTTAATTCCTGGATTTCGTTGTTCCCAACACTGAATGTTTATTTATAATCTGAAGTTGTTGTAGCTTAGTTAAGTATGAACATGTTGTTTACATTGTTTTGAATACGATGATGAATATGTTGTAGCATTGTTCTCTATTTTTATGATTAATGCTTGTATGGGGCATGCTTGATTTACTCATTTAATTACTTAAAAAGACTTAGTGTAAATTGCGGTTACGATTGTCCAATTTATACATCGAACTAGTATCTATCATTCTAACCGAAAGGGAGCTAGTTGATAAGATAATTAAGTGGCATTAGCTTGAGTAGCATGAATGTGCGCTCAATACTGCAGGGGACATGACCAAATTCCCTGACTAGTGTTGCTTTAGACCACGGTACTTCGTACTCCATGAGACGATGTTATCGGGGCTCTAAACTAGTAAGTCAAGTAATCTGGCTAAAATCATATCACTGTAGCATTGATTTGGAAACTGAAAGCATTTTCTGTATGTTTAGATTCATCTCTGGTTTGTACTTACATTTTGGGCGTGAATGCCGCAACATTGTATTACCTGTAGTACTCTTGTGGTTATTTCCAGTAGGCTGACCCTTAACTGTTAGTTTAGCTTTACCGTAGCATTAGAGTTGTCGTACCATTAGACCAATCTCTATTCATTATTCTTTTTTCTTTTATTCTTTTGATAACCAATTGTACAATCATATTTGCATTTGTAATTGACACACTTAGTCCCTATGGGATCGATAATCTTGTACTTAGGTACACATATTACTTGTTGACTGGTGTATACTTGCACTTGTTAAGATTGCGTTGATTTACTTCATTTTCTTATCTTTACAAATTGTGACACACGCACACAGCACAACAACTGTGCACTACTACCCCTCACTTAAGGTTTACACTGTCTTCAGTGTGCATACATATCCTATCACCCCACATTTATTTGAAAAATTCAAAACAAAAGCAGGAAAAACAAACAAAACTCTTACACCACATTTATTTGAGATATAAGAGTTTAAAAACAAAAACAGGAAAAAAACAAACAAAACACGAAATGAAGATAAAAAATAAAAAGAAAACAAAATTTACTAAAAGTAACGAAAGATGAGGATTAGAAAAACTCCCTCCATGTATCGAGTAGAAGGGTCTACTCTGATATGTCAATTGGTTGTTCACCTCAGCCATGTGTTGTTGCTGAAATATCCTCGACTCTTGGCTCGAGTCCCAAGGACTACTGCCTCGAATCATTTGCAAAGTTTCTCGCAATCATAGCAACGTTTCCAGGAGGAATGTGTCCAGGAGCGTGACATTCCTTGAATCTTTGGCGAAGTCGTGATGGTAGGGGCCTCCAGTAGTGCAGATCCTGGCCTAAGTAGTTGAGACTTCCTCGGGGGAGTTTCGCACAGTTGACTAGTATGCAGGGGACACGGGCTCCTCCACTGCTATACTCTTGATACAATGCCAAACTCTTCTATATCCATCGGCCGGTCGATACCACTTGGTCGGTAGGTCACTTGATTGCACTAGTATGGTTTTAATTGTTGTTCATTTACCTTTTAAGTAGTGTCGTCTTCATCAATTATAACCCATGCTCCATATGGTGACACTTCTTGATAACTCTAGAATAATAGAGTTATTCACATTTACTTTACCATGTTTTGCTTTTGAAATAACTGGATTTATTTGGAAATTGGAGTTAAAATGCATTTATTTGATATTCTTTCTCTTTTACTAAAAATGTGGTTTTATTGTCAATATGTCAATTTAATTTAATTAATTTCCAAATATTGTTACGAGTTGCATTTATTGGATTATTATATGGGATTTAATTTGAATTGATTTATTGTAACAAAGGTAAAAAAGGGAATGAGATTACCGATTTTTTATGTAGTTATTTCCAAAAATTATTATGTTGTAATTAATTAAATACGTGGCAGCTGTAGCATGAAACTCGCAAAGGATCCTGCAGCATGGAGGAAAAAGGCAAAGAAATCAAAAGGCAGCTGGAATTAATTTCTGGATTATTCATTTTATTTGCTTAATATTATAAGAAAATTCCAGAAATATGGACAGATGGCAGACTGAGGCTAAATCTCGGTGCAAGAAGAAACACTATATATACTTGAAAAACTGAGAGAAGAAGAGCTTTTTGGAGGATTAGACTCTTAGACTTTTGAAGAGAGATTGGTTTTTATTCATTCTTAGATAGCTCGGTAGCATTTCAGTAGTATAGTTTAGCAGTTCTTTTTAGCTTTAGATTAATTTCTGTAGGGAAAAACCCGAGAGTGAGCAGGGTGACTTGCTGAGTGTTCATCAGTTGAGCAGAAAAGACGCCACGACATCAGTCAGAGGAGAATAGCACTAGGCAATCATGATTAAACTGATCTGGGCAGTACCGTGATCTCAGACCCGAGTAATTCTCTGCCCATTTCCTCATTATTGTTCATTGTCTTGTATAGATTCTTGCTTGAATATTGGGCATGAGTTGAAGGCAACTTTTATGAATTGATTAAACTTGTTTTGTAATAGAATTATTTGCCATGACGATTGGAGTATTTTTATTACTTTACTTTAATTCCTGGATTTCGTTATTCTCTGTACTGAACATATATTTATATAGCCTGAAGATGATGTGGCATAGTTAAGTATGAACATGTTGAGTGCACTGTTTGGAATACGATGATGAGTATGTTATAGCATTGTTTTCTATTTTTATGTTTAATGCTTGTATGTGGCATGCTTGGTTTATTCATGTAATTACTTAAATTGATTTAGCATCACTTGCGGTTACGACTGTCCAACGTATGAATCAAACTAGTATATGGCCTTCTAACGGAGGGGAGCTAGTGGACATGATAATTATGTGGCACTAGATTGAGAGGCATGACCGTGCGCTCAACATTGCAGGGGACATGACCAAATTCACTGACTAGTGTTGTTCTAGGTCAACGGTACTTCGTACTCCATGAGACGATGTTATCGGGGATCTAGACTAGTAGATCAAGTAATTTGGGTAGCACCAGATCGCTGTAGCATTAATCTAGAAACTGAAAGCATGTTCTGTATATTTAGATTCATCTCTGGTTTGTATTTACATTTTGGGCGTGAATGTCGCAGCATTGTATTACTTGCAGTACCCTTGTGGTTATTTCCAGTAGGCTGACCCTTAACTGTTAGTTTAGTCTTACTGTAGCAGTAGCATTGCCGTAGCATTAGACCAATCTCTATTCTCTATTCATTATTCATCATTCATTATTCTTTATTCTTTTAACCATTTGTACAATCGTATTTGCATTTGTATTGACACTTAGTCCCTGTGGGATCGATAATCTTGTACGTAGGTACATATATTACTTGTTGACCGGTGTATACTTGCACTTGTTAAGATTGTGTTGATTTACTTCATTTTCTTTTCTTTACAAATTGTGACACACGCACACAACGCAACAAGTTTTTGGCACCGTTGCCAGGGACTTTGGAGTCAATTGTTTGTAAATATTGATTGTTTGCATTTGGTTACTTTTATTTTTCAGTTTATTTTTATACTCATACTTGTGCTTAAGAGTCTATTGATTTAGTGTATGAGTGACGAATATTTGTGCATAGGCTGAATTTTATTTGAACATTATTGATATTGACCATTTGTTAATTTTCAGCTTGTGTATATCATTCATTCCTTAACGTGTGCTGTTTTGCATGAGTAAAACACGCAAGGGCTCTCAAGCTACATTGTTGCCATTAGATCCTGAAATTGAGAGAACAACCAAGGCGTTAAGGAAGAAGAAACAAACCACGGATAAGGCATCTATGGCGGAACAACGTGAAATTCAACCTGAACCTGTCTACAATCCAGTGGTAATGGCAGATGATAGGGACCATGCCATTCGGTAGTACGCTATCCCTATGTTCAATGAACTGAACCCAAGCATTGTGCGACCGGAGATTGCCACAGCACAGTTCGAGTTGAAACCAGTAATGTTTCAAATGTTGCAAACAGTAGGGCAGTTTGGTGGACTACCTGCTGAGGATCCACACTTGCACCTACGTTTATTTATAGAAGTAAGCGACTATTTTAAGCGACAGACGATGCTTTGAGGCTGAAATTGTTTCCATATTCCCTGAGAGACAAAGCTAGAGCATGGCTTAACTCTCTACCCTCGGGTAGTGTAACTACATGGCAGTAGCTTACTGAGAGATTTTTAATGAAATATTTTCCTCCTATAAAAAATGCTAGGTTAAGAAACGAAATTACCTCTTTTCATCAATTAGAAGAAGAATCATTGTATGAGGCATGAGAAAGATTTAAGGAGTTGTTAAGAAGATGCCCACATCACGGAATCTCACACTGCATTCAAATGGAAACATTTTACAATGGGTTAAATGCACACACACGAATGATAGTTGATGCTTCAGCAAATGGTGCATTATTGGCTAAAATATACAATGAAGCTTATGAATTAATTGAGAGAATTACCAATAACAACTATCAATGGCCTACAACAAGACTGCCAAGTGGAAGAAGAGTGGCTGGAGTGTTGGAGTTAGACCCAATAACTTCACTTTCAGCCCAAGTATCATCCATGTCCAACATGCTGAAAACACTGAGTATGCAGCAGCATAGCGGGCAGACGGCTGAGCAACTAAACCAGTCTAATGTAAGCCAGGTGCAAGATGTGTGTTGTGTCTACTGTGGTGAAGGACACTCTTTTGAGGATTGTGTTCACAATCCAGCATCAGTATGCTACATGGGGAACCAGAACAGAGGCAATGGTTTACAGTCAAATTCTTACAATCCTACTTGGCGGCAGCATCCCAACTTTTCTTGGAGAGACCAGGGGATGCAACACAACCAAGGTATGAACCAGAGGCCAATGTTCCAGTGATATGCATAAATCATATCACATTTTTAGCATGTTTTAGGCATAATTTAGGGTGAAATTGAGGGTAAATCGGTCTTAATAGATTGTTATTAACTCAATTTCACAGTTTTTGTTATTTTGGAAGTGTCAGGTGAAAAGTAGAAGAAAATGGCAAATTTCGGGGCAAAACGCGATTTTTAGAAGTTCAGACGTCGGGGTGGGGGTCCCGAAGTCAAGATGGGCGTCCTGACATGGTCTCCAGGCTGGGACGGGCGTCCCAATCTAGGACGGGCGTCCCGAGCCGCAGTTCAGAGTCCAACATCAAAATTTTGAGAGAAAATCACTCTAGAAAGCTACTATAAATACCCCAGGCCTTCCTCAGTTGAAATCATTCCTCTCCACTCGATTTGAGTCATTTAGTGACTTCAAGTATACAGTTTTTCAGTATACAAGTCACTTAGAGACTCAGGTTTTAGTATAAATTTCTTTTTATTTCTAGATAGTGTTTTCGTGTTCTTTGTTTTTGAGAGTTAGTCTCAGATCCTAGGATACAACTAGATAGGTTCGTTTTTGGTATTCATAGAATACCTAGGATTTCGTTAGGAGATCCTAAGAGGGCTCTAGGCGTTCGAAGAGTCAGTCTACAGGGATGGGCTTAAGCTGGGTATTAAGGTAAAGTCCAGCTACTAGGCTGAGGAAGCGTCCTCCGAAGGTTCTGTCGAGCAGAGTCGGGTCAAGCAGTCCAACATATATAAGCAGTTGCTCCATCGGCGAGACTTCGTAAATGGTGATTACTTTATGGCATCGGTCCCCATGTCCCTCTCTTTATATGTCTGTACTGTGTTCGTCCAAACATTTGTTATGATTACTAGATTATGATTTTATGAATATTTGTTATGCATGTTGAAGTACTACTGTATGATTTTCCGGAAATGGCCACCAGCTTAACTTTCATTATGTCTGCATGTATAATGTAGTTTCTTTTAAACTAAATTTAGGGTTATAGACAATTCCTAACCATGGTCTAATCATAACCTGTTTAGTTTAACATGCATTAATTTAGGACTTCCCCGTCGGGTGCATTAATGTCTGCCATATTAGATGAAATAACATATGGCTGAGTTTGTGTGTTTATGCCGACGTTAGGGCGAGCGGCATGATCTCCTAAGTGACATAGGTTTTCATGGATGCCTTTAGCTCGAACCGTGAGTTGGGTCGTCATTAAGGTAGGGCGGTTTATCAGGTAACTCAGATGTGGTACACCTTTAGACTCAGTACATAGTTGCAATCTAGGCCAAGATATATCTAAAACACTCGAAGATAGGTCAATCAACATGTAGGAACAGTATAACATAGAATCATGACATTATCTGTAAAACACTTTTAGGCTTAAATATACTTAAACCTAGTGGAGAATGAATCACCCTCTCATCAAAGATATTGATGAACGATTGCATAACTGGATCATAAGATAAGAATTAGGGTAAGAGGATAGTTACTACTAAGCCGTTACCACTTCCCTGGGAGTACGATATTTAATTTAAATAAAATCGTAGATACTTTCCAACAGACTAGCTACACGATAGGTACTCTGCCTTAGGTTCTGATTGATTAAGTGACAGTATAGAGATTAAATGTGGCAATTAGTCAGGATAAGTCCTTAATTACTCATAATCAATATAGGGTAAAATAACACATATTTTAGCATATCAGTCGGAAACCCATCAGATTTTTGGCGCCGTTGCCGGGGACATATCATAATGAATTTAGGATTATTGGCCACAATTCTAGAAGCTTATGATAGGTAAAGGTAGTAACCTAGACCTTAGGCCTAACACTTATTTTATGCTAGTTAGACAATCAATTTCTGAAATATAGGGTTATCATAACTAATTGATTTTAGATATCATCTGAAATTAAGACATTTAGGATAATCAAATTTTAGAAAATTATTCTAAAACCATATTAAGGAACTTTATCAGCTCTCTAAATAAAGTATAAAAGAAAAAAAATGTGTTAAAAATTTAAAAACTCGAAAAATATCTTTCTTACTTTTCTTTTTCTATTTTGTTTCATTTCTGTCTTTGTTATTTGTTATTCCTAACCAGACTTTGCACTCATAGATGAAGAGAACAAGAGCAGCTACAAATCAAGCAAAGAAAACAGAAAACCCTAACACCCCAGATGGAAGAAGACAAAACCAGAAGGACCATCTAGGCCTGAACCAGAAATACCTCGGGAGAATCCTCCTCCACAACCTATAGAAATAAACTCAAGCCTAGACACCAGTGACTTAGTGAGAAGATTACTGAACACCCGTGAGCCCAGTCCCACGGAAGAAGATCCTTCTGAGGATACCTTTCCTCCGAGAGAAGAACCTCAAAGATCTCCAGTTCACACTCCTGCCCAGAGAGTTCCTATAAATCCACCACCCCTTGACCAAACCCAAAACTCACCAACATCTCCTAAGTACACTCCAACGCCTAACGAGCACACCCCTTCATCTGGGGGAAGTACTAACGGTTCTCATTCAGTTTTGTCCGTGCATATAGATACTTTGGCTCAAAGGATCTATGAAATAGATCAAGGAATTGCATGCAGATTGTGTCATTCAGACCAATATATCCTGAATATCACAACCAACATGGACCAACTCAGGGCCACAGTAAGTCTCTAGGAAAACCAAGGTGCACAGATACTCCGGGAGTTAGCTGACTTACGAAGTGAGCAGGGTAGGCAAAGGGATGAGATAAAAGCCATGCGCATAGAGATGCGAACCATACAAGCAGAAATACGAGAGATCAGAAATAAGGGCCATTGAAAAAGGGAAGATTCTTTTCACTATTCTTTTCAGCAAATAAATTGTTTGAACTAAAATTAAATAATTGACCCCTACTTTTTATTTTCAAACTTTTTAAAAAGGTCTCTTATTTTATTCAGCAATTTTTCTTCAGACTTTTTTTTTCAAATTCTTTACGAAAAACAAATGTGTTACGAATACAGTTTATTTTTCACTAATTAAATTGTATAAACTCAGTCTTTTGTTTTTCTAAAATTCTTGCTGAATAGAAGTTATGATATGATTAGGGTAGTTATGATTTTCGAAAAAGAGATAGAGAAATTTTTGCAAAGAATTTTTAACAGCTTCTGAATTTGATAGGTTAAACATGAAGACTTGTTAAATATTATGATTATTTTTGGTGTACTGAGATTTGTAGGGAATTATTTAAAAAAATCCAGAAGTGGCGCACATCCCGAGGCAACCCCGGACGGGTGTCCAGTGGGACAGGCATCCTGCCTCCGGGACGGGCGTCCCGAAGGCCGCCCCTCCTACAAATATGCCATTTCTCTTCATTTTCTCTCAAACCAACCACCACAAATTCATCTCTCTACAAAATTCTCTCTACCTTCTCTCTACAAATTTTTGGCAACCTCCCGAAGTTTCAAATTTTGAATTTCCCTCCAAAATTTGAACTTTTAAATTTCCTTCCAAAATTCGAATTTCCCGCCAAAAATTCAAAATCCTTCCCTAACCAAAATCCATCCTTCCGAACCCAAATTCACCTCCAGAATTCGAATTCAAATCTTCTTTCCCGCCTAAATTCTTAAAGTCTCTCGAATGTTCTCAACTAAATGGCTCCCAAACGCGCTCGTATCACTTCTTCCATGACCGTCACATCGGTGGCACATCCTTTTATTCTGTTTCCCTCTACTCCAGCATACCAGGAGAGATGTCATGGATATATCGGACGCACCATAATGATTGGAAAAATGCTTGACTGGGCAGCAGTACAGACACTAGAACTTGAGCAGGAGGTCCGATGCATACTCAACGTACTACCCTACAGTCGAGTCTTCATCGTCACTAAGCCGACCTACCTAGAGCTGGTATGTGAGTTCTACGCTTCGTTTACATTCCAGCAGGAGCATATCACATTCTGTTTGGGCAGAATAGATCGATCGATGAGCATGGCCGAGTTCGGCATCACCTTGGGTATCTGGCAGAGGAACGAGCTAGATACGCCCGCCTACATCACAGTAGTTCGAGACTTCACTTCTGCAGACGTCTCCACCGCTTGGGCTCAGATTTGTACGACGGGTGTTCCCTACCAGCATGGCTTTGCGAAAGCCACAGGTATTTATCCTGCTCTTCGCTATTTACATGCCATTATAGCACACACTCTGTCAAGACGTCGGGCGGCCCCTGGGAATGTCACCCAGATGGAGACATTCCTCCTGGCCAATATGCATATGGGGTCTACAGTGGAGATGACTCGACTCATCACTGTCATCATGCGGGGTTTTGCTACGAACACTCGGAAACAATGTCTAGGGCTCGGGCCGTTCATCACCAGGATAGCCCACTACTTGGAGTTGGACATCGAGGGCTCGGAGCTGACCCAGGTTGCCCTGACCACCATTCCTACGGACCTTACCATTCTACGGAACATGGGGATGGTCGTACGGGATGCAAATGGGCGCTACTCCATCCACACGGAGCACCACGGATAGGTATCGACACCAGGAGCAGTTCCAGCACATATACCTCTGACCGAGACATTCATTCCACGTACTGCCTTTGAACGACATATGTCGCACGGATTGGTAGAACTTTCAGCCCGATATAGCCGGGATATGGAAAGAATCGAGAGACGGATGTCGATGATGGACGATAGAATCGCCATGAACACCAGCAGGATTGAGGAGATCCTTCAGCATACCTCCCAACTGGTTGAAAACACAGAGGTCTACTTTACAGTAGACCTCCGTCCACCTGACGACGATGAGTCGGGTTCTTAGTTTTTCTTTTCATTTTCTTTTTCTTTTGTTGTTTTTGCTCTATGTGTGTGATCATGTCTGGGCTGTATGAAATATGACATAACATCATTTGTTTCTTTTACTATATTTTGTTATTTCGTTTATTGTTTTATTTTCCTTCTGACCCTTAGTTAGTCGAATAAGTGTGGGGTAAGAGTTTTTTTCTGTTTTATTTTTTTTTTGTTTCTTCTTGTTTTCAAATAAGTGTGGGGTAACTTAGATATGCATGAACACTGAGGACAGTGTCAAACTTAAGTGTGGGGTAGTAGTGCACAGTGCACTATAGTAGAAAAATGTTTGCATGATTTTTGCATGTTTTCACCGTATTTTCACACCCTTCCAAAAAATTTCAAAATTTTTCATTCTTTCAGACTTCAAAATGTAGTATGATTGGTAAAATATTGCTGATGTCTATGATATGTAGGTAGAATGTTATGATTAGTAGGAGACAATGTGATGACTATCTTGAACTTATTGATTAGGAATAGGGAATTCCTGATAATTGAGCACAACTTAGTCTGGTTTAGAGACCTCAGCCGATTACCTTTTCAAAACTTAACTAGATAAGATTAGACCAGTTGATGATGTATTGGCAATTAAAATGACTAGATGAGGCTCTGAGTTGAAAGTGAAAAGAAAAAAAGAGAGAGTTAATTAAATAGGGTAGTTTGCTAGCGGCCTTTGCTACTCGAGCACAACTCCTTAGGGGAACTTAAAGTCTGATGCCCTAAGGTCGTGTAGGTCTGGGAGTCATCAGAGTGGGACTCGTTACATGGGTAGTTAAAGTTGACGTGTTAAACCAGACTCAAAATACCCTGAAAAATCTATAAAAGAAAAAAATCAATAAATGCTAAATAATTAAAAATCGGATCACCACGGCTCATAACTCAGAAAGTTGTCTGTTGTTAGTATGTCTAGCGATGGGTCGAAGTGTTATCTGGCAGTAGTTAAGATGAGAGTATATTGTGTTGACTATCTGGTCTAGACTAGTACACACACTACACATCAGAAAGACCTTGTGACTGAGAGAGGAGTTCAATCTAGATGTTAAGTTGTTAAACCTACTTGATCATAATAATCTACTAGAGACATTTGACACCTTGTCATAGCAACCTAACCAGTCAGACATGTGTTGTGAATTGTCTGAATAATGTTTGGAGTAAAAACATGACTAGAGAATTTAAGTGACTGCACATATGATTTAAAATCACTAACTTCAGGTAGACTTTGCTTGAGGACAAGCAAAAAGCTAAGTGTGGGGTTATATGATATGCATAAATCATATTACATTTTTAGCATGTTTTTAGGCATAATTTAGGGTGAAATTGAGGGTAAATCGGTCTTAATTGATTGTATTTAACTCAATTTCACAATTTTTGTGATTTTGGAAGTGTCAGGTGAAAAGTAGAAGAAAATGGCAAATTTCGGGGCAAAACGCAATTTTCAGAAGTTCAAACGTCGGGGTGGGTGTCCCGAAGTCATGATGGGCGTCCTGACCTGGTCAACAGGCCAGGACGGGCGTCCTGAGCCGCAGTTCAGAGTCCCACATCGAATGTTTGAGAGAAAATCACTCAAGAAAGCTGCTATAAATACCCCAGGCCTTCCTCAGTTGAAATCATTCCTCTCCACTCGATCTGAGTCATTTAGTGACTTCAAGTATACAGTTTTTCAATATACAAGTCACTTAGAGACTCAGGTTTCAGTATAAGTTTCTTTTTATTTCTAGATAGTGTTTTCGTGTTCTTTATTTCTGAGAGTTAGTCTCAGATCCTAGGATACAAATAGATAGGTTCGTTTTTGGTATTCATAGAATACCTGGGATTTCGTTAGGATATCCTAAGAGGGCTCTAGGCGTTCGAAGAGTCAGTCCACAAGGCTGGGCTTAAGTTGGGTATTAAGGTAAAGTCCAGCTACTAGGCTGAGGAAGCGTCCTCCGAAGGTTCTGTCGAGCAGAGTCGGGTCGAGCAGTCCAACATATATAAGTAGTTGCTCCATCGGCGAGACTTCGTAAATGGTGATTACTTTATGGCATCGGTCCCCCTGTCCCTCTCTTTATATGTCTGTACTGTGTTCGTCCAAACATTTGTTATGATTACTAGATTATGATTTTATGAATATTTGTTATGCATGTTGAAGTACTGTATGATTTTCCAGAAATGGCCACCAGCTTAACTTTCATTATGTCTGATGTCTAATGTAGTTTCTTTTAAACTAAATTTAGGGTTATAGATAATTCCTAACCATGGTCTAATCATAACCTGTTTAGTTTAACAGGCATTATTTTAGGACTTCCCCGTCGGGTTGCATTAATGTCTGCCATATTAAATGAAATAACCTATAGATCATCATGTTTGTTAGAGTAGTCTAAGTAGGCTGAGTTTGTGTGTTTATGCCCGCGTTAGGGCGAGCGGTATGATCTCCTAAGTGACATAGGTTTTCATGGATGCCTTTAGCTTGAACCGTGAGTAGGGCCGTCATTAAGGTAGGGCGGTTTATCAGGTAAC
Organism: Asclepias syriaca; assembly: GCA_027405835.1. Classification (NCBI taxonomy): domain Eukaryota; kingdom Viridiplantae; phylum Streptophyta; class Magnoliopsida; order Gentianales; family Apocynaceae; genus Asclepias; species Asclepias syriaca. Next base: position 13,523,833 of record CM049928.1, on the reverse strand, counting down.
TCAGATGTGGTACACCTTTAGACTCAGTACATAGTTGCAATCTAGGCAAGATATATCTAAACACTCGAAGATAGGTCAATCAGCATGTAGGAACAGTATAACCTAGAATCAGGACATTATCTGTAAAACACTTTTAGGCTTAAATAGACTTAAACCTAGTGGAGAATGAATCACCCTCTCATCAAAGATATTGATGAACGATTGCATAACTAGATCATAAGATAAGAATTAGGGTAAGAGGATAGTTACTACTAAGCCGTTACCACTTCCCTGGGAGTACGATATTTAATTTAAATAAAATCGTAGATACTTTCCAACAGACTAGCGACACGATAGGTACTCTGCCTTAGGTTCTGATTGATTAAGTGACAGTATAGAGATTAAATGTGACAATTAGTCAGGATAAGTCCTTAATTACTCATAATCAACATAGGGTAAAATAACACCTATTTTAGCATATCACTCGGAAACCCATCATCCAACAACAACAATACCCCCAGCAGCAACAACAACTTCAGCAAAGGCCTCAACAACAACCACCACCACATTCAAATTCATTAGAAAACATGATGAGAGATTTTATGGCAAGAACGGAGACAACCATTCAAGGCTTGACATCCACTGTACAAAACCTTGAAATCCAGATGGGACAGTTGGCCCAAGAACTGAAGAACAGACCACAAGGGTCACTCCCAAGTGACACCGAGAATCCGAGGAGAGAAGGATAGGAACATTGCAAAGCGATGACTCTACGGAGTGGGAAAATACTGGAAGAACCAACAATCAAGCCTGGAGCAGTGGAAAATTCCAGTGAGCCTAGCAAGGAGGACAAAGAAGAAGAAATTCTAGTAGCTTAACCAGCCAAAGTGGAGCCTGATGCTGCAGCATCATCAATGCCACAACAAAGCAAAGTTCCATAAAGCAAACCAGTACAACAAAGGATGCATTTTCCACAAAGGTTTGCTAAAAAGAAACAGGATGATCAGTTCAAGAAGTTTCTTGACATTTTGAAACAACTGCATATCAACATTCCTTTAGTAGAAGCAATAGAGTAAATGCCCAACTACGCCAAATTCATGAAAGATATTCTTACAAAGAAAAGAAGGTTGGGTGAATATGAAATTGTTGCACTAACCAAAGAATGTAGTTACTTTTTGCAGGATAAGCTACCCCCCAAAATGAAAGATCCAGGGAGCTTTAACATTCCTTGTTTTATTGGAGACTCGTATTGTGGCATGACATTATGCGATCTTGGCGCCAGCATCAACCTAATGCCCATGTCAGTCTTTAAACAGTTAGACATTGGTGAGGTAAGACCTACAACAGTGACATTGCAACTAGCAGACAGGTCTATAGTCCATCTAGATGGGAAAATTGAGGATGTCCTGGTAAGAGTGGATAGATTTATTTTTCCAGCTGACTTTATTGTTTTGGATTATGAAGCAGATAGGGAAGTTCCAATTATTTTGGGGAGACCTTTCCTTGCTACGGGAAGGACTCTCATTGATGTTAAAAAAGGGGAACTCACCATGAGGTTTCAAGATGATAAAGTCACATTTAATTTGTTCAAGGCCATGAAATTTCATGATGAAGGTGAGGATTGTTTTCACATATCCACTGTTGATTCTTTGACAAAGGAAGACGAAGAACGGAAGAAAAACCTAGACTTAGACAAATTTCTTTGTTCATAAAAAAGAATTAGCTTGGTATGAAGAAACAGAATTTTTAGGATCATTTATATATACCCCTTGAGGCGAAATTCTAGTCAACTCAGTAGCATTGAAATGATTAAGGCACTTTTTTTTGAAACGATTGAGCCTTTCAAGCTTGACCATGATGCGTGTATTTTTCCTAGTGAACCAAGTCGAGCCTAGCCTAATTTCTTTGGACACCCACATCGAACAGATGAGCCACTTTTTCCAAAATATTTGTTTATAACCTTTCTTTGCCGCCTAAAACTTAATCTCAGTTTGCTTAGAATATGTTTAAAAATAAGTTTGGGGGTGCGAGAAAGGGAGAAAAAGAAAGAATTTCTGGGAAAAACAAAGAAATCATAGAAATACTGCAGCAAAATGCTGCAGCATCCTAGAACTGTGGCAGTTAAAATCTAAAATCAAGAATGATAAGGGTGATGTATTTAAATGCTTGAAAACGAGAGTAAAACTCTCTGAATACAGAAGTGAAAAAGAAATAAAGAGCAAAGCTCATTATTGAGGATGCCTATAAAAAAGATGACCAAATGATAAATCATTTGTTGGAGCAAAAGTGAGAAAAAGGTAGACCCTCTACAGGAAAAATATATAAAATTACTTGCATTAAGTGTATTCTGGGCAGATTGGGACTGAGTTCAAGCTCACTGTTTATCTATATTTATCATACCTTAGCCCCAGCCCACATTACAACCAAAGTAAGACATTCTTGATCTTTGTTAATGAGTTTGCTACATTAGTGGAGAGTGGTATAATAAATTGCATTCTGGCAATACAAAATGTATCTTGGGATTATCAACTGCTGATTCATGAATAAAAGAAACCAATAAGTTGGACTATTCACACACACACTGGAGTAGAAATTCTTTGAGCTTGGGTTGGTTAATATTTGGTTATTCAACAAAAGATGGAACATTATGCCTACTTGCATTTTGAATTTGTCTCTCTGAAATCATTGGTCCCAAGTTTAGTTGAAACTGCTGAGCCAAAGTTTTTAGTGGGTATAAATATTTCATTTTGCCTTCGCATTGCTGCAACATTGCTCGGGATGAGCAATGATTTAAGTTTGGGGGTGTGATAACTCTAGAATAATAGAGTTATTCACATTTACTTTGCTACGTTTTTCTTTTGAAATAACTGAATTTATTTGGAAATTGGAGTTAAAATGCATTTATTTGATATTCTTTCTCTTTTTACTAAAAATGTGGTTTTATTGTCAATATGTCAATTTAATTTAATTAATTTCCAAATATTGTTACGAGTTGCATTTATTGGATTATTATTTGGGATTTAATTTGAATTGATTTATTGTAACAAGGGTAAAAAAGGGAATGAGATTACCGATTTGTTATGTAGTTATTTCCAGAAATTATTATGTTTTAATTAATTAAATACGTGGTAGTTGTAGCATGAAACTCGCAGAGGATCCTATAGCATGGAGGAAAAAGACAGAAATCAGAAGGCAGCTAGAATTAATTTCTGGATTATTCATTTTATTTGCTGAATATTATAAGAAAATTTCAAAAATATGGACAGATGGCAGATTGAAGCTGAATCTCGGTGCAAGAAGAAACACTATATATACTTGAAAAACCAAGAGAAGAAGAGCTTTTTGGAGGATTAGATTCTTAGACTTTTGAAGAGAGATTGGTTTTTATTCATTCTTAGATAGCTCAGTAGCATTTCGGTAGTATAGTTTAGCAGTTCTTTTTAGCTTTAGATTAATTTCTGTAGGGAAAAACCTAAGAGTGAGCAGGGTGACTTGCTGAGTGTTCATCAACTGAGCAGAAAAGACGCCGCGACATCAGTCAGAGGAGAATAGCACTGGGCAATCGTGATTAAACTGATCTGAGGAGTAGCACGATCTCAGACCCAAGTAATTCTATACCCATTTCCTCATTATTGTTCATTGTCTTGTATAGATTCTTGCTTGAATATTGGGCATGAGTTGAAGGCGACTTTTATGAATTGATTAAACTTGTTTTGTAATAGAATTATTTACCATGACGATGGGAGTATTTTTATTACATTACTTTAATTCATGGATTTCGTTATTCTCTGTACTAAACATATATTTATATAACCTGAAGATGTTGTGGCATAGTTAAGTATGAACATGTTGAGTACACTGTTTGGAATACGATGATGAGTATGCTGTAGCATTGTTTTCTGTTTTTATGTTTACTGCTTGTATGGGGCATGCTTGGTTTATTCATGTATTTACTTAAATTGATTTAGCATCACTTGCAGTTACGACTGTCCAACGTATGAATCAAACTAGTATCTGGCCTTCTAACGGAGGGGAGCTAGTGGACATGATAATTATGTGGCACTAGATTGAGACGCATGACCGTGCGCTCAACATTGCAGGGGGCATGACCAAATTCATTGACTAGTGTTGTTCTAGGTCAACGGTACTTCGTACTCCATGAGACGATGTTATCGGGCATCTAGACTAGTAGATCAAGTAATCTGAGTAGCACCAGATCGCTGTAGCATTAATCTGGAAACTGAAAGCATGTTCTGTATATTTAGATTCATCTCTGGTTTGTATTTACATTTTGGGTGTGAATGTCACAGCATTGTATTACCTGCAGTACCCTTGTGGTTATTTCTAGTAGGCTGACCCTTGCTAGGGTAGACGATCTCTGGAGGATGTGTTACTTGTTATTTGGCAAGCATCACAGGACTGTATCAAGGATACAAAATTCTTGAATATTGTGGACCAATAAGATCCTGCTTTCAACACTTTCCGAACAGTATTGATAGCAGTCAATTGGTTTCTCGTAGATCTTTGATGGCAATACTCCAAAATCTTGTGGCCTTTGCCTTCCGAGACACATCTTCTGATCATCTATTCTACACACATTCAAAATAGAGAAGGGATTTTCCCATTAGTAATATTTCAAATAATCAAAGAATTTCTTCTTTTGCTGATAAGTCATATCACTCAGGAATATTTCAGTGACTATATAATTTTACAGTATCGATAAACCAAGGAGGAGAATTATTTTACATAGCAAGCAATGAAAACAAATTTTCATCCAAAAATCATTTATCAAATATACCGTCTCATCAATAGCCTCTAACTCAGGGTTTTCTAATCTAGATCAATGGTTTACTTTCTAGATTTTCATCCCCTTTTCTTTTTTTCCCCTTATTTCTATATCAAATTCTGGTAACAATAAAACTCAACTAATCAATCTTGGTTCATCAACAATCTTATTGAACAGATATCTCAAAGAGATCAGTGTGTACTATTGTTTTAGATGAAACTAGGTATGCTATGACTTTATCAATCAACATATACAACAACTAGTAATCCCTTTTCAGTAGTGGTATAGTTCTACTGGGCATCAGTAAATGTTTTACTTGCATAGTATATAACATGAAATTTCTAATCATGCCTTTTTCTTAAACAATTCTCACTGCATCGTTACTTACACCACATATCAATTTAACAAACAAATTCCAATCAGGTGATGTTATAATAATGGGTGTAGTAATTCCTTTTGGTTTGTTAAAAGATGTCATGCATTTATCATAAAAACGGAACATCCTTTCTCAATAGAATATTTAAAGGTCTGGCTATTAAGGAAAAATCATCTCATAACTCATCCAATAAAGCCAGCATGACCTTAAGAAAATTCTAAAATGGAATTTCTTCCCAATTAAAACCTAAGCCAAAATTTTGACAATTCAGAAGAAAATATTTTTCTCCACACTTCCATACTTTTTTTCCGAAATTAAATAAACAATAAAAATAACAAACAAACAGGAAAACGGTAAACAGGAAAAATTTATTAGATTAATTTCTGGAAAATAATATTTTTCAGAAATTAAAAGAATAAAATGTATAAAATAAAAGAAAAGAAATTATTGTGTTTTTAAATTTTTCTATTTTTCTATTTTGTTTCTAAATTTAATTTCCTTAGTATGGTTTTAGAATAATTTTCTAAAATTTGATTATCCTAAATTTCTTAAATTTAGATAATTTCTAAATTTAATTAGTTACGATAACCCTATATTTCAGGAAACTGATTGTCTAACTATAATAAAATGAATGTTTGTCTAAGGTATAGATTACTACCGCTACCTATCATAAGCCTCTAGAATTTTGATAAGAAATCCTAAAATTTTATGATATTTCCCCGGCAACGGTGCTAAAAATCTAGTGTGTTCCGATTGGTATTGCCAAAGACAGGATTTATTACCCTATATCGATTATGAATAATTAAGGACAGAGACTTAATAATTGTCACTTTTAGCATCTATGTTTGTCACTTAATTAATCAGAACCTAAGGCAGAGTACATATCGTGTAGCTAGTCTATAGGAAAGTACCTACGATTTTAATTTAGAAATTATCGTACTCCCAGGGAAATGGTAACGGCTTAGTAGAAACTATCCTTTTACCCTAACTTACATTTTATTATCTAGTTATGCAATCATTCATCAAAATCTTTGATGAGTTGGTGATCCTTACTAAACAAGACTCGAGTTTATTTAGCATTGATATGCATAAATCATATCACTTTTTTAGCATGTATTTAGGCACAATTTAGGGCAAAATTGGAGTTAAATCATTCTTAATTGACTGTTATTAACACAATTTCACAGTTTGTGTGATTTTGGAAGTTTCAAGTGAAATATGCGAGAAAACGGCAAATTTTGGGGGTAAAAACGTGATTTTCGGAAGTTCAAGGTCAAAGACCCGAGACAGGCGTCCCGACCAGGTCAAAGCACTAGGACGGGCATCCCAGACTTGGGACGGGTGTCCTAACCCGGTCAACAGATTGGGACGGGCGTCCCGAACCCCTATACAGACTCCCACATCATTTTCTACATAAAAAATCACTCAGCTTCCCTGCTGTAAATACCCCAAGACTTTCACAGTTGAAATCATCCCTCTCCACTTGATCTGAATCATTCAATGGCTTCTAGTACACAGTTTTCTACTGTATACAAGTCATTCAGGGATCTCAGGTGTTTTCGTTCAAGTAGATTTCAGTATACTAGAGTGTCTCGTGTTCTTTGATTTCTGAGAGTTTGTCTCAGGATCCTAGAATACGACTAGATAGGGTTTATTTTTAGTATTCATAGAATACCCGGGATTTCGTTAGGAGATCCTAAGAGGGCACTAGGAGTTCGAAGAGTTATTCAACAGGACTTTGCTTAAGCCAAGGAGGGAAGGGAAGGAAGGCAAAGCAATAGCTACTAGGGTAAGGAAGCGTTCTTCGAAGGTTCTGTAGTGCAGAGTCGGGTCAAGCAGTCTAGGATATACAAGTAGTTGCTCCATCAGCGGACCTAATAAAGGGTGAATACTTTATGGTGGTGGTCCCCTAGTCCCTCTCTTTATATTTTTGTACCGTGTTTGTCCAAAGACCCATTTTGATGATCAAATTATGATATTATGAATATGTGTTTTGCATGTTGAAGATATTTACATTTTTCCGGAAAGGTCACCAGCTTAATTATCATTATGACTGTATGTCTACTTGTTCTTTTAAATTAGATGAACAATTATAGACAATTCCTAACCACGGTCTAATCATAACCTGTCTAGTTTAACAAGCCTTAATTTAGGGCTTTGTGTGAGGACGGAAGCATTAAGGTCTGTCATATTAAATGAAATAACCTATAGATCACCATGTTTGTTAAAGTAGTCTAAGTTGGCTGAGTTCGTGTGTTTATGCCGGCGTTAGGGCGAGCGGCATGATCTCTTGAGTGACACAGGACTTTCATGGATGCCTTTAGCTCGAACCGTGAGTACGGCCGTCAATGGCGATGGGGCGGTTTATCAGATAACTCAGATGTGGTACACAAGTAGAATCAGTATATAATTGCAATCTAGACCAAGATATATCTAAAATACTCGAAGATAGGTCAATCAACATGTAGGAACAATATAACTTATATAAGAACACTGTCTATAAAATACTCTTGCATGCTTAATAAAATTGAATCTTGTGTAGAACGGATCACCACTTCATCAAAGATATTGATGAATGATTGCATAACTGGATAATAAAATGAGTGTTAGGGTAAAAGGATAGTTGCTACTAAGCCGTTACCACTTCCCTGGGAGTACGATAATTTCTTAAATTAAAATCGTAGGTACTTTCCAACAGACTAGCTACACGATAGGTACTCTGCCTTAGGTTCTGATTGATTAGGTGACAACATAGATGCTAAATGTGACAATTAGTAATTCTAAGTCCTTAATTATTATAATCGATATAGGGTAAATAAAACCTATTTTTAGCATATCGATCGGAACGCATCAAGCATGCAAGGGTATTTTATAGACAAGTATTCTGATGTATGTTCTATTGTTCCTACATGTTGATTGACCTATCTTCGAGTATTTTAGATATATCTTGGTCTAGAGTGCAATTACATACTGTATCTTACTTGTGTACCACATCTGAATTATCTAATAAACTGCCCCATCGCCATTGACAGCCCTACTCACAGTTTGAGTTAAAGGTGTCCATGAAAGCCTGTGTCACTCAAGAAATCATGTCACTCACCCTAATGCCGGCATAAACACCTGAACTCAGCCTCATTAGACTACTCTAACAAACATGGTGATCTATAAGTTATTTCACCTAATATGGCAGACCTTAATGTTTTTTCATCCTAAATTAAGGCCTGTTAAACTAAATAGGTTATGATTAGACCATGGTTAGGAATTATTTATAACCGTTCATCTAGTTTAAAAGAGCAAGTAATCATAATGTTTAATTTAGCAGGTGACCTTTCCGGAAAAATGAAAACAACTTCAACATGCAAAACATATATAACCTATCATCATAATTTAATATCCAAATTGGTATTTAGACAAACACAATACAGAATATACAGAGAGGATCTAGGGATCACCACCATAAAGTATTTACCCTTTATCAGGTCCGCCGATGGAGCAACTACTTGTATATCCTGGATTGCTTGACCTGACTCTGCTTGACAGAACCTTCAGAGAACGCTTCCTTAGCCTAGTAGCAATTACTTTACCTTACATCCTGGGCTTAAGCAAAGCCCTGTTAACTAGCTCTTCGCTCACCTAATGCCCTCTTAGGATCTCCTAACGAAATCCCAGGTATTCTATGAATACCAAAAATGAACCATATCTATTTGAATTTATGATTCTAAGATAAACACTCAGAAAGTAAAGAAAATGAGACACTCTCGTATTGCTAAACTACTCGTGTGATGTACCTAAGATCACTGAATGACTTTTATTGAGTGTAGAAATGTACACTTGAAGTCACTAGATGATTCAAATCGAGTGAAGAGGGATTATTTCAATCGAGGAAGACCTGGGTATTTATAGCAGGGAACTTGAGGATTTTTCTCTGTGATTCTCGATGTGGGATTCTGCACTGGTGCTCGGGATGCTCGTCCTGAGTCTGTTGACCAGGTCAAGATGCCCGTCCCGGTGCTTTGACTGAGTTAGGATGCCCGTCCCGGTGCTTCGACCGAGTCAAGACACCCGTCCCGGTGCTTTGATCAAGTCGGGATGCCCGTCCTAAGCTTGGGACACCCGTCCTGAACTGAGAATTTCTAAAAATTGCATTTTTACCCAATATTTGCTATTTTCTTGCATATTTCACTTGAAATTTTTAAAATCACAAATTATGCAAAAATGTGTTAATACTATTCAATTAAGCTCGATTTAGTTCCCATTTTGCCCTAATTTGTGCCTAAAAACATGCTAAAAAGTGATATGATTTATGCACATCATAGTTCTTCAAATCCTTCCATGCTTGTGAGCATTCTTCACTTCATTGGAAGCTCTATCCAGATAGCTTTAGTGCTTTGAAAAATGGCATACACTTTTTTGCAGATTTGGACACAAACCATCCTAAGGCGGCGATGCAACGTTCACTCTCTGTATGTCTTTTACGTAGCGGGGCTCGACCAGTGCCAATACTGCTTCTATTTTACGAGGGTTCACCTCGATACCTCGTTCAGACATCATGAACCCTAGGAATTTACCAGATTTGATGCTGAATGTACACTTTGTGGGGTTGAGCTTTAGCTCATACTGGGATAGGGTGGCAAATGTTTCGTTTAGGTCCTCCAGATGGGAGTGCCCTCGTTTGGTTTTGGCCACCATGTCGTCCACATAGGTTTCTATGTTTTGGCCTATTTATTTTTGTAGAATCTTGTTCATCATTCGCTGGTAAGTCACTCCTGCATTCTTTAATCCGAATGGCATTACGTTATAACAGTATATGGCCCTTGCTGGGCAGAAAGAAGTGTGGATTTGATCATGTGGCTTCATTTTGATCTGGTGGTATCCGGAGAATGCGTCCATAAAGCTGAGGAACTCATATCCGTAGGTGGAATCTACCAGGGCATCTATCCGGGGGAGCGGATAGCAGTCCTTGGAATAGGCTTTGTTTAGGTCGGTGTAGTCTACGCACATTCTCCACTTCCCACTTGCCTTCTTGACCATTACCACGCTGGCTAGCTAAGAGGGGTAATCAACCTCTCATATGAATTCTGACTCCAACAGCTTCTGGATTTCAGCTTGCATGCCTTTGAGCTTGTCTTCCCCGAATTGACGTGGCTTTTGCTTCACTGGTTTATAGGTAGGGTCAATATTAAGTCGGTGCTCTACGATGGTTTTGTCGATTCCCAGCATGTCCCGAGTATTCCATGAAAAGTTGTGAAGGTGGGTGGAGAGGAAGTGGATCATTTCCTCTCTCATGTGCTAGAGCATCTCCTTCCCAATCTAGACATTTTGGTCGGGATACTCGTGGTGGATTGACATTTCTTCAAATTCCTTTGTGCCCGACCCAGGAGTCTCAGTAGGGAGGTTCGTCTCGTCTGGGGCTGTCGGGTATACAGGCTCTCCGATCGCCAGGTGTTGCGTTGTGTGCGTGTGTCATAAATTGAATAGATAATAAAATCAACGCAATATTTAACAAGTGCAAGTATACACTGGTCAACAAGTAATATATGTACCTAAGTACAAGATATCGATCCCACAGAGATTACGTGTGCCAATTATACATGCAAACATGACTTACATTTGGTTAAAAGAATAAAGGATGATGAATAATGGGAAGGAGATTCAGAGATTAAGCTACTGCTTTGGTACTGCTGCAGAAACACAAAGGCTGCAGCGACACCAATGCCGCAGCAACGCTAACTAACATCTACAGGTCAGTCTACTGAAAATACTATAAGAATACAACATGTACATTGCTGCAAATATCAAGCCAAAGATGCAATATAAACCAGTAGTGAATCCAAAAATACTAAGCATGCTTTTGGTTTCCAAATTAACACTACAGTAATCTGGTTCTACCCAGATTACTTAGCCTATTAGTCTAGATCCATGATGACATTGATATGCATAAATCATATTACTTTTTTAGCATGTTTTTAGGCATAATTTAGGGTGAAATTGGTGTTAAATTGCTCTTAATTGATTGTTATTAACTCAATTTCACAATTTTCGTGATTTTGGAAGTGTTAGGTGAAAAGTAGAAGAAAATGACAAATTTTGGGGCAAAAACGTGATTTTCAGAAGTTTTGAAGTCGGGATGGGCGTCCTGACCTGGTCAAGAGACCAGGACGGGCGTCCAGGACTTGGGACAGCCGTCCTGACCTGGTCAACAGGCCGGGATGGGTGTCCCAGATCCAGGACGGGCGTCCCGGATGCCTAGTCAAAGTCCCACATCGAAATTTTGAGAGAAATTCACTCAGTTCCCCTACAATAAATACCCCAGGCATTCCTCAGTTGAAATCATTCATCTCCACTCGATCTGAGTCATTTAGTGACTTCAAGTATACAGTTTTCCATAGTATACAAGTCACTTAGTGTTCTCAGGTTTTAGTATAGGTTTATTTATATTCTTAGAGAGTGTCTCGTGTTCTTTGTTTCTGAGAGTCTGTCTCAGATCCTAGGATACGACTAGATAGGTTCATTTTCGGTATTCCTAGAATACTCGGGGTTTCGTTAGGAGATCCTAAGAGGGCACTAGGCGTTCGAAGAGTCAATCAACAGGGCTGTGCTTAAGCTGGGTATTAAGGTAAAGTACAACTACTAGGCTGAGGAAGCGTCCTCCGAAGGTTCTGTCGAGCAGAGTCGGGTCCAGCAGTCCAACATATACAAGCAGTTGCTCCATCAGCGGACTACGTAAAGGGTGAATACTTTATGGCATCGGTCCCCTTGTCCCTCTCTTTATATGTCTTTACTGTGTTCGTCCAAACATTAATTATGAATATTGGATTATGATTTTATGAATATGTGTTATGCATGTTGAAGTACTTTATGATTTTCTGGAAATGGTCACCAGCTTAACTTTCATTATGTCTGCATGTCTAATGTAGTTTCTTTTAAACTAAATGTAGGGTTATAGACACCTCCTAACCACGGTCTAATCATAACCTGTTTAGTTTAACAGGCATTAATTTAGGACTTTCCCGTCGGAAAGCATTAATGTCTGCCATATTAGATGAAATAACCTATAGATCACCATGTTTGTTAGAGTAGTCCAAGTAGGCTGAGTTTGTGTGTTTATGCCGGCGTTAGGGCGAGCGGCATGATCTCCTAAGTAACATAGGACTTTCATGGATGCCTTTAGCTCAGATGTGGTACACCTTTAGACTCAGTACATAATTGCAATCTAGGCCAAGATATATCTAAAATACTCGAAGATAGGTCAATCAACATGTAGGAACAATATAACATAGAATCAGAACATTATCTGTAAAACACTCTTAGGCTTAAATAGACTTAAACCTAGTGGAGAATGAATCACCCTCTCATCAATGATTTTGATGAATGATTTCATAACTGGATCATAAGATAAGAATTAGGGTAAGAGGCTAGTTACTACTAAGTCGTTACCACTTCCCTGGGAGTACGATAATTAATCTAATTAAAATCGTAGATACTTTCCAACAGACTAGCTACACGATAGGTACTCTGCCTTAGGTTCTGATTGATTAAGTGACAGTATAGAGACCAAATGTGATAATTAGTCAGGCTAAGTCCTTAATTACTCATAATCAACATAGGGTAAAACAACACCTATTTTAGTATATCAATCAGAACGTCATCAGATTTTTGGCACCGTTGCCGGGGAAATATCATAATAAATTTAGGATTCCTGATCAAAATTCTAGAGACTTATGATAGGTAACGGTAGTAACCTACACCTTAGACCTAACACTTATTTCATGCTAGTTAGACAATCAATTTCCGAAATATAGGGTTATCATAACTAATTAATTTTAGACATTATCTGAAATTAAGACATTTAGGATAATCAAATTTTAGAAAATTATTCTAAAACCATATTGAGGAAATTTAACTTCTTTCTAAATAAAATATAAAAAGGAAAAAAATTTTAAATGTTAAAACCCGAAAAAAAAATGTATTTTTCTCGTTCAATAGTAAGTTGTCCTTCAACCGTTTCTCTTGTCTTATTTGTTCGTTGTACATTGGTTGTTCCTTTCCAATCTATCTAATCTTTCACTTCCTGTGTTACTCCACTAACCAATTTGCTCAGGCTTAAACGTATTCTTCTCTATAGTTGCATGACTCGAACTTCAGAAGCTAACCCTGAACCCCCAGTTGAGAATCCCGAACGTCTCATCCGTACAACTAATAGGCGAAGAACAGAGATGGCTGCTGAAAGACCTCCCCTCGAATCCTACATCCAACCACAGACTATTCCAGTATCATCCGCCATTCAAATCCCTAGAAACCCTCGCTATGATCTTAAACAGAATGTGATCCAGTTGATTATTAATCGGGTCCAGTTTGGAGGAACTGCAGCCGAGAATCTGCTAGAACACTTATCCGACTTCTCCTCTCTTTGCGAATGCCTCAAGGGAGATCATACTGCAGAAGTAACCAAACTAAACCTCTTTCCCTACTCACTGAGGGACAGAGCTAAGAGATGGTTGGCCCAGCTACCTAATAACTCCATCACCTCATGGGATGAGTTAAGCAAAGCCTTCCTGGAAGAGTACTACTCTGCAGCAAGGGTCCTAGAATATCGAAGGGCTCTATCTAGTTTTACTCAAGCTGCTGACGAGACAGTGATCGAAGCTTGGGACAGATTCAAGGAGCTACTCAGGCTCTGCCCCCAACATGGACTTACCGAAGCACTGCTGATCCAGCAATTCTACGGGGGTATGAAGGACATGGGCAAGCAAGTTCTTGATGGACTCAATCCCTAGAGCGATTTCAATGGAATAAGTGATGTAGATGCTAGAAACGCTCGGGAGAGGCTCTATAGGAATAGCAAGAACTGGCGCACAAGCGACCGAGCTAAGAAGCAGACCGAGCAAACAGTCAGAAATACACAAGCTGCTATACAAACCTTAGAGAGACAAATGGGCCAACTATCCACCCATCTCTCTCACAGGTCCCAGGGAACGCTACCAAGCAACACTGAGACCAATCCCCAAACTAAATGCAAGACCATCACTCTAAGATATGGTAAAGTTCTATCTCCATCTCCGCCCAAACCATATGAACCTCCTATTCTTGTGCAGGAACCAGAAGAAGGCTCCAAGGATCCAACGCCGACGGATGTCGAAACCGAAGTAGCAAGGAGAGGGAAGACGAAGTTTATTCCTAAGTACCGGCCAAAAGTACCTTACCCTGCCAGACTTATGCAGAATAAAGACAAGGAGCAATTTGAAAAGTTTCTTAAGAATTTTAGTCAAATTCATGTTAATTTGCCTTTACTTGATGTTATTTCTTAAATGCCAAAGTATGCTAAATTTTTAAAAGAAGTCGTTAGTAATAAAAGAAAATTTGACATGGACAAGGTGGTTCTTAATGAAGAGTGCTCGGCAGTTTTGCTGAATAAACTGCCGTCTAAACAGAAAGATCCTAGTTGCTTTACCTTGCCATGTACAATTGGAAATATTACTAACATGCATGCATTAGCAGACTTAGGAGCTAGTATTAATCTCATGCCATCTAGTTTATTTGATAAATTAGGATTGCATGATTTGAAAACGACTAGGATGTGCATACAACTTGCAGACAGGACAGTCAAAATCCCCATGGGAATAATTGAAGATCTCTTAGTAAAGGTCAGAAAATTTGTGTTCCCCTTGGACTTTGTTGTCATGGATATGAACGGGGAAGGAGGAGTGCCCCTGATCCTAGGTCGACCATTTCTAGCTACCTCAAAAGAATTAATAGACGTCAGTAATGGTCAAATCAAGTTAAGGGTAGGTAATGAGGACATCACTTTTGATCTGAATGAAACCCTTAGGTATCCCATGCATTTAGATGATACTTGCTTTTGTGTGGATGCTATTGAGCACTTGATTGAAATTAACGTGACAGACCTATGCTCAAACTATCAAGTCTTGAGTGAGGACTCCCTAGAATTAGAGGAGACTGAACTTCGCTCTTCCGAATATGAAATTAACTCTGATAGTTTCACTGAGATAGGTGATGATGAGATGAAGAAAGAACAAAATTCATTTGAAGATCCACCAGACTTGGAACTGAAGGAATTATCCACTCATTTGTGCTATGAATTCCTAGACGACAACAAGAAACTTCCCATTATTCTCGCAGCTGATCTGATTGTAGAACAACGGAAGTTGACCGTGGACATGTGCAGAAAGTATAGAAGAGCCTTTACCTACAAAATTGCAGACATTCCAGGTATTAATCCAAGCTTTTGTTCGCATAAGATTCTTCTACAAAATGATTATAAGCCATGTGTGCAACCTCAAAGGAGGTTGAATCCTAATGTGTGTGATGTTGTTAAGAAAGAAGTAATCAAACTATTAGATGCATGACTTATCTATCCTATCTCAGATAGTGAGTGGGTAAGCCCAGTGCAGGTAGTACCTAAGAAAGGTGGTATAACAGTTGTCAGAAATGAACATAATGAACTAATTCCTACGAGAACTGTAACTTGTTATCGTGTATGCATAGACTATAGGAAACTAAATACGGCCACACGAAAAGACCACTTCCCCCTTCCTTTTATTGACCAAATGTTAGAAAGATTGTCTGGACATATGTTTTACTGCTTTCTTGATGGGTTTTCTGGATATTTTCAAATTCCTATTTCCCTTGAAGATCAGCATAAAACTACTTTCACATGCCGTTTTGGAACATTTGCATATAGAAGGATGCCTTTTGGTTTGTGTAATGCACCTGCTACAATCCAACGTTGTATGACTGCTATCTTTGAGGACATGTTAGGAAAGTCTATGGAAGTATTCATGGATGACTTCTCTGTTTTTGGAAATTCATTTGGGATTTGTCTAAAGAACTTGGAATTAATGTTGAAACGTTGTATAAAATCTAATTTGGTTCTAAATTGGAAAAAATGCCACTTCATGGTAAAAGAGGGAATCGTATTAGGACATAAGATCTCCCACCGAAGTATGGAAGTAGATAAGGCTAAAATTGAAGTTATTTCAAAACTGCCTCCACCCAATATTGTGAGAGCCGTTAGAAGTTTTTTGGGACACTCTGGCTTTTATCGTAGGTTTATAAAGGATTTCTCATTAATAGCCAGACTGTTGACCAATTTAATCGAAAAGGATGTTCCATTTATCTTTGATGAAAAATGTCTAAAAGCCTTTAATAGACTTAAGGAACTTCTAACTACTGCACCTATCATGACGTCACCTGACTGGAGTCTACGTTTTGAACTAATGTGTGATGCTAGTGACTATGCAGTAGGAGTTGTTTTAGGACAAAGACATGATAAGAAATTTCATGTAATATATTATGCGAGTAAAACCTTAACTGATGCTCAGGAAAATTACACTACGACAGAAAAGGAATTATTATCAGTAGTATATGCATTTGACAAATTTCGATCTTATCTAGTCCTGTCTAAAACCATTGTTTATACTGATAACTCTGCATTAAAGTACTTGTTCAATAAAACCGACGCAAAGCCAAGATTAATCAGATGGGTTTTATTGCTTCAAGAATTCGACATAGAAATTCGGGATAAGAAAGGGGTAGAAAACTTAGCCGCAGACCACTTGTCAAGGCTAGAGAATCCGACCCTAGAAGCTATAGATGAATCAATTATATCTGACAAATTTCCGGATGAGAACTTATGTACATTGTTTACTATTTTTTCACCCCCTTGGTTTGCAGATATAGCAAATTATTTGGTAGCTCAGACTCTTCCTAGTGATATCACTGTTCAGCAGAGAAGAAAATTCTTTGCTGACCTTAATTTTACTATTGGGAAGATCATTTTCTGTTTCGAATATGTGCAAATCAGATGATCAGGAGATGTGTCTCTCAAGAAGAAGGTTTCCAAATTCTGGAACATTGTCCCTGCGGACCAGCAGGTGGTCACTTAGCTGCAGCTAATACCACCCGGAAAGTATTAGAAGCAGGCTTCTACTGGCCTACCATATTCAAGGACACCGCAGCGTTCAGGATCGTGTGATGCCTGTCAGAAAGCTGGAAACATATCTTCTCGAGATATTCTACCCCAACAGGTAATTCAAAGTGTAGAGATATTTGACATATGGGGTATAGATTTTATGGGTCCATTTCCTCCCTCTTTTGGTAAGAAGTACATCATAGTAACGATAGAATATTTTTCAAAATGGCCTGAGGCACAGGCCCTACCTACTAATGATGCTAGAGTCGTGTGCAGATTCCTTAAGCAGATATTCGCCAGATTTGGATGTCCGAAAGCCCTAATCAGTGACCGAGGTACACACTTCTGCAACTCTCAATTGCAGAAGGTACTTCAGTAATATGGAGTTCAGCATCGCTTTTCCACAGCCTACCATCCTCAAACAAATGGGCAGGCTGAGGTAACCAATAGAGGAATAAAGAGAATCCTAGAAAAGATTGTGGGTGTTAACTGTAAGGATTGGGCTATAAAGCTGGATGATGCATTATGGGCCTTCCGTACAGCATACAGAACCACTACAGGGTTCTCACCTTATAGACTAGTCTATGGAAAAGAATGTCACCTTCCGGTTGAACTTGAACATAGAGTTTACTGGGCAGTGCGAAAATGCAATCTAGACGATAACTTAACTAAGGAACACCGGATTCTACAACTCAACGAATTGGATGAGTGGAGGCTCAAAGCCTATGAAAACTCACATCAATTCAAGATGACAAGTAAACTCTGACATGACAGGCGACTCAGAGCCTAGAAGAATTTTGAACCAGGGGATAAGGTATTGCTATACAACTCACGTTTCAAATTTTTCCCAGGAAAGTTGCGTAGGTGTTGGTCAGGCTTGTTCACTATCACGGAAGTATCACCCTTCGGAGCATGTGTCATTATGGATTCTGACAGCACTACTCAAAAAGTGAACGGGTGTTGCGTTGTGTGCGTGTGTCACAATTTGTAAAGATAAAGAAAATAGAATAAATCAACGCAATCTTAACAAGTGCAAGTATACACCGGTCAACAAGTAATATATGTACCTAAGTACAAGATTATCGATCCCACAGGGACTATGTATGCCAATTACAAATGCAAATACGATTGTACAAATGGTTAAAAGAATAAAAGAATAAAGAATGATGAATCATGAATGGAGAGTGGTCTAATGCTACGGCATTTCTACTCCTAACTACAGTTAACAGTTAAAAGTCTACTGCTAAGCTACTGCTGCAGCAACTGAAATGCTACAGCAATAGAAATGGTGCAGCAACCGAAATGCTGCAGTAATTCTACCTAACTAAAATTACAGTTAAAAGTCAGCCTACTGGAAATTACCACAAGAGTACTGCAGATAATACAATGCTGCGGCATTTACGCCAAAAATGTAAGTACAAACCAAAGATGAATCTAAGTATACAAAGCATGCTTTCGGTTCCATATCAATGCTATAGCATGTCTGGTTTCACCCAAACTACTTGATCTACTAGTCTAGATCCCCGATAACATACCGTGGACCTAGCGCAACGCTAGGCAGTGAATGTACCGCTGCTCACGCAGTTTTCAATCCACTGCCATATGATTACCGCTGTTCACGCAGTTCTCAATTATAACGCCACATAATTCTAATGCAATTACATGAATAAACCAAGCATTGCCCCATACAAGCATTAAACATAAAAACAGCAAGTAATGCTGCAGCATACTTATCATCATAGTCAAAACAGTGTATTCAACATGCTCATACTTAACTACACCACAACATCGTCAGGTTAAAGATATATATTATGCTGAAACGAATCATGGAAAACAAGAATCAACGTAATAGGAAAGATAGTCCCTAGGTCCGTAGTGACACCAATCAACGGAGTCAAGCCTAAGACGGAAAACAAATCACTCCCAAAACATTTTTAATTAACCCTTGAACCAAGAATCATGAAAGACAAGGACTAAAGTAATAGGAAAAACAGTCCCTAGGTCCTTAGTGACACCAATCAACGGAGTCAAGCCTAAGACGGAAAACATATTACTCCCAAAACATTTTTAAACAATCCTTGAATACATGTAAACATTCTCATATTACAAAGAACATTTGATTACAAAACAGTAGTAACTTGAAGAAATGGAGAGAGGATTACTCTGGATCGGAGATCACCCTACTGCCCAAATTGGTTTAATCAACTTACTGCTGCCCTTCGTTTCCTCTTCTTGATGCTGCTGCCTTTCTACTGCTCAGCTGATGAATGTTGCAGCAAGTCACCCTGCTCACTCTTAGGTTCTTCCCTCTCAAAAGTTAGTCTAAAAAACTAAGAAAAAACTATCCTATTCTCAAATGGCCAAAAGCCAAAACTGAACTACTCTCTCGTGCCCACTGTCCATAATTCCCTTCTTTTTCTTTCCAAAAATTCCAGCCAATAAAAAAATAATTTGCAGCTGTCTTCTGGAATTTTCTTGTCATCTCCCACTGAATGCTGCAGCATTTGCAGCCGAATTTCTGTCTTTTTTTTCCTATGATTGCTGCCGGATTTCAGCAGCATATTCCAGCAGCATATTCCAGCAGCACATTCCTGAAATTCTTGTCTTTTTTCCTATGATTGCTGCAGGATTTCAGCAGCATATTCCAGCTGCTTTCCTGAAATTTTTCCACCGAATGCTGCCCCTTTTCCCCACCTACTCTCACAAAACCAGCCAGCAATTGAGAGTTGTCATCATGTGAATATATATACATACATATATATATATACCCACTAGGAAATATGCTTCTTCTTTTTTGTATAATGCAGCTGCCACTGCACCTTTTTTTCCTGAAAATCTGCTAGAAAATTGAGAGGAATCTCATCATATGTATGTATATAATATATATATATATTGTTGGACAACAACTATCTTCTATCTTTTTGTCTACCTTGCCAACTTGTACTCCCACAAATATATATTATATATATATATATATATATATATATATATATATATATATATACAAAGATTTCAACATGTGTACCTTAATATATATATGTATGTATATATATGTGTATAATGGATGGGACCAAAGAAATGAATACATAGGACCGAAAGTGTGCATCTTTAAATATGCCCAGCTGGATTTTTAAATGGCAAATGTGTGTGGGTGTGTAATATATATATATATATATATATATATATATATACATATAGATACGTATAGATACATATATGTAGAGATGCAAATTTTCCACACATTCTTCACTTCCCTCGGTCACTTTTATCCAACAATGTCAACCATCCACATTCCCTTTTTACCCTTGTCACAATAAGTCAATTCAAATAAATTCTCAAATAACAAATAATACAACTTATCCACATGTTGAGAAATTTATTCAATTAAATTGACTTTTAACCATAAATCCACATTTTTAGGTAAAAAGAGAGAAAATATCAAATCAACACATTTTTATTCCATTTTCCAAATAAAGTCAATTAATTCCCGAATAAAATGTGGTAAATTAGATGTGAATAACTCTATTATTCTAGAGTTATCACACCCCTAAACTTAGGTCATTGCTCGTCCCGAGCAATGCTGCAGCAATGTAGAAGCAACCAGAAATATACATACCCACATAAAAACTTTGCTCAGTAGTTTCAGCCAAACTTGGGACCAATGATTTCAGAAAGAGAAAATTAAAAATTCGAGTAGACATAATGTTCCATCCTTAGTGAATAACAAAATATTAACTAACCCAAGTTCAAAGAATTTCCACTCCAGTGTGTGTGAATAGTCTTTCCTTTTTAATCTCTCATTCATAAGTCAACATATGGTAATCCTAAGGTTCATTTTGTATCCTCAAACTCAATCTATTACATCCCTCTCCACTAATGTAGCAAATTTAGCAATAAAGATCAAAGAGGTCTTAATTTGGTTGTAATGTAGGCTAGGGCTAAGGTAGGAAAAATATGGATAAAAAGTGGCTCAAAACTTAGTCCTAGTCTGCCATGAGCTTCTCCCTAATGCTATCACTTCCCCAAAAAAAAAATTTTTTCTAGTGAATAAAAATGCTGTAGCAACACCAATGCTGCAACAATTCTACAACATTTCAAAAAAAGTTTTTCAGTGAATAAAAATGCTGCAGCAACACCAATGCTGCAGCAATTCTACAACATTTCTAATTTAATTTTTTTTTCAACTCAAGGAGCATAAACATTTATACCCTGTTTCAGAAATACGTGCAACATTTAACCATAATCAACATATAACATTTGACCTCAAAGAAGCATAACACGTATTTCCTTTTTGCTCTTCTCTTTGTTCTTCTTTTTCTTTTTAAAGTAACGAGGGTGCTTTCATTTTTTCACACATGTTTTCATATACATACCCTCAATACATAGAGCATTTTATATCAGAAGTTCAAATTTTCCTTAAATACCACTAACCCCATAAAAATGATAATGCTGTAGCATTGAGCTGCGACATTCCTATGTTCCTCCTCATAGCATTCTTAGTATACCCCCAAACTTATGTTTAACAGTGTTCATTGCAAACTAAGATCAAGTTTAGGGAAAACAAAGAATGGATACGTGCAAAACATTTAGGATAAGTGGCTATTTAATAAGGGTGTCAAGAAATTAGGCTTAGGCTCAACTTGGGTTAACTAAGGAAGCAAAATATATTAGGGTAAGCTATAAAGGCTCAAACGGTTCAAGAACATGCCTCAATCATTTCTTTAGTACCAAATCTACTAGGATTTCGCCTCAAGGACTATAACAGATGAGTCTAAAAGTTCTGAACCTTCATACCAAAGTGACTCTTTTTATAAACATGAAATTTCCAAGTAAGACTATGTGCAAAAGATAGGGAGTTGAAATAATTCTCACTTAGAGTCAACTAATACCTAATTATTCTGAAAGAAGGTACAAAGTCTACGAGAATGAACTTTTGTTTTGAAAATATCATCATAAATCGGGTCCCAAAAGTCTACGCTAATCCTGCTAAAACTAATGTTCTAATGGGTCATATGAAAAATGCTGCCACATTCATGCAAACAGGTCTTCTATGCCAGATCAATCAATTTATAAGGCATCCTAAAACAGTTTTTCAGACAAGGCATCTATGCATTCAAATAGATCACTCAGAATTTCAGCACAGAGGATGTTCATGCATTCAAAAGACAGTATGAAAAATTTTGAAAATTAGCACCATTTTTGAACTTTTTGCCCTAAGAGGACACCCTCCCCCAAACTTAAAGGGAAGCAATGTCCTCATTGCTTTAATTCAGATGGCAGGCAAAGCAATGTAACAAAACAGAATAAAACAAAACAAAATGAGTCAAAATAAAACAAAATAAAACAAAAGACAAGTAAAGGCGTTCAAGACCTACACAGCAGGCAATTGAAGTACAATCCCAAAAACATAAAAGTAAGGAGGGTAAGGTTAAGAACTACTCCCGTCTCGATGGGAGTGCATCAAGGGGTGACGATGACATCGTCATCCATTCTGTTGGGATCCTCCTCAAGTAGGAGTTCGGTCGGGAAACAGGGCCAAGGATTTCCAGCACGTTGTCGTTGCCGCGTCATCTGTAGAGGTCGATGCTGGAGCATCCCCCAAACTGAAATAAAAACAAAGAAAACAACATAACAGAAAAAAAAAACTAACAATGGTCGGGTACAGGGGTACCCGACACATAATAAAACAAAAAGAACATAAATAATAAGTAATCAGAAAGAAAGAAAAATAGGAAATAATAAATAAACAGAAAGAAAGGAAAAACATAAAATAAAGCAAAAATAAAAAGTGTTCACTTGAATTTGTCACTTGTTTTGGGTCCATTTAATTCTTCAGCATTGACCAAAGATAGAGATGCAACGGTTTGCTCTTGGTCTCCATCTTTGTAGAGTTTGAGTCTATGCCCATTGACTTTAAATTTGATCCCCTTTTTATCCACAACCGAGACCACTCCATAAGGATAAATTTGTTCAATTGTGTATGGTCCGGTCCATCTCGATTTCAATTTTCCTGGAAATAGTCTCAATCTTGAATTAAAAATCAAAACTTGTATGGAATTAAATAGTCTCATAATTGGATTCAATCTTCGCTGCCCTTCTATGGAATTTTTGGAAGCTTCTTCCAAACTGATTTTGTGCATGCATAAGGTTGGACTTATGCCTTTAATGTCAGCTAAGGTCCAGCCCATAGCTCTCTTGTGTTGCCTTAGTACTCCAAGCAATTTCTCCTCTTGTGCAGCATCAAGGAAGGCTGAAATGATCATGGGCAGTGTTGAATCTGCCCCTAAGAACCCATACTTCAAATGCTGTGGCAATTGCTTCAATTCCAGTTGTGGTGGTTCTTCAACTGAAGGTTTTGTTATCTTTAAATCTCTAGAAGATAGCTCCAAGGATTCATATTGAGCTCGAAATCTGAACCTTTGGGGGCTTCCTTCTACCCAAGCTGAATGTGCTTTGGTCTCCATATTGCCATCCTCATGCAAACTTTCCTCCATTAATGCATCCGTTACATCCTCACCTTGCTCTTCATCTTTTTCTTCCCAAGAATCACGGGTGGAAATCTGAAAACACTCCTCACCTTCATCATGGAATTTCATGGCTTTGAATACGTTGAATGTGACTTTTTCGTTCTGAAATCTCATGGTTAGCTCCCCTTTCTGCACATCAATAAGAGTCCTTCCTGTAGCTAGGAAAGGTCTTCCTAAAATAATGGGAACTTCCCTGTCTGCTTCATAATCAAGAACAATAAAGTCAGCTGGAAAAATAAACTTATCCACTCTTACCAGGACATCCTCAATTTTCCCATCGGGGTGAGCTAGAGACCTATCCGCCAATTGCAAAGTTACCGTCGTAGGTCTTACCTTTCCTATGCCCAATTGTTTGAAAACTGACATAGGCATCAATTTGATGCTAGCACCAAGATCACACAAGGCCATACCACAATAGGATTCTCCAATAGAACAAGGAATATTGAAACTCCCCGGATCTTTCATTTTAGGGGGCAATTTATCCTGCAAAAAGAAACTACATTCTTTGGTTAGTGCAACAATTTCATATTCTCCCAACTTTCTCTTCTTTGTAAGGATATCCTTCATAAATTTGGCGTAGTTGGGCATTTGTTCGATTGCTTCTACCAATGGAATGTTGATGTGCAGCTGCTTTAAAATGTCCAAGAACTTCTTGAACTGCTCATCTTGTTTCTTTTTAGCAAACCTCTGTGGAAAAGGCATGTGTGGTTGTACTGGTTTGCTCTCTGGAATTTTGCATTGCTGCAGCATTGGAGATGCTGCAGCATTCGGCTGTTCTGGAATGCTGTTTTGCTGCAGCATTTGGCTCCCCTGATTTTTTTTAGCTACTGGAATTTCTGCATTCTGTCTGGACTCACTGGTCTTCTCAGCTTCTCCAGACTTCATTTTTGGCTCGTCCAGTATTCTGCCACTTCGTAGTGTTACCGCTTTGCAATGTTCATTTCTTCTCTCCTTGGATTTTCTGTATCGCTCGGAAGTGATCCTTGTAGCCTGCTCCTCATCTCTTGGGCTAGCTGGCCCACCTGGTTTTCCAAGTTACGAACAGTAGATGATAGTCCTTGCATGGTTGTTTCTGTTCTTGCCATAAAATCTCTCATCATGTTTTCTAAAGCGTTTGAAGGTGGTGGTTGTTGTAGAAGTCTTAGGGAATACGGGAACAATTTCAGCCTCTACACTTCATATGCTATCCCGTTTTCAACATTTGAAACATCACTGGTTTCAGCTCGAACTGGGCTGCAGTCATCTCTGGGTGGCAGCAATGAAGCTTGAGAGCCCTTGCGCGTTTTACTCATGCAAAACAGCACACGTTAAGGAAGGAATGAGACACAAGCTGAAATTTAGCAAATAATTCAAGTCAATAAATCCACAAAATAGTTCAGCTCATGCATATTTTATTTGTACCTCATACAATCATCTAAATAATCTCATAAGCTCAAGAATGAGTATAAAAACAAACTGAAAAATAAAAGTAACCAAATGCAAACAATCAATATTTACAATCAAATTGACTCCAAAGTCCCCGACAACGGCGCCAAAAACTTGTTGCGTTGTGTGCGTGTGTCACAATTTGTAAAGATAAAGAAAATAGAATAAATCAACGCAATCTTAACAAGTGCAAGTATACACCGGTCAACAAGTAATATATGTACCTAAGTACAAGATTATCGATCCCACAGAGACTATGTATGCCACTTACAAATGCAAATACGATTGTACAAATGGTTAAAAGAATAAAAGAATAAAGAATGATGAATCATGAATGGAGAGTGGTCTAATGCTACGGCATTTCTACTCCTAACTACAGTTAACAGTTAAAAGTCTACTACTAAGCTACTGCTGCAGCAACTGAAATGCTACAGCAATAGAAATGCTGCAGCAACCGAAATGCTGCAGCAACTGAAATGCTGCAGCAACCGAAATGTTGCAGCAATTCTACCTAACTAAAATTACAGTTAAAAGTCAGCCTACTGGAAATTACCACAAGAGTACTACAGGTAATACAATGCTGCGGCATTTACGCCAAAAATGTAAGTACAAACCAAAGATGAATCTAAGTATACAAAGCATGCTTTCGGTTCGATATCAATGCTATAGCATGTCTGGTTTCACCCAAACTACTTGATCTACTAGTCTAGATCCCCGATAACATACCGTGGACCTAGCGCAACGCTAGGCAGTGAATGTACCGCTGTTCACGCAGTTCTCAATTATAGCGCCACATAATTCTAATGCAATTACATGAATAAACCAAGTATTGCCCCATACAAGCATTAAACATAAAAACAGCAAGTAATGCTGTAGCATACTTATCATCATAGTCAAAACAGTGTATTCAACATGCTCATACTTAACTACACCACAACATCGTCAGGTTAAAGATATATATTATGCTGAAACGAATCATGGAAAACAAGAATCAACGTAATAGGAAAGATAGTCCCTAGGTCCGTAGTGACACCAATCAACGGAGTCAAGCCTAAGACGGAAAACAAATCACTCCCAAAACATTTTTAATTAACCCTTGAACCAAGAATCATGAAAGACAAGGACTAAAGTAATAGGAAAAACAGTCCCTAGGTCCTTAGTGACACCAATCAACGGAGTCAAGCCTAAGACGGAAAACATATTACTCCCAAAACATTTTTAAACAATCCTTGAATACATGTAAACATTCTCATATTACAAAGAACATTTGATTACAAAACAGTAGTAACTTGAAGAAATGGAGAGAGGATTACTCTGGATCGGAGATCACCCTACTGCCCAAATCGGTTTAATCAACGTACTGCTGCCCTTCGTTTCCTCTGCTTGATGCTGCTGCCTTTCTACTGCTCAGCTGATGAATGTTGCAGCAAGTCACCCTGCTCACTCTTAGGTTCTTCCCTCTCAAAAGTTAGTCTAAAAAACTAAGAAAAAACTATCCTATTCTCAAATGGCCAAAAGCCAAAACTGAACTACTCTCTCGTGCCCACTGTCCATAATTCCCTTCTTTTTCTTTCCAAAAATTCCAGCCAATAAAAAAATAATTTGCAGCTGTCTTCTGGAATTTTCTTGTCATCTCCCACTGAATGCTGCAGCATTTGCAGCCAAATTTCTGTTTTTTTTTCCTATGATTGCTGCCAGATTTCAGCAGCATATTCCAGCAGCACATTCCTGAAATTCTTGTCTTTTTTCCTATGATTGCTGCAGGATTTCAGCAGCATATTCCAGCTGCATATTCCAGCAGCACATTCCTGAAATTCTTGTCTTTTTTTCCTATGATTGCTGCAGGATTTCAGCAGCATATTCCAGCTGCTTTCCTGAAATTTTTCCACCGAATGCTGCCCCTTTTCCCCACCTACTCTCACAAAACCAGCCAGCAATTGAGAGTTGTCATCATGTGAATATATATACATATATATATATACCCACTAGGAAATATGCTTCTTCTTTTTTGTATAATGCAGCTGCCACTGCACCTTTTTTTCCTGAAAATCTGCTAGAAAATTGAGAGGAATCTCATCATATGTATGATATATATGTATATATATATATATATTGTTGGACAACAACTATCTTCTCTTTTGTTTGTTTACCTTGCCAACTTGTACTCCCACAAATATATATATATATTAATATATATATATATATATATATATACATATAACAAAGATTTCAACATGTGTACCTTATATATATATGTATGTATATATGTGTGTATAATGGATGGGACCAAAGAAATGAATACATAGGACCGAAAGTGTGCATCTTTAATATGCCCAGCTGGATTTTTAAATGGCAAATGGTGTGTGGGTGTGTAATAATATATATTAATATATAATATATATATACATATAGATACGTATAGATACATATAGTAGAGATGCAAATTTTCCACACATTCTTCACTTTCCTCTCGGTCACTTTTATCCAACAATGTCAACCATTCACATTCCCTTTTTACCCTTGTCACAATAAGTCAATTCAAATAAATTCTCAAATAACAAATAATACAACTTATCCACATGTTGAGAAATTTATTCAATTAAATTGACTTTTAACCATAAATCCACATTTTTAGGTAAAAAGAGAGAAAATATCAAATCAACACATTTTTATTCCATTTTCCAAATAAAGTCAATTAATTCCCAAATAAAATGTGGTAAATTAGATGTGAATAACTCTATTATTCTAGAGTTATCAACGGGCAACGTTTAAAGATCTACAGAGAACCTTTTGACTTGTTCGAGAAGACTGTTGACTTCGCAGAATAAGGGAGTATTTCTTTCATTTTATTTTGTGTTTTGTTAGTTGTTATTTCTTTCATTGCTTTATTTTCTCTCTTACCCTTAGTTAGTCAAATAAGTGTGGGGTAAGAGTTCTCTGTTTTGTTTTTATTTCTTCTTGTTTTCAAATAAGTGTGGGGTAGCAGTGCACAGTGCACTATAGTAGGAGAAAATGTTTGCATGATTTTTGCATGTTTTTCCCGTATTTTCACACCTTTCCAAATTTTTTCAAAATGTTTCATTCTTTCAGACTTCAAAATGCAGTATGGTTGGTAAAGAATTGCTGATGTCTATGATATGTAGGTAGAATGTTATGATCAGTAGGAGACAACGTGATGACTTTCTTGAATTTATCGATTAGAAATAGGGAATTCCTGATAATTGAGCACAACTTAGTTTGGATTAGAGACCTCAGCCAAATACCTTTTCAAAACTTAACCAGATAAGATTAGACCAGTTGAGGATGTATTGGCAATCAAAATGACTAGATGATGCTCTGAGCTGAAAGTGAAAAGAAAAATAAAGAGAGTTAACTAAATAGGGTAGTTTACAAGCGGTTTTTGCTACTCGAGCACCACTCCTTAGGGGAACTTAAAGCCTGATGCCCTAAGGTCGTGTAGGTCTGGGAGTCATCGAAGTGGGACTCGCTACATGGGTAGTTAAAGTTGATGTGTGAAAGCAGACACAAAATACCCTAAAAAATCAATAAAAGAAAAATTAATAAATGCTTAATTAAAAATCTTGTCACCAAGGCTCAGAACTCAGAAAGTTGTTTGTTGTTGGTATGACTAGCGACGGGTCGAAGTATTATATGGTAATAGTCAAGATGAGAGTATATTGTGTTGACAATCTAGTCTGGACTAGTACACACACTACACATCAGGAAGACCTTGTGACTGAGAGAAGAGTTCAATCTAGTTATTAAGTTGTTAACCTGCTTGACCATGATAAATTACTAGAGACATTTGAGACCTTGTCATAGCAACTTAACCAGTCAGACCTGTGTTGAGAATTATCTGATTCAGTGATAAATTTTGGAGTAAAAACATGGCTAGAAATTTTAAGTGACTGCACCTATTGTTTAAAATCACTAACTTCAGATAGACTTTCCTTGAGGACAAGCAAAAAGCTAAGTGTGGGGTTATATGATATGCATAAATCATATCACTTTTTTAGCATGTTATAGGCACAATTTAGGGTGAAATTGGTGTTAAATCGCTCTTAATTGATTGTTATTAACTCAATTTCACAGTTTTCATGAATTTGGAAGTGTTAGGTGAAAAGTAGAAGAAAATGGCAAATTTTGGGGCAAAAACGTGATTTTCAGAAGTTCGGAAGTCGGGATGGGCTTCCCGAACCCAGGATGGGCATCCTGACCTGGTCAACAGACCAGGACAGGCGTCCAGGCCATGGGACAGCTTTCCTGACTTGGTCAATAGGCCGGGACGGGCGTCCCGGATGCCTGGTCAAAGTCCCACATCAAAATTTTGAGAGAAATTCACTCAGTTCCCCTACTATAAATACCCCAGGCATTCCTCAGTTGAAATCATTCCTCTCCACTCGATCTGAGTCATTTAGTGACTTCAAGTATACAGTTGTCCATAGTATACAAGTCACTTAGTGTTCTCAGGTTTTAGTATAGGTTTATTTATATTCTTAGAGAGTGTCTCGTGTTCTTTATTTTTGAGAGTCTGTCTCAGATCCTAGGATATGACTAGATAGGTTCGTTTTCGGTATTCATAGAATACCCGGGGTTTCGTTAGGAGATCCTAAGAGGGCACTAGGCGTTCGAAGAGTCAGTCAACAGGGCCGTGCTTAAGCTGGGTATTAAGGTAAAGTACAGCTACTAGGCTGAGGAAGCCTCCTTCGAAGCTTCTGTCGAGCAGAGTCGGGTCCAGCAGTCCAACATATACAAGCAGTTGCTCCATCATCAAACTACGTAAAGGGTGAATACTTTATGGCATCGGTCCCCTTGTCCCTCTCTTTATATGTATGTACTGTGTTCGTCCAAACATTAATTATGAATATTGGATTATGATTTTATGAATATGTGTTATGCATGTTGAAGTACTTTATGATTTTCCAGAAATGGTCACCAACTTAACTTTCATTATGTCTGCATGTCTAATGTAGTTTCTTTTAAACTAAATGTAGGGTTATAGACAACTCCTAACCACGGTCTAATCATTACCTGTTTAGTTTAACAGGCATTAATTTAGGACTTTCCCGTCGGAAAGCATTAATGTCTGCCATATTAGATGAAATAACCTATAGATCATCATGTTTGTTAGAGTAGTCTAAGTAGGCTGAGTTTGTGTGTTTATGCCGTAGTTAGGGCGAGCGGCATGATCTCCTAAGTGACATAGGACTTTCATGGATGCCTTTAGCTCGAACCGTGAGTAGGGCTGTCATTAAGGTAGGGCGGTTTATCAGGTAACTCAGATGTGGTACACCTTTATACTTAGTACATAATTGCAATCTAGGCCAAGATATATCTAAAATACTCGAAGATAGGTCAATCAAGATGTAGGAACAGTATAACATAGAATCAGAACATTATCTGTAAAACACTCTTAGGCTTAAATAGACTTAAACCTAGTAGAGAATGAATCACCCTCTCATTAAAGATTTTGATGAATGATTGCATAACTGGATCATAAGATAAGAATTAGGGTAAGAGGATAGTTACTACTAAGCCGTTACCACTTCCCTAGGAGTACAATAATTAATCTAATTAAAATCGTAGATACTTTCCAATAGACTAGCTACAAGATAGGTACTCTGCCTTAGGTTCTGATTGATTAAGTGACAATATAGAGACTAAATGTGATAATTAGTCAGGCTAAGTCCTTAATTACTCATAATCAACATAGGGTAAAACAACACCTATTTTAGTATATCAGTCAGAACGCATCAGACATCATCTCATGGAGTACGAAGCACCGTGAACCTAGAACAACACTAGTCAGTGAAATTGGTCGTGTCCCCTTGATGCGTTCCGATTGGTATGCTAAAAGATAGGCTTTATTTACCTATGTCGATTATGAGTAATTAAGGACTGAGTCTTACTAACTGTCACTTAGCATTCAATTATTGTCACTTAATCAATCAGAACCTAAGGCAGAGTACCTATCGTGTAGCTAGTCTGTTGGAAAGTATCTACGATTTTATTAAGTTAAATATCGTACTCTCAGGGAAGTGGTAACGGCTTAGTAGTAACTAGCCTTTTATCCTAACTCCTATCTTATGATCCAATTATGCAATCTTCATCAATGACTTTGATGAGAGGGTGATCCATTCTCCACTAGGTTTAAGTCTAATTAATCCCAAAAGTGTTTTATAGATGAGGTCCTGATTCTATGTTATACTGTTCCTATATGTTGATTGACCTATATTCGACTATTTTAGATATATCTTAGCCTGGATTGCAACTATGTTCTGTGTCTAAAGGCGTACCACATCCGAGGTCTCTAATAAACCGCCCTACCTTAATGACGGCCCTACTCACGGTTCGGGCTAAGACATCCATGAAAGCCCTATGTCACTTTGGGGATCATGCCGCTCGCCCTAGCCGCCGACATAATCGGACTCAGCTCGGCCTACCTAGACTACTCTAACAAGCAAGGTGTTTCAGCAGGCTATTTTATCTAGCATGGCAGATACCAATACTAATTGATGCCTGTTAAACTAAACAGGTTATGATTAGACCGTGGTTAGGAATTGTCTATAACCCTAACTTTAGTTTAAAAGAGCACATTAGACATGCAGACATAGTGAATATTAAGCAGGTGGCCATTTCCGGAAAAATATAACAACTTCAACATATAAAACAAATATTCATACAAATCGTAATCTCGTATTCATAATCAATTTTTGGAACAACACAATAACAACATATAAGAGAGGGACAGGGGGACTGATGCCATAAAGAAATCACCCTTTACGTAGTCTCGCCGATGGAGCGTACTGCTGTATATGTCGTATTGCTCACCCCGACTCTGCTCGCTAGAACCTTCTGAGGACGCTTCCTCAGCCTAGTAATTAGGCTTTACCTTAATACCCATCTTAAGCCCAGCCCTATGGACTGACTCTTTGAACGCCTAGAGCCCTCTTAGGATCTCCTAACGAAATCCTGGGTATTCTATGAATACCAGAAACGAACCTATCTATCGAACCCTAGGATCTGAGACTAATTCTCAGAAACTAAGAAAAACGAAAACAAGAAAAGGAAAGAAAGAAAACTTCTACTGAAATCTGAGTCTTCGAGTGAGTTGTGTACTAGAGAATTGTACACTAAAAACCACTGAATGACTCAGATCGAGTGGAGAGGGATGAATTCAACTGCTGGAGGCCTAGGGTATTTATAGCAGCTTCCCGGGGTGATTTTTCATCAAAAATTCGATGTGGGACTTGATTTGGGGGACGCCCGTCCTAGTCTGTTGACCAAGTCGGGACGCCCGTCCCAAGTCCTGGATGCCCGTCTCGGATTCGGGACGCCCTTCCTGAGCCTTTGACCAAGTCAGCATTTCCAAAAATTGTGTTTTTGCTCCAAAATTTGCTGTTTTCGTCTACTTTTCACCTGACACTTCCAAAATCATAAAAACTGTGAAATTAAGTAAATAATAAACAATTAAGATTAATTTACCCTCAATTTCACCCTAAATCATATATAAAAACATGCTAAAAAGGTGATACGATTTTCGCGTATCAGATAACCCCACACTTAGCTTTTTGCTTGTCCTCAAGCAATAGTCTACTTGAAGTTAGTGATTCTAAATCATAGTGCAGTCACTTAAATTCCTAGTCATGTTTTTATTCCAAAAATTTATTCAGACAATACAGGTCTGACTGGTCAGGTTGCTATGACAAGGTCTCAAATGTCTCTAGCAGATTGTTATAGTCAAGCAGAAAACAACTCAACAACTAGGTTGAACTCCTTTCTTAGTCACAAGGTCTTCCTGATGTGTAGTGTGTGTACTAGCCTAGACCAGATAGTCAACACAATATACTCTCGTCTTGACTGTTACCAGATAACACTTGGACCCGTCGCCAGACATACTGACAACAGACAACTTTTCTGAGTTCTGAGCCTTGGTGATCAGATTTTTACTTATTTAGCGCTTATTGATGATTTTTTTCTTTTATAGCTTTTCCAGGGTATTTTGAGTCTGCTTAGAACACGTCAACTTCAACTACCCATGTAGCAAGTCCCACTCCGATGACTCCCATATCTACACGACCTTAGGGCATCAGGCTTTAAGTTCCCCGAAGGAGTGGTGCTCGAGTAGCGAAGGCCGCTGGCAAACTACCCTTATTTAATTAACTTTCTTTAATTTCTTTTCACTTTTAGCTCAGAGTCTCATCTAGTCATTCTAATTGTCAAAACATCCACAACTGGTCTAATTTTATCTAGTTCAGTCTTGAAAAGGTAATTGGCTGAGGTCTCTAATCCAGACAAGGTTGTGTTCAATTATCAGGAATTCCTTATTCCTAATAAATTAGTCCAAGATAGCTATCACATTGCCTCCTACTAACCATAACATTCTACCTACATATCATAGACATAAGCAATGTTTAACCAATCATACTGCATTTATAAGTCTGAAAGAATGAAAAATTTTGAATTTTTTTTTTGGAAGGGTGTAAAAATATTGGGAAAACAAGCAAAATTATGCAAAAATTTTCAAAACTTTTCTCACTACAGTGCACTGTGCCTGCTACCCCACACTTATTCGAAGGACTATGGGTAAGAATGAAAAATAAGGAAATAACAGAAATAACAAGAAAACATAGAGAAAATAATTCTGTTATGTCATATCAATCAATGTTACACAGAGATTCATAATTCAAACAGCCCAGACATGATCACACATAGAATGAAAACAACAAAAGAAAAAGAAAAGGAAAGAAAAACTAAGAACCCGGCTCGCCGTCATTAGGTAGACCGAAGGCTGCCGGAAAGTCTACCAGAAAGTCTGCCGGAAAGTGGACCTCGGAGTTCTCCACCAGGTGGGAGATATGCTGATGAATCTCATCGATCCTGCTGGTGTTCATAGCGACTCTGTCCTCTATCAACGTCAGCCATCTCTCGATCCTATCCATATCTCAGCTATATCGGGCTGAGAGTTCTGCCAATCCGTGCGCCATGTGTCTTTCGAAGGTAGTGCATGGAACAAATGTCTCGGATGGAGATATGTGTACTGGGGCTGCTCCTGGTGCTAAAGCCTGTCCTGGCTGCTCCGTGTGGATGGAGTAGCGCCCATTTGCATCCCGTACGACCATTCCCATGTTCCGTAGGATAGTAAGGTCCGTAGGAATGGTGGTTGGGGCGATCTGGGTCAGCTCCGAGCCCTCGATGTCCAACTCCAGGTAGTGAGCTATCCTAGTGATGAATGGTCCGAGTCCCAGCCACTGTTTCCGAGTGTCCGTAGCAAATCCCCGCATGATGACCGTGATAAGTCGAGCCATCTCTACTGTCGATCCCATGTGCATGTTGGCCAAGAGGAATGTCTCCATTTGGGTGACATTCCCGGGGGCCGTCCGTCGTCCTGACAAAGTATGTGCAATGATAGTATGCAAGTATCGAAGAGCAGGATAGATACATGTGGCTTTCGCAAAGCTATGCTGGTATGGGACACCCGTCATACAGATCTGAGCCCAAGTAGTGGAGACGTCTGCAGACGTGAAGTCTCGAACTGTCGTGGTATAGGCGGGCGTATCCAGCTCGTCTCTCTGCCAGATACCCAGGGCAATGCCGAACTCGGCCATGCTCATCGACCGGTCTATTCTGCCCAAGCGGAATGTAATCTGCTCCTGATGGTACGTAAATGACGTGTAGAACTCACATACCAGCTCTAGGTATGTCGGCTCGGTGACGATGAATACTCGACTGTAGGGTAGTACGTCGAGCATGCGTCTGACTTCCTGCTCCACCTCTAGCGTCTGACTTCCTGCTCCACCTCTAGCGTCTGTACTGCGGCCCAGTCAAGTGTTCTGCCCGTCAGTATGGTGCGTCCGATGTATCCGTGACATCTTTCCTGGTATGCTGGGCTGGAGTGAAACAGCATAAAAGGATGTTCCACTGAAGTGATGGTCATGATGGATGTGCTACGTGCGCGTTTGGGGGCCATTTGGGTTGAGAGCGTTTGAGAGGTTTTGAGAATTTAGGTAGGAAGGAAGATTCGAATTCGAATTCTAGAGGTGAATTTGAATTCGGGAGGATGGATTTTGGTTAGGGAATGATTTTGAATTTTTGGCGGGAAATTCGAATTTGGAAGGAAATTTAAAATTCAATTTTTGGAGGGAAATTTGAATTTTTGAATTTTGGGAAGTTTGCCAAAAATTTGAAGAGAGAAGATAGAGATAATTATTTGAGAGAGGTAAATTTTTGGAAGTTGATTTGAGGGGAAATGAAAAAAAATGGATTATTTGTAGAAGGGCTGGCCTTCGGGACGCCCGTCCTGACGCTTGCTAGTTCCGGAAAAAAAAATTTTTCGTAATTCCCTGCAAATCTCAGGATACCAAAAATAATCATAATTTTTAACAAGTCTTCATGTTTATCCAATCAAATTCAGAAGCTGTTAAAAACTCTATGCAAAAATTCCTCAGTCTTTTTTTTTCGAAAATCATGACTACCCTAATTTTATCCCAACTTAAATTCAGCAAGGATTTCAGAAAAACAAAAAATTGAGTTTGTACAATTTAATTAGTGAAAAATAAACTGCATTTGCAAAACTTTTGTTTTTCATAGAAATTTGAAAATAAAATGTCTAAAGAAAATTGTTGAATATAAAGGACCCTTTAAAAAGTTAAAAAACAAATAGAAAAATAGGGGTCAATTATTCAGGTTTAGTTCAAACAATTTATTTGCTGAGAATAAAAGTAAAAGAATCTTCCCTTTTTCAACGACCCTTATCTCTGATCTCCTGTAGCTCTGTTCGAATGCTTCGCATTTCTATGCGTAGGGCTCTCATCTCATCCCTCTGTCTGCCCTGCTCACTGCGTAAGTCAGCCATCTCCCGGAGTAGTTGTGCACCTTGGTTCTCTTGAAGACTGACCGTGGCTCTGAGTCGGTCCATGTTAGTTGTGATGTTTAGACTGAGCTGGTCTAAATGACACAATCTGCTTGCAATTCCTTGGTCCATCTCATAGGCCCTTTGAGCCAACGTATCTATCTGCACGGACAACATTGAATGATAACCGTTAGTACTCCCCCCGGATGAAGGGGTGCGCTCGTTAGGTGTTGGGGTGTATGCAGGAGATGTTGGTGAATTTTGGGTTTGGTTAGTGGGTGGTGGATTTATAGGAACTCTCTGGGTAGGAGTGTGAGCTGGAGATCTCTGAGGTTCTTCTCTAGGAGGGAAGGTATCCTCAGAAGGATCTTCTTCTGTGGGACTAGGCTTACGGGCATTCAGGAATCTTCTCACTAGGTCACTGGCATCTAGGCTTGAGTTTACTTCTACCGGTTGTGAAGGAATAGTCCCTCGTGGTATTTCTGGTGCAGGCCTAGATGGTCCTTCTGGCTTTTTCTTTGGTCCTGGAGTGTCAGGGATTTCTGTTTTCTTTGCCTGGTTAGTAGCTGCTCTTGTTCTCTTCATCTCTGAGTGCAAAGTCTGGTTAGAAATAACAAATAACAAAAACAGGAAAGTAAAATAGAAAAGCAAGAAAAATATTTTTAGGGATTTTGAATTTTATTTAGAAAGCAGGTAAATTTCCTCAATATGGTTTTAGAATAATTTTCTAAAATTTGATTATCCTAAGTGTCTTAATTTCAGATAGTATCTAAAATTAATTAGTTGTCATAATCCTATATTTTGGAAAGTGATTGTCTAACTAGTATAAGATAAGTGTAAATCAAAAGTCTAGGTTACTACCGCTACCTATCATAAGTCTCTAGAATTGTGGCCAATAATCCTAAATTCATTATGATATTTCCCCGGCAACGACGCCAAAAATCTGATGCGTTCCGATTGGTATGCTAAAAGATAGGCTTTATTTACCTATGTCGATTATGAGTAATTAAGGACTGAGTCTTACTAACTGTCACTTAGCATTCAATTATTGTCACTTAATCAATCAGAACCTAAGGCAGAGTACCTATCGTGTAGCTAGTCTGTTGGAAAGTATCTACGATTTTATTAAGTTAAATATCGTACTCCCAGGGAAGTGGTAACAGCTTAGTAGTAACTAGCCTTTTATCCTAACTCCTATCTTATGATCCAGTTATGCAATCTTCATCAATGACTTTGATGAGAGGGTGATCCATTCTCCACTAGGTTTAAGTCTAATTAATCCCAAAAGTGTTTTATAGATGAGGTCCTGATTCTATGTTATAGTGTTCCTATATGTTGATTGACCTATATTCGACTATTTTAGATATATCTTAGCCTGGATTGCAACAATGTTCTGTGTCTAAAGGCATACCACATCCGAGGTCTCTAATAAACCACCCTACCTTAATGACGGCCCTACCTTAATGACGGCCCTACTCACGGTTCGGGCTAAGATATCCATGAAAGCCCTATGTCACTTCGGGGATCATGCCGCTCGCCCTAGCCGCCGGCATAATCGGACTCAGCTCGGCCTACCTAGACTACTCTAACAAGCAGGGTGTTTCAGCAGGCTATTTTATCTAGCATGGTAGACACCAATACTAATTGATGCCTGTTAAACTAAACAGGTTATGATTAGACCGTGGTTAGGAATTGTCTATAACCCTAACTTTAGTTTAAAAGAGCACATTAGACATGCAGACATAGTGAATATTAAGCAGGTGGCCATTTCCGAAAAAATATAACAACTTCAACATATAAAACAAATATTCATACAAATCGTAATCTCGTATTCATAATCAATTTTTGGAACAACACAATAACAACATATAAGAGAGGGACATGGGGACTGATGCCATAAAGAAATCACCCTTTACGTAGTCTCGCCGATGGAGCGTACTGCTGTATATGTGTTGCGTTGTGTGCGCGTGTCACAATTTGTAAAGATAAAGAAAATAGAATAAATCAACGCAATCTTAACAAGTGTAAGTATACACCGGTCAACAAGTAATATATGTACCTAAGTACAAGATTATCGATCCCACAGGGACTATGTATGCCAATTACAAATGCAAATACGATTGTACAAATGGTTAAAAGAATAAAAGAATAAAGAATGATAAATCATGAATGGAGAGTGGTCTAATGCTACGGCATTCCTACTCCTAACTACAGTTAACAGTTAAAAGTCAGCCTACTGGAAATTACCACAAGAGTACTGCAGGTAATACAATGCTGCGGCATTTACGCCAAAAATGTAAGTACAAGCCAAAGATGAATCAAGTATACAAAGGATGCTTTCAGTTCCATATCAATGCTATAACATGTCTGGTTTCACCCAAACTACTTGATCTACTAGTCTAGATCCCCGATAACATACCGTGGACCTAGCGCAACGCTAGGCAGTGAATGTACCGCTGTTCACGCAGTTCTCAAATCCACTACTATATGATTACCGCTGTTCACGCAGTTCTCAAATATAGCGCCACATAATTCTAATGCAATTACATGAATAAACCAAGCATTGCCCCATACAAGCATTAAACATAAAAATAGAAAGTAATGCTGCAGCATACTTCTCATCATAGTCAAAACAATGTATTCAACATGCTCATACTTAACTACACCACAACATCGTCAGGTTAAAGATATATATTATGCTGAAACGAATCATGGAAAACAAGAATCAACGTAATAGGAAAGATAGTCCCTAGGTCCGTACTGACACCAATCAACGGAGTCAAGCCTAAGACGGAAAACAAATCACTCCCAAAACATTTTTAATTAACCCTTGAACCAAGAATCATGAAAGACAAGGACTAAAGTAATAGGAAAAACAGTCCCTAGGTCCTTAGTGACACCAATCAACGGAGTCAAGCCTAAGACGGAAAACATATTACTCCCAAAACATTTTTAATCAATCCTTGAATACATGTAAACATTCTCATATTACAAAGAACATTTGATTACAAAACAGTAGTAACTTGAAGAAATGGAGAGAGGATTACTCTGGATCGGAGATCACCCTACTGCCCAAATCGGTTTAATCAACGTACTGCTGCCCTTCATTTCCTCTGCTTCATGCTGCTGCGTTTCTACTGCTCAGCTGATGAATGTTGCAGCAAGTCACCCTGCTCACTCTTGGGTTCTTCCCTCTCAAAAGTTAGTCTAAAAAACTAAGAAGAAAACCTATCCTATTCTCAAATGGCCAAAAGCCAAAACTGAACTACTCTCTGCCGTGCCCACTGTCCATAATTCCCTTATTTTTCTTTCCAAAAATTCCAGCAAATAAAAAAATAATTTGCAGCTGTCTTCTGGAATTTTCTTGTCATCTTCCACTGAATGCTGCAGCATTTGCAGCCGAATTTCTGTCTTTTTTCCTATGATTGCTGCAGGATTTCAGCAGCATATTCCAGCAGCACATTCCTGAAATTCTTGTCTTTTTTCCTATGATTGCTGCAGGATTTCAGCAGCATATTCCAGCTGCACATTCCAGCTACTTTCCTGAAATTCTTGTCTTTTTTCCTATGATTGCTGCAGGATTTCAGGAGCATATTCTATGTGCACATTCCAGCTACTTTCCTGAAATTCTTGTCTTTGTCTTCTACTTTCTTGTCCACCTTGTCTACAAACAAACATATATATATATAATTATATATATATATATAATGGATAGGACAAAAGGAATAATATGCATAGTATGTCCACAAGTGTCCAGCTGGATTTTGAGTGACAAATAGTGTGTGGGTGTGTATTATATATATATATACATATATATATATAGAGATAGATGTATATATATATGATAGATGCAAATTTTCCACACATTCTTCACTTTCCTCTCGGTCACTTTTATCCAACAATGTCAACCATCCACATTCCCTTTTTACCCTTGTCACAATAAGTCAATTCAAATAAATTCCCAAATAACAAATAATACAACTTATCCACATGTTGAGAAATTTATTCAATTAAATTGACTTTTAACCATAAATCCACATTTTTAGGTAAAAAGAGAGAAATATCAAATCAACACATTTTTATTCCATTTTCCAAATAAAGTCAATTAATTTCCAATAAAATGTGGTAAATTAGATGTGAATAACTCTATTTTCTAGAGTTATCACACCCCCAAACTTAGGTCATTGCTCGTCCCGAGCAATGCTGCAGCAATGCAGAAGCAACCAGAAATATACATACCCACATAAAAACTTTGCAGCAGTTTCAGCCAAACTGGGACCAATGATTTCAGAAAGAGAAAATTAAAAATTCGAGTAGACATAATGTTCCATCCTTAGTGAATAACCAAATATTAACTAACCCAAGTTCAAAGAATTTCCACTCCAGTGTGTGTGAATAGTCTTTCCTTTTTAATCTCTCATTCATAAGTCAACATATGGTAATCCTAAGGTTCATTTTGTATCCTCAAACTCAATCTATTACACCCCTCTCCACTAATGTAGCAAATTTAGCAATAAAGATCAAAGAGGTCTTAATTTGGTTGTAATGTAGGCTAGGGCTAAGGTAGGAAAAATATGGATAAAAAGTGGCTCAAAACTTAGTCCTAGTCTGCCATGAGCTTCTCCCAATGCTATCACTTCCCAAAAATTTTTTTTTTCAGTGAATAAAAATGCTGCAGCAACACCAATGCTGCAGCAATTCTACAACATTTCTAAAATTTTTTTTTCAACTCAAGGAGCATAAACATTTACACCCTTTTCAGAAATACGTGCAACATTTAACCACAATCAACATATAACATTTGACCTCAAAGAAGCATAACACGTATTTCCTTTTTGCTCTTCTCTTTGTTCTTCTTTTTCTTTTTAAAGTAACGAGGGTGCTTTCATTTTTTCACACATGTTTTCATATACATACCCTCAATACGTAGAGCATTTATATCAGAAGTTCAAATTTTCCTTAAATACCACTAACCCCATAAAAATGATAATGTTGTAGCATTGAGCTGCGGCATTCCTATGTTCCTCCTCATAGCATTCTTAGTATACCCCCAAACTTATGTTTAACAGTGTTCATTGCAGACTAAGATCAAGTTTAGGGAAAACAAAGAATGGATACATGCAAAACATTTAGGATAAGTGGCTATTTAATAAGGGTGTCAAGAAATTAGGCTTAGGCTCAACTTGGGTTAACTAAGGAAGCAAAATATATTAGGGTAAGCTATAAAGGCTCAAACGGTTCAAAAACATGCCTCAATCATTTCTTTAGTGCGAAATCTACTAGGATTTCGCCTCAAGGACTATAACAGATGAGTCTAAAAATTTTGAACCTTCATACCAAAGTGACTCTTTTTATAAACATGAAATTTCCAAGTAAGACTATGTGCAAAAGATAGGGAGTTGAAATAATTCTCACTTAGAGTCAACTAATACCTAATTATTCTGAAAGAAGGTACAAAGTCTACGAGAATGTACTTTTGTTTTTAAGATATCATCATAAATCGGGTCCCAAAGTCTACGCTAATCTTGCTAAAACTAAGGTTCTAATGGGTCATATGAAAAATGCTGCCACATTCATGCAAACAGGTCTTCTATGCCAGATCAATCAATTTATAAGGCATCCTAAAACAGTTTTTCAGACAAGGCATCTATGCATTCAAATAGATCACTCAGAATTTCAGCACAGAGGATGTTCATGTATTCAAAAGACAGCAGGAAATTTTTTGAAAATTAGCACCATTTTTGAACTTTTTGCCCTAAGAGGACACCCTCCCCCCAAACTTAAAGGGAAGCAATGTCCTCATTGCTTTAACATAGAATGTCGGACAGCAGGCAAAGCAATGTAACAAAACAGAACAAAACAAAACAAAAGGAGTCAAAACAAAACAAAATAAAACAAAAGACAAGTAAAGGTGTTCAAGACCTGCACAACAGGCAATTGAAGTACAATCCCAAAAACATAAAAGTAAAGGAGGGTAAGGTTAAGAACTACTCCCGTCTCGATGGGAGTGCATCAAGGGGTGATGGTGACATCGTCATCCATTCTGTTGGGATCCTC
This sequence comes from Asclepias syriaca, assembly GCA_027405835.1. Lineage (NCBI taxonomy): Eukaryota > Viridiplantae > Streptophyta > Magnoliopsida > Gentianales > Apocynaceae > Asclepias > Asclepias syriaca. The sequence goes on along the minus strand of CM049928.1, from coordinate 13,481,899 downwards.
CTCAAGTAGGAGTTCGGTCGGGAAACAGGGCCAAGGATTTCCAGCACGTTGTCGTTGTCGCGGCATCTGTAGAGGTCGATGCTGGAGCATCCCCCAAACTGAAATAAAAACAAAGAAAACAACAAAACAGAAAAAACTAACAGTGGTCGGGTACAGGGGTACCCGACACCTAATAAAACAAAAAGAACAGAAATAATAAGTAATCAGAAAGAAAGAAAAATAGGAAATAATAAATAAACAGAAAGAAAGGAAAAACATAAAATAAAGCAAAAATAAAAAGTGTTCACTTGAATTTGTCACTTGTTTTGGGTCCATTTAATTCTTCAGCATTGACCAAAGATAGAGGTGCAACGGTTTGGTCTTGGTCTCCATCTTTGTAGAGTTTGAGTCTATGCCCATTGACTTTAAATTTGATCCCCTTTTTATCCACAACCGAGACCACTCCATAAGGATAAATTTGTTCAATTGTGTATGGTCCGGTCCATCTCGATTTCAATTTGCCTGGAAATAGTCTCAATCTTGAATTAAAAATCAAAACTTGTTGTCCAACTTCAAAATTTCTTGGCTGGATGTGTTTATCATGCCACCTCTTCGTTTTTTCCTTGTATAACTTGGCATTTTCATAAGAAAATAATCTCAGCTCATCCAGTTCAGAAAGTTGCAGCATTCTCTTGTTTCCAGCAGCATTCATGTCCATGTTGAGATGCTGCAGCGCCCAGTATGCTTTGTGCTCTAGCTCAACGGGTAAGTGACAAGCTTTCCCAAAAACTAGTCTATAAGGAGACATACCTATTGAAGTCTTGAAAGCTGTCCTGTAGGCCCATAGAGCGTCATCTAACCTTCTTGACCAATCTTTTCGGTTTGGGTTAACCACCTTCTCAAGGATACCTTTGATGATTCGGTTGGACAATTCAACTTGCCCATTTGTTTGAGGATGGTATGGCAAGGCAACCCGGTGATGAACATGGTACTTGGCTAGTAAGGCTCCTAGCCATTTGTTGACAAAATGAGAACCCTCATCACTGATGATTGCTCTAGGTGTTCCAAAACGTGAGAAAATATTCTTTCGAAGGAAATTGATCACCACTTTGGAATCATTAGTGGGGAATGCTGCAGCTTCCACCCACTTAGACACATAATCTACTGCCATTAAAATGTATGAATTCCCAAAAGAAGGTGGGAAAGGTCCCATAAAATCAATACCCCATACATCAAAAAGTTCCACTTCCAAAATGTTTGTGAGAGGCATTTCGTTTCTTCTTGAGATGTTACCCACGTTGGCAGCGATCACACCTTGCCACAAACTCATAACAATCTTTAAATAATGAAGGCCAAAAGAAACCAGATTGTAGTACCTTTGCTGCAGTTCTTGACCCTCCAAAATGTCCTCCACATGGTGAGTTGTGACATTGAAAAATGATGTCCTCAATTTCATCATCGTTTACACATCTCCGAATCACTTGGTCTTTGCATTGCTTGAACAAAAAGGGTTCCTCCCAAAAATAACTTTTGACATCATGGAGAAACTTCTTCCTTTCATGGTATGAAAAATCTGGCGGCATTGCACCACTGGCCAGAAAGTTGGCATAATCTGCATACCACGGCAGTTTCATGTCTTCTGAAATTTCCAGCAGCTGTTCATCCGGAAAATGTTCATTAATTGGGATTTGACATCCCCCTTGTTGCTCCAATCGAGACAAATGATCAGCCACTTGGTTTTCCACTCCCTTTTTGTCCTTGATTTCCACATCGAATTCTTGTAGGAGTAGAATCCATCTAATAAGCCTTGGTTTTGAGTCCTTCTTTGCAAGTAGGTATTTGATGGCAGAATGATCGGTGTAGACTATGACTTTTGTGCCCACCAAATAGGACCTGAATTTATCAAAGGCAAACACAACAGCAAGTAACTCTTTTTCAGTAACAGTGTAATTTACCTGAGCCTCCGTGAGTGTCTTGCTGGCATAATAGATGGAATGAAAAAAATTTTATGCCGCTGCCCCAAAACAGCACCTACTGCATAGTCACTTGCATCACACATTAGCTCAAATGGTAAATTCCAGTCAGGTGCTATGATAACGGGGGCTGAAATAAGCTTTTGTTTGATTTCCTCAAATGCTGCGGCACAGGCTGCATCAAAAGAAAACACATTATCTTTTTCTAATAATTGACATAAAGGCTTAGATACCTTAGAAAAGTCCTTGATGAATCTCCGGTAGAAGCCCGCATGTCCCAAGAAGCTTCGAATGTGTTTCACGGTTGTTGGGGTTGGTAGCTTTTCAATCACTTCTATCTTTGCTCGGTCTACTTCAAGACCTTTCTTTGAAATCCTGTGACCCAACACAATTCCTTCTCTAACCATAAAGTGACACTTCTCCCAATTGAGGACTAAATTGGTTTCCTCACAACGTTTAAGTACTTGGCCAAATTTTCTAAACACTTATCAAAAGAATCCCCAAATATGGAAAAGTCATCCATAAACACTTCTAAATACTGCTCTATCATATCAGTGAAAATGGCCATCATGCAGCGCTGGAATGTTGCTGGAGCATTGCAAAGTCCGAATGGCATTCTTCTGAATGCAAATGTGCCGTAGGGACAAGTGAAGGTTGTTTTGTCTTGGTCTCCCGGTGACACAGCAATTTGGTTGTACCCTGAATAACCATCCAGAAAACAATAATACTCATGTCCAGCTAACCTGTCCAACATTTGGTCAATGAAAGGCAATGGAAAGTGGTCCTTCCTCGTGGCTTTGTTGAGTCTCCTATAATCAATGCATATGCGCCATCCCGTGACTGTTCTTGTAGGAATCAATTCGTTGTCTTCATTTGTTACCACAGTGATTCCTCCTTTCTTGGGCACACATTGAATAGGACTTACCCAAGAACTGTCAGAGATGGGGTAGATGATTCCAAAATCCAGCCACTTGATGATTTGTTCCTTCACCACTTCCTTCATAATTGGATTCAATCTTCGCTGCCCTTCTATGGAATTTTTGGAAGCTTCTTCCAAACTGATTTTGTGCATGCATAAGGTTGGACTTATGCCTTTAATGTCAGCTAAGGTCCAGCCCATAGCTCTCTTGTGTTGCCTTAGTACTCCAAGCAATTTCTCCTCTTGTGCAGCATCAAGGAAGGCTGAAATGATCACGGGCAGTGTTGAATCTGCCCCTAAGAACCCGTACTTCAAATGTGCGGCAATTGCTTCAATTCCAGCTGTGGTGGTTCTTCAACTGAAGGTTTTGTTATCTTTAAATCTCTAGAAGACAACTCCAAGGATTCATATTGAGCTCGAAATCTAAACCTTTGGGGGCTTCCTTCTACCCAAGCTGAATGTGCTTTGGTCTCCATATTGCCATCCTCATGCAAACTTTCCTCCATTAATGCATCCGCATCCTCACCTTGCTCTTCATCTTTTCTTCCCAAGAATCACGGGTGGAATCTGAAAACACTCCTCACCTTCATCATGGAATTTCATGGCTTTGAAACGTTGAATGTGACTTTTCGTTCTGAATCTCATGGTTAGCTCCCCTTTTGCACATCAATAAGAGTCCTTCCCGTAGCTAGGAAAGGTCTTCCTAAAATAATGGGAACTTCCCTGTCTGCTTCATAGTCAAGAACAATAAAGTCAGTTGGAAAAATAAACTTATCCACTCTTACCAGGACATCCTCAATTTTCCCATCGGGGTGAGCTAGAGACCTATCCACCAATTGCAAAGTTACCGTGGTAGGTCTTACCTTTCCTATGCCCAATTGTTTGAAAACTGACATAGGCATCAAGTTGATGCCAGCACCAAGATCACACAAGGCCATACCACAATATGATTCTCCAATAGAACAAGGAATATTGAAACTCCCCGAATCTTTCATTTTAGGGGGCAATTTATCCTGCAAAAAGAAACTACATTCTTTGGTTAGTGCAACAATTTCATATTCTCCCAACTTTCTCTTCTTTGTAAGGATATCCTTCATGAATTTCGCATAGTTGGGCATTTGTTCTATGGCTTCCACCAATGGAATGTTGATGTGCAGCTGTTTCAACATGTCTAAGAACTTCTTAAACTGATCATCTTGTTTCTTTTTGGCAAACCTCCGTGGAAAAGGCATGCGTGGCTGTACTGGTTCGCTCGCTGGAATTTTGCATTGCTGCAGCATTGGAGATGCTGCAGCATTCGGCTATTCTGGAATGCTGTTTTGCTGCAGCATTTGCGATGCTGCAGCATTTGGCTCCACTGCTTCTTTTTCAGCTACTGGAATTTCTGCATTATGGCTGGACTCACTGGTATTCTCAGCTGCTCCAGACTTAATTTTTGGCTCGTCCAGTATTCTGCCACTCCGCAATGTAACTGCCTTGTAATGTTCCTTTCCTTCTCTTCTTGGATTTTCTGTATCGCTTGGAAGTGATCCTTGTGGTCTGCTCCTCATCTCTTGAGCTAACTGCCCCATTTGGCTTTCCAAGTTCCGTACAGTAGAGGATAATCCCTGTATGGTTGTTTCTATCCTTGCCATGAAGTCTCTCATCATGCCTTCTAAAGCGTTTGAAGGTAGTTGTTGTTGTAGAGGTCTTTGTTGTTGTTGGAATTGTTGTTGCTGCTGTTGAGGGTACTGGTGCTGTTGGGGGTACTGCTGCTGCTGCTGGAGCAGTGGTCTTCGGTTCACACCTTGATTGGGGTGCATCCCTTGATTGCTCCAAGAAAAATTTGGATGCTGCCTCCAAGTAGGGTTGTAAGTGTTTGATTGAAGACCATTACCCCTATTTTGATTTCCCATGTAGCAGATTGATGCGGGATTGTGAGCACAATCCTCAAATAGATGCCCCTCTCCACAATAAACACAGCACACAGCTTGTACCTGGCTTACATTGGACTGGTTTGGTTGATCAGCAGTCTGCCCGCTATGCTGCGGCATCTTCAGTGTCTTTAGCATATTAGACATGGATGATACTTGGGCTGAAAGTAAAGTTATTGGGTCTAATTCCAGCATTCCAGCCACTCTTCTTCAGCTTGGCAGTCTTGTTGTAGGCTATTGATAGTTGTTGTTGGCAATCCTCTCAATTAGTTCATAGGCTTCATTGTATGTCTTTGCCAAAAGTGCTCCATTTGCTGAAGCATCAACTATCATTCTGGTGTGTGCATTCAGCCCGTTGTAAAATGTCTCCATTTGAATACAATGTGGGATTCCGTGATGTGGACATCTCCTTAACAACTCTTTGAATCGTTCCCATGCCTCATACAATGATTCATCTTCTAATTGTTGAAAAGAGGTGATTTCATTTCTCAACTTAGCATTTTTCGTTGGGGGAAAATATTTCATCAAAAATTTCTCGGTAAGCTGCTGCCATGAAGTCACACTACCAGAGGGTAGAGAATTAAGCCATTCTCTAGCTTTGTCTCTCAGAGAATATGGAAACAATTTCAGCCTCAAAGCTTCGTTCGTCACCCATGTTAGCTTAAAACCATCGCTTACCTCCAAGAATAACCGTAGGTGCATGTGTGGATCTTCAGCAGGTAATCCACTGAACTGCCTTACTGTTTGTAACATTTGAAACATCACTGGTTTCAACTCAAACTGTGCTACAGCAATCTCTGGCTGCACAATACTTGGTTTCAATGCATTAAACATAGGGACTGCATACTGCCGAATGGCATGATCCCTATCGTCCGCCATCACCACTGGATTATGGGCAGGCTCATGTTGAATTTCCCTCTGTTGTTCCGCCATGACTGCCTTATCCGTGGTTTGTTTCTTCTTCTTTAATGCCTTGGCTGTTTTCTGAATTTCTGGATCAAGTGGCAGCAATGAAGCTTGAGAGCCCTTGCGCGTTTTACTCATGCAAAACAGCACACGTTAAGGAAGGAATGAGACACAAGCTGAAATTTAGCAAATAATTCAAGTCAATAAATCCACAAAATAGTTCAGCTCATGCATATTTTATTTGTACCTCATACAATCATCTAAATAATCTCATAAGCTCAAGAATGAGTATAAAAACAAACTGAAAAATAAAAGTAACCAAATGCAAACAATCAATATTTACAATCAAATTGACTCCAAAGTCCCCGGCAACGGCGCCAAAAACTTGTTGCGTTGTGTGCGTGTGTCACAATTTGTAAAGATAAAGAAAATAGAATAAATCAACACAATCTTAACAAGTGCAAGTATACACCGGTCAACAAGTAATATATGTACCTAAGTACAAGATTATCGATCCCACAGGGACTATGTATGCCAATTACAAATGCAAATACGATTGTACAAATGGTTAAAAGAATAAAAGAATAAAGAATGATAAATCATGAATGGAGAGTGGTCTAATGCTACGGCATTCCTACTCCTAACTACAGTTAACAGTTAAAAGTCAGCCTACTGGAAATTACCACAAGAGTACTACAGGTAATACAATGCTGCGACATTTACGCCAAAAATGTAAGTACAAGCCAAAGATGAATCTAAGTATACAAAGCATGCTTTCAGTTCCATATCAATGCTATAGCATGTCTGGTTTCACCCAAACTACTTGATCTACTAGTCTAGATCCCCGATAACATACCGTGGACCTAGCGCAACGCTAGGCAGTGAATGTACCGCTGTTCACGCAGTTCTCAAATATAGCGCCACATAATTCTAATGCAATTACATGAATAAACCAAGCATTGCCCCATACAAGCATTAAACATAAAAACAGAAAGTAATGCTCCAGCATACTTATCATCATAGTCAAAACAATGTATTCAACATGCTCATACTTAACTACACCACAACATCGTCAGGTTAAAGATATATATTATGCTGAAACGAATCATGGAAAACAAGAATCAACGTAATAGGAAAGATAGTCCCTAGGTCTGTACTGACACCAATCAACGGAGTCAAGCCTAAGACGGAAAACATATTACTCCCAAAACATTTTAATCAATCCTTGAATACATGTAAACATTCTCATATTACAAAGAACATTTGATTACAAAACAGTAGTAACTTGAAGAAATGGAGAGAGGATTACTCTGGATCGGAGATCACCCTACTGCCCAAATCGGTTTAATCAACGTACTGCTGCCCTTCGTTTCCTCTGCTTGATGCTGCTGCGTTTCTACTGCTCAGCTGATGAATGCTGCAGCAAGTCACCCTGCTCACTCTTGGGTTCTTCCCTCTCAAAAGTTAGTCTAAAAAACTAAGAAAACCTATCCTATTCTCAAATGGCCAAAAGCCAAAACTGAACTACTCTCTGACGTGCCCACAGTCCATAATTCCCTTATTTTTCTTTCCAAAAATTCCAGCAAATAAAAAAATAATTTGCAGCTGTCTTCTGGAATTTTCTTGTCATCTTCCACTGAATGCTGCAGCATTTGCAGCCGAATTTCTGTCTTTTTTTCCTATGATTGCTGCAGGATTTCAGCAGCATATTCCAACAGCACATTCCTGAAATTCTTGTCTTTTTTCCTATGATTGCTGCAGGATTTCAGCAGCAAATTCCAGCTGCACATTCCAACTACTTTCCTGAAATTCTTGTCTTTGTCTTCTACTTTCTTGTCCACCTTGTCTACAAACAAACATATATATATATATATATAAAATGGATAGGACAAAAGGAATAATATGCATAGTATGTCCACAAGTGTCCAGTTGGATTTTGAGTGACAAATAGTGTGTGGGTGTGTTTTATATTGATGGGTTTCCGACCGATGTGCTAAATAGGTATTATTTTACCCTATGTTGATTATGATTAATTAAGGACTGTGATTGACTAATTGTCACATTTAGTCTATGGTGTCACTTAATCAGCCAGAACCTAAGGCAGAGTACCTATCGTGTAGCTAGTCTGTTGGAAAGTATCTACGATTTTATTAAATAATTATCGTACTCCCAGGGAAGTGGCAACGGCTTAGTAGTAACTAGCCTTTTATCCTAACTCCTATCTTATGATCCAGTTATGCAATCTTCATCAAATACTTTGATGAGAGGGTGATTCATTCTCCACTAGGTTTCAGTCTCATTAATCCTAGAACTGTTTTATAGATGAGTTCTGATTCTATGTTATACTGTTCCTATATGTTGATTGACCTATATTCGAGTATTTTAGATATATCTTAGCCTGGATTGCAACTATGTTCTGTGTCTAAAGGCGTACCACATCCGAGGTCTCTAATAAACCGCCCTACCTTAATGACGGCCCTACTCACGGTTCGGGACGAAGGCATCCATGAAAGCCCTATGTCACTTCGGGGATCATACCGCTTGCCTTAGCCGCCGGCATAATCGGACTCAGCTCGGCCCCTACCTAGACTACTTTAACAGGCAGGGTGTTCAACATGTTATATTATCTAGCATGGCAGACACCAATACTAATTGATGCTTGTTAAACTAAACAGGTTATGATTAGACCGTGGTTAGGAATTGTCTATAACCCTAACTTTAGTTTAAAAGAGCACATTAAACATGCAGACATAGTGAATATTTAGCAGGTGGCTATTTCCGGAAAAACGTAACAACTTCAACATATAAAACAACTATTCATAAAAATCGTAATCTGATGTTCATAATAAGTATTTAGAGTAAAAACAATAACAACATATAAGAGAGGGGTATGGGGACTGATGCCATAAAGAAATCACCCTTTACGTAGTCTCGCCGCAGAGCGTACTGTTGTATATGTTGTACTACTTCCTCTTATTCTGCTCACCAGAACCTTCGGAGGACGCTTCCTGAGCCTAGTAACTGGGTTTTACCTTAATACCCAGCTTAAGCCCAGCCCTGTGGACTGACTCTTCGAACGCCTAGAGCCCTCTTAGGATCTCCTAACGAAATCTCGGGTATTCTGTGAACACCGGAAACGAATCTATCTATATAAACCTAAGATCTGAGACTATTTCTCAGAAACTAAAACAAAACACTAATAAGAAAGAAACTGAGATCCGAGTCTCTAAGTGAGTTGTGTACGAGAGAATTGTACACTAGACACCACTAAATGACTCATATCGAGTGGAGAGGAATGAATTCAACTGCTGGAGGCCTGGGGTATTTATAGCAGCTTCCCGGAGTGAAAATCTCTGAAAAATTCGATGTGGGACAGCTTATGGCGGCTCGGGACGCCCGTCCTGGTCTGTTGACCAGGTCGGGACGCCCGTCCCTGGTGCTGGACGCCCGTCCCTCTGGCTTGGCTTGGTCGGGACGCCCGTCCCAGACCTTTGACCGAGTCAACATTTCCAAAAATTGTGTTTTGCCCCAAAATTTGCTGTTTTCGTCTACTTTGCACCTGACACTTCCAAAATCATAAAAACTGTGAAATTAAGTGAATAATGCACAATCAAGATCAAATTGCCCTTGATTTCACCCAAATTCATACGTAAAAACATGCTAAAAAGGTGATACGATTTTCGGGTATCAGATAACCCCACACTTAGCCTTTTGCTTGTCCTCAAGCAAAGTCTACCTGAAGTTACTTAAATTCCTAGTCATGTTTTTATTCCAAAAATTCTTCAGACAAGTCTTAATACAGGTCTGTCTGGTTAGGTTGCTATGACAAGGTCTCAAATGTCTTCTAGTAGCTTGCTATGATCAGGCAGAAAATAAATCAACAACTAGGTTGGTCTTTTTTCTTAGTCACAGGGTCTTCCTGGTGTAGTGTGGTACTAGTCCAGACAGATAGTCAACACAATTACTCTTGTCTTAACTACTACCAGATAACACTTCGACCTATCGCTAGACATATTAACAACAGAAACTTTTTGAGTTCTGAGCTTTGGTGATCAGATTTTGAGTTTAGCACTTAGTTATTTCTTTATAGATTTAGGGTATTTGAGTCTGCTTAGAACACGTCAACTTCAACTACCCATGTAGCGAGTCCCACTCGATGACTCCAGATCTACACGACCTTAGGGCATCAGGCTTTAAAATTCCCCGAAGGAGTGGTGCTCGAGTAGCGAAGGCCGCTGGCAAACTACCCTTATGATTAAATACTTTTGTTTCCTTTCACGTTAGATCAGAGCCTCATCCAGTTATTCTAATTGTCAAACATCCACAACTGGTCTAATTCATCTAGTTCAGTCTTGAAAGGTAATTGGTTGATGAGGTCTCTAATCCAGACAAAGTTGTGCTCAGTTATCAGGAATTCCCTATTCCTAATCAATTAGTCCAAGATAGCTATCAATTATCTCCTACTAACCATAACATACTACCTACATATCATAGACATAAGCAATTGTTTAACCAAGCATACTGCATTTAGAAGTCTGAAAGACGGAAAAATTTTTTGAAATTTTTTTTGGAAAGGTGTGAAAATACGGGGAAAACAAGCAAATTCATGCGAAAAATTTTGCAAACTACAGTGCACCGTGCACTGCTACCCCACACTTAAGTTTGGCATTGTCCTCAGTGTTCATGCATATCTAATTACCCCACACTTATTTGAAAACAAGAAACAAAAACAAAACAAAGAACTCTTACCCCACACTTATTTGACTAACTAAGGGTAAGAGAGAAAATAAAACAACCAAAAAATAACAAAACAGGACACAAAAATGAAGAAAATAAAAGTAAAGGATCATGAGGATTAGAAAAACTCCCTTCATGTCGCGAGTAGAAGGGTCTTCTCTGATCTGTCAATTGGCTCGTCACCTTAGCCATGTGCTATTGCTGAGGCGCTCTTGACTCTGTAAGCTCTAGATATTGGAACGGATGACGTCACCTCCGATCCTTCATTGTCGAGCTCCAGGTAGTGGCCTATTCATTTGATGAATGGCTCGAGCCCCACAGACTGTTTCCTCGAATCATTTGTAAGATTTCTCACAATCATAGCAACGTGTCCAGGAGGAACGTGTCTAGGAATGAGATTTCTTGGGATTTGTGTGTCTTTCTGCCAATGTTAGTAAAGGTATTGCATGCAAGTCTCGAATGGAAGAAAAGATACCTGAAGTTTTGGCGAAGCTGTGGTGGTAGGGGGGCTCCAGTTGTGTAGATCTGGGCCCAAGTATTTGAGACTTCCCCGGGGAAGTTTCTCACAGCTGATTGGTATGCAGGGGATGCAAGCTCCTCCATTGCTATGCTCCTGATACAACGCCAAATTCCTCTATATCCTTCGACCCTTCGTTACCTCTCGGTAGATCACTTGCCTGCACTAGTCTGGCTTTAATTGTTGCCAGTATCTCTTCTGTTGATTCTGCGAGTGTGGGTTTTGCTATGGTGGTGTCTTCTGAAAGTTTCCTGCTTCCGAATTATTCCTCAGCTAAATCCCGTATGATTCCTCTAGAGGGGATTGTATGCATCTCCCATTGGAGCAGCATTCTACAGTAACCTACTCCTACCTCTTTTTGGAATGGTTCGTATCTCATTCCCATAGCAATCCCTGCTAAAGTGTGGTACTTGGCAGACTTCACAGATTAGATACATAGACTGAGCCTTTCTTCCTAAGACATCGGCACTCTGAATCTGGGAAAACAACTAGAATCTGCACATGACTTTAACATCATTAGTAGGTAATGCCTGTGGTTCAGGCCATTTTAAAAAGTGTTCCACGACTACTATGATGTAATTATGTTCAAAGGAAGAAAGAGAAAAGGATTCGAAGTACCCCTGATATCAACGGTTGCAACATTCTGTGTATGTCGCTGGGGTAGATGATTTCTGGAAGATGTGTTACCTGTCATTTGGCAAGCATCGCATGACTGTATCAGAGATACAAAAGTCCTTGAATATGGTGGGTCAACAAGATCCTGCTTTCAACACTTTTCGGACAGTGTTGATAGTAGTCAATTAGTCTCCTGTAGATCCTTGATGACAATGCTCCAAAATTTTGTGGCCTTCGTCTTTCGAGACACGTCTTCTGATCAACTGATCTGCCAAAAAATTGAGATAGAAGAGAAACTGCCCAGTAGTAATATTTCAAATCAGCAAAGAATTTCTTCTTTTGCTGATAAGTCATATCACTTGGAACTTATTCAGTGACTAGATAATTTGAAATAAACCACAGATGAGAATTATTATACATAGCAAACAATGCAAATAAGTTTTCATCCAAAAATTTATCAGTATTACACTAGCATCTAACTCGGGGTTTTCTAATCTAGACCAATGGTTTGCTTTCTAGATTTTCAACCCTTTTTCTTACCCATTTATTCTATATCAAGTTCAAGTAACAATAAAACTTAACTTAATCAAGTATGGTTCAGTATCAGTTTTATTGAACACAGATATCTCAGAGTGATCAGTGTAACCTATTGTTTTTAGGCAAGACTAGATAAGATTAGGATTTATCATACATGAACTTTCTTATCATGTTTCTGTCCTAAAACAATTCTTACTACATCATTACATCACATATTCATTCAAAAGGCAAATTTTGATCAGGTGATGCCCTAATGGGTGCAGTAATTCCTTTTGGTTTAAAAGATCTCATGCAATCATCAGCAAAACAAAAGGAACATCCTTTTTTCAATAGAACATTCAAAGGTCTGGCTATTAAGGAAAACCTTTTTCATAACTCATCCTAATAAGGCCGGCATGACTCTAAGAAAATTCTAAAATAGAGTTTCTTCCCGATAAAAATCTAAGCCAACATTTTACAACTCAGAAGAAAATATATTTTATCCTCATTTCCATTTTTATTTCTTCGAAAATAAAGGAAGAAAAACACGAAAAAGAGCAACTAAGAAAACAAAAAAAAAACAAGAGATAGGGAAAAGGAACAACTCACCGTTGAGCAAGAAAGATACATTCTTTTTGGGATTTTAAATTTAAAAAAAAAAATTCTCTTTTTTTTTCGAAAGCAGTTAAATTTCCTCAATATGGTTTTAGAATGATTTTCTAAAATTTGATTATCCTAAGTGTCTTAATTCCAGATAACATCTAAAATTAATTAGTTATGATAATCCTATATTTAGGAAAGTGATTGTCTAACTAGTATAAGATAAGTGTAAGTCAAAAGTCTAGGTTACTACCGCTACCTATCATAAGTTTCTAGAATTGTGGCCAATAATCCTAAATTCATTATGATATTTCCCCGGCAACGGCGCCAAAAATCTGATGGGTTTCCGACCGATGTGCTAAATAGGTATTATTTTACCCTATTGATTATGATTAATTAAGGACTGTGATTGACTAATTGTCACATTTAGTCTATGGTGTCACTTAATCAGCCAGAACCTAAGGCAGAGTACCTATCGTGTAGCTAGTCTGTTGGAAAGTATCTACGATTTTATTAAATAATTATCGTACTCCCAGGGAAGTGGCAACGGCTTAGTAGTAACTAGCATTTTATCCTAACTCCTATCTTATGATCCAGTTATGCAATCTTCATCAAATACTTTGATGAGAGGGTGATTCATTCTCCACTAGGTTTCAGTCTCATTAATCCTAGAAGTGCTTTATAGATGAGTTCTGATTCTATGTTATACTGTTCCTATATGTTGATTGACCTATATTCGAGTATTTTAGATATATCTTAGCCTGGATTGCAACTATGTTCTGTGTCTAAAGGCGTACCACATCCGAGGTCTCTAATAAACCGCCCTACCTTAATGACGGCCCTACTCACGGTTCGGGATGAAGGCATCCATGAAAGCCCTATGTCACTTCGGGGATCATACCGCTTGCCTTAGCCGCCGGCATAATCGGACTCAGCTCGGCCCCTACCTAGACTACTTTAACAGGCAGGGTGTTCAACATGTTATTTTATCTAGCATGGCAGACACCAATACTAATTGATGTTTGTTAAACTAAACAGGTTATGATTAGACCGTGGTTAGGGATTGTCTATAACCCTAACTTTAGTTTAAAAGAGCACATTAAACATGCAGACATAGTGAATATTTAGCAGGTGGCTATTTCCGGAAAAACGTAACAACTTCAACATATAAAACAACTATTCATAAAAATCGTAATCTGATGTTCATAATAAGTATTTAGAGTAAAAACAATAACAACATATAAGAGAGGGGTATGGGGACTGATGCCATAAAGAAATCACCCTTTACGTAGTCTCACCGCAGAGCGTACTGCTGTATATGTCGTACTGCTTCCTCTAACTCTGCTCACCAGAACCTTCGGAGGACGCTTCCTCAGCCTAGTAACTGGGCTTTACCTTAATACCCAGCTTAAGCCCAGCCCTGTGGACTGACTCTTCGAACGCCTAGAGCCCTCTTAGGATCTCCTAACGAAATCCCGGGTATTCTATGAACACCGGAAACGAATCTATCTATAGAAACCTAAGATCTGAGACTATTTCTCAGAAACTAAAACAAAACACTAATAAGAAAGAAACTGAGATCCGAGTCTCTAAGTGAGTTGTGTACGAGAGAATTGTACACTAGACACCACTAAATGACTCAGATCGAGTGGAGAGGAATGAATTCAACTGCTGGAGGCCTGGGGTATTTATAGCAGCTTCCCGGAGTGAAAATCTCTAAAAAATTCGATGTGGGACAGCTTCTGGCGGCTCGGGACGCCCGTCCCTGGTGCTGGACGCCCGTCCCTCTGGCTTGGCTTGGTCGGGACGCCCGTCCCGGACCTTTGACCGAGTCAACATTTCCAAAAATTGCGTTTTTGCCCCAAAATTTGCTGTTTTCGTCTACTTTGCACCTGACACTTCCAAAATCATAAAAACTGTGAAATTAAGTGAATAATGCACAATCAAGATCAAATTGCCCTTGATTTCACCCAAATTCATACGTAAAAACATGCTAAAAAGGTGATACGATTTTCGCGTATCATATATATATATACATATAGATATATATATATATATATATATATATATATATATGTATAGATGCAAATTTTCCACACATTCTTCACTTTCCTCTCGGTCACTTTTATCCAACAATGTCAACCATCCACATTCCCTTTTTACCCTTGTCACAATAAGTCAATTCAAATAAATTCCCAAATAACAAATAATACAACTTATCCACATGTTGAGAAATTTATTCAATTAAATTGACTTTTAACCATAAATCCACTTTTTTAGGTAAAAAGAGAGAAAATATCAAATCAACACATTTTTATTCCATTTTCCAAATAAAGTCAATTAATTTCCGAATAAAATGTGGTAAATTAGATGTGAATAACTCTATTTTTCTAGAGTTATCAATATGTCGTATTGCTCACCCCGACTCTGCTCGCTAGAACCTTCTGAGGACGCTTCCTCAGCCTAGTAACTGGGCTTTACCTTAATACCCAGCTTAAGCCCAGTCCTGTGGACTGACTCTTCGAACGCCTAGAGCCCTCTTAGGATCTCCTAACGAAATCCCGGGTATTCTATGAATACCAGAAACGAACCTATCTATCGAACCCTAGGATCTGAGACTAATTCTCAGAAACTAAGAAAAACGAAAACAAAAAAAGGAAAGAAAGAAAACTTCTACTGAAATCTGAGTCTTCGAGTGAGTTGTGTACTAGAGAATTGTACACCGGAAACCACTAAATGACTCAGATCGAGTGGAGAGGGATGAATTCAACTACTAGAGGCCTGGGGTATTTATAGCAGCTTCCCGGGGTGATCTTTCATCAAAAATTCGATGTGGGACTTGATTTAGGGGTTCGGGACGCCCGTCCCGAATTGGGACGCCCGTCCTGGTCTGTTGACCAAGTCGGGACGCCCTTCCTGAGTCTTGGACACCCGTCCCGAGTCCTGGACGCCCGTCCCGGTGCTTTGACTGGGTCGGGACGCCCGTCCCGAATTCGGGACTCCCGTCTTGAGCCTTTGACCAAGTCAGCATTTCCAAAAATTGCATTTTTGCCCCAAAATTTGCTGTTTTCGTCTACTTTTCACCTGACACTTCCAAAATCATAAAAACTGTGAAATTAAGTAAATAATAAACAATTAAGATCAATTTACCCTCAATTTCACCCTAAATCATATATAAAAACATGCTAAAAAGGTGATACGATTTTCGCGTATCACCCTTGCAATGTTGAGCGCACGGTCATGCGTCTCAATCTAGTGCCATGCAATTAACTTGTCAACTAGACCCCTTCCGGTTTGAAAGCCAGATACTAGTTTGTTACATAACTTGGACAGTCGTAACCACAAGTTATTCCTAATCTGTTTAAGTAATTACATGAATAAACTAAGCATGCCCCATACAAGCATCAATAAGAAAAATAAGACACAAAACTCAACATTTTTATCATCATATTCCATATTAAGTTGCTCCACATGTTCATATCCAACTATGCTACAGCACCTTCAGGTTATAAATAGATATTCAATTGAAACGAATCATGAAAGACAAGGATCAACGTAATAGGAAAAACAGTCCCTATGGTCATAGCAAACATATAAATCCCAAAACAGTATTTAATTAATCCTTGAATCCATCTAACTATTCTCCATATTACAAAAAATAATTTCATAAAACAGTAGGCAAGTTGAAGAAATGGAAAGAGGGTTACTCGGGTTGGAGATCGTCCTACTGCTCCAAATCAGATTTAATCAAGATGCTGCTGCCTTTCGTTTCCTCCGAGTGATGCTGCTGCATTCGGTTCTGCCCAGCTTGCAAGAGTCCAGCAATGTCGCCCAGCCTTCTCAGGTATTTACCTCTCTAACTAGAGCTCTAAAGCACTCTAAAACAAATTACTCACTACCTAAATTCTAAGCTACCCGATACTAGATACAAACATACAAAAGCTACGGTACTTACAATATTTCTCCTCTTCTCCTCTCCAAACTTTTCTCTTCTGCTTTCTCCTCTATTTAAACATGTCTTTGATGCTCCAAAAATTCATTTGTTTACAGGTGTGTAGTGGACAGCTGTCCCTCTCTTCAAACATTACTTCCATTGCTTCTGCCCCAAAAATTGTACAGCTGCCGGTTTCCTTGATGACTCATGCTGCCAGCTGGGATGATTCTTGGGTATATATGTGTATATATATGTGTATATATATATATATATATATAACAAACTGCTGATTACATTTGTCTTCTTTTCCTCTTGAAAACCCGCGAGCATTATGCCTCAACTGACTGGAATTTCCAGTTGCTGCGTGTGTACGTATATATATACAAATATATATATATATTTAAAAGTTCCAGCACATCATTCTCTTTTGTCACTTTCCCTTTTTGTCTTCTTGTTTATTTGCCCGTCTTCATGCAGAATATATATATATATATATATATATATATATATAATTATATACATATTATAACATAAGTTCCCATTTTTCCCGTACACTTTCTCAATCGGGCAATCAACTTTAACCGGCCAATTCCTTTTCTACCCTTGATAAATTGGCTCATAAAAATCCCATTCTTTCAAAAGTGCTACAATCAAAGAAGGTCAGAATTTAGTTTAAATAATAGGTGGATTTTTATCGAATAAATCAAACGGGTACAATTAACTTTATAAAGGGAAAATGTGCAATTTATAGTAATTCAACCAAAATCAAGAGACAATTTCTATGAATCATGCTAGAAATGAGGCAAAATATGTGCAAATAACTCTACTATCGTAGAGTTATCACACCCCCAAACTTTAACTATTGATCGTCCTGGGCAATGCTGCAATAATGCAAAGGAGAGAAATGTGTTAATCAATCATCCAACAATCAGTTCAGTAGTATCTAGCTAACTTGGGACTTGCGATTTCAGATTTTAAAAAATTTTGAAATTCAAGTGGATATCAAGTTCTAATTTTTCAAATATCAAAATACTAACCAAATCAAGATCAGAAATCAATTTACTCTAGTGTGTGTGTATAGTATGTCCCCTATTTAATTCTTGTTCATGAATCAGCAAATGATAATCCCTAGATTCATTTGGCATAATTAAACTCCAATTCATCATACCTCTCTCCACTAATGTAGTAGTCTCAATAGCAAGGATCAAAGAGGTCTTACTCTGGTTGTATTGTTGGCTGAGGGTTAGGTGTGATACATTTGGGCGCACAGTAGGCTCAAACTCAGCCCCAAGCTGCCCTGAACACATTGAGCACAAACATTTCTTTCTATCTACCACAAATTGCATATTGTAATAGTCACGAAGTAATCAAGTAAATATAGAGCTTTGGTCTGTTTCTCTTCTCTTTTTTTTACTGATGCGATTTCGGTTGACGTGCTAAATAGGTGTTATTTTACCCTATGATGATTATGAATAATTAAGGACTGTGATTGACTAATTGTCACATTTAGTCTCTATGGTGTCACTTAATCAGCCAGAACCTAAGGCAGAGTACCTATCGTGTAGCTAGTCTGTTGGAAAGTATCTACGATTTTATTAAGTTAAATATCGTACTCCCAGGGAAGTGGCAACGGCTTAGTAGTAACTAGCCTGTATTCTTAACTCCTATCTTATGATCCAGTTATGCAATCTTCATCAAATACTTTGATGAGAGGGTGATTCATTCTCCACTGGGTTTAAGTCTAATTAATCCTAGAAGTGTTTTATAGATGAGTTCTGATTCTATGTTATACTGTTCCTATATGTTGATTGACCTAAATTCGAGTATTTTAGACATGTCTTAGCCTGGATGCAACTATGTTCTGTGTCTAAAGGCGTACCACATCCGAGGTTTCTAATAAACCGCCCTACCTTAATGACGGCCCTACTCACGGTTCGGGACGAAGGCATCCATGAAAGCCCTATGTCACTTCGGGGATCATACCGCTTGCCCTAGCCGCCGGCATAATCGGACTCGGCTCGGCTTCCCCTAGACTACTCTAACATGCAAGGTATTCAGCAGGTTATTTTATCTAGCATGGCAGACACCAATACTAATTGATGTCTGTTAAACTAAACAGGTTATGATTAGACCGTGGTTAGGAGTTGTCTATAACCCTAACTTTAGTTTAAAAGAGCACATTAAACATGCAGACATAGTGAATATTTAGCATGTGGCTATTTCCGGAAAAACATAATAACGTCAACATATAAAACAACTATTCATAAACATCGTAATCTCGTATTCATAATATGTATTTAGAACAAAACAATAACAACATATAAGAGAGGGACATGGGGACTGATGCCAAAAAGAAATCACCCTTTACGTAGTCTCGCCGACGGAGCGTACTGCTATATATGTCGTATTGTTCGCCCTGACTCTGCTCACCAGAACCTCGGAGGACGCTTCCTCAGCCTAGTAACTGGGCTTTACCTTAATACCCAGCTTAAGCCCAGCCCTGTGGACTGACTCTTCGAACTCCTAGAGCCCTCTTAGGATCTCCTAACGAAATCCCGGGTATTCTATGAATACCAGAAACGAACCTATCTATAGAAACCTAAGATCTGAGACTATTTCTCAGAAACTAAAACAAAACACTAATAAGAAAGAAAACTGAGATCCGAGTCTTTGAGTGAGTTGTGTACTAGAGAATTGTACACTGGACACCACAAAATGACTCAGATCGAGTGGAGAGGAATGAATTCAATTGCTGGAGGCCTAGGGTATTTATAGCAGCTTCCCGGAGTGAAAATCTCTGAAAAATTCGATGTGGGATAGCTTCTGGCGGCTCGAGACGCCCTTCCCGGATTGGGATGCCCGTCCCGGGTCCTGGACGCCCGTCCAGGTGCCTTGACTTGGTCGGGACGCCCGTCCCGACCCTTTGACCGGGTCAACATTTCCAAAAATTGCATTTTTGCCCCAAAATTTACTGTTTTCGTCTACTTTTCACCTGACACTTCCAAAATCATAAAAACTGTGAAATTAAGTGAATAATGAACAATCAAGATCAAATTACCCTCTATTTCACCCAAATTCATACATAAAAACATGCGAAAATGTGATACGATTTTCGCGTATCAGATAACCCCACACTTAGCTTTTTGCTTGTCCTCAAGCAAAGTCTACCTGAAGTTACTTAAATTCCTAGTCATGTTTTTATTCCAAAAATTCTTCAGACCAGTCTTAATACAGGTCTGTCTGGTTAGGTTGCTATGACAAGGTCTCAAATGTCTCTAGTAGCTTGTTATGATCAGGCAGAAAACAAATCAACAACTAGGTTGAACTTTTTACCTTAGTCACAGGGTCTTCCTGATGTGTAGTGTGTGTACTAGTCCAGACCAGATAGTCAACACAATGTACTCTTGTCTTAACTACTACCAGATAACACTTCGACCTATCGCTAGACATATTAACAACAGACAACGTTTTGAGTTCTAAGCTTTGGTGATCAGATTTTTAATGTTTTAGCATTTAGTTATTTTATAGATTCAGAGTATTTTGAGTCTGCTTAGAACACGTCAACTTCAACTACCCATGTAGCGAGTCCCACTCCGATGACTGCCAGATCTACATGACCTTAGGGCATCAGGCTTTAAGTTCCCCGAAGGAGTGGTGCTCGAGTAGCGAAGGCCGCTGGCAAACTACCCTCATTTGACTAACTTTCATTAATTTCTTTTCACTTCTAGCTCAGAGTCTCATCTAGTCATTCTAACTGCCAATATCTCCACAACTGGTCTAATTTTATCTAGTTAAGTCTCGAACAGGTAATTGGTTGAGGTCTCCAATCCAGACAAAGTTGTGCTCAGTTATCAAGAATTCCCTATTCCTAATCAATTAGTCCAAGATAGCTATCAATTATCTCCTACTAACCATAACATACTACCTACATATCATAGACATAAGCAATTGTTTAACCAAGCATACTGCATTTAGACGTCTGAAAGACGGAAAAATTTTGAAAATTGTTTTTTGGAAGGGTGTAAAAGTACGTGAAAACAAGCAAAATCATGCGAAAAATTTTTGCACTCTGCTACAGTGCACCAAAAATCTGATGCGATTCCGGTTGACGTGCTAAATAGGTGTTATTTTACCCTATGTTGATTATGAATAATTAAGGACTGTGATTGACTAATTGTCACATTTAGTCTCTATGGTGTCACTTAATCAGCCAGAACCTAAGGCAGAGTACCTATCGTGTAGCTAGTCTGTTGGAAAGTATCTACGATTTTATTAAGTTAAATATCGTACTCCCAGGGAAGTGGCAACGGCTTAGTAGTAACTAGCCTGTATTCTTAACTCCTATCTTATGATCCAGTTATGCAATCTTCATCAACTACTTTGATGAGAGGGTGATTCATTCTCCACTGGGTTTAAGTCTAATTAATCCTAGAAGTGTTTTATAGATGAGTTCTGATTCTATGTTATACTGTTCCTATATGTTGATTGACCTAAATTCGAGTATTCTAGACATGTCTTAGCCTGGATTGTAACTATGTTCTGTGT
Source organism: Asclepias syriaca (assembly GCA_027405835.1). Classification (NCBI taxonomy): domain Eukaryota; kingdom Viridiplantae; phylum Streptophyta; class Magnoliopsida; order Gentianales; family Apocynaceae; genus Asclepias; species Asclepias syriaca. Next base: position 13,460,745 of record CM049928.1, on the reverse strand, counting down.
CTAAAGGCGTACCACATCCGAGGTTTCTAATAAACCACCCAACCTTAATGACGGCCCTACTCACGGTTCGGGACGAAGGCATCCATGAAAGCCCTATGTCACTTCGGGGATCATACCGCTTGCCCTAGCCGCCGGCATAATCGGACTCGGCTCGGCTTCCCCTAGACTACTCTAACATGCAAGGTGTTCAGCAGGTTATTTTATCTAGCATGGCAGCCACCAATACTAATTGATGTCTGTTAAACTAAACAGGTTATGATTAGACCGTGGTTAGGAGTTGTCTATAACCCTAACTTTAGTTTAAAAGAGCACATTAAACATGCAGACATAGTGAATATTTAGCAGGTGGCTATTTCCGGAAAAACATAATAACGTCAACATATAAAACAACTATTCATAAAACATCGTAATCTCGTATTCATAATATGTATTTAGAACAAAACAATAACAACATATAAGAGAGGGACATGGGGACTGCTGCCATAAAGAAATCACCCTTTACGTAGTCTCGCCGACGGAGCGTACTACTGTATATGTCTTATTGCTCGCCCTGACTCTGCTCACCAGAAACTTCGGAGGACGCTTCCTCAGCCTAGTAACTGGGCTTTACCTTAATACCCAGCTTAAGCCCAGCCCTGTGGACTGACTCTTCGAACGCCTAGAGCCCTCTTAGGATCTCCTAACGAAATCCCGGGTATTCTATGAATACCAGAAACGAACCTATCTATAGAAACCTAAGATCTGAGACTATTTCTCATAAACAAAAACAAAACACTAATAAGAAAGAAAACTGAGATCCGAGTCTCTGAGTGAGTTGTGTACTAGAGAATTGTACACTGGACACCACTAAATGACTCAGATCGAGTGGAGAGGAATGAATTCAACTGCTGGAGGCCTGGGGTATTTATAGCAGCTTCCCGGAGTGAAAATCTTTGAAAAATTTGATGTGGGACAGCTTCTGGCGGCTCGGGACGCCCGTCCAGGTGCCTTGACTTGGTCGGGACGCCCGTCCCGACCCTTTGACCGGGTCAACATTTCCAAAAATTGCGTTTTTGCCCCAAAATTTGCTGTTTTCGTCTACTTTTCACCTGACACTTCCAAAATCATAAAAACTGTGAAATTACGTGAATAAAGAACAATCAAGATCAAATTACCCTCGATTTCACCCAAATTCATATATAAAAACATGCTAAAAATGTGATACGATTTTCGCGTATCAAATAACCTACACTTAGCTTTTTGCTTGTCCTCAAGCAAAGTCTACCTGAAGTTACTTAAATTCCTAGTCATGTTTTTATTCCAAAAATTCTTCAGACCAGTCTTAATACAAGTCTGTCTGGTTAGGTTGCTATGACAAGGTCTCAAATATCTCTAGTAGCTTGTTATGATCAGGCAGAAAACAAATCAACAACTAGGTTGAACTTTTTACCTTAGTCACAGGGTCTTCCTGATGTGTAGTGTGTGTACTAGTCCAGACCAGATAGTCAACACAATGTACTCTTGTCTTAACTACTACCAGATAACACTTCGACCTATCGCTAGACATATTAACAACAGACAACTTTTTGAGTTCTAAGCTTTGGTGATCAGATTTTTAATGTTTTAGCATTTAGTTATTTTATAGATTCAGAGTATTTTGAGTCTGCTTAGAACACGTCAACTTCAACTACCCATGTAGCGAGTCCTACTCCGATGACTCCCAGACCTACATGACCTTAGGGCATCAGGCTTTAAGTTCCCCGAAGGAGTGGTGCTCGAGTAGCGAAGGCCGCTAGCAAACTACCCTCATTTGATTAACTTTCTTTAATTTCTTTTCACTTCTAGCTCAGAGTCTCATCTAGTCATTCTAACTGCCAATATCTCCACAACTGGTCTAATTTTATCTAGTTAAGTCTCGAACAGGTAATTGGTTGAGGTCTCTAATCCAGACAAAGTTGTGCTCAGTTATCAGGAATTCCCTATTCCTAATCAATTAGTCCAAGATAGCTATCAATTATCTCCTACTAACCATAACATACTACCTACATATCATAGACATAAGCAATTGTTTAACCAAGCATACTGCATTTAGACGTCTGAAAGACGGAAAAATTTTGAAAATTGTTTTTTTTGGAAGGGTGTGAAAGTACGTGAAAACAAGCAAAATCATGCGAAAAAATTTTGCACTCTGCTACAGTGCACCGTGTACTGCTACCCCACACTTAAGTCTGGCACTGTCCTCAGTGTTCATGCATATCTAGCTACCCCACACTTATTTGAAAACAAGGAGAAATGAAAACAAAATAGAAAACTCTTACTCCACACTTATTTGACTAACTAAGGGTAAGAGAGAAAATAAAACAACCAACAAAACAAGACACAAAAATGAAGAAAATAAAAGTAAAGGATCATGAAGATAAGAAAAACTCCCTTCATGTCGCGAGCAGAAGGGTCTTCTCTGATCTGTCAATTGGCTCTTCACCTTAGCCATGTGCTATTGCTGAGGTGTTCTTGACTCTGCAAGCTCTAGATATTGGAACGGATGACGTCAGCTCCGATCCTTCATTGTCGAGTTCTAGGTAGTGGCATATCCATTTGATGAATGACTCAAGCCCCAAGGACTGTTTCCTCGAATCATCTGCAAAGTTTCTCGTAATCGTAGCAACGTGTCCAGAAGGAACGTGTCTAGGAATGAGATTTCTTTGGATTGGTGTGCCTACCTGCCAATGTTAGTGAAGGTATGGCATGGAAGTCTTGAATGGAAGAAAAGATACCTGAAGTTTTGGCGAAGCTGTGGTGGTAGGGGGCTCCAGTTGTGTAGATCTAGGCCCACGTATTTGAGACTTCCTCGGGGAAGTTTCTCACAGCTGATTGTATGCAGGGAATGCAAGCTCCTCCATTGCTATGCTCCCGATACAATGCCAAATTCCTCTATATCCTTCGACCGTTCAATACCACTTGGTAGATCACTTGCTTGCACTGGTCTGGCTTTGATTGTTGCCAGTGTCTCATCTGTTGATTCTGCGGGTAGGGTTTTGCTGTGGTGGTGTCTTCTGAAAATTTCCAGCTTCCGAATTACGCCTCAGCTAAATCCCGTATGATTCCTCTAGCGGGGATTGTATGCATTTCCCATTGGAGCAGCATTCTGCAGTAACCTACTCCTACCTCTTTTGGAATGGTCAGTCATTCCCATAGCAATCCCTGCTAAAGTGTGGTACTTAGCAGACTTCACAGATTTGATACACAGGCTGAACATTTCTTCCTAAAACATTGGCACTCTGAATCTGGAAAACAACTAGAATCTGCACATGACTTTAACATCATTAGTAGGTAATGCCTGTGGTTCAGGCTATTTTCGAAAAGTGTTCCACGACTACTATGATGTAATTATGTTCAAAGGAAGAAAGAGAAAAGGATTCGAAATACCCCTGATATCAAAGGTTGCAACATTCTGTGTACGTTGCCGGGGTAGACGATCTCTGGAAGATGTGTTACCTGTTATTTGGCAAGCATCGCAGGACTGTATCAGAGATACAAAAGTCCTTGAATATGGTGGGTCAACAAGATCCTGCTTTCAACACTTTCCGGACAGTGTTGATAGCAGTCAATTGGTCTCTTGTAGATTCTTTAGGGCAATGCTCCAAACTCTTGTGTCCTTCGTCTTCTGAGATACGTCTTCTGATCACTTACCCTACAATGATTCAAAATAGAAAAACGGATCTCCCTAGTAGTAACATTCCAAATCAACAAAGAATTTCTTCTTTTGTTGATAAGTCATATTACTTGGGAATAATTAGCAACTAGATAATTAGTAATATCAGTAAACTACGGAGGAGAATCATTATTCATAGCAAATAATTTCTCATTCAGAAGTTTATCAGATACTACTGTCTCGTCAATAGCTTCTAACTCGAGGTTTTCTAATCTAGACCAAAGGTTTGCTTTCTAGATTTTTAGCCCTTTTTCTTATCCCGTCTTTCTATATCAAATTCAATAGAACTTAACTAATCAATCTTGGTTCATCATTAGTTTTATTGAACAGATATCTTAGAGTAAAGTAATCAGTGTATACTATTGTTTAGACTAGGCATGGCATGAATGTATCATAGGCGTATGCAATAACTAGTAATTCCTTTTCAGTGGTGGTAAGGTTCTACTAGGCATCAATAAAAGGTCTTACTTGCATAGTGTATAATATGAAGTTCTAATCATGCCTATTTCCTAAAACAATCATTACTACATGGTCACTAGCATCACATATTAATTCACAAAGCAAATTCCAATTAGGTGATGTCATAATGGGTGCAGTAATTCCTTTTGGTTTAAACAATCTCATGCATTTATCATCAAACAAAAGGAACATCCTTTCTCATTAGAATACTCAGAGGTTTGTCTATCAAAGAAAATTTTATTTCATGATTCTGTCTAATAGACTAAGCAAGACCTAAGAAAATTCCACAATGATATTTCTTCCAGATTAAAACCTGAGCCAAAAATTGACAACTCAGAAAAATATTCTATCCTCATTTCCATTTTTATTTTTTTCGAAATTAAGTAATAGGGAAAAAAACGAAAAAGAGAAACAAATGTACGAAAAAAAAACAACTAAGAAAGAACAAGAGATAGGGAAGAAGAACAACTTACCATTGAGCAAGAAAAATACATTCTTTTTTGGATTTTTAGATTTTAACATTTTTTTTCTTTTTAATATTTCGAAAGCAATTAAATTCCCTCAATATGGTTTTAGAATGATTTTCTAAAATTTGATTATCCTAAGTGTCTTAATTCCAGATAACATCTAAAATTAATTAGTTATGATAATCCTATATTTCGGAAACTGATTGTCTAACTAGTATAAGAGAAGTGTTGGGTTAAGGTCTAGGTTACTACCGTTACCTATCATAAGTCTCTAGAATTTTGATCAGGAATACTAAATTCATTATGATATTTCCTCGGCAACGGCGCCAAAAATCTGATGCGATTCCGGTTGACGTGCTAAATAGGTGTTATTTTACCCTATGTTGATTATGAATAATTAAGGACTGTGATTGACTAATTGTCACATTTAGTCTCTATGGTGTCACTTAATCAGCCAGAACTTAAGGCAGAGTACCTATCGTGTAGCTAGTCTGTTGGAAAGTATCTACGATTTTATTAAGTTAAATATCGTACTCCCAGGGAAGTGGCAACGGCTTAGTAGTAACTAGCCTGTATTCTTAACTCCTATCTTATGATCCAGTTATGCAATCTGCATCAAATACTTTGATGAGAGGGTGATTCATTCTCCACTGGGTTTAAGTCTAATTAATCCTAGAAGTGTTTTATAGATGAGTTCTGATTCTATGTTATACTGTTCCTATATGTTGATTGACCTAAATTCGAGTATTCTAGACATGTCTTAGCCTGGATTGCAACTATGTTCTGTATCTAAAGGCGTACCACATCCGAGGTTTCTAATAAACCGCCCTACCTTAATGACGGCCCTACTCACGGTTCGGGACGAAGGCATCCATGAAAGCCCTATGTCACTTCGGGGATCATACCGCTTGCCCTAGCCGCCGGCATAATCGGACTCGGCTCGGCTTCCCCTAGACTACTCTAACATGCAAGGTGTTCAGCAGGTTATTTTATCTAGCATGGAAGACACCAATACTAATTGATGTCTGTTAAACTAAACAGGTTATGATTAGACCGTGGTTAGGAGTTGTCTATAACCCTAACTTTAGTTTAAAAGAGCACATTAAACATGCAGACATAGTGAATATTTAGCAGGTGGCTATTTTCGAAAAAACATAATAACGTCAACATATAAAACAACTATTCATAAACATCGTAATCTCGTATTCATAATATGTATTTAGAACAAAACAATAACAACATATAAGAGAGGGACATGGGGATTGATGCCATAAAGAAATCACCCTTTACGTAGTCTTGCCGACGGAGCGTACTGCTGTATATGTCGTATTGCTCGCCCTGACTCTGCTCACCAGAACCTTCGGAGGACGCTTCCTCAGCCTAGTAACTGGGCTTTACCTTAATACCCAGCTTAAGCCCAGCCCTGTGGACTGACTCTTCGAAAGCCTAGAGCCCTCTTAGGATCTCCTAACGAAATCCCGGGTATTCTATGAATACCAGAAACGAACCTATCTATAGAAACCTAAGATTTGAGACTATTTCTCAGAAACTAAAACAAAACACTAATAAGAAAGAAAACTGAGATCCGAGTCTTTGAGTGAGTTGTGTACTAGAGAATTGTACACTGGACACCACTAAATGACTCAGATCGAGTGGAGAGGAATGAATTCAACTGCTGGAGGCCTGGGGTATTTATAGCAGCTTCCCGGAGTGAAAATCTCTGAAAAATTCGATGTGGGACAGCTTCTGGTGGCTCGGGACGCCCATCCCGGATTGGGACGCCCGTCCCGACCCTTTGACCGGGTCAACATTTCCAAAAATTGCGTTTTTGCCCCAAAATTTGCTGTTTTCGTCTACTTTTCACCTGACACTTCCAAAATCATAAAAACTGTGAAATTAAGTGAATAATGAACAATCAAGATCAAATTACCCTCGATTTCACCCAAATTCATACATAAAAACATGCTAAAAATGTGATACGATTTTCGCGTATCATTTACACTCTCGAGTACTGAGAGTTCTCTTTTTTTTGTACACAAAATTTCAAAAATGTTTTTTTACACACAACTGCCACAGATTCAAAATGCTGCAGCAACCTTAGTGCAGCCGCAGCACCAATGCTGCAGCGATGTCAATGCTGCAGCATCCCTACTTTTTATGTCACCTTCCTATCACACCCCCAAACTTAGTGTTCCAGGCAGATTGAGATAGAGTCAACGGGTGTCAAAGAAAAGATATACACAAATATTTGGAAACAATGGCTAGTTTAACTGATTTTTGAAAGAAAACAGCTCAACTTGGCTAACTAGGGAAATAAAATGCAGTAGGGTAAGCTAGAAAGGCTCAATCGTTTTCAAAAAACATGCCTTAATCATTTCATTGCTATTGATTCTACTAGGATTTTGCCTCAAAAGATATCACAAATGAGTCTAAAAATTCTAATTCTTCATACCACAGCTAATTCTTGTTATGAACAAAAAAAATTGTCTAGGTTAAGACTATTGTGCAAAAAACTGTTTGGAGTAAAATGAATTATCACCCAATATCAGTTAATATCTATATATTAAAAAAACGGTACTTGTCATACAAGAATTTGCGTTTTAAGTTAAAGAAATCATCATCAATTGCAATCCCAAAGTTACAACCAATTAATCACTAGATGAAAAATCACAACACTTTCCATTGCAATCATCTAACAGTAAAGCATTCATTCATTTAAGAAGGAAATGACAGCAGAATAGCAAAAAGCATCATCTATCATCATTAGATAAAAGTAAACATTCATCTATTCATCATTAGATAAAAGTAAACATTCATCCATCATCCATCATAAAAAATAAGCATTTATCCATCATTCATCATCAAAATAAGCATTCATCCATCCAGCAAGAGGGTACCCTCCCCCAAACTTAAGAGGGAGCAATGTCCTCATTGCAGCAGGCAAAAAAGAATATATCATCCAGCATTCACACATAACAAGGTCAAGCCTTAACATCAAGTCAATATAAAAGTAATACAAGTACTTAGGACCAAAGAAATAGTATATCAAAGAGAGAAGGGAAGAGAAATAGAACCACTCCCGAAGTGCAGGGAGGGTTGCTATATGTCCTCATCGCTTCCCATAGTGCGGTCATCTGGCAGAAGTTGGTTTGGAAATGTAGGCCACGGTTCACCAGTTTGTTACCTCGGTACTGGCAAGGAGCGAAAGATAGCTGCATCGCGGTCTCGAACATACCGCCAGTACAATTGCTGCTGTGCATATAGCTGCTGCACATCAATTGCTGGAGCATCGGAGGTTGTGGGGGACTGTGGGATAGTTGGTCTGCGGGCTGATTATGTCTGAGAGCTAGTCCTGGAGGGTTTTGCTGAGGTCGCGGGCAGAATCCTACTCAAGTCATGGGCAGATATTGTGCCTTGGGAGTATAAGTCCCCATCATCTATGGCCACCATAACTCCGGAGGCTCTGCAAAGCAAACAAATGAGCGTTGGGAAGTACATTTCCCCAATCTTTCGGTTAGCATAGGCTCTGATCTGGTCACAGATAATCTTGCCCACGTTGATGGTCTTTCCTTTGATAATGCAGGATAGCAGCAGTATCCTTTCCACGTTGAGGGTGGATGTGTGTGCGGTAGGCATTAATGAGTGGCGTATGAAGTAGAACCAGACCTTGGCTTTGTCGGTCAGGAACTCTTGGCGGCAAGTCTTGTTCCCGTGCTGGGAACAAGTCCATTGGGTCCCTGGAACAGTAACATCCTTCAATACTTGGTCCCGGACTTCATCAGTGAGGTTTAAAGATAAAGAGTGGTAGTCATCTGCGTCATTGTTGAAATCCTGAAGATCAAACAGCTGGTTGATAATCTTTGGGTTTAAAGGAATCTGACGTTCCCTGACAAAGACAGAATAAACGTTGTTAGGCCAGAGGTTTGAATAAAATTCACGAACAATAGAGATGTCCAGCTGAATTCTTTGATTGCTGAATTTGTTCCAGCCTAAGGTTTGAATCATGTTTCTGCATCCTGTGGGAAGAGGATAAGGATCCTCTCCAATTGAAATGAATCCCAGATCTGCTAGAAATTTCTTATAGCTGTAGGTTTCTTGAAATCTTGTCTCAGCATCCAAAGAAGCAAACTTTGCCTTAGTACATTTCCTTGCGACTTGTTTCACCCTGGGCATCTAAAACATGTGCAAACGTTAGAGCTAAGTGTTGCAACATTGCCAAACACATGATTGGTCCGCAATAGTTCATGCATTAGCTCACACATAGATCCAACAATTAAGCACTGAACATCACAGAATCATGCAGAAGTCAGTGTGCTTTTAACAGTTAAACAGTATGCATTATGCTGTTAATAGGCTCTCATGGATAAAATAGAATAAAGGGAATCAATCTAATGCAGTATGTCATCAATAAAATTGCTGCAGCATTGATGTTGCTGCAACATTTCGAGTGCTGCAAGAGAACAATATGTTGTGCACAGATATTTGGCAGATTACCTAGTGTCATATATAAGAAAGCATGATGTATTCAACAAATACACATAAGACACTAACTAGATGTAAGCAGATATAGAGAAAACCATACAGTGTTAAAATTTAATCACAAACTGAATGTGGCAGTAAGCATATTTATAGATAACAGTTTGTTGTCATAGTGAAACTTAGACTTTGAAACTAGCAGTAGGAATGTATAGAGAAAACAATATGTTTTCAACATTTAAACACAAACTGAAAATGTCAGTAAGCAGATATATAGAAAACAGTTTGTGATGCGTTCCGACTGATATACTAAAATAGGTGTTATTTTACCCTATATTGATTATGAGTAATTAAGGACTTAGACTGACTAATTGTCACATTTAGTCTCTATGCTGTCACTTAATCAATCAGAAACTAAGGCAGAGTACCTATCGTGTAGCTAGTCTGTTGGAAAGTATCTACGATTTTAATTAAATCAATTATCGTATTCCCAGGGAAGTGGTAACGACTTAGTAGTAACTATCCTCTTACCCTAACTCTTATCTTATGATCCAGTTATGCAATCATTCATCAAAATCTTTGATGAGAGGGTGATTCATTCTCCACTAGGTTTAAGTCTATTTAAGCCTAAAAAGTGTTTTACAGATAATGTTCTGATTCTATGTTATACTGTTCCTACATGTTGATTGACCTATCTTCGAGTATTTTAGATATATCTTGGTCTAGATTGCAATTATGTACTGAGTCTAAAGGTGTACCACATCTGAGTTACTTGATAAACCGCCCTACCTTAATGACGGCCCTACTCAAGGTTCGAGCTAAAGGCATCCATGAAAGTCCTATGTCACTTAGGAGATCATGTCGCTCGCCCTAACCCATGTTGATCTATACATTAATAAACACACAAACTCAGTCCACTTAGAATACATTAATAAACATGTTGATCTATAGATTATTTCATCTAATATGGCAGATATTAATGCTTCCCGGCGGGGAAGTCCTAAATTAATGCCTGTTAAACTAAACAGGTTATGATTAGACCGTGGTTAGGAGTTATCTATAACCATTCATCTAGTTTAAAAGAAACTACAGTAGACATGCAGTCATAATGATAGTTAAGCTGGTGACCATTTCCGGAAAAATATAAATAACTCAACATGCATAACACATATTCATATGATCGTAGTTCAATATTCATAATACATATTTGGACGAACACAGTACAGACATATAAAGAGAGGGACAAGGGGACCGATGCCATAAAGTATTCACCCTTTACGTAGTCTGTTGATGGAGCAACTGCTTGTATATGTTGGACTGCTCGACCCGACTCTGCTCTATAGAACCTTCGGAGGACGCTTCCTCAGCCTAGTAGCTGTACTTTACCTTAATACCCAGCTTAAGCACAACCCTGTTGACTGACTCTTCGAACTCCTAGTGCCCTCTTAGGATCTCTTAACGAAATCCCGGGTATTCTATGAATACCGAAAATGAACCTATCTAGTCGTATTCTTAGATCTGAGATAGACTCTCAGAAACGAAGAACACGAGATACTCTCTAAAAATATAAATAAACCTATACTAAAAACTTGAGAACACTAAGTGACTTGTATACTATGGAAAATTGTATACTTGAAGTCACTAAATGACTCAAATCGAGTGGAGAGGAATGATTTCAACTGAGGAATGCCTGGGGTATTTATAGTAGGGGAACTGGGTGAATTTCTCTCAAAAATTCGATGCGGGACTTTGACCAGGCACTCGGGATGCCCGTCCTGGCCTGTTGACCAGGTTAGGACGGCGGTCCCAAGTCCTGGACGCCCGTCCTGGTCTATTGACCAGGTCAGGACGCCCATCCTGGTCTATTGACTAGGTCAGGACGCCCGTCCTGGGTTCTGGACGCCCATCCCGACTTCTTAACTTCTGAAAATCACATTTTTGCCCCGAAATTTGCTATTTTCTTTACTTTTCACCTGACACTTCCAAAATCACAAAAACTGTGAAATCAAGTTAATAACAGTCAATTGATAACGATTTAACACCGATTTTGCCCTAAATTGTGCCTAAAAACATGCTAAAAAGTGATATGATTTATGCATATCATATAACCCCACACTTAGATTTTTGCTTGTCCTCAAGTAAAGTCTACCTGAAGTTAGTGATTTTAAATCATAGGTGCAGTCACTTAAAATTTCTAGCCATGTTTTTACTCCAAAATTTATTACTAAATCAGATAGTTCACAACACAAGTCTGACTGGTTGAGTTGCTATGACAAGGTCTCAAATGTCTCTAGTAGATTATCATGGTCAAGCAAGGTTAACAACTTAATAACTAGATTGAACTCTTCTCTCAGTCACAAGGTCTTCCTGATGTGTAGTGTGTGTACTAGTCCAGACTAGATTGTCAACACAATATACTCTCATCTCGACTCTTACCAGATAATACTTCGACCCGTCACTGGACATACCAGCAACAAACAACCTTCTAAGTTCTGAACTTTGGTGACAAGATTTTCAATTAAGCATTTATTGATTTTTCTTTTATTGATTTTTCAGGGTATTTTGTGTCTGCTTTCACACGTCAACTTTAACTACCCATGTAGCGAGTCCCACTCCGATGACTCCCAGACCTACACGACCTTAGGGCATCAGGCTTTAAGTTCCCCTAAGGAGTGGTGCTCGAGTAGCAAAGGCCGCTTGCAAACTACCCTATTTAGTTAACTCTCTTTTTCTTTTCACTTTCAGCTTAGAGTGTCATCTAGTCATTTTGATTGCCAATACATCCTCAACTGGTCTAATCTTATCTAGTTATGTTCTGAAAAGGTATTTGGTTGAGGTCTCTAATCCAAACTAAGTTGTGCTCAAGTATCAGGAATTCCCTATTTCTAATCGATAAATTCAAGAAAGTTATCACGTTGTCTCCTACTGATCATAATATTCTATATACATATCATAGACAACAGCAATTCTTTACCAATCATAAATGCATTTTGAAATCTGAAAGACTGAAAATTTTTGAAAAACAAATTTTGGAAGGGCGTAATTCTAGTGAAAATACGGGGAAAACATGCAAAAATTTCTACTACAGTGCACTGTGTACTACTACCCCACACTTAAGTTTAACACTATCCTCAGTGTTCATGCATATCTAAATTACCCCACACTTATTTGAAAACAAGAAGAAATAAAAACAAAATAGAAACTTCTTACCCCACACTTATTTGACTAACTAAGGGGAAGAGAGAAAATAAAACAACAAAAGAAATAACAAAACAAGAAGGTAATAGAAATAACAAAACAGAACACAAAATGAAGATAAAAATTAAAAGAACACAAAATGAAGATAAAAATTAAAAGAACACAAAATAAAAGTAGAGGAAGATGAGGATTAGAAAAACTCCCTTATTGTCTCGAGCAGAAGGGTTTTCTCTGAGCTGTCAATTGGCTCTTCACCTTAGCCACGTGCTATTGCTGAGGCGCTCTTGACTCTGTAAGCTCTAAATACTGGAATGGATGATGTCAGCTCTGATCCTTCATTGTCGAGCTCCAGGTAGTGACCTATCCGTTTGATGAATGGCTCGAGTCCCACGGACTGCATCCTCGAATCATTTGTAAGGTTTCTCACAATCATAGCAACGTGTCTAGGAATGAGACTTCTTTGGATTAGTGTGCCTACTGCCAATGTCAGTGAAGGTATTGCATGCAAGTTTTGAATGGCAGAAAAGATACCCGAAGCTTTGGCGAAGCCGTGGTGGTAGGAGGCTCCAGTGGTGTAGATCTGGGCCCAAGTATTTGAGACTTCCTCGGGGAAGTTTCTCACATCTGATTGGTATGCAGGGGGTGCAAGCTCCTCCATTGCTATGCTCCTGATACAACCCCAAATTCCTCTATATCCCTCGACCGTTCAATACCACTTGGTAGATCACTTGCTTGCACTGGTTTGGCTTTAATTGTTGCCTGTTTACTTTTTGAGAAGTGTCGTCTTAATCCATTATAACACATGCTCTGTATGGCGACACTTCTATAACAGTAAACGGGTTTGACCAATAATAGTATCTCATCTGTTGATTCTGCGGGTAGGAACTTTGTTGTGGTGGTATCTTCTGGAAGTTTTCAGCTTCAGAATTATTCCTTAGCTAAATCCCATATGATTTCTCCAGCTGGGATTGTATGAGTTTCCGATTGGAGCAGCATTTTGCAGTAACCTACTCCTACCTCTTTTTGGAATGGTCCGTATTTCATTCCCATAGCAATCCCTGCTAAAGTGTGGTATTTGGCAAACTTCACAGATTTGATACATAGGCACATCTAAATCTAGAAAATAGTTTCTCACAGAATATACACATGACTTTAACATCATTAGTAGGTAATGCCTATGGTTCAGGCCATTTTGAAAGTGTTCTACAGCTACTATGATGTTCTTGTTGCCAAAAGGAAGAAAGAAAAAAAAGATTCAATAAATACCCAGATATCAAAAGATTGCATCACTTTGTGTACCTTGCTGACGATCTCTGAAGGATGTGTTACCTGTTATTTGACAAGCATCGCAGGACTGTATCAAGGATACAGAATTCTTGAATATTGTGGACCAATAAGATCCTGCTTTCAACACTTTCCGAACAGTGTTGATAGCAGTCAATTGGTCTCCCATAAAATATTTTATGGCAATGCTCCAGAATCTTGTGGTCTTCGCCTTCCGAGACACATCTTCTGATCAATTACTCTGCCATAATTCAAAATAGAAAAACGGATCTCCCTAGTAGTAATATTCCAAATCAACAAAGAATTTCTTCTTTTGTTGATAAGTCATATCACTTGGGAATAATTAGCAACTAGATAATTAGTAAAATCGGTAAACCACGGAGGAGATTCATTACTCATAGCAAACAATGAAAATAAATTCTCATTCAGAAATTTATCAGATACTACTGTCTCGTCAATAGCCTCTAACTTGGGGTTTTCTAATCTAGACCAGTGCTTTGCTTTGTAGATTTTCAGCCCTTTTTCTTTATCCCGTCTTTCTATATCAAATTCAATAAAACTCAATTAATCAATCTTGGTTCAACATCAGTTTTATTGAACATATATCTCAGAGTAGAGTAATCAGGGTATAATATTGTCTAGACTAGGTATGATATGAATAATGTCTAATCATGCCTTTGTCCTAAACAATTCTTACTGCATAATTACTAACATCAATTCAAAAAGTAATTTCCAATCAAGTGATGTCAGAATGGGTGCAGTAATAACTAGTTCCTTTAATTTGTTCAACAAGATATCATGCAATTATCAGCAAAAACAAAAGGAACATCCTTTCTCAATAGAATATTCAAAGGTCTGGCTATTAAGGAAAAATCATTTCATAACTCGTCCTAATAAAGTCGGCATGACTCTAAGAAAATTCTAAAATGGAATTTCTTCCCAATAAAAATCAAAGCCAAAATTTTACAACTCAGAAGAAAATATTTTTCTCCTCACTTTCATATTTTTGTTTTTTGAAATTAAATAATAAAAAAAACAAACAAACAGGAAAACTGTAAACATGAAAATTTTATTTCTTTTATCTTCTGGAAAATAATATTTTTCAGAAACTTTTATAGAAGAAAAGAAAAGAAAAGATTAAAAAAAACATTTTTAAATTTTTAAATTTTTAAATTTTTAAAATTTTAAATTTTTAAATTTTTAAATTTTTAAAATTTTAAATTTTTAAATTTTTAAAATTTAAAATTTTTAAAATTTTTGATTTTTTTTTTCAAAAGTAATGTAAATTTCCTTAATACGGTTTTAGAATAATTTTCTAAAATTTGATTATCCTAAATGTCTTAATTTCAGATAATATCTAAAATTAATTAGTTATGATAACCCTATATTTCGGAAACTGATTGTCTAACTAGCATAAAATAAGTGTTGGGTCTAAGGTATAGATTACTACCGTTACCTATCATAAACTTCTAGAATTGTGGCCAACAATCCTAAATTCATTATGATATTTCCCCGGCAACGGTGCCAAAAATCTGATGCGTTCCGACTGATATACTAAAATAAGTGTTATTTTACCCTATGTTGATTATGAGTAATTAAGGACTTAGACTGACTAATTGTCACATTTAGTCTCTATGCTGTCACTTAATCAATCAGAACCTAAGGCAGAGTACCTATCGTGTAGCTAGTCTGTTGGAAAGTATCTACGATTTTAATTAAATCAATTATCGTATTCCCAGGGAAGTGGTAACAGCTTAGTAGTAACTATCCTCTTTCCCTAACTCTTATCTTATGATCCAGTTATGCAATCATTCATCAAAATCCTTGATGAGAGGGTGATTCATTCTCCACTAGGTTTAAGTCTATTTAAGCCTAAAAAGTGTTTTACAAATAATGTTCTGATTCTATGTTATACTGTTCCTACATGTTGATTGACCTATCTTCGAGTATTTTAGATATATCTCGGTCTAGATTGCAATTATGTACTGAGTCTAAAGGTGTACCACATCTGAGTTACCTGATAAACCGCCCTACCTTAATGACGGCCCTACTCACGGTTCGAGCTAAAGGCATCCATGAAAGTCCTATATCACTTAGGAGATCATGCCGCTCGCCTTAACGCCAGCATAAACACACAAACTCAGCCTACTTAGACTACTTTAACAAACATGGTGATCTATAGGTTATTTCATCTAATATGGCAGACATTAATGCTTCCCGACGGGGAAGTCCTAAATTAATGCCTATTAAACTAAACAAGTTATGATTAGACAATGGTTAGGAGTTGTCTATAACCATTCATATAGTTTAAAAGAAACTACAGTAGACATGTAGTCATAATGATAGTTATGTTGGTTACCATTTCCGAAAAAATATAAATAACTCAACATGCATAACACATATTCATATAATCATAGTTCAATATTCATAATACATATTTGGACGAACACAGTACAGACATATAAAGAGAGGGACAAGGGGACCGATGCCATAAAGTATTCACCCTTTACGTACTCCGCTGATGGAGCAACTGCTTGTATATGTTGGACTGCTCGACCCGACTCTGCTCGACAGAACCTTCGGAGGACGCTTCCTCAGCCTAGTAGCTGTACTTTACCTTAATACCCAGCTTAAGCACAACCCTGTTGACTGACTCTTCGAACGCCTAGTGCCCTCTTAGGATCTCCTAACGAAATCACGGGAAGTCTATAAATACCAAAAACGAACCTATCTAGTCATATTCTTAGATCTGAGACAAACTCTCAGAAACGAAGAACACGCGACACTCTCTAAAAATATAAATAAACCTATACTAAAAACCTGAGAACACTAAGTGACTTGTATACTATGGAAAATTGTATACTTGAAGTCACTAAATGACTCAGATCGAGTGGAGAGGAATGATTTCAACTGAGGAATGCTTGGGGTATTTATAGTAGGGGAACTGGGTGAATTTCTCTCAAAAATTTGATGTGGGACTTTGACCAGGCACTCAGGACGCCTGTCCTGGATTTGGGAAGCCCCTCCCGGCCTGTTGACCAGGTCAGGACGCCCGTCCTGGGTTCTGGACGCCCATCCCTACTTTTGAACTTTTGAAAATCACGTTTTGCCTCGAAATTTGCTATTTTCTTGTACTTTTCACTTGGCACTTCCAAAATCATAAAAACTGTGAAATCAAGTTAATAACAGTAAAAGTGATATGATTTATGCATATCAGTTTGTGTTCACAGTGAAACTTAAAATTTGAAACTGTCAGTAGGCACATACTCTGAACACATTAGGCTCTAGTCATTTTAACATTTAAAATCAGAAGTAGATGTTGGCAGGAAGCACATATCAAGAAGATAGTGTGATCTTAAGATATACACACTAATTCAACAACTGACAGTAAGCATGCCAACACAAAATCAGAAATCTATCAATAAGCATACCAACACGCAATCTGAAATTAGGCAGTAAGCATATAGCAAGAAAACAGTGTGCTTACAACTATTAAACACCAAAATAGTGTGTTTACAGCAATGACTCATGAGATTTGAGTGTTAACAACCATCAAACAGTGTGCATTCAAGATGTTTAAGCATAAAACAGTAGAATACCCAAACTCCTAAACGTGAAATATGCCATTATATGCCAATAAAATAGATCATTTCCAAAAAATAAAAATAAAAACCGAGATGAAAAATCAGAAGCCCTAGTTTGCACATTCATATCTGTTCCTCAGTATATGCAAGATTCAGTTCACGGAAGTCCCCAATAGATGAAATTCATGTTTAATCAGTCCCGGTGAGTAAGAGAACATACCTTTTTTCCAAGATTTGATAAATGGGCGTGACTGAGGGCAGAGAATTTTGTCGCCGAACAGTTCAAATGGGAGAGGTTAAGCAACTACCGGGGGGTGTTTTTAAGAAGAACAATTGTGGTTTGAAGTGTTTTTCCAATTTCTCAGTTCAATGGAAGTTATTAAGGAACAAAAAAAACCCCCTTTTTTACATACCGTTTATGTTTCAAATCAGTGAGAGCAGAGAGAAGTGTACCTTACTTCATCTGCCCGAGGTGAATAAATGTAAATGCTTCAGGCGGCTTGATTGGCTGACTGTTGGTGTTCCAAATCCCAACTTTAGGCTTTTTGAGATTTGCATTCATTACTCCACTGCCAGGTAAATGTGGGTTTCCAAAAAGTGAAGTGGCAAAATCTGAGAGAAAAGAATAGAGATGAAAGAACATAGATGACAGAGAAGAAGGGAGTCAGTTATGAAACAAAAAGCGGGAAAAGAATTTGAAAAAAAAAATGACTGAAAGAAAGAACAGAAAACAGGAAAAAATTAAAAATAAACTTCAAAGTGTCACTTGGAATTTTTCTCATCTGTTGAGTCCTAGACGCCTTCTGCTTCAATTAATGTTAGAAGTGCAATTTGATGTTTGAAATCACCATCTCTATAATGCTTCAGTCGATGTCCATTTACCTTAAATTGGACACCATTCTGACCTTGGACTAGGACTGCCCCATATGGAAATACCTGTTTTATAGTGAATGGCCATGTCCATCTTGACCTTAATTTCCCCGGAAATAGCTTCAACCTTCAATTAAAGATTAATACTTGTTGCCCAATTTCAAAATTTTTCTTTTGGATGTGATTATCATGCCATCTTTTGGTCTTTTCTTTGTACAATTTGGCATTTTCATAAGAAAATAATCTCAGCTCATCTAGTTCTGAAAGCTGCAGCATTCGCTTGTTTCCCGCAGCATTCATATCCAGATTGAGATGTTGCAGCGCCCAGTATGGTTTGTGCTCTAACTCTACTGGTAAGTGGCAAGCTTTCCCAAAAACGAGTCTATAGGGAAACATACCTATTGAAGTCTTGAAAGTTGTCCAGTAAGCCCATAGAGCATCATCTAACCGTCTTGACCAATCTTTTCGGTTTGGGTTAACCACTTTTACAAGGATACCTTTTATGATTCGATTGGACAATTCAACTTGCCCATTTGTTTGAGGATGGTATGGCAGGGCAACTCGGCGATGAACATGGTATTTGGCTAGCATAACCCCTAGCCATTTGTTGATAAAATGAGAACCTTCATCACTGATAATTGCTCCAGGTGTTCCAAAACGTGAGAAAATGTTTTTTCTAAGGAAATTTATCACAACCTTGGAGTCATTAGTGGGGAATGCTGCAGCTTCCACCCACTTAGACACATAATCCACTGCCATTAGAATGTATGAATTCCCAAAAGAAGGGAGGAAAGGTCCCATGAAATCAATGCCCCATACATCAAAAAGTTCAACCTCTAATATATTAGTAAGTGGCATTTCCTTCCAGCGGGAAAGGTTTTTTACCCTTTGGCAACGGTCACATTTGGTCACAAATTGATAACAATCTTTAAATAATGAGGGCCAAAAGAAACCGGATTGTAATACCTTAGCTACAGTTCGAGTCCCTCCAAAATGTCCTCCACAAGGAGAATTGTGACAGTGAAAAACAATATCCTCAATTTCGTCATCATTCACACACCTTCGAATCATTTGATCTGCACATTGTTTGAACAAGAATGGTTCCTCCCAAAAGTAACTTTTTACATCATGGAAGAACTTCTTCCTTTCTTGGTATGAGAGGTCCGGTGGTAACACTCCACTGGCCAAATAGTTTGCAAAATCAGCATACCATGGTACTTGTGCATCTTGAATTTTCAGCAGCTGTTCATCTAGAAAATGCTCATTTATGGGAATTTGAAATTCCTCTTGCTGCTCTAGCCATGATAAATGGTCGGCTACTTGATTTTCCACTCCTTTCTTGTCCTTGATTTCCACATCAAATTCCTGTAGGAGTAGAATCCATTTAATAAGCCTTGGTTTTAAGTCCTTCTTTGAGATTAGGTACTTGATGGCGGAATGATCGGTGTAGACTATCACTTTAGTCCCCACCAAGTAGGACCTGAACTTGTCAAAGGCAAACACAACAGCAAGCAACTCTTTTTCAGTAACAATATAGTTAATTTGTGCTTCAGTGAGTATCCTTCTAGCATAATAGATGGAATGAAAACTTTTGTTACACCGCTGCCCTAAAACTGCACCTACTGCATAGTCACTTGCATCACACATTAATTCAAATGGTAGACTCCAATCTGGTGCTATGATAATTGGTGCTGAAATCAGCTTCTGCTTAAGATCCTCAAAGGCTGCGGCATAGGCTGCATCAAAAGAAAACACATTATCTTTTTCTAATAACTTACATAAGGGCTTAGATACCTTTGAAAAGTCTTTGTTGAATCTCCAGTAGAAGTCCGCATGTCCCAAAAAGCTTCGAATGTGTTTTACAGTTGTTGGGGTTGGTAGTTTTTCGATCACTTCTATCTTTGCTCGGTCTACTTAAAGATATTTTTTCGAGATCCGGTGACCCAACACAATTCCTTCCCTAACCATAAAGTGACACTTTTCCCAATTGAGGACTAAATTCGTGTCCTTACAATGTTTAAGTACATTGGCCAAATTTTCTAAACAATTATCAAAAGAATCCCCGAATATGGAGAAGTCATCCATAAAAACTTCTAAGTACTGCTCTACCATATCCATGAAAATGGCCATCATGCAACGTTGGAACATTGCTTGAGCATTGCAGAGTCCGAATGGCATCCTTCTGAATGCAAACGTACCATAGGGACAAGTGAAGGTTGTTTTATCCTGGTCCCTCGGTGACACAGCAATCTAATTGTAACCAGAATAACCATCCAGAAAATAGTAATACTCATGTCCAGCCAACCTGTCCAACATTTGGTCAATGAAAGGCATTGGAAAGTGGTATTTCCCAGTGGCTTTGTTAAGTCTCCTATAATCAATGCATATTCGCCATCCCGTGACAGTTCTGGTAGGAATCAACTCGTTGTCTTCGTTCTTTACCACTGTAATTCCTCCTTTCTTGGGCACACACTGTACAGGACTTACCCAAGAACTGTCAGAGATAGGGTAGATTATACCAAAATCTAACCACTTGATGATTTGTTCCTTTACCACTTCCTTCATAATTGGATTTAATCTTCTTTGCCCTTCTATTGAATTTTTGGAACCTTCTTCCAAAATGATTTTGTGCATGCATAAGGTTGGACTTATACCTTTGATGTCAGCTATGGTCCAGCCCATAGCTCTCTTATGATGTCGTAGAACTCCAAGCAATTTTTCCTCCTGTTCAACATCAAGGAATGCTGAAATGATTACTGGCAGCGTCGAGTCTTCTCCTAGAAAACCATACTTCAAATGATGTGGCAATGACTTCAGTTCCAGCTGTGGTGGTTCTTCCACTGAAGGTTTGGTTATCTTGATTTCTCGAGAAGACAACTCCAAGGATTCATATTGAGCTCTAAATTTGAACCCGTGGGGGTTTTCTTCTAACCAAGCTGAATGTGCTTCTACCTCTATATTGCCATCATCATGTAGACTTTCCTCCGTTAATATTCTTGTCAATGCATCCTCGGCATCCTCCTCTTGCTCTTCATCTTTTTCTTCCCAAGAATCACTGGTGGTGATTTGAAAACACTCCTCACCTTCGTCATGAAATTTCATGGCTTTGAATACGTTGAATGTGACTTTATCGTCTTGGAATCTCATGGTGAGTTCCCCTTTCTGAACATCAATAAGAGTCCTTCCCGTAGCAAGGAAAGGCCTCCCTAAAATAATGGGAACTTCCCTGTCTACTTCATAATCGAAAACAATAAAGTCAGCTGGAAAAATAAATTTGTCAACTCTTACCAGGACATCCTCAATTTTTCCATTTGGGTGTGCTATAGACCTATCTACTAATTGTAGTGTTACCATTGTAGGTCTTACCTTACCTATGCCTAACTGTTTAAAGACTGACATAGGCATAAGGTTGATGCTAGCACCAAGATCACATAAAGCCATCCCACAATATGAATCTCCAATAGAACAAGGAATGTTAAAGCTCCCTGGATCTTTCATTTTAGGGGGCAACTTGTCCTGCAAAAAGAAACTGCATTCTTTGGTTAGTGAAACAATTTCATATTCTCCCAACTTTCTCTTCTTGGTAAGGATATCCTTCATGAATTTGGCATAGTTGGGCATTTGTTCTATTGCTTCTACCAATGGAATGTTAATGTGCAGTTGTTTCAAAATGTCCAAGAACTTCTTGAACTACTCATCCTATTTCTTTTTGGCAAACCTCTGTGGAAAAGGCATTCGTTGCTATACTAGTTTGCTCTCTGGAATATTTCTTTGTTGTGGCATCGACGATGCTGCAGCATCGGTCTGTTCTGGAATGGTGCTTTGTTGCGGCATCTGCGATGCTGGAGTATTTGGCTCCACTGGTTCTGGTTCAGCTACTAGAATTTCTGCATCCTTGTTGGGCTCGATGGACTTCTCCGCTGCTCCAGACTTCATTTTTGGTTTCTTTCAGTATTCTGCCACTCCATAATGTGACCGCTTTGCAATGTTCTTTTCCTTCTCTCCTTGGATTCTCTGTATCACTCGGAAGTGATCCTTGTGGTCTAGTTCTCATCTCTTGGGCTAACTGTCCCATTTGGCTTTCCAAGTTTCGAACAGTAGATGATAGTCCTTGTATAGTTGTTTCTGTTCTTGCCATGAAGTCTCTCATCATATTTTCTAAAGCATTTGAAGGTGGTGGTTGTTGTTGAGGTCTTTGTTGTTGTTGGAGTTGTTGTTATTGCTGCTGGGGGTACTGTTGCTGCTGCTGGAGCAGTTGTCTCAGGTTCATACCTTGGCTTTGGTGCATCCCTTGATCTCTCCAAGAAAAATTTGGATGTTGCCTCCAAGTATGGTTGTAAGAATTCGATTTTAGACCATTGCCCCTGTTTTGGTTCCCCATGTAGTAAACTGAAGCTGGATTGTGAACACAATCCTCAAATAGGTGCCCCTCTCCACAGTAAACACAGCACACATCCTGTACTTGGCTCACATTGGACTGGTCTGATGGTTTTGCCACCTGCCCGCCATGTTGCTACATACTTAGTGTCTTTAGCATGTTGGACATTGTTGACACTTGGGCTGAGAGTGAAGTTAGTGGATCTAACTCCAATACTCCAGCCACTCTTCTTCCACTAGGTAGTCTGGTTGTAGGCCACTGGTAGTTGTTATTGGCAATTCTTTCAACTAGTTCATAGGCTTCATTATAAGTTTTTGCCAATAGTGCTCCATTTGCTGAAGCATTGACTATCATGCGTGTGTGTGCGTTTAACCCGTTATAAAATGTCTCCATTTGAATACAATGTGGGATTCCATGTTGTGGGCATCTTCTTAACAACTCTTCGAATCTCTCCCATGCCTCTTCTAGCTGATGAAAAGAAGTGATTTCATTTCTTAATCTAGCATTTTTAGTTGGAGGAAAATATTTCATTAAAAAATTTTCAGTGAGCTGCTGCCATGATGTTACACTACTCGAGGGTAGAGAGTTTAGTCATGCTCTCACCTTGTCTCTTAGGGAGTACGGGAACAATTTCAGCCTCAATACTTCATCTGCTATCCCTGGTAGCTTAAAACAGTCACTTACTTCCATGAAGAGTCGTAGGTGCAAGTGTGGATCTTCAGCAGGTGATCCACCAAACTGCCCTACCGTTTGCAACATTTGGAACATTACTGGTTTCAGCTCGAACTGTGCTGCAGTAATCTCTGGTCGTACAATACTTGGATTCAATTCATTGAACATAGGGACCGCATACTGTCGGATAGCATGGTCCCTATCGTCTGCCATCACCACAGGATTATAGACAGGTTCATTTTCTATAACACGTTGCTCAGCTATGTCTACCTTGTCCTTGGTTTGTTTCTTTTTCCTCAACGCCTTGGTTGTTCTCTCAATTTCTGGATCAAGTGGCAGCACTGTAGCTTGAGAGCCCTTGCACGTTTTACTCATGCAAAATAGCACACGTTAAGGAATGAATGATACACAAGCTGAAATTTAACAAATAATTAAGATCAATAATTCACAAAACAATTCAGCCCATGCATAATTATTTGTCCCTCATACATCATTTCAACAATCTCGTAAGCTCAAGTATGAGTATAAAATAAAACAATGAAAGTAACCAAATGCAAATAATATTTACAAACAATTGACTCCGAATCCTCGGCAACGGCGCCAAAAACTTGTTGCGTTGTGTGCGTGTGTCATAAATTGAATAGATAATAAAATCAACGCAATATTTAACAAGTGCAAGTATACACCGGTCAACAAGTAATATATGTACCTAAGTACAAGATATCGATCCCACAGAGATTACGTGTGCCAATTATAAATGCAAACTGACTTACATTTGGTTAAAAGAATAAAGAATGATGAATAATAGGAAGGAGATTCAGAGATTAAGCTATTGCTTTGGTACTGCTGCAGCAACACAAAGGCTGCAGTGACACCAATGCCGCAGCAATGCTAACTAACAGCTATAGGTCAGTCTACTGAAAATACCATAAGAATACAACATGTAATACATTGCTGTAAAATCAAGCCAAAGATGCAAATATAAACCAGTAGTGAATCCAAAAATACTAAGCATGCTTTCAGTTTCCAAACTAACACTACAGCGATCTGGTTCTACCCAGATTACTTAGCCTATTAGTCTAGATCCATGATGACATCATCTCATGGAGTACGAAGCACCGTGAACCTAGAACAACACTAGTCTGTGAAATTGGTCGTGTCACCTGCAATGTTGAGCGCACGGTCATGCGTCTCAATCTAGTGCCATGCAATTAACTTGTCAACTAGACCCCTTTCGGTTAGAAAGTTAGATACTAGTTCGTTACAAAACTTGGACAGTCGTAACCGCAAGTTATTCCTAATCATTTTAAGTAATTACATGAATAAACTAAGCATGCCCCATACAAGCATCAATAAGAAAAACAAGACACAAAACTCAGCATTTTTATCATCATATTCCATATTAAGTTGTTCCACATGTTCATATCCAACTATGCTACATCACCTTCAGGTTATAAATAGATATTCAATTGAAACGAATCATGAAATACAAGGATCAACGTAATAGGAAAAATAGCCCCTATGGTCATAGCAAACATATAAATCCCAAAACAGTATTTAATTAATCCTTGAATCCATCTAACTATTCTCCATATTACAAAGAATTATTTCATAAAACAGTAGGCAAGTTGAAAAAATGGAAAGAGGATTACTCGGGTCGGAGATCGCCCTACTGCTCCAAATCAGATTTAATCAAGATGCTATTACCTTTCGTTTCCTCCGAGTGATGCTGCTGCATTCGGTTCTACCCAGCTTGCAAGAGTCCAGCAATGTCGCCCAGCCTTCTCATGTATTTTCCTCTCTAACTAAAGCTCTAAAGCACTCTAAAACAAATTACTCACTGCCTAAATTCTAAGCTACCCGATACTAGATACAAACATATAAAAGCTTCGGTACTTACAATATTTCTCCTCTTCTCCTCTCCAAACTTTTCTCTTTTGCTTTCTCCTCTATTTAAACATGTCTGTGATGCTCCAAAAATTCATTTGTTTACCGTTGTGTAGTGGACAACTGTCCCTCTCTTCAAACATTACTTCCATTGCTTCTGCCCCAAAAATTGTACAGCTATCGGTTTCCTTGATGACTCATGCTGCCAGCTGGGATGATTCTTGGGTATATATGTGTATATATATATGTATATATATATATATACATATATATAACAAACTACTGATTATGTGTGTCTTCTTTTTCTCCTGAAAACCTGCGAGCATTATGCCTCAACCGATTGGAATTTCTAGTTGCTGCGTGTGTACTTATATATATATATATATATATATATATATATATATGTATATATATTTAAAAGTTCCAGCACATCATTCTCTTTTGTCACTTTCCCTTTTTGTCTTCTTGTTTATTTTCCCGTCTTCATGCAGAAATATATATATATATATATATATATATATATATAATTATACATATATATAACATAAGTTCCCATTTTTCCCGTACACTTTCTCAATCGGGCAATCACCTTCAACCGGCCAATTCCTTTTCTACCCTTGATAAATTGGCTCATAAAAATCCCACTCTTTCAAAAGTGCTACAATCAAAGAAGGTCAGAATTTAGTTTAAATAATAGGTGGACTTTTTATCAAAGAAATCAAACCGGTACAATTAACTTTAAAAAGGGAAAATGTGCAATTTATAGTAATTCAACCAAAATCAAGAGACAATTTCTATGAATCATGCTAGAAATGAGGCAAAATATGTGCAAATAACTCTACTATCGTAGAGTTATCACCAGGATCGATCCGATGGCCAAGGGCGGTGGTGTGGCTTCCTGCAACTTTCGGGACTTCATGATATGCGCGAGCAGGATTTTGGGGCTGTTCTTGACGACTCCCACGCCGCTTCTGGTGGCAAACTTGACTTACTGGTGGGCGGTAGAGATGAAAAACTCAAAAGTTGCGTGGGCTGGAGTTCCCAAGATGGCATTGTAGGAGGAATCAATGTCCACTACGTAGAACTTGATCTCTTCCTCCCAGGTGCAATCATCAGAGCCTAATGTTACGTTGATCTTGACCGTTCCCTTTACCTCAATTTTTTGAGAAGTGAAGCCCTCCAAGACCATACTACTGGGCTTCAGGTGGCTGTCGTTCATTCCCATCTTCCTGAAGCATTTTAAAAAAAGAATGTTCTTGGCGTCCCCAGTGTCTATCAGGACCCTCTTCACCCAGCATTGTTCAATACCTTGCTTCGTCATGCCGACCTCAAGGACGATAGGGGTGACTCGGGCTTCTTCGTTGAGCTCGAGGTCCTTGTCGTGAAATATTATTGGCTCATGGGGGAATGTGCCGAAGTGATATCCCAGAGTGGGCTTGGTTAAGTTGTAGATCTTCCGCTTTATTTGTTTGATAGATGAGAACTGCGGAGAGATCACTTCGATTACTCTCTCGGGTCTTTCGTTCGGTCATCTCTCTGACACGAATTCTTTCATATGACCTTCTCAGATGAGCCTCTCAATTGCACGTTTCAATTGCATGCAATTTTCAGTAGTATGATCGAAATCTTGGTGGAACCCGTAGAACTTCGAGTTATCTCTGGGGGCATGCCTTGAGTTTGTGTGGATGTAGTCTCGTGAAGTCCGAGCTTCTCCTTAACCACTATAACGAGGTTCTCCTTAGGTGTGTTCAACGAAGTGAACGTCTCAGTCCTCCTTGTTCAATTTTTTCCTCTTCTGTCTTGAGGTGAGGACTCCGTGTATTTTTCGTTCTTTTTGTGCAGCGTCTCTTGGGCACTGCCCTCTGCTAACGCGACCTTGCGAGCTACATTGAACATCTCACCGATCGTTTCGGGCTTGCAAAGTTGGTGTTCAGTGTACAACATCCTTGACTGGAATCCTGATGCGTTCTGATTGGTATGCTAAAAGATAGGCTTTATTTCCCTATGTCGATTATGAGTAATTAAGGACTGAGTCTTACTAACTGTCACTTAGCATTCAATTATTGTCACTTAATCAATCAGAACCTAAGGTAGAGGACCTATCGTGTAGCTAGTCTGTTGGAAAGTATCTACAATTTTACTAAGTTAAATATCGTACTCCCAGGGAAGTGGTAATTGCTTAGTAGTAACTAGCCTTTTATCCTAACTCCTATCTTATGATCCAGTTATGCAATCTTCATCAATGACTTTGATGAGAGGGTGATCCATTCTCCACTAGGTTTAAGTTTAATTAAGCCCAAAAGTGTTTTATAGATGAGGTCCTGATTCTATGTTATACTGTTCCTATATGTTGATTGACCTATATTCGAGTGTTTCAAATATATCATAGCCTAGATTGCAACTATGTTCTGAGTCTAAAGGTGTACCACATCCGAGATCTCTAATAAACCGCCCTACCTTAATGACGGCCCTACTCACGGTTCGAGCTAAAGGCATCCATGAAAGCCCTATGTCACTTCGGGGATCATGCCGCTCGCCCTAGCCGCTGGCATAAACGCTCAACTCAGCCCCTACCTAGACTACTCTAACAAACAGGGTGTTCCGCAAGTTATTTTATCTAGCATGGCAGACACCAATACTAATTGATGCCTGTTAAACTAAACAGGTTATGATTAGACCGTGGTTAGGAATTGTCTATAACCCTAATTTGAGTTTAAAAGAACACAGTAGACATGCATACATAGTGAATATTAAGCAGGTGGCTATTTTCGAAAAAACATAACAACTTCAACATATAAAACAAATATTCATAAAAATCGTAATCTCGTATTCATAATTAATTTTTGGAACAACACAATAACAACATATAAGAGAGGGACAGGGGGACTGATGCCATAAAGAAATCACCCTTTACGTAGTCTCACCGATGGAGCATACTGCTGTATATGTCTTATTGCTCGACCCGACTCTGCTCGCCAGAACCTTCGGAGGACGCTTCCTCAGCCTAGTAACTAGGCTTTACCTTAATACCCAGCTTAAGCCCAGCCTTGTGAACTGACTCTTCGAACGCCTAGAGCCCTCTTAGGATCTCCTAACAAAATCCCGGGTATTCTATGAATACCATAAACGAACCTATCTATCGAACCCTAGGATCTGAGACTAATTCTCAGAAACTAAGAAAAACGAAAACAAAAAAAGAAAGAAAGAAAACTTTTACTGAAATCTGAGTCTCCAAATGAGTTGTGTACTAGAGAATTGTACACTGGAAACCACTGAATGACTCAGATCGAGTGGAGAGGGATGAATTCAACTGAGGAAGGCCTGGGGTATTTATAGCAGCTTTCTGGAGTGATTTTCTCTCAAAAATTCGATGTGGGACTTGACTTTCTGGTTCGGGACGCCCGTCCCGGTCCGTTGACCAGGTCAGGATGGCCGTCCTGAGTCCTGGACGCCCGTCCCAACCTGTTGACCAGGTCAGGACGCCCGTCCTGAATCGGGACGCCCTCCTCGAAGTCCAAACTTCTAAAAATTTGCATTTTGCCCTGAAATTTGCCATTTTCTTCTACTTTTCACCTGACACTTCCAAAATCATGAAAACTGTGAAATTGAGTTAATAATAAACAATTAAGACCGATTTGCCCTCAATTTCTCCCTAAATTATGCCTAAAAACATGATATGATTTATGCATATCAAATCCACCCTCAAAGCAAGTGATCACCGTGTCCTGACTGAGTCCTTCGATCTCGTCGTACGTCTTTTTGAAGCAATCAGGGTAGGCAAGGAGGGTCTCGTTGTCTCCCTGTTTGATGTTGGCAAGGTCTCCCCTCGTCTTGGGCATCGTTTCGGTGGTGCTAAACTTGTCCAAGAATAGCTTTTCGAGGTTACGCCAAGAATCAATGGCCCTTGGTTTTAGCAAAGTGAACCATGTCAGGGCTTTGTCGGACAGGGTACTGGGAAAGGCCTTGAACATGACGACCTCATCGTTGGTTACCAGGCCCATGGCGGACCAGAACAGACAAATGTGCTCTTGGGGTCGGCTTTATCCATTGTACAACATGAATTGGGGAATCTTCAATGACGGGTCTGGTGTCGCGAAGTGAATCCACTTCGCAAAGGGGCCCGTGTCGACTAAACGATTCTTTTTGGAATGATCCCTTCGCGTCGGGTTAAGACTTCGTTCACATCTATTTCTCTTTGGGCGGGGCTTGTCCCGATGACTTTTTCCTTTGGACGGCTCACTAGACGGTTGACTCTCTCCCACTTTGCCGATTGAGTGGAGCACGTTCTTCGTGTTTGTAGTCCGACCCCTAGTGTGTTTACTCATCATCGTGTGCGATCGGAGTGGTAGGGTGTCCAAGTACTCCTTTTTATCGTCGGGCAAGGCCGGGGGTGGCAATCCCATCTTGTAGGATTCAACACAAAGCTGCATCCATTATTTCGAGAGGTCACACTCTTTCAGCAGGTCCTCGACCTCCTTCGTGCGCCCGTTCTCACTGGACCCTTTCCCGTTTAACCTGTCACGGAGGTCTGACACTTTGCAAACGTTCAATCACCGACCGCCGTGGAGGCTTCTCAGGGGTGACCGAGTGGGCTGCCCGATGGGTCTCATGGAAAGACATGGGGATCGTGGCATCAGGGTAGTGATCACGATCGCTGGATCATCGCGACATTCTGACTTCCTGTAGAGAGTAGTGAAGGATGTGATACTTACTTTCCCAGTAACAGAACCAAACTAATTTGTCGAAAATCGGTTTGACGCCACCTGTCGATGAAACAATGTCGTCTGATGATCTCTGCCAAATGTTTCTGCCAAGGGGGCATTGCATTCGTGATTTGATTAGGATTTCAAAATATGCAAAATAGTAAAGTTCATACTGAGGGTGGAGGGACTCTGATGAACCCTCCGATGGTAAAATCAGTGATTTGATTTAGATTGGATAGTAGATAATTTGACAGAGATTTAGTATAGATATCTGGCCTCCCTTTTACCTTCACGGGGGTGGTTTTTATAGATGAAAACCACCCTGAGAAATAGGCAGATTAAGTGACGTAAACTACAGAATCTGGTGGTTACCAGATTTTGTGGAAGATTTTAGAATCCCTCTGATTTAGGAAAATCTGGAGGGAATTTGACTGACGTGTTGGTCAAATACTATCCATTGAGGAATAAACGGGAAGTTTGTTGCCTAGGTGATAGTTTGACTTCGGGCAAAGTGGGGTGCTTGAGGCATCCCTTCACTCCGCTATCTAGCGTAGTGAGGTAGAGGTTTCTTGAGTGAAGTGTGTAGACACTCAGATTGCCAGGTCATCTCTCATTGCTTCGTCAACCCCTGGGTATTTTCACGACTCTCAATATATATATATATATATATATATATATATATTATCAATTTTAATTATTTTTTAATTTAATAAACTCAAACAAAAGATAAATATAATTTTAAAAAACAAATCAAATTTGAGCTAATTTGGATTTAACTCAAAATAGAAGAAGATAAATATAATTTATAAAAAAAATCAAATTTAATTAATTTAAAAATAAAAAAATACAACTATGATTCAAATTTGAGTTGCATTAAAATGTCATGACTTTGGAAACCTATATAAGGGGTAGTTCTTATTCCTTCAACATCAAGTCAAAGAATCAGATAACTTATCTCTTCGAAAATCCAAGATTTTAAAAATTGTCCCTTTTTTAAAAAAAAACTTTCACTTTTTTTTAACACCAAGTTTATGTTCTCACCCCTTTTCGTCCTTTTTTTAAATTTTTTTTTCTTATTATTATTTTGACTTTTGATCTTTTTTAAGGGTCAGTCATGAATATCAAAGATGTTGACACCCCTTATTCATACATCGTTGCTTTTAATCGTCGCAACAGATCTCGTGTTAAGCCATTGGATTTGGAGTGCATAAAGCTGGGTTTGGTCCATATGCACCTATGTTTTGAAGCACTGCGGATTATCATTGTACCAACTAATGGTCTTCAATTGCTACTTGAAACATTTATTCTCCATACTTATCATTGTCATCTAAAAAGGTAAAATTGCTAGTGTCACAATCCATGAAGTAGATTCTCAGTCACATGAGTTCTTCCTTCCCTTTACTACCAAGAACGCGGAGAAGTCTTCATAGCTTGTTCATCCATCCAATTTTGGCGAGGTAAACTATTCAAAACTTTATTGGGAATGTATCGAGTATGTTCTTGCAAACCATGAGCGAACATTGAAGAATGTAGAAGTCTATGATGTTGTGTACGTGTCGTTGTTCACTATTTCCAAGTTGATTTCTTTCAACTCATCGACAGTAGCTTTCACTCCTTTTTCAAGCTCAAGGAAGCATCTCTTGCATCTTCTTCTTCAATGTATTTTTTGTTAATGATGGTGATGTGGTATGATGATCGTACACTTTCTTCATCTTTCTCCATTGGATTAGTAGTAATTTTACTGTGAAATTTTGCCTTTAACACTGAATTGAAATCTACAACGAGAACTTGACGTCTTACCATTCTTGAGGGAATTCTGGTATGCACTATATCCCAAAAAGGTAATTTTCACACCTTTGAATCTTCTTTGAAGTGTTAGATATTTCGTACTTCTTGCATTTGTTTCTTTCAGTTGTTGATGAGAATGCTTTGTCAAACGAAGATGCTCATGAATTAACTTCTCCCAAAAGATTAAAGACAAACTTCCCTATTATGCATAACTCCTCATATTCGACGTAGATGTAGTAATTAGATATACGTCTTACCATGATCCAAATTGGAGGAGGTTGGACATACCCAATGTCGATTCTTGAATTTTGTTGCATTTGACTACCTCCTTAAATTTTTGCATCCATCGCTGCCATATGAAGTTTTCTTAACATACCTTTAGATTCATTATTGTATTCTTCTTTTGCCAACAATTTGTAAACATTGGGGTCAAAGCCTTCTTTGGTTCTTTGATAAGGTAATTGACCATGCTCGACATTCTTCCCTTCTACATGTTACATGAAGCCTTTCAGAGTTGAACTTGTTTGCTTGTTGTTACAATTTTTGTCAATGGCATAGTAAGGTCATTCAATGCTTTGATCTTTGTGAAAGGTGATTTTCCTTCCTTCTTGATTTAGGAACATAACGTAGGACATTTTAAGTAGACACTTCGTCTTCATCCTTACCTTGTTTTTGCAAGCTTGCTTTAGTTTGAACTTTCTTTGTTGACAAAACTTCTTCGTTGGATGACAAACTATCTCTTTGATGCACCATTTTTAAAGTTCTAATTATTCACAATGGAATGTTGCAGTCTTATCTTGCGAGTAGAATTTGGCTTATGCAATGTATGCTTCAACTTCAGTGAAAGACTTATCATTTGTAACAATCTTCTTTACTGCTTCATTTGTTGCATATTTGAAGCATTAATGCAATGTTGATGGTACAACACAATTGTCATGCAGCCA
The DNA here is from genome assembly GCA_027405835.1 of Asclepias syriaca. Classification (NCBI taxonomy): domain Eukaryota; kingdom Viridiplantae; phylum Streptophyta; class Magnoliopsida; order Gentianales; family Apocynaceae; genus Asclepias; species Asclepias syriaca. The sequence goes on along the minus strand of CM049928.1, from coordinate 13,428,344 downwards.
TGGTCTCCCTAGTAACATGTAAGAATTTTTGCAATCCACTACATGTAGAAGTACACTTGAAGCCATTTCTTCAACCTGAAGGTCAAGTTGTACTGCACCAACAACTTTTTGCCCTCCTTGATTAAAGTCTTGGATCATGAGACAACTATGCGAGAGTTCTTCGATGGGAATATCAAATTCCTTCAACATATATAAAGAAAAAATATTAACTGCAGAGCCCCATTCAAGTAATATTCGATTCATCCTATTTTGTCACACGTAGCCAAACACTAATAATGGTTTATTGTGTGGCTTTGATCCTAATAATAAGTCATCATCAGTGAAGTTTATTGGAGTTATACAAGTGTCTATCACTGGAGAGGAATTATCATTCTTTGTTGAGCATTCACCAAGTAGCATTCCAACAACATTATCGGCTTTTTCTACATGAACAATAAAACATGCACTTATTTTATTAGTTGTTACATTTTCTTCCTCCAACACTATTTTTCTTTTGTGCACCAATTCCATTACTTTTTTTAAGACAAAGTATTGTTCAATAGGATGACTGATGAAACGATGATATTTGGAATAGTTTGGATCATCAGTTTGTTACGCTTGTTGTAGTCGCTTCATTTCAGGAAACTCAATCAAACCAACGATCATCGAATCATCAAACATTTCTGACACATCTGAATCAAGGAAATGATAACTTTTCTCTTGTCTTTCCTCCAATGTCGGCCTCCTTCTTGGAAAATTTGACCGAATATTATTTCTGTCGGTAGAGTTCCTAATCAATAAGTTCAAAAATAGTCATCACATTGTCTCCTACTAACCATAACATTCTGAAAGAATGAAAAATTTTGAAAACTTTTGGAAAGGTGTAAAAATACGGGGAAAACAGGCAAAATCATGCAAAAATTTTCTCAAACTACTACAGTGCATCGTGCACTGCTACCCCACACTTAAGTCTGACATTGTCCTCAGTGTTCATGCATATCTAAACTACCCCACACTTATTTGAAAACAAGAAACAAAAACAAAGCAGAAAAGACTCTTACCCCACACTTATTCGAATAACTATGGGTAAGAAGGAAAATAAGGCAATAAAAGAAATAACAAGATATCATAGAGGAAACAATGTTGTTATGTCATATCAATCAACGTTATACATAGACTCATATTTCATACAGCTCAGACATGATCACACACATAGAACAAAAACAACAAAAGAAAAAGAAAAGGAAAGAAAATCTAAGAACCCGGCTCATCGTCGTTAGATGGACCGAAGTCTGCTGGAAAGTAGACCTCTGTGTTTTCCACCAGTTGGGAGGTATGCTGATAAATCTCCTCGATCCTGCTAGTGTTCATAGCGATTCTGTCATCCATCATCGTTAGCCGTCTCTCGATTCTTTCCATATCCCGGCTATATCGGGCTGAAAGTTCTGCCAATCCATGCGACATATGTCGTTCGAAGGCAGTGCGTGGAACGAATGTCTCAGTCGAAGGTATATGTGCTGGAACTGCTCCTAGTGCCGATGCCTGTCCTGGCTGCTCCGTGTGGATGGAGTAGCGCCCATTTGCATCCCGTACGACCATCCCCATGTTCCGTAGAATGGTAAGGTATGTAGGAATGGTGGTCGGGGCAACCTGGGTCAGCTTCGAGCCCTCGATGTCCAACTCCAAGTAGTAGGCTATTGATATGCATAAATCATATCACATTTTAAGCATGTTTTTAGGCATGATTTAGGGTGAAATTGGGGGAAAATTAGTCTTAATTGTTTATTATTAACTCAATTTCACAATTTTCATGATTTTGGAAGTGTCAGGTGAAAAGTAGAAGAAAGTGGCAAATTTCGAGGCAAAAACACAAATTTTCAAAAGTTCGGACTTCGGGGAGGGCGTCCCGGTTCAGGACGGGCGTCCTGACCTGGTCAACAGGTCGGGACGGGCGTCCAGGACTCGGGACGGCCGTCTTGACCTGGTCAATAGACCGGGACGGGCGTCCCAATCCAGGACGGGCGTCTCGAACCAGAATTCCAAGTCCCACATCGAATTTTTGAAGAAAAATCACTCCAGAAAGCTGCTATAAATACCTCAGGCCTTCCTCAGTTGAATTCATCCCTCTCCACTTGATCTGAGTCATTTAGTGACTTCAAGTGTACACTTTTCTCAAGTACATAAGTCACTGAGAGACTCGGGTTTAGTATAAGTTTTCTTTCTTTCTAGTTAGTGTTTCATTTTCTTAGATTCTTAGAAATAGTCTCAGATCTTAGGCTTCGATAGATAGGTTCGTTTTTTGTATTCATAGAATGCCCGGGATTTCGTTAGGAGATCCTAAGAGGGCTCGGGGCGTTCCAAGAGTCAGTCCATAGGGCTGGGCTTAAGCTGGGTATTAAGGTAAAGACCAGTTACTAGGCTGAGGAAGCGTCCTCCGAAGGTTCTATCGAGCAGAGTCGGGTCAAGCAGTACGACATATACAAGGAGTACGCTCCATCGGCGAGACTAAGTAAAGGGTGATTTCTTTATGGCATCAGTCCCAATGTCCCTCTCTTTATATGTTGTACTGTGTTTGTCCAAATATCAATTATGAATACTGGATTATGATTTTTATGAATATTTGTTTTATATGTTGAAGTTCTTATGATTTTCCAAAAATGGCCACCTACTTAATATTCATTATGTCTGCATGTCTAATGTAGTTTCTTTTAAACTAAATGTAGGGTTATAGACAATTCCTAACCACGGTCTATTCATAACCTGTTTAGTTTAACAGGCATCAATTAGTATTGGTGTCTGCCATACTAGATAAAATAACATGCGGAACACCCTGTTTGTTAGAGTAGTCTAGGTAGGCTGAGTTGCGTTTTTATGCCAACGTTAGGGTGAGCGGCATGATCCCCGAAGTGACATAGGGCTTTCATGGATGCCTTTAGCTCGAACCGTGAGTAGGGCCGTCAGGTAGGGCGGTTTATTAGTTGACTCAAATGTGGTACACCTTTAAACTCAGAACATAGTTTCAATCCAGGCTAAGATGCATCTAAAATACTCGAAGATAGGTCAATCAACATGTATGAACAATATAACGTAGAATCAGGACATTATCTATAAAACACTTTTAGGCTTAATTAGACTTAAACCTAGTGGAGAATGGATCACCCTCTCATCAAAGTTATTGATGAAGATTGCATAACTGGATCATAAGATAAGAGTTAGGATAAAAGGCTAGTTACTACTAAGCCGTTACCACTTCCCTGGGAGTACGATATTTATTTAATAAAATCGTTTATACTTTCCAACAGACTAGCTACACGATAGGTACTCTGCCTTAGGTTCTGGCTGATTAAGTGACACCATAGAGATTAAATGTGACAATTAGTCAATCTCAGTCCTTAATTACTCATAATCAACATAGGGTAAAATAACACCTATTTAGCATATCAGTCGGAGTAGCATCAGATTTTTGGCGCCGTTGCCGGGGAAATATCATAATGAATTTAGGATTCCTGATCAAAATTCTAGAGACTTATGATAGGTAACGGTAGTAACCTAGACCTTAAACCTAACACTTGTTTTATGCTAGTTAGACAATCACCTTCCGAAATATAGGATTATCACAACTAATTAATTTTAGATATTATCTGAAATTAAGACACTTAGGATAATCAAATTTTAGAAAATCATTCAAAAACCATATTAAGGAAATTTAACTGCTTTTGAAAAAAAAGAATTTTTTTTTTGAAAATTTAAAACCCGAAAAAATTTGTATTTTTCTTGTTCAAATGGTAAGTTATTCTTTTCCCTATCTCTTGTTCTTTCTTAGTTGTTTTCTTAGTTGCTCTTTTTCGTGTTTTTCTTCTATTATTTCGAAGAAATAAAAATGGAAATGAGGATAAAATATATTTTCTTCTGAGTTGCAAAATTTTGGCTTAGATTTTTATTGGGAAGAAACTCCATTTTAGAATTTTGTTAGAGTCATGCCGGCTTTATTAGGACGAGTTATGAAACAATTTTTCCTTAATAGCTAGACCTTTGAATGTTCTATTGAAAAAAGGATGTTCCTTTTGTTTTGCTGATAATTGCATGAGATCTTTTAAACCAAAAGGAATTACTACACCCATTATGGCATCACCTGGTTGGAATCTGCTTTTTGAATTAATATGTGATGTAATGATGTAGTAAGAATTGTTTTAGGACAGAAACATGATAAGAAAGTTCATGTATGATAAATTCCGATCTTATCTAGTCTTGTCTAGAAACAATAGGTTACACTGATCACTCTGAGATACCTGTGTTCAATAAAACTAATGCTGAACCATAATTGATTAAGTTAAGTTTTGTTGTTACTTGAATTTGATATAGAATGAAGGAATAAGAAGAAGGGTTGAAAATCTAGAAAGCAAACCATTTGTCTAGATTAGAAAACCCCGAGTTAGAGGCTATTGTAATACTGATAAATTTTTGATGAAAACTTATTTGCATTGTTTTCCTATGTATGATAAGTTTCATCTGTGGTTTATTGTTGTTACAAATTATCTAGTCACTGAATGAGTTCCAAGTGATATGACTAATTAGCAAAAGAAGAAATTCTTTGCTGATTTGAAATATTACTACTGGGTAGATTTCTCTTATATTTCAAATTTTTGCAGATCAGTTTATCAGAAGATGTGTCTCGAAAGACAAAGGCCACAAGATTTTGGAGCATTGTCATCGACGATCTACGAGAGGCTATTTGACTGCTAGCAACACTGTCCGGAAAGTGTTGGAAGCATGAAATTACTAGCCCACTATTCAAAGATTTTGTATCTATGATACAGTCCTGCGATGGTTGCCAAATAACAGGTAACACCTCTTCCAGAGATCGCCTACCCCAGCAAGGTATATAGAGTCTTGAAATCTTTAATATCTGAGGTATTGATTGAATCCTTTTCCCTTCTTCCTTTGAAAATAATTACATCATAGTAGTCGTGGAACACTTTTCAAAAATGGCCTGAACTACAGGCATTACCTACTAATGATGTTAAAGTCATGTGCAGATTCTATGAGAAGTTGTTTTCCAAATTCAGAGTGCCAATGTCTTAGGAAGAAACGTTCAGTCTGTGTATCAAATCTGTGAAGTCTGCCAAGTACCACACTTTAGCAGGGATTGCTATGGGAATGGAATACTGACCATTCCAAAAGAGGTAGGAGTAGGTTACTGCAGAATGCTACTCCAATGGGAGACGCATACAATCCCAGTTGGAGGAATCATACGGGATTTAGCTAAGGAATAATTCGGAAGCTGGAAACTTTCAAAAGATACTACCACAGCAAAACCCCTACCCGCAGAATCAACAGATGAGATACTGACAACAATTAAAGCCAGACCAGTGCAAGCAAGTGATCTACCAAGTGATATCGAACGGTGGAAGGATATAGAGGAATTTGGCATTGTATCAGGAGCATAGCAATGGAGGAGCTTGCATCCCCTGCATACAATCAGCTGTGAGAAACGTCCCCGAAGAAGTTTCAAATACTTGGGCCCAGATCTACACCACTGGAGCCTCCTACCACCATAGCTTCGCCAAAGCTTCAGTTGGCACACCAATCCAAAGAAGTCTCATTCCTGGACACGTTGCCATGATTGTGAGAAACTTTACAAATAATTTGAGGAAACAGTCCTTGGGGCTTGAGTCATTCATCAAATGGATAGGCCACTACGTGGAGCTCGAAAATGAAGGATCGGAGCTGACGTCATCTATTCCAATATCTAGAGCTTGCAGAGTCAAGAACACCTCAGCAATAGCACATGGCTAAGGTGAAGAGCCGATTGACAAATCAGAGAAGACCCTTCTGCTCGCGACATGAAGGGAGTTTTTCTAATCCTCGTCTTCCTTTACTTTTATTTTGTGTTCTGTTTTGTTATTTCTATTACCTTCTTGTTTTGATTTCTTTCATTGCTTTATTTTCTTTCTTACCCTTAGTTAGTCGAATAAGTGTGGGTTAAGAGTTTTGTTTTTTATTCTTCTTGTTTTCAAATAAATGTGGGTGATACGCGAAAATCGTATCACATTTTTAGCATGTTTTTATGTATGTTTTAATGTGCAATCGAGAGTAAATTGACATTAATTGTTTATTATTTACTTGATTTCACGGTTTTTATGATTTTGGAAGTGTCAGGTGCAAAGTAGACGAAAACAGCAAATTTTGGGGCACAAAGGCAATTTTTGGAAATGTTGACTCGGTCAAAGGTCCGGGACGGGCGTCCCGACCAAGCCAAGCCAGAGGGACGGGCGTCCAGAACCAGGGACGGGCGTCCCGACCTGGTCAACAGACCAGGACGGGTGTCCCAATCCGGGACAGGCGTCCCGAGCCGCCAGAAGCTGTCCCACATCGAATTTTTCAGAGATTTTCACTCCGGGAAGCTGCTATAAATACCCCAGGCCTCCAGCAGTTGAATTCATCCCTCTCCACTCGATCTGAGTCATTAAGTGGTTTCCAGTGTACAATTTTCCAGTACACAACTCACTCAGAGACTCGGATCTCAGTTTTCTTTCTTATTAGTGTTTGTTTTAGTTTCTGAGAAATAGTCTCAGATCTTAGGTTTCTATAGATAGGTTCGTTTTTGGTATTCATAGAATACCCGGGATTTCGTTAGGAGATCCTAAGAGAGCTCTAGGCGTTCGAAGAGTCAGTCCACAGGGCTAGGCTTAAGCCCAAGACGTAAGGTAAAGTCTAGCTACTAGGCTGAGGAAGCGTCCTCCGAAGGTTCTGGTGAGCAGAGTCAGGGCGAGCAATACGACATATACAGTAGTACGCTCCGTAGGCGAGACTTCGTAAAGGGTGATTTCTTTATGGCATCGGTCCCCATGTCCCTCTCTTATATGTGTTATTGCTTTGTTCTAAATATGAATTATGAATATCAGATTACGATTTTATGAATAGTTGTGTTATATGTTGAAGTTTTTATGTTTTTCCGGAAATAGCCACCTGCTAAATATTCATTATGTCTGCATGTCTAATGTAAGTCTCTTTTAAACTAAAACTAGGGTTATAGACAATTCCTAACCACGGTCTATCCATAACCTGTTTAGTTTAACAGGCATCAATTAGTATTGGTGTCTGCCATACTAGATAAAATAACCAACGGAACACCTTGTTTGTTAGAGTAGTCTAGGTAGGCTGAGTAGAGAGTTATGCCGGCGGTTTTGCGACGAGCAGCATGACCCCGAAGTGACATAGGGTACCGTTCATTGCTGACTTTAGTCCGGGCCGTGAGTAGGGCCGTTTACCTTAACGATGGGGCGGTAGCGTAGAGACCTCAGATGTGGTACACCTTTAGACACAGAACATAGTTGCATTCCAGGCTAAGATATATCTAAAACACTCGAATATAGGTCAATCAACATATAGGAACAGTATAACATAGAATCAGAACTCATCTTTAAAACACTTTTAGGATTAATTAGACTTAAACCTAGTGGAGAATGGATCACCCTCTCATCAAAGTATTTGATGAAGATTGCATAACTGGATTATAAGATAGGAGTTAGGATAAAAGGCTAGTTACTACTAAGCCGTTGCCACTTCCCTGGGAGTACGATAATTAAATTAATAAAATCGTAGATACTTTCCAATAGACTAGCTACACGATAGGTACTCTGCCTTAGGTTCTGGCTGATTAAGTGACACCATAAAGACTAAATGTGACAATTAGTCAATCACAGTCCTTAATTATTCATAATCAACATAGGGTAAAATAACACCTATTTAGCATATCGGTCGGAAACCGCATCAGATTTTTGGCGCCGTTGCCGGGGAAATATCATAATGAATGTAGGATTATTGGCCACAATTCTAGAAACTTATGATAGGTAGCGGTAGTAACCTAGACTTTTGACTTACACTTATCTTATACTAGTTAGACAATCACTTTCCTAAATATAGGATTATCATAACTAATTAATTTTAGATAATATCTGAAATTAAGACACTTAGGATAATCAAATTTTAGAAAATTATTCTAAAAACCATATTAAGGAAATTTACCTGCTTTCTAAATAAATCAAAATCCATAAAAATATTTCTTACTTTCTTGTTTCACTGTCCTACTTTTTGCTATTTGTTGTTTCTAACCAGACTTTGCACTCAAAGATGAAGAGAACAAGAGCAGCTACTAATCAGGCAAAGAAGACAGAAAACCCTGACACTCCAGGACCGAAGAAGACAAAACCAGAGGGCCCCTCTAGGCCTGTACCAGAAGTACCACGAGGGACTCTTCCTTCACAACCAGTAGAAGTAAACTCAAGCCCTGATGCCAGTGAACTAGTGAGACGATTCCTGAACACCCGTGAGCATAGTCCCACGGAAGAAGATCCTTCTGAGGATACCTTCCCTCCTAGAGAAGTACCCCAGAGATCTCCAATTCACCCTCCTACCCAGAGAGTTCCTCTAAATCCACCCCCTACTGATCAAACCCAAAATTCACCAACCTCTCCTGCATACACCCCAACACCTCACGAGCGCACCCCTTCATCTGCGGGGAGTACTAACGGTTATTATTCAATGTTGTCCGTGCAGATAGACACACTAACTCAAAGGGTCTATGAGATGGACCAAGGGATTGCCAGCAGACTGTGTCATTTAGACCAACTCAGTTGAACATCACAACTAACGTAGACCGACTCAGAGCCACGGTCAATCTCCAGGAGAACCAAGGTGCGCAACTACTCCGAGAGATGGCTGATCTACGCAGTGAGCAAAACAGGCAGAGGGATGAGATGCGAACAATACGCATAGAAATGCGAAGCATTCGGACAGAACTACAGGAGATCAGAGATAGGATTCGTTAAAAAGGGAAGATTCTTTTACTCTCAACAAATAATTCGTTTGAACTGAAACTTGAATAATTGACCCTTATTTTCTATTTTTCAAACATTTTTAAAGGGTCATTTATATTCAATAATTTTCTTCAGACAGTTTATTTCGAATTTCTATGAAAAACAAGAGTTTTGCAAATACAGTTTATTTTCCACTAATTACATTGCACAAACTCAGTTTTATTTTTCTGAAATTCTTGCTGAATTTAAGTTAGGATAAAATTAGGGTAGTCACAATTTTCGAAAAGAGACTGAGAATTTTTTCATAGAGTTTTTAACAACTTCTGAATTTTATTGGATAAACATGAAGCCTTGTTAAGAATTATGATAATTTTTGGTATTTTGAGATTTTTAGGGAATTACGAGGAAAAAAAATTTTTTTTCCCGGAATTGGCACGCGTCCCGATGCAACCCGGGACGGGCGTCCCGAAGGTCACCCTTCTATAAAAATTCAATTTTTTTTTTCATTTTCTCTCAAATCTACAACCAAAAATTCATCTCTCTAAACAACATTTCTCTCTAGCCTCTCTCTACAAATTTTTGGCAAACTCCTCAAAGTTTAAAAATTCTAATTTGCCTCCAAAATTTGAATTTTAAACTTCACCCAAAAATTCGAATTTCCCTCCAAAATTCAATTTTCCCGCCAAAAATTCAAAATTCGCCCCTAACCTAATTTCATCCTTCTGAATTCAAATTCACCTCCAGAATTTGAGTTTAAAGCTTTCTTCCCCACCTACACTCTCTCATACGTTTTAAATGGCTCCCAAACGTGCTCGTACCACATCTACCATGACAGTTACCTCAGTGACACATCCTTTTATGTGTTTCCCTCCAGCACAGCATACCAAGAGAGATGCACTGGGTACATCGGGCGTACGATACTAACGGGCAGAACGCTGGATTGGGCAGCAGTACAGACACTGGGAGTAGAGCCGGAAGTCAGACGCATACTCGACGTGCCACCCTACAGTCGAGTATTCATCGTCACCGAGCCCACATACCTGGAGCTGGTATGTGAGTTCTATGCGTCTTTTACCTGCCAACAGGAGCAGATCACATTCCGTTTAGGCGGAATAGATCGATCGATGAGCATGGCCGAGTTCGGCATCGCCCTAGGCATCTGGCAGAGAGATGAGCTGGATACGCCCGCATACACCACAGCAGTTCGAGACTTCACGTCTGCAGACGTCTCCACTGCTTGGGCTCAGATCTGCATGACGGGTGTCCCATACCAGCATGGCTTTGCAAAAGCCACAGGTATTTATCCTACTCTTCGTTACCTGCATGCTATCATTGCACACACATTGTCAGGACGACTGACAGCGCCCGGAACTGTCACCCGGATGGAGACGTTCCTTCTAGCCAACATGCACATGGGATCTACAGTAGAGATGGCTAGACTCATAGCGGTCGTCATGCGAGGATTCGCTACAGACACTAGGAAACAGTGTCTGGGACTCGGACCATACATCACCAGGCTAGCCCGCTACCTGGAGTTGGACATAGAGGGCTCGGAGCTTACTCTGGTCGCCCCAACCACTATTCCCACAGACGTTACCATTCTACGGAACATGGGAATGGTTGTACGGGATGCGAATGGCCGCGACACCATCCACACGGAGCAGACAGGACAGGCATCGGCATCGGAAGCATTTCCAGCGCATATCCCTCCATCCGAGACGTTCGTGCCACGTACTGCCTTCGAACGACACATGTCGCACGGATTGGCAGGACTATCGGCCCGATACAGTCGAGACATGGACAGGATTGACAGACGACTGACGATGATGGAGGACAGGATTGACAGACGGTTGGCGATGATAGATGATAGGATCGCCATGAACACCAGCAGGATTGAGGAGATACATCAGCAGACTTCCCGAGTAGCGGAAAACTTTGAGTTTGACTTAGCAGACTTAGGTCCACTGGACAACGATCCGCCGGGTTCTTAGTCTCTCTCTCCTTCTTTCCTTTTCTTTCTTTTTCTTTTGTTTTTGTTTTTCTTGTTCTATGCGTATAAACATGTCTGGGCTGTATGACGTATGAATCCATGTACAAATTTGATTTATATGACATACAGAATTGTTTGCATTATTTTATTTTATGTCCATACAGATTCCTTTATTTTTCTGTTTTATTTCTTATCCTCAAATAAGTGTGGGGTAGCTAGATATGCATGAACACTGAGGACAGTGCCAGACTTAAGTGTGGGGTAGCAGTGCACGGTGCAGCAGTTTGCAAATTTTTCGCATGAATTTGCTTGTTTTCCCCGTATTTTCACACCCTTCCAAAAAATTTCAAACTTTTTCCGTCTTTCAGACTTCTAAATGCAGTATGCTTGGTTAAACAATTGCTTATGTCTATGATATGTAGGTAGTATGCTATGGTTAGTAGGAGATAGTTGATAGCTATCTTGGACTAATTGATTAGGAATAGGGAATTCCTGATAACTGAGCACAGCTTTGTCTGGACTAGAGACCTCAACCAATTACCTTTTCAAGACTGAACTAGATGAAATTAGACCAGTTGTGGATGTTTTGACAATTAGAATAACTGGATGAGACTTTGAGCTAAAAGTGAAAGGAAACAAAATAGTTAATCAAATAAGGGTAGTTTGCCAGCGGCCTTCGCTACTCGAGCACCACTCCTTCGGGGAACTTAAAGCCTGATGCCCTAAGGTCGTATAGATCTGGGAGTCATCCGAGTGGGACTCGCTACATGGGTAGTTGAAGTTGACGTGTTCTAAGCAGACTCAAAATACCCTGAATCCATAAAGAAAATAACTAAGTGCTAAAACATTAAAAATCTTATCACCAAAGCTCAGAACTCAGAAAGTTATCTGTTGTCAGTGTGTCTAGCGATAGGTCGAAGTATTATCTGGTAGCAGTTAAGATAAGAGTTCATTGTGTTGACTATCTGGTCTAGACTAGTACACACACTACACATCAGGAAGACCCTGTGACTAAGAAAAAAGTCCAACCTAGTTGTTGATTTGTTTTATGCCTGATCATAACAAGCTACTAGAGACATTTGAGACCTTGTCGTAGCAACCTAACCAATCAGACCTGTGTTAAGAATTGTCTGAAGAATTTTTGGAATAAAAACATGACTAGGAATTTAAGTGACTGCACTACGGTTTAGAATCACTAACTCCATGTAGACTTTGCTTGAGGACAAGCAAAAAGCTAAGTGTGGGGTTATTTGATACGCGAAAATCGTATCACATTTTTAGCATGTTTTTATGTATGTTTTAATGTGAAATCGAGAGTAAATTGACATTAATTGTTTATTATTTACTTGATTTCACGGTTTTTATGATTTTGGAAGTGTCAGGTGCAAAGTAGACGAAAACAGCAAATTTTGGGGCAAAAACGCAATTTTTGGAAATGTTGACTCGGTCAAAGGTCCGGGACGGGCATCCCGACCATGCCAAGCCAGAGGGACAGGCGTCCAGAACCAGCGACGGGCGTCCCGACCTGGTCAACAGACCAGGATGGGCGTCCCGAGTCGCCAGAAGCTGTCCCACATCGAATTTTTCAGAGATTTTCACTCCGGGAAGCTGCTATAAATACCCCAGGCCTCCAGCAGTTGAATTCATCCCTCTCCACTCGATCTAAGTCATTAAGTGGTTTCCAGTGTACAATTTTCCAGTACACAACTCACTCAGAGACTCGGATCTCAGTTTTCTTTCTTATTAGTGTTTGTTTTAGTTTCTGAGAAATAGTCTCAGATCTTAGGTTTCTATAGATAGGTTCGTTTCTGGTATTCATAGAATACCCGGGATTTCGTTAGGAGATCCTAAGAGAACTCTAGGCGTTCGAAGAGTCAGTCCACAGGGCTAGGCTTAAGCCCAGGACGTAAGGTAAAGTCTAGCTACTAGGCTGAGGAAGCGTCCTCCGAAGGTTCTGGTGAGAAGAGTCAGGGCGAGCAATACGACATATACAGTAGTACGCTCCGTAGGCGAGACTTCGTAAAGGGTGATTTCTTTATGGCATCGGTCCCCATGTCCCTCTCTTATATGTGTTATTGCTTTGTTCTAAATATGAATTATGAATATCATATTACGATTTTATGAATAGTTGTGTTATATGTTGAAGTTTTTATGTTTTTTCGGAAATAGCCACCTGCTAAATATTCATTATGTCTGCATGTCTAATGTAAGTCTCTTTTAAACTAAAACTAGGGTTATAGACAATTCCTAACCACGGTCTATCCATAACCTGTTTAGTTTAACAGGCATCAATTAGTATTGGTGTCTGCCATACTAGATAAAATAACCAACGGAACACCTTGTTTGTTAGAGTAGTCTAGGTAGGCTGAGTAGAGAGTTATGCCGGCGGTTTGCGACGAGCAGCATGACCCGAAGTGACATAGGGTACCGTTCATTGCTGACTTTAGTCCGGGCCGTGAGTAGGGCCGTTTACCTTAACGATGGGGCGGTAGCGTAGAGACCTCAGATGTGGTACACCTTTAGACACAGAACATAGTTGAATTCCAGGCTAAGATATATCTAAAACACTCGAATATAGGTCAATCAACATATAGGAACAGTATAACATAGAATCAGAACTCATCTTTAAAACACTTTTAGGATTAATTAGACTTAAACCTAGTGGAGAATGGATCACCCTCTCATCAAAGTATTTGATGAAGATTGCATAACTGGATTATAAGATAGGAGTTAGGATAAAAGGCTAGTTACTACTAAGCCGTTGCCACTTCCCTGGGAGTACGATAATTAAATTAATAAAATCGTAGATACTTTCCAATAGACTAGCTACACGGTAGGTACTCTGCCTTAGGTTCTGGCTGATTAAGTGACACCATAAAGACTAAATGTGACAATTAGTCAATCACAGTCCTTAATTATTCATAATCAACATAGGGTAAAATAACACCTATTTAGCATATCGGTCGGAAACCGCATCAGTGGGGTAAGAGTCTTTTCTGTTTTGTTTTTGTTTCTTGTTTTCAAATAAGTGTGGGGTAAATTAGAAATGCATGAACACTGAGGACAGTGTCAGACTTAAGTGTGGGGGTAGCAGTGCACGGTGCACTGTAGTAGTTTGAGAACATTTTTGCATGATTTTGCTTGTTTTCCCCGTATTTTCACACCCTTCCAAAAATTTTCAAACCTTTTCATTCTTTCAGACTTCTAAATGCAGTATGATTGGTTAAAAACATTGCTTATGTCTATGATATGTATATAGAATGTTATGGTTAGTAGGAGACGATTTATGACTATTTTGAACTTATTGATTAGGAATAGGGAATTCCTGGTAATTGAGCACAATTTAGTCTGAATTAGAGACCTCAGCTAATTACCTTTTCGAGACTTAACTAGATAAGATTAGACCAGTTGTGGATGTATTGACAATTAGAGTGACTAGATGAGACTCTGAGCTAAAAGTGAAAAGAAGCAAAAGAAAGTTAATTAAATAAGGGTAGTTTGCCAACGGCCTTCGCTACTTGAGCACCACTCCTTCGGGGAACTTAAAGCCTGATGCCCTAAGGTCATGTAGGTCTGGGAGTCATCGGAGTAGGACTCGCTACATGGGTAGTTGAAGTTGACGTGTTCTAAGCAGACTCAAGATACCTTGAATCTATAAAAGAAAGAAAATCAATAAACGCTAAATAATTAAAAATATGATCACCAAGGCTCAGAACTCGAAAAGTTGTCTGTTGTTAGTATGTCTAGCAACGGGTCGAACTATTATCTGGTAGTAGTTAAGACGAGAGTATATTGTGTTGACCATCTGGTCTAGACTAGTACACACACTACACATCAGGAAGACCTTGTAACTAAGAAAAGAGTTCAACTTAGTTGTTAAGTTGTTTTCTGCTTGATCATAACAATCTACTAAAGACATTTGAGACCTTGCCATGGGAACCTAACCAGTCAGACCTGTGTTAAAGAATTGTTTGAATAATTTTTTTGGAATAAAAACATGACTAGGAATTTAAGTGACTGCACATATGATTTAGAATCACTAACTTCAGGTAGATTTTGCTTGAGAACAAGCAAAGAGCTAAGTGTGGGATTTTGTTTGTTTTGTCTTGTTTGTGTTATTATTTCTATTACCCTTCTTGTTTTGTTATGTTATTTTCTTTCTCTTCCCATTAGTCAGTCAAATAAGTGTGGGCTAAGAGTTCTTTGTTTTGTTTCTTCTTGTTTTCAAATAAGTGTGGGGTAGTTTAGATATGCATGAACACTGAGGACAGTGTCAGACTTAAGTGTGGGGTAGCAGTGCATAGTACACTGTAGTGGTTTGACAAAATTATTGCATGATTTTGCTTGTTTTCTCCATATTTTCACACCCTTCCAAAAAAATTTCAAAATTTTTCATTCTTTCAAGACTTCTAAATGCAGTATGATTGGTTAAACATTGCTTATGTCTATGATATGTGTGTAGAATGTTATGGTTAGTAGGAGATAATGTGATGACTATCTTGAACTTATTGATTAGGAATATGGAATTCCTGGTAACTGAGCACAACTTAGTCTGGATTAGAGACCTCAGCCAATTACCTTTTCGAGACTTACCTAGATAAAATTAGACCAGTTATGGATGTATTGACAATTAGAGTGAGTAGATGAGACTCTGAGCTAAAAGTGAAAAGAAACAAAAGAGAATTAATTAAATAAGGGTAGTTTGCCAGCGGCCTTCGCTACTCGAGCACCACTTCTTCGGGGAACTTAAAGCCTGATGCCCTAAGGCCGTGTAGGTCTGGGAGTCATCGGAGTGGGACTCGCTACATGGGTAGTTGAAGTTGACGTGTTCTAAGCAGACTCAAAATACCCTGAAAAGTCTATAAAAGAAAAAACTCAATAAATGCTAAATAAGTAAAAATCTGATCACCAAGGCTCAGAACTCAGAAAGTTGTCTATTGTTAGTATGTCTAGCGACGGGTCGAAGTGTTATCTGGTAGTAGTTAAGACGAGGGGATATTGTGTTGACTATCAGGTCTAGACTAGTACACACACTACACATCAGGAAGACCTTGTGACTAAGAAAAGAGTTCAACTTAGTTGTTAAGTTGTTTTCTACTTGATCATAACAATCTACTAAAGACATTTGAGACCTTGTCATGGGAACCTAACCAGTCAGACCTGTGTTAAAGAATTGTTTGAATAATTTTTTTGGAATAAAAACATGACTAGGAATTTAAGTGACTGCACATATGATTTAGAATCACTAACTTCAGGTAGATTTTGCTTGAGGACAAGCAAAGAGCTAAGTGTGGGGTTATCTTATATGCATAAATCATATCACTTTTTTAGCATGTTTTTAGACATAATTTAGGGTGAAATTGATAGGAAATCGGTCTTAATTGATTGTTATTTACTCAATTTCACAATATTTATTATTTTGGAAGTGTCAGGTGAAAAGTAGACGAAAACAGCAAATTTTGGGGCAAAAATGCAATTTTTAGAAATGCTGACCTAGTCAACGGGTCAGGACGGGCGTCCCGAATCAGGACGGGCGTCATGACCCAGTCAAAGCACCAGGACGGCCGTCCCAATCCAAGACGGGCGTCCCGAAGCACCAGAAGTTGTCCCACATCGAAATATTTGGAGATTTTCACTCCAGAAAGCTGCTATAAATACCCCATGCCTCCAAGAGTTGAAATCTTCCCTCTCCACTTGATCTGAGTCATTCAGTGGTTTCCAATGTACAATTCTCTAGTACACAAATCACTCAGAGACTCAAATTTCAGTATAAGTTTTCTTTCTTTCCTTTTAGTGTTTCATTTTTCTTAGTTTCTGAGAATTAGTCTCAGATCTTAGGCTTCGATAGATAGGTTCGTTTATGGTATTCATAGAATACCCGGGATTTCGTTAGGAGATCCTAAGAGGGCTCTAGGCGTTTGAAGAGTCAGTCCACAGGGCTGGGCTTAAGCCCAGGATGTAAGGTAAAGTCCAGCTACTATGCTGAGGAAGCGTCCTCCGAAGGTTCTGTCGAGCAGAGTCGGGTCAAGCAGTACGACATATACAAGCAGTACGCTCCAACGGCGTGACTACGTAAAGGGTGATTTCTTTATGGCATCGGTCCCCCCCTGTCCCTCTCTTTATATGTTTGTATTGTGATTGTCCAAAAATTTATTATGAATATGAGATTATGATTTTTATGATTATTTGTTTTATATGTTGAAGTTGTTATGTTTTCCAGGGAATAGCCACCTGCTTAATAGTCATTATGTCTGCATGTCTAATGTAGTTTCTTTTAAATATTTAGTTTAAAAGAAACTACATTAGACATGCAGATATAATGAATATTAAGTAGGTGGCCATTTCTGGAAAATCATAAGAACTTCAACATATAAAACAAATATTCATAGAAATCATAATCCAGTATTCATAATTGATATTTGGACAAACACAGTACAACATATAAAGAGAGGGACATGGGGACTGATGCCATAAAGAAATCACCCTTTACTTATTCTCACCGATGGAGCGTACTGCTTGTATATGTCGTACTGCTTGACTCGACTCTGCTTGACAGAACCTTCGGAGGACGCTTCCTCAGCCTAGTAACTGGGCTTTACCTTAATACCCAGCTTAAGCTCAGCCCTGTGGACTGACTCTTCGAACGCCTCGAGCCCTCTTAGGATCTCCTAACGAAATCTCGGGTATTCTATGAATACCAGAAACAAACCTATCTATCGAAGCCTAAGATCTGAGACTATTTCTTAGAATCTAAGAAAACGAAACACTAACTAGAAAGAAAGATAACTTATACTAAACCCGAGTCTCTCAGTTACTTATGTACTCGAGAAAAGTGTACACTTGAAGTCACTAAATGACTCAGATCAAGTGGAGAGGGATGAATTCAACTAAGGAAGGCCTGGGGTATTTATAGCAGCTTTCTGGAGTGATTTTTCTTCAAAACTTCGATGTGGGACTTGGAATTCTGGTTCGGGACGCCCGTCCTGGATTGGGACTCCCGTCCCGGTTTGTTGACCAGGTCAGGACGGCCGTCCCGAGTCCTGGATGCCCATCCCGACCTGTTGACCAGGTCAGGACGCCCGTCCTGAACTGGGTTGCCCTCCCCGAAGTCCGAACTTCTGAAAAATTGCGTTTTGCCCCGAAATTTGCCACTTTCTTCTACGTTTTACCTGACACTTCCAAAATCATGAAAATTGTTAAATTGAGTTAATAATAAACAATTAAGACTGATTTTCCTCCAATTTCACCCTAAATCATGCCTAAAAAATGCTAAAAATGTGATATGATTTATGCATATCAAATAACCCCACACTTAGCTTTTTGCTTGTCCTCAAGCAAAGTCCACCTGAAGTTAGTGATTCTAAATCATATGTGATTCTAGTAGATTGAACTCTTTTCTTAGTTACAATGTCTTCCTGATGTGTAGTGTGTGTACTAGTCTAGACCAGATGGTCAACACAATATACTCTCGTCTTAACTACTACCAGATAACAGTTCGACCAGTTGCTAGACATACTAACAACAGACAACTTTCTGAGTTCTGAGCCTTGGTGATCATATTTTTAATTATTTAGCGTTTATTGATTTTCTTTCTTTTATAGATTCAAGGTATCTTGAGTCTGCTTAGAACACGTCAACTTCAACTACCCATGTAGCGAGTCCCACTCCGATGACTCCCAGACCTACATGACCTTAGGGCATCAGGCTTTAAGTTCCCCGAAGGAGTGGTGCTCAAGTAGCGAAGGCCGTTGGCAAACTACCCTTATTTAATTAACTTTCTTTTGCTTCTTTTCACTTTTAGCTCAAAGTCTCATCTAGTCACTCTAATTGTCAATACATCCACAACTGGTCTAATCTTTTCTAGTTAAGTCTCGAAAAGGTAATTGGCTGAGGTCTCTAATTCAGACTAAATTGTGCTCAATTACCAGGAATTCCCTATTCCTAATCAATAAGTTCAAAATAGTCATAAATCGTCTCCTACTAACCATAACATTCTATATACATATCATAGACATAAGCAATGTTTTTAACCAATCATACTGCATTTAGAAGTCTGAAAGAATGAAAAAGTTTGAAAATTTTTGGAAGGGTGTGAAAATACGGGGAAAACAAGCAAAATCATGCAAAAATGTTCTCAAACTACTACAGTGCACCGTGCACTGCTACCCCCACACTTAAGTCTGACATTGTCCTCAGTGTTCATGCATATCTAAACTACCCCACACTTATTTGAAAACAAGAAGAAACAAAACAAAGAACTCTTAGCCCACACTTATTTGACTGACTAATGGGAAGAGAAAGAAAATAACATAACAAAACAAGAAGGGTAATAGAAATAATAACACAAACAAGACAAAACAAACAAAACATGAAATGAAGATAATAAAATAAAAGTACAGGAAGATGAGGATTAGAAAAACTCCCTTCATGTCGCGAGCAGAAGGGTCTTCTCTGATTTGTCAATTGGCTCTTCACCTTAGCTATGTGCTATTGCTGAGGTGTTCTTGACTCTGCAAGCTCTAGATACTGGAACGGATGACGTCAGCTCCGATCCTTCATTGTCGAGCTCCAGGTAGTGGCATATCCATTTGAGGAATGACTCAAGCCTAAGGACTGTTTCCTCGAATCATTTGCAAAGTTTCTCGTAATCGTAGCAACGTACCCAGACGGAACGTGTCTAGGAATGAGACTTCTTTGGATTGGTGTGCCTACCTGCCAATGTCAGTGAAGGTATTGCATGCAAGTTTTGAATGGTAGAAAAGATACCTGAAGCTTTGGCGAAGCCGTGGTGGTAGGAGGCTCCAGTGGTGTAGATCTGGGCCCAAATATTTGAAGCTTCCTCGGGGAAGTTTCTCACAGCTGATTGTATGTAGGGGATGCAAGCTCCTCCATTGCTATGCTCCCGATACAATGCCAAATTCCTCTATATCCTTCGACCGTTCGATACCACTTGGTAGATCACTTGCTTGTACTGGTATGACTTTAATTGTTGCCAGTATCTCATCTGTTGATTCTGCGGGTAGGGGTAGTACTTGGCAGACTTCACAGATTAGATACATAGACTGAACGTTTCTTCCTAAGACATTGGCACTTTGGAAAACAACTTCTCATAGAATCTGCACATGACTGTTATTTGGCAAGCATCGCATGACTGTATCAGAGATACAAAATCCTTGAATATGGTGGGTCAATAATATTCTACTTCCAACACTTTTCGGACAGTGTTGATAGCAGTTAATTGGTCTCCCATAGATTCCTGCAATGCTTCATAATCATGTGGCCTTCGCTTTTCGAGATACATCTTCTGATCAACTGATCTGCAAAAATTTGAAATAGAAGAGAAATCTGCCCAGTAGTAATATTTCAAATCAGCAAAGAATTTCTTCTTTTGCTGATAAGTCATATCACTTGGGAATAATTAGTGGCTAGATAATTAGTAATATCAGTAAACTACGGAGGAGAATCATTACTCATAGCAAACAATGAAAATAGATCCTCATTCAGAAATTTATCAGATACTATTGTCTCGTCAATAGCCTCTAACTCAGGGTTTCCTAATCTAGACCAAAGGTTTGCTTTCTAGATTCTTAACCCTTTTTCTTACCCCTTCATTCTATATCAAACTCAAGTAACAATAAAACCTAACTTAATCAATTATGGTTCAGTATCAGTTTTATTGAACACAGACATCTCAGAGTGATTAGTGTAACCTATTATTTTTGACAAGACTAGATAAGATTAGGATTTATCATACATGAACTTTCTTATCATGTTTCTGTCCTAAAACAATTCTTACTACATCATTACATCACATATTCATTCAAAAGGCAGATTTTGATCAGGTGATGCCCTAATGGGTGCACTAATTCCTTTTGGTTTAAAAGATCTCATGCAATTATCAACAAAACAAAAGGAACATCCTTTTTTCTCAATAGAACATTCAAAGGTCTAGCTATTAAGGAAAAATTATTTCATAACTCGTCCTAATAAAGCCGGTATGACTCTAAGAAAATTCTAAAATGGAGTTTCTTCCCAATAAAAATCTAAGCCAAAATTTTATAACTCAGAAGAAAACATATTTTATCCTCATTTCCATTTTTATTCGAAATTAAATAATAGAAGAAAAACTCAAAAAAGAGCAACTAAGAAAACAATTAAGAAAGAACAAGAGATGGGGAAAAGAACAACTTACCATTGAGCAAGAAAAATACATTTTTTTCGGTTTTTAAATTTTAAAAAAAACATTTTCCTTTTTTTTCGAAAGCAGTTAAATTTCCTTAATATGGTTTTAGGATGATTTTCTAAAATTTGAGTATCCTAAATGTCTTAATTCCAGATAATATCTAAAATTAATTAGTTATGATAATCCTATATTTCGGAAAGTGATTGTCTAACTAGCATAAGATAAGTGTTAGGTCTAAGGTCTAGGTTACTACCGCTACCTATCATAAGTATCTAGAATTTTGATCAGTATCTAGAATTTTGATCAGGAGTCCTAAATTCATTATGATATTTCCCCGGCAACGGCGCCAAAAATCTGATGCGTTTCCGACTGATATGCTAAATAAGTGTTATTTTACCCTATGTTGATTATGAGTAATTAAGGACTGAGATTGACTAATTGTCACATTTAGTCTCTATGGTGTCACTTAATCAGCCAGAACCTAAGGCAGAGTACCTATCGTGTAGCTAGTCTGTTGGAAAGTATCTACGATTTTATTAAGTTAAATATCGTACTCCCAGGGAAGTGGTAACGGCTTAGTAGTAACTAGCCTTTTACCCTAACTCTTATCTTATGATCCAGTTATGCAATCTTCATCAATAACTTTGATGAGAGGGTGATCCATTCTCCACTAGGTTCAAGTCTAATTAAGCCTAAAAGTGTTTTATAGATAACGTCTTGATTCTTGATGTGTTTCCGACCGACGTGCTAAATAGGTATTATTTTACCCTATGTTGATTATGATTAATTAAGGACTGTGATTGACTAATTGTCACATTTAGTCTATGGTGTCACTTAATCAGCCAGAACCTAAGGCAGAGTACCTATCGTGTAGCTAGTCTGTTGGAAAGTATCTACGATTTTATTAAATAATTATCGTACTCCCAGGGAAGTGGCAACGGCTTAGTAGTAACTAGCCTTTTATCCTAACTCCTATCTTATGATCCAGTTATGCAATCTTCATCAAATACTTTGATGAGAGGGTGATTCATTCTCCACTAGGTTTCAGTCTCATTAATCCTAGAAGTGCTTTATAGATGAGTTCTGATTCTAGGTTATACTGTTCCTATATGTTGATTGACCTATATTCGAGTATTTTAGATATATCTTAGCCTAGATTGCAACTATGTTCTGTGTCTAAAGGCATACCACATCCGAGGTCTCTAATAAACCGCCCTACCTTAATGACGGCCCTACTCACGGTTCGGGACGAAGGCATCCATGAAAGCCCTATGTCACTTCGGGGATCATACCGCTTGCCCTAGTCGCCGGCATAATCGGACTCAGCTCGGCCCCTACCTAGACTACTTTAACAGGCAGGGTGTTCAACATGTTATTTTATCTAGCATGGCAGACACCAATACTAATTGATGCCTGTTAAACTAAACAGGTTATGATTAGACCGTGGTTAGGAATTGTCTATAACCCTAACTTTAGTTTAAAAGAGCACATTAAACATGCAGACATAGTGAATATTTAGCAGGTGGCTATTTTTGGAAAAACGTAACAACTTCAACATATAAAACAACTATTCATAAAAATCGTAATCTGATGTTCATAATAAGTATTTAGAGTAAAAACAATAACAACATATAAGAGAGGCGTATGGGGACTGATGCCATAAAGAAATCACCCTTTACGTAGTCTCGCCGCAGAGCGTACTGCTGTATATGTCGTACTGCTTCCTCTGACTCTGCTCACCAGAACCTTCGGAGGACGCTTCCTCAGCCTAGTAACTGGGCTTTACCTTAATACCCAGCTTAAGCCCAGCCCTGTGGACTGACTCTTCGAACGCCTAGAGCCCTCTTAGGATCTCCTAACGAAATCCCGGGTATTCTATGAACACCGGAAACGAACCTATCTATAGAAACCTAAGATCTGAGACTATTTCTCAGAAACTAAAATAAAACACTAATAAGAAAGAAACTGAGATCCGAGTCTCTGAGTGAGTTGTGTACTAGAGAATTGTACACTGGACACCACTAAATGACTCAGATCGAGTGGAGAGGAATGAATTCAACTGCTGGAGGCCTGTGGTATTTATAGCAGCTTCCCGGAGTGAAAATCTCTGAAACATTCGATGTGGGACAGCTTCTGGCGGCTCGGGACGCCCGCCCCGAGTTGGGACGCCCGTCCTGGTCTGTTGACCAGGTCGGGATGCCCGTCCCTGGTGCTGGACGCCCGCCCCTCTGGCTTGGCTTGGTCGGGACGCCCGTCCCGGACCTTTGACCGAGTCAACATTTCCAAAAATTGCAGTTTTGCCCCAAAATTTGTTGTTTTCGTCTACTTTGCACCTGACACTTCCAAAATCATAAAAACTGTGAAATTAAGTGAATAATGCACAATCAAGATCAAATTGCCCTTGATTTCACCCAAATTCATACGTAAAAACATGCTAAAAAGGTGATACGATTTTCGCGTATCAATTCTATGTTATATTGTTCCTACATGTTGATTGACCTATCTTCGAGTATTTTAGATGCATCTTAGCCTGGATTGCAACTATGTTCTGAGTCTAAAGGTGTACCACATCTGAGTCTCTATGCTACCGCCCCATCGCCAAGGTAAATGGCCCTACTCACGGTTCGAAAAAAAGACAGCTATGAAAGCCCTATGTCACTTCGGGGATCACGCCGCTGGCTCATAACCGCCGGCATAACGCTCTACTCAGCCTACCTAGACTACTCTAACAAACAGGGTGTTCCGCAGGTTATTTTATCTAGTATGGCAGACACCAATACTAATTGATGCTTGTTAAACTAAATAGGTTATGAATAGACCGTGGTTAGGAATTGTCTATAACCCTACATTTAATTTAAAAGAAACTACATTAGACATGCAGACATAATGAATATTAAGCAGGTGGCTATTCCCGGGAAAACATAACAACTTCAACATATAAAACAAATAATGATAAAAATCATAATCTCATATTCATAATAAATTTTTGGACAATCACAATACAAACATATAAAGAGAGGGACAGGGGGGACCGATGCCATAAAGAAATCACCCTTTACGTAGTCACGCCGTTGGAGCGTACTGCTTGTATACGTCGTACTGCTTGACCCGACTCTGCTCGACAGAACCTTCGGAGGACGCTTCCTCAGCCTAGTAGCTGGACTTTACCTTACATCCTGGGCTTAAGCCCAGCCCTGTGGACTGACTCTTCGAACGCCTAGAGCCCTCTTAGGATCTCCTAACGAAATCCCGGGTATTCTATGAATACCATAAACGAACCTATCTATCGAAGCCTGATGCGGTTTCCGACCGATGTGCTAAATAGGTGTTATTTTACCCTATGTTGATTATGAATAATTAAGGACTGTGATTGACTAATTGTCACATTTAGTCTCTATGGTGTCACTTAATCAGCCAGAACCTAAGGCAGAGTACCTATCGTGTAGCTAGTCTGTTGGAAAGTATCTACGATTTTATTAAATAAATATCGTACTCCCAGGGAAGTGGCAACGGCTTAGTAGTAACTAGCCTTTCTTCCTAACTCTTATCTTATAATCCAGTTATGCAATCTTCATCAATAATTTTGATGAGAGGGTGATTCATTCTCCACTAGGTTTAAGTCTAGCCAAACCTGAAAGTGTTTTAAAGATTAGATCCTGATTTTATGTTATACTGTTACTATACGTTGATTGACCTATATTCGAGTGTTTTAGACATGTCTTGGCCTGGATTGCAATTATGTTCTGTGTCTAAAGGCTACCACATCTGAGTTTCTACGCTACCGCCCCATCGTTAAGGGTAACGGCCCTACTCACGGCTCGGACTAAAGTCAGCAATGACCGCCCTATGTCACTTTGGGGATCATACTGCTCGTCGCATAACCGCCGGCATAAAACTCTACTCAGCCTACCTAGACTACTTTCAACCAACGGGGTGTTCCGCAGATTATTTTATCTAGTATGGCAGACACCAATACTAATTGATGTCTGTTAAACTAAACAGGTTATGAATAGACCGTGGTTAGGAATTATCTATAACCCTAATTTTAGTTTAAAAGAACGGTAATAAACATGCAGACATAATGGATATTTAAGCAGGTGGCCATTTCTAGAAAAACATAATACTTCAACATAAATAACAAATATTCATAAAAACATAATCTGGTATTCAAACAGTTATTTGGACAAACACAATAACAACATATAAGAGAGGGACAGGGGGACCGATGCCATAAAGAATTCACCCTTCACGAAGTCTCGCCGATGGAGCGTACAGATGTATATGCCGTATTGCTTGACCCGACTCTGCTCGCCAGAACCGTCGGAGGACGCTTCCTCAGCCTAGTAACTGGGCTTTACCTTAATACCCAGCTTAAGCACAGCCCTGTGGACTGACTCTTCGAACGCCTAGAGCCCTCTTAGGATCTCCTAACGAAATCCCGGGTATTCTATGAATACCAGAAACGAACATATCTATAGAAACCTAAGATCTGAGACTATTTCTCAGAAACTAAAACAAAATACTAACAAGAAAGAAAACTGAGATCCGAGTCTCTGAGTGAGTTGTGTACTAGAGAATTGTACACTGGACACCACTAAATGACTCAAATCGAGTGGAGAGGAATGAATTCAACTGTTGGAGGCCTGGGGTATTTATAGCAGCTTCCCGGAGTGAAAATTTCTGAAAAATTCGATGTGGGACAGCTTCTGGCGGCTCGGGACGCCCGTCCCGGATTGGGACGCCCGTCCTGATCAGTTGACCAGGTCGGGATGCTCGTCCCGGGTCCTGGACGCCCGTCCAGGTGATTTGACTTGGTCGGGACGCCCGTCCCGACCCTTTAACCGGGTCAACATTTCCAAAAATTGCGTTTTTGCCCCAAAATTTACTGTTTTCGTCTACTTTTCACCTGACACTTCCAAAATCATAAAAACTGTGAAATTAAGTGAATAATGAACAATCAAGATCAAATTACCCTCGATTTCACCCAAATTCATACATAAAAACATGATAAAAAGGTGATACGATTTTCGCGTATCAGATAACCCCACACTTAGCTTTTTGCTTGTCCTGAAGCAAAGTCTACCTGAAGTTACTTAAATTCCTAGTCATATTTTTATTCCAAAAATTCTTCAGACTAGTCTTAATACAGGTCTGTCCGGTTAGGTTGCTATGACAAGGTCTCAAGTGTCTCTAGTAGCTTGTTATGATCAGGCAGAAAACAAATCAACAACTAGTTTGGACCTTTTTCTTAGTCACAGGGTCTTCCTGATGTGTAGTGTGTGTACTAGTCCAGACCAAATAGTCAACACAATGTACTCTTGTCTTAACTACTACCAGATAACACTTCGACCTATCGCTAGACATATTAACAACAGACAACTTTTTGAGTTCTGAGCTTTGGTGATCAGATTCTTAATGTTTTAGCATTTAGTTATTTTCTTTATAGATTCAGGGTATTTTGAGTCTGCTTAGAACACGTCAACTTCAACTGCCCATGTAGCGAGTCCCACTCCGTTGACTCCCAGATCTACACGACCTTAGGGCATCAGGCTTTAAATTCCCCGAAGGAGTGGTGCTCGAGTAGCGAAGGCCGCTGGCAAACTACCCTTATTTGATTAACTTCTTTTAATTTCTTTTCACTTCTAGCTCAGAGTCTCATCTAGTCATCCTAACTGCCAATATACCCACAACTGATCTAATTTTATCTAGTTAAGTCTCGAATAGGTAATTGGTTGAGGTCTCTAATCCAGACAAACTTGTGCTCAGTTATTAGGAATTCCCTATTCCTAATCAATTAGTCCAAGATAGCTATCAATTATCTCCTACTAACCATAACATACTACCTACATATCATAGACATAAGCAATTGTTTAACCAAGCATACTACATTTAGACGTCTGAAAGACGGAAAAATTTTGAAATTTTTTTTGGAAGGGTGTGAAAGTACGTGAAAACAAGCAAAATCATGCGAAAATTTTTTCACTCTGCTACAGTGCACCGTGCACTGCTACCCCACACTTAAGTCTGGCACTGTCCTCAGTGTTCATGCATATCTAATTACCCCACACTTATTTGAAAACAAGAAACAAAAACAAAATAGAAAACTCTTACCCCACACTTATTTGACTAACTAAGGGTAAGAGAGAAAATAAAGCAACCAAAGAAATAACAAAACAGGACACCAAACAAAGTAAAGGAACATGAGGATTAGAAAAACTCCCTTCATGTCGCGAGCAGAAAGGTCTTCTCTGATCTGTCAATCGGCTCTTCACCTTAGCCATGTGCTATTGCTGAGGCGCTCTTGACTCTGTAAGCTCTAGATATTGGAACGGATGACGTCACCTCCGATCCTTCATTGTCGAGCTCCAGGTAGTGGCCTATTCATTTGATGAATGGCTCGAGCCCCACGGACTGCTTCCTCGAATCATTTGTAAGATTTCTCACAATCATAGCAACGTGTCCAGGAGGAACGTGTCTAGGAATGAGATTTTTTTGGGATTTGTGTGCCTTCCTGCCAATGTTAGTAAAGGTATTACATGCAAGTCTCGAATGGAAGAAAAGATACCTGAAGTTTTGGCGAAGCTGTGGTGGTAGGGGCACTCCAGTTGTGTAGATCTGGGCCCAAGTATTTGAGACTTCCTCGGGGAAGTTTCTAACAGCTGATTGGTATGCAGGGGATGCAAGCTCCTCCATTGCTATGCTCCTGATACAACGCCAAATTCCTCTATATCCTTCGACCCTTCGTTACCTCTTGGTAGATCACTTGCTTGCACTAGTCTGGCTTTAATTGTTGCCAGTATCTCATCTGTTGATTCTGCGGGTAGGGGTTTTGCTGTGGTGGTATCTTCTGAAAGTTTCCAGCTTCCGAATTATTCCTCAGCTAAATCCCGTATGATTCCTCTAGATGGGATTGTATGCATTTCCCATTGGAGCAGCATTCTGCAGTAACCTACTCCTACCTCTTTTGGAATGGTCAGTTATTCCCATAGCAATCCCTGCTAAAGTGTGGTACTTAGCAGACTTCACAGATTTGATACACATGCTGAACATTTCTTCCTAAGACATCGGCACTCTGAATTTGGAAAACAACTAGAATCTGCACATGACTTTAACATCATTAGTAGGTAATGCCTGTGGTTCAGGCCATTTTGAAAAAGTGTTCCACGACTACTATGATGTAATTATGTTTAAAGGAAGAAAGAGAAAAGGATTTGAAATACCCCTAATATCAACGGTTGCAACATTCTGTGTACGTCGCTGGGGTAGATGATCTCTAGAAGATGTGTTACCTGTTATTTGGCAAGCATCGCAGGACTGTATCAGAGATACAAAATCCTTGAATATGGTGGGTCAACAAGATCCTGCTTTCAACACTTTCCGGACAGTGTTGATAGTAGTCAATTGGTCTCCCGTAGATTCTTTAGGGCAATGCTCCAAAATCTTGTGTCCTTCATCTTCTGAGACACATCTTCTGATCAACTGATCTGCAAAAATTTGAAATAGAAGAGAAACTGCACAGTAGTAATATTTCAAATCAGCAAAGAATTTCTTCTTTTGCTGATAAGTCATATCACTTGGAACTTATTCAGTGACTAGATAATTTGCAATAAACCACAGATGAGAATTATTATACATAGCAAATAATGCAAACAAGTTTTCATCCAGAAATTTATCAGTATTACACTAGCCTCTAACTCGGGGTTTTCTAATCTAGACCAATGGTTTGCTTTCTAGATTTTCAACCCTTTTTCTTACCCCTTCATTCTATATCAAACTTAAGTAACAATAAAACCTAACTTAATCAATTATGGTTCAGTATCAGTTTTATTGAACACAGACATCTCAGAGTGATCAGTGTAACCTATTGTTTTTGACAAGACTAGATAAGATCAGGATTTATCATACATGAACTTTCTTATCATGTTTCTGTTCTTACTACATCACATATTCATTCAAAAAGCAGATTTCAATCAGGTGATGTCATAATGGGTGCAATAATTCCTTTCGGTTTTAAAAAATTCTCATGCAATCATCAGCAAAACAAAAGGAACATCCTTTTCCAATAGAACATTCAAAGGTCTGGCTATTAAGGAAAAACTATTTCATAACTCATCCTAATAAGGCCGGCATGACTCTAAGAAAATTCTAAAATAGAGTTTCTTCCCGATAAAAATCTAAGCCAACATTTTACAACTCAGAAGAAAATATATTTTATCCTCATTTCCATTTTTATTTCTTCGAAATTAAATAAAGGAAGAAAAACACGAAAAAGAGCAACTAAGAAAACAACTAAAACAAACAAGAGATAGGGAAAAGGAACAACTCACTGTTGAGCAAGAAAGATACATTCTTTTTGGGATTTTAAATTTTTAACATTTTTTTTTCTTTTTATGTTGAAAGCAGGTAAATTTCCTTAATATGGTTTTAGAATAATTTTCTAAAATTTGATTATCCTAAGTGTCTTAATTTCAGATATTATCTAAAATTAATTAGTTATGATAACCCTATATTTCGGAAATTGATTGTCTAACTAGTATAAGATAAGTGCAGGTCTAAGGTCTAGGTTACTACCATTACCTATCATAAGTCTCTAGAATTGTGGCCTTTAATCCTAAATTCATTATGATATTTCCCCGGCAACGGCGCCAAAAATCTGATGCGGTTTCCGACCGATGTGCTAAATAGGTGTTATTTTACCCTATGTTGATTATGAATAATTAAGGACTGTGATTGACTAATTGTCACATTTAGTCTCTATGGTGTCACTTAATCAGCCAGAACCTAAGGCAGAGTACCTATCGTGTAGCTAGTCTGTTGGAAAGTATCTACGATTTTATTAAATAAATATCGTACTCCCAGGGAAGTGGCAACGGCTTAGTAGTAACTAGCCTTTCTTCCTAACTCTTATCTTATAATCCAGTTATGCAATCTTCATCAATAATTTTGATGAGAGGTGATTCATTCTCCACTAGGTTTAAGTCTAGCCAAACCTGAAAGTGTTTTAAAGATTAGATCCTGATTTTATGTTATACTGTTACTATACGTTGATTGACCTATATTCGAGTGTTTTAGACATGTCTTGGCCTGGATTGCAATTATGTTCTGTGTCTAAAGGCTACCACATCTGAGTTTCTACGCTACCGCCCCATCGTTAAGGGTAACGGCCCTACTCACGGCTCGGACTAAAGTCAGCAATGACCGCCCTATGTCACTTTGGGGATCATACTGCTCGTCGCATAACCGCCGGTATAAAACTCTACTCAGCCTACCTAGACTACTTTCAACCAACGGGGTTTCCGCAGATTATTTTATCTGTATGGCAGACACCAATACTAATTGATGTCTGTTAAACTAAACAGGTTATGAATAGACCGTGGTTAGGAATTGTCTATAACCCTAATTTTAGTTTAAAAGAACGGCAATAAACATGCAGACATAATGGATATTTAAGCAGGTGGCCATTTCTAGAAAAACATAATACTTCAACATAAATAACAAATATTCATAAAAACATAATCTGGTATTCAAACAGTTATTTGGACAAACACAATAACAACATATAAGAGAGGGACAGGGGGACCGATGCCATAAAGAATTCACCCTTCACGAAGTCTCGCCGATGGAGCGTACAGATGTATATGCCGTATTGCTTGACCCGACTCTGCTCGCCAGAACCGTCGGAGGACGCTTCCTCAGCCTAGTAACTGGGCTTTACCTTAATACCCAGCTTAAGCCCAGCATTGTGGATTGACTCTTCGAACGCCTAGAGCCCTCTTAGGATCTCCTAACGAAATCCCGGGTATTCTATGAATACCAGAAATGAACCTATCTATAGAAACCTAAGATCTGAGACTATTTCTCAGAAACTAAAACAAAATACTAACAAGAAAGAAAACTGAGATCCGAGTCTCTGAGTGAGTTGTGTACTAGAGAATTGTACACTGGACACCACTAAATGACTCAAATCGAGTGGAGAGGAATGAATTCAACTGTTGGAGGCCTGGGGTATTTATAGCAGCTTCCCGGAGTGAAAATTTCTGAAAAATTCGATGTGGGACAGCTTCTGGCGGCTCGGGACGCCCGTCCTGATTAGTTGACCAGGTCGGGACGCCCATCCCGGGTCCTGGACGCCCGTCCAGGTGCCTTGACTTGGTCGGGACGCCTGTCCCGACCCTTTGACTGGGTCAACATTTCCAAAAATTGCGTTTTTGCCCCAAAATTTGCTGTTTTCGTCTACTTTTCACCTGACACTTCCAAAATCATAAAAACTGTGAAATTAAGTGAATAATGAACAATCAAGATCAAATTACCCTCGATTTCACCCAAATTTATACATAAAAACATGCTAAAAAGGTGATACGATTTTCGCGTATCAAAGCCTAAGATCTGAGACTAATTCTCAGAAACTAAGAAAAATGAAACACTAAAAGGAAAGAAAGAAAACTTATACTGAAATCTGAGTCTCTGAGTGATTTGTGTACTAGAGAATTGTACACTGGAAACCACTGAATGACTCAGATCAAGTGGAGAGGGAAGATTTCAACTCTTGGAGCCATGGGGTATTTATAGCAGCTTTCTGGAGTGAAAATCTCCAAAACTTTCGATGTGGGACAACTTCTGGTGCTTCGGGACGCCCGTCCTGGATTGGGACGCCCGTCCTGACCCGTTGACCAGGTCAGCATTTCCAAAAATTGCATTTTTGCCCCAAAATTTGCTGTTTTCGTCTACTTTTCACCTGACACATCCAAAATCATAAACATTGTGAAATTGAGTAAATAACAATAAATTAAGACCGATTTCCTATCAATTTCACCCTAAATTTTGCCTTAAAACATGCTAAAAAAGTGATATGATTTATGCATATCAGGATAAAAGGCTAGTTACTACTAAGCTGTTACCACTTCCATGGGAGTATAATATTTAACTTAATAAAATTGTAGATACTTTCCAACAGACTAGCTACACGATAGGTACTCTGCCTTAGGTTCTGGCTGATTAAGTGACACCATAGAGACTAAATGTGACAATTAGTCAATCTCAGTCCTTAATTACTCATAATCAACATAGGGTAAAATAACACCTATTTAGCATATCAGTCGGAGCAGCATCAGCTATCCTGGTGATGAACAGCCCGAGCCTGAGACACTGTTTCCGAGTGTCCGTAGTGAAACCCCGCATGATGACAGTGATGAGCCGAGCTATCTCTACTGTAGAACCCATGTGCATGTTGGCCAAGAGGAATGTCTCCATTTGGGTGACATTCCCGGGGGCCGTTCGCCATCCTAACAGAGTGTGTGCGATAATGGCATGTAAATAGCGAAGAGCAGGATATATACCTGTGGATTTCGCAAAGCCATGCTGGTAGGGAACACCCGTCGTACAAATCTGAGCCCAAGTAGTGGAGACGTCTGCAGAAGTGAAGTCTCGAACTGCTGTGGTGTAGGCGGGCATATCCAGCTCGTCTCTCTGCCAGATACCCAAGGCGATGCCGAACTCGGCCATGCTCATCGACCGAGCTATTCTGCCCAAGCGGAATGTGATCTGCTCCTAATAGTACGTAAATGAAGCATAGAACTCACATACCAGCTCTAGGTATGTCATCTCAGTGACGATGAAGACTCGACTGTAGGGTAGTACGTCGAGTATGCGTCGGACTTCCTGCTCAACCTCTAGAGTCTGTACTGCTGCCCAATCAAGCGTTCTGCCAGTCAGTATGGTGCGTCCGATATATCCATGACATCTCTCCTAGTATGCTGGGCTGGAGTGAAACAGCATGAAAGGATGTGCCACCGATGTGACAGTCATGGTGGACGTGATACGAGCACGTTTGGGAGCCATTTAGTTGAGAATGTTCGAGAGACTATGAGAATTTAGGCAGGAAGGAAGATTCGAATTCAAATTCTGGAGGTGAATTTGAATTCGGAAGGATAGATTTTGGTTAGGGAAGGATTTTGAATTTTTGGTGGGAAATTCGAATTTTGAAACCTTGGGGAGTTGCCAAAAATTTGAAGAGAGAGGGTAGAGAGAATTATTTTAGAGAGTTGAATTTTTGGAAGTTGATTTGAAGAAAAATGGAATATTTGTAGGAGGGGCGGCCTTCGGGACGCCTGTCCCGGGTTGCTTCGGGATGCATGCCAATTCCGAAAATTTTTTTTCCCGTAATTCCCTGCAAATCTCAGTACACCAAAAACACTATATAACAAATCTTCATGTTTATCCAATCAAATTCAGAAGCTGTTAAAACTCTGTGCAAAAATTCCTCAGTCTCTTTTTTCGAAAATCATGACTACCCTAATTTTATCCTAACTTATATTCAGCAAGAATTTTAGAAAAACAAAAACTGAGTTTATACAATTTAATTAGTGAAAAATAAACTGCATTTGCAAAACCTTTGCTTTTCATAGAAATTTGAGAAATAAAATGTCTGAAGAAAAATTGTTGAATAAAATAAAAGACCCTTTTAAAAAGTTTGAAAACAAAAAATAGGGGTCAATTATTTAATTTTAGTTCAAACAATTTATTTGCTGAGAATAAGAGTAAAAAGAATCTTCCCTTTTTCAACGGCCCTTATCTCTGATCTCTCGTATCTCTGCTTGTATGTTTCACATCTCTATGCGCATGGCTCTCATCTCATCCCTTTGCCTGCCCTGCTCACTTTGTAAGTCAGCCATCTCTCGGAG
Organism: Asclepias syriaca; assembly: GCA_027405835.1. Taxonomy (NCBI): domain Eukaryota; kingdom Viridiplantae; phylum Streptophyta; class Magnoliopsida; order Gentianales; family Apocynaceae; genus Asclepias; species Asclepias syriaca. Next base: position 13,394,693 of record CM049928.1, on the reverse strand, counting down.
TAGCTGTGCATTTTGGTTTTCCTGAAGACTGATTGTGGATCTGAGTCGGTCCATGTTGGTTGTGATATTCAGACTAACTTGGTCTAAATGACACATTCTGCTTGCAATTCCTTGATCCATAGATCTGTCGAGCCAAAGTATCTATCTGCACGGACAACACGGAATGAGAACCGTTAGTACTTCCCCCGGATGAAGGGGTGTGCTCATTGGGTGTTGGAGTGTACTCAGTAGATGTTGGTGAGTTTTGGGTTTGGTCAAGGGGTGGTGGATTTATAGGAACTCTCTGGGCAGGAGTGTGAACTGGAGATCTTTGAGGTTCTTCTCTAGGAGGAAAGGTATCTTCAGAAGGATCTTCTTTCGTGGGACTAGACTCACGGGCGTTCAGTAATCTTCTCACTAAGTCACTGGTGTCTAGGCTTGAGTTTATTTCTATAGGTTGTGAAGGAGGATTCTCCCGTGGTATTTCTAGTTCAGGCCTAGATGGTCCTTCTGGTTTGGTCTTCTTTGGTCCTGGAGTGTCAGGGTTTTCCGTTTTCTTTGCTTGATTTGTAGCTGCTCTTGTTCTCTTCATCTATGAGTGCAAAGTCTGGTTAGGAATAACAAAAACAGAAATAAAACAAAAAAAATTTCTTTTAAATTTCATTTAGAAAGCAGATAAATTTCCTCAATATGGTTTTAGAATAATTTTCTAAAATTTGATTATCCTAAATGTCTTAATTTCAGATAATATCTAAAATTAGTTAGTTATGATAACCCTATATCTCGGAAAGTGATTGTCTAACTAGCATAAGATAAGTGTAGGTCTAAAGTCTAGGTTACTACCGCTACCTATCATAAGTTTCTAGAATTGTGGCCAATAATCCTAAATTCATTATGATATTACCCCGGCAACGGCGCCAAAAATCTGATGCGTTCCTGACTGATATGCTAAAATAGGTGTTGATTTACCCTGTGTTAATTATGAGTAATTAAGGACTGAGATTGACTAATTGTCACATTTAGTCTTTATAGTGTCACTTAATCAGTCAGAACCTAAGACAGAGTACTTATCGTGTAGCTAGTACGTGTGAAAGTATCTACGATTTTATTAAGTTAAATATCGTACTCCCAGGGAAGTGGTAACGGCTTAGTAGTAACTATCCTTTTATCCTAACTCTTATCTTATGATTCAATTATGCAATCGTCATCAATAACTTTGATGAGAGGGTGATTCATTCTCCACTAGGTTTAAGTCTATGTAAGCCTAAAAGTGTTTTATAGATAATGTCTTGATTCTATGTCATATTGTTCCTATATGTTGATTGACCTATCTTCGAGTATTTTAGATATATCTTAGCCTGGATTGCAATTATGTTCTGAGTCTAAAGGTGTACCACATCTGAGTATCTAATAAACCGCCCCATTGCCAAGGTAAACGGCCCTACTCACGGTTCGAGCTAAAGGCATCCATGAAAGCCCTATGTCACTTAGGGGATCATGCCGCTCGCCCCTAACCGCCGGCATAAACGCTCTACTCAGCCTACTTAGACTACTCTAACAAACAGGGTGTTCTGCAGGTTATTTTATCTAATATGGCAGACACGAATACTAATTGATGCCTGTTAAACTAAACAAGTTATGAATAGACTGTGGTTAGGAATTGTCTATAACCCTAACTTTAGTTTAAAAGAAACTACATTAGACATGCAGACATAATGAATATTTAAGCAGGTGGCCATTTCCGGAAAAACATAACAACTCAACATATATAACAAATATTCATAGAAATCATAATCTCATATTCATAATAAATTTTTGGACAAACTCAATACAAACAGATAAGGAGAGGGACATGGGGACTGATGCCATAAAGAAATCACCATTTACTTAGTCTCGCCGATGGAGCAACTGCTTGTATATGTCGTACTGCTCGACCCAACTCTGCTCGACAGAACCTTCGGAGGACGCTTACTCAGCCTAGTAACTGGGCTTTACCTTAATACCCAACTTAAGCCCAGCCATGTGGACTGACTCTTCGAACGCCTAGATCCCTCTTAGGATCTCCTAACGAAATCCTGGGTATTCTATGAATACCAGAAATGGACCTATCTATCGAAACCTAAGATCTGAGACTAATTCTCAAAAACTAAGAAATTGAAACACTAACTAGAAATAGAAGAAAACTTATACTGAACTCGAGTCTCTAAGTGACTTGTGTACTCGAAAGATGTACACTAGAAGTCACTAAATGACTCAGATTGAGTGGAGAGGAATGATTTCAACTGAGGAAGGCTTGGGGAATTTATAGCAGCTTTCTAGAGTGATTTTTCATCAAAAATTTGATGTGGGACTTGGAATTGCAGCTCGGGACGCCCGTCCTGGATAGGGACGCCCGTCCTGGATAGGGACGCCCGTCCTGGACTATTGACCAGGTCAGGACGCCCGTCCTGAGTCCTGGACGCCAGTCCTGGCCTGTTAACCAGGTCAGGACGCCCGTCCTGATTCGAGACGCCCTCCCCGAAGTCTGAACTTTTGAAAATTTGTGTTTTACCCCGAAATTTGTCATGTTCTTCTACTTTTCACCTAACACTTCCAAAATCACAAAAACTGTAAAATTGAGTTAATAATAAACAATTAAGACCGATTTGCCCTCTATTTCACCATAAATCATGCCTAAAACATGCTAAAAATGTGATATGATTTTTGCATATCACAAGGCTATATAGATAAGTTGTAACAATATCCATTAGACGCATGTCTACTTTCTCATGAATGACCAAACTTATAACATATCAGAGTGTAATAGCATCGATAATGGGTGAATTAAATATGATAATAACCAATACATGGCTTTTTGCTAAAAGCCTTGTGTACAAGTTGTACTTATCTTACAACTTCATTATTCACATTTTATTTTCACATAAATCATCCATTTATAACCATCATGTTTCATATCATTTGGGTTTGGACTATATACCCAAAAAAATTTCACTTTGTAAGTGAATTTAACTCTAATTGAATAGCATCTTTCTATTGAGGCTAATCAATTCTATGTTGATATTCTTCAACTAATGAAAGATCAAGATCCTCATTATCCTTGAAAACATCAAGGACTACCTTATATGCAAAAGTATTATCAAATATTTCTCTTTAATCCCAACTTTTATCATAAGTGGTAAAATTGATAGAGATTTTCAAATTATCTTCATCATTTATAACTAGAATCTTTTCATTAGTTGTCCCTTGGTTTTTCTTTTTTCAATTTCTTCAATATGATCTTCTTTTCTTTCAAAGATTTTTATCTTTAGCACCAAGGGGTCTTCCACACTTTTGTCGTGTTTTTGATTCAACAACTATATGATTTGTGTTTTGTCCTTCAGGGACTTCTATTCTTATAGGAGCATCTATAGCTCAATATGCCATTTAGTGACTCTTCTAGAGTCAACAAAAGGATTTGGTAGTTAATTTGCAGTTTACTGCAAATAAATTATCTTTGAACTTTTCAATTCACTCACACTTTGTGTGGATCTAAATGCCTCAAAAATACTTTCCACACAAGTTTTATTCTACGTCATTTACTTTTTCCCCCTAATTTGGGAAACAAATTCTATTCAAGATGGCATCAGCAAATCTTGCTATATAAAAAAAATCTCATCATCAAATGTTCAAGATAACTTATAATAAATAGGGAGTTATCAACATTCAAAAATATTCTCTGCTTTGACCCACTTCAGGTGAGAAGGGTATTAAAATACTACAACTTTACCAATTCAGGTGAAAGTTTATTAAAATACTCATTTAAAAGATTATCACTCAGGTGATAAATAACAAATATATATCCATATAAATTAAATATCAGATAGATAATAAAATTGTTATGCCCAAGGAATGCACTGAGAGGGGGGGGGTGAATCAGTGCTTAACTCTTTTCAAAAATTCAGCATACTATTTTTGTAGATTTTAGCACCCCAACAAAGATTAATACAAAATTTCAGCAACACAAGCAATGGTTTGTGTGTAATTCAACTATTGTGATCCATTTCTTGAGAGATATTCGTTTAGTTAATATATCAATGTTAACACACACACTTGCATAAAAGTAAAGAGACAATCAATTTACATGGTTCACCACCAATAAGGTAGGCTACATCCACGGTGATAGGGTTCACTACCCTTTCACTTCAACTTCACTAGCTACTTGTTTATCACATTGCTCTTCACTAGAGCTACAAAGAAGGCTCACTCCCTTACTCACACAATTACAATTCCTTAAGATAAAGAGTAGAATCACTTCCTACTCTACCCAATAGAAACGATGCCTTCCCTATCACTTAGGTTAGGCAACTTCAAAACATACTCCAAAGATATGACCAGAAATTTAATGTATTTCAAACTATTTCAAGAAACCCATAGTTTCCTTACATAGTATAATACATTTAAAGAAAAATGAGGAATGATATGTCACCTCCAAGTTGATGTATAAACTTTCTTTGATGTATCTTCCAAAACTATTCTTCAAAAGCTTCAAGAATAAGTGATAAGAATAGACCTTTTCTCCAAGATTTGAGAGGATTGTTGCAGAGTGTTTTTCTTAAATTTTCTCTCAAAAATCTCTAGTGCCCACCACCAGAATTTTTCTCTTACTTTTTTTCTTTTTCCAAAAAAAAAACTTTTCTAACTTGAATCTCTATATATTCACATATTTGCATTCACCAGAATTTTTCTCTCTTAAAAAAAATCTTGTTTCTAACGTGAATATCTAGATATATTCACATATTTGTATTCACAAAAACCCTACAATCTTTACCATTTGACCATTGATGCTTTTAATACAAGTTCAATCTCCACCCTTGATCTTGACCCTTGATTCTTTAATGAAAGTGTAACCTTCATCCACGATCTATATCATATATATATATTTCGAAATGATCACACCATGAATACACCAAAATTACCATCATTAATCATGTATACCATTTCAGCCAAGTATTTCACTTCATCCATTCCATGTCATTAGTAAGAATGCCAATATATCACAAATGCATTAGGTTCCAACAATACAACACAAGCATTAACCAAAAGGACTCAACAATCTCCCCCTTTTGAATTGTTGGCAACCATAACGAGAAGCTAATGACATTAACAGAAAACTAAATTCAAAGTCAAAATCAAATTCAGTGTACTGCTCCCCCTTTCCATGATATTCATCCCCTATTAGCTTTTCATATGTCATTCTCCCCCTTTGACAATAATTCTAAAAGCAAGAATGAGAGAGAAGAGGCTTACTATTTCAAAGTGAAGGAGCAGGTTGCACACCCACGTGCAATATATGAATCTCAAATACACCATGAGAGAGTGGTTTGGTAAATATATTAGCCACTTGCTCACCACTAGGCACAAACTCAAGTTTTATTTCACCTTTTTCAACTTTATCTTTGATGAAATGATAACGAAGCTCAATGTGTTTGGCTTTAGAGTGTTGAACTGAGTTCTTGGTAAGATCAATGGCACTCTTATTATCACAAAAGATAGAGATGGGAAGTGACAGTTCATCAACTAAATTTAGTAATTGACATCTCATCCACAAAACTTGAGTACAAGTTAAAGTTGCAGCAATATACTCTGCCTCAACAGTGCTTAGTGCAGTGCATTCTTGTTTCTTGCTTATCCTTGATACACATTTGCAGCCCAAAAGGAAAACTCCCCCTGAAGTAGATTTTCTGTCATCAATATTTCCAGCCTAATCTGCATCTGTGAATGCCCTCAAAACAATACTATCTAATCTTGGATACCACAACCCAAAATCTATTGTCCCCTTAAGATATCTTAGAATTCTTTTCACTGCAATTAGATGTGATTCCTTAGGATCATATTGATATCTGGAGGCTTGACAAACTGAATGCATAATATTTGGTCTCGTGGCTGTCAAATACAAGAGACTACCAATCATGCTTCGATATTCCTTTTGACTCACACTTTTACCTTTCTCATCTTTACACAACTTGCAATTCACTGCCATAGGAGTACTTACTGGTTTGCAATCAAACATACCAAACTTCTTTAATATTTCCTTGGTATATTTGGTTTGTGACACAAATAAACCATCTTTTCTTTGTAAAACTTTGAGCCCTAGGAAGTAGGATAACTCTCCAATCATGGACATCTCAAATTCACTTTGCATTTTTGAGGCAAAGTCTTGACAAGGGCTTAATTTGTTACCACATAATATAATGTCATCAACATACACTACAATCACAAGTTGTCCATCTTTTCTATTCAATACATATAGATTACTGTCCACACTGCCCTTCTTGAAATTTAACTTCTTCAAATAAGCATCCAGTCTTGAATACCATGCTCTAGCTGTTTGTTTCAATCCATAAAGTTCTTTCTTTAAACGACACGCCTTGTTCTCATCATTTCAAAGTACAAAACCATCAGGCTACTCTATGTAGACTTCTTCATTCAAGTTACTATTCAAAAATGCCGATTTGACATCCATTTGAAAAATAGTGTAACCTCTGGAAATTGCAACACCAAGAAACGTTCTGATTGCTTCCAATCTAGCCACCGGGGCAAAAGTTTCATCTACATCAACTCCTTCAATTTGTGAGTACCCCTTGCATACTAACCTTGCTTTATTTCGAACAACTTTTCCATCCTCATTTAACTTATTTCTGAAAATCCACTTGGTACCAATGATGTTTTTGTTAGATGGTCTCTCTACCAATTCCCAAGTGTTATTCTTTTCAATTTGATCCAACTCTTCATTCATAACATCTACCCATGCTGCATCATTTTGAGCATCCTCAACAGTGAGTGGCTCTATTTGTGAAATTAAGGAAGTAGCACACATATTCCGAAATTACCTTCGTGTTTTCACTGGTGCTTTGGAATTTCCAATAATGTTAAAATCACCAATTTCACACCATTTGGAGTTTGCCAACTGTTCACTAGTCCAATTGTTTTTGTTGGAGTTCTTTGTGCTTCTCATATTTTGAGAAAGTGACTCATCACTACTAATTTCAGAATCTTCAACAACTTGCTCACTTTTTGTTTCTTCTTCTTCTTCATCAAGTTCCTTGTCACTATCATTGCAATCAAATTTCTTCAAATATTCACTTACTTTTGAAGCATTAGGTTCTTCCACAACTTTCACATCACAACTTTCAATAACTTTTTGAAGCCTTTTATTGTAGACAAGATATGCTTTACTTTTACTAGAATAGCCAAGAAAGATACCTTCATCAGCTCTATCTTCAAATTTTCCTAGAGCTTGATCTTTATTCTTGATAAAACACTTGCTGCCAAAAACTCTAATGTACTTTACATTTGGCTTTCTTCCATACCAAAGCTCAAAAGGTGTCTTCATGGAGTGTGGTCTCAATAGTGCTCTGTTTTGCACATGTACAGCTACAATGGTTGCCTCTTTCTAGAATTTGTGTGAGATTTTATTTTCAATCATCATTGAACGAGCCATTTCTACTACTATTCTATTTTTCCTTTCTACCACTCCATTCTGTTGAGGAGTTCGAACACTTGAAACTTGATGTTTAATACCATGCTTCTCAAGATAGGCTTCAAACTCATGTGAGGTAAACTCCTTGCCATTATCAGTTCTTAACACCTTGATCTTTTTGTCATGCTGATTTTGTGTTAATCTCAAGTACCTTTTGAAACAGCCAAGTGCTTCATTCTTGTGTTTAATGTGCATGATGCACATCATTCTAGTGAAGTCATCTACAAACAATATGAAATACTTTTCTCCATTTGTGCCCTTATGTCTCATTGGACCACAAATATCTGAATGAATTAGATCAAGTACTCCTTTTGAATTGTGCTCTTTCAAGTTGTGAGAAATGTTGGCCATTTTTCCTTTCTGGCATGTAGAGAAAATTGAATCTTTGTCTCTCTGTAATTCAGGCAAATTTCTAACCGCTTTGTTCTCCATAAGTTCTCTCATGCTTTTTTGATTGATGTGTTCCAATCTCTTGTGCCACAGTGTATTTTCATCTGAACTAGACAGCAAGCAAGTATTTTCTTTCTCATCGATGAGATACAAGTCCTTCTTGTTCCTTGTTCCTTTTGCAACAATCTCACCATTCTTGGAACTCTTCACAATGCAGCCTTGTTGTGTAAATAATACTTCATGTCCACAATCACAAAGTTGACTCACACTCATCAAATTATACTTGAGTCCATCAACAAATAAAACTTCTTTAGAACATAGCTTTTCACTTCCAAAAGTAGCTTCACCTAAGCCTTTAATCTTTAGACCACTTTTATCAGCAAATTTCACAAAGCCTTTATCAACATCTTGTGTGTTCTTCAGAAGCTTTTTATCTCTTGTCATATGAGAAGTACAACCACTATCCATGACCCATGATGCTTCTTTTGTTTTGGTCTTCAAAGTAATTTCTACAACATTTTCTTGTTCAGTCCTATCCACTTTTCTATACACTTTCTTTCCCTTAAAATATCCTCTCCCTTCTTGATTATTCAGATTGACTTGTCTTGGAATTTTGTTGGGCAGAATGGTCATGCATTCTGCAGCACAATAACCTATCAAGTTGCATCTTTCACACTCAATGACATTTTCATCCAAAGTTTGGAAACTGTTGTTCAAAGGACAAGAAAATTATGTAGCAGATTTCATTCTTCTCATGTGTGGGTGAATCCTTCTTGTAGTAAAAGATCTTGAATCTTGTTTTACATGCTGAAAAAATTGATTTCCCCATCTTCCTCTATTTTGATAATTATACCCAAACCAATTACCAAACTGCCTCAAAAATGGATATGAACCAACTTGTGATCTGTTCTTGTTTCTACAAACAATTGCTTGATGTCCATACTTACCACAACTAAAACAATACCCATTGAACCTCATAAAACTGCCATATCTTCCAAACTGAAATTTAAGAGACTGATTTCCATTAATTTTCTGTTGTACCTCTCTATTTTCTTCCTTTGTAGTATTGGAATCACATATATCAAATGTTGGATGAACTACTTTTGTCTTTCCACTATTTTCATCCATCAATGGTATGATGTTTTCTTCAAACCCCAAACCTTGTTTTCCCATTGAATGTGGCCTTTGCATTTCAATGCACTTCTTTAGCTTCATTGAAGATTCATTTCTAGCTTCATCATTTGACATATTAGAACTTTCTCCACAAGGTGAAACAAATGATGTTTCCAAAAATGTTGTCATTTTGTTCTTTGCTTTCTATTCAAGAGTTTCCACTTGTTTTGCTTTTGCAACCAATTCAGTGGCCATGTCATCATTGATCTTCACTTGTTCTTCAAGTTTGAAAGTTAACTCTTCAACTTTCTCTAGCAAGATCTTGTTTTCTTGTTCAAGCATTTCTTTATCTACATTGATCATAGATAGTATATCTTCATAATTTTGTAAATTAGTAGCCTCACTTTGTAATTTACCAAGTTCTTGCTCAAGCTGATGCACTTTCTCTTCAAGGACTATCTTCTCATCTTGAAATCTCTCAGCAATAGATTGTATATATTTCATTGCAGCAGTGGCTCTTTTAGCTTTCTTTCTTTGTTTGCTCAATTCATTAAGTGCACCTTCAAGTTCAAGTTTCAAATTAATTCTACCTTCTATTTCTTCTTCAGATTGTTCTTCCTCACAAGTCGAATTAACTTTTACAACCATAAGATTTTCTTCATCTTTTGAATCATCAATGTCACTTGAATATGAATCACTTTCGGAATCTGGAATTTTCTTGTACTTCTTGCTCATGTAGTTTCTATTTCTATAGGATGTATTTCCATTTTCCTTAGAGTAAGTTTTCTCCTTACTCCTCAAATCAAACCTCTTTTCAACTCTCTTAAAAGAGTGATCATCATTTTCATCTTCAATTTTCTTAGGGAATTTAAATGCAAAGTGTCTTATGTCACCACAATTGAAACACTTCAAAGGTAGTTTTCCTTTGTATTTTCCTCTTTTACTTTTAAAGTTTCTTGAGATAAAAACTATTGCTCTTTCAAACTCATCATCATAATCAACATCAGGTTCATTCTCTTTAATTTTAAGAGACTTCATAGTCTTGAAAGCAGCCTCTTTTGATGACCTGGTTGTTTGTTCTCTTTTGCTATTTGTTCTCATTTCATATGCAATGAGAGTACTTTGTAGATCATCCATGGACACAAAATCAAGGTCTCTTTCTTCAATGGCTGAAACTTTAGCATCATATCTATCAGGTAGTGATATCAAAATCTTCTTCACAACTGTAGAGCCCTCAACCTTTTCTCCAAGTCCAGTCATGGAACTTACAATGTCAATAACCCTGTTAAAATGATCTTCAATGGTCTCATCATTTGACATACTTAGAGCCTCAAACTTATTTTTGTAAATTTGTAGTTTAGCTTCCTTTATCTTTGAGTCTCCTTCATAAATATTCCTCAGCTTTTCCCATATATCAAGTGTTGTCTTGCAATTTATAACTTTGGCAAGTTCTTTTTGAGTCAAGGCCACATATAAGGCATTGATTGCCTTCCCATCAAACTCAAGATTTTTAATATCAGCTGCTGCCATAGAACCATCTTCTTCAACTTTTATATATCCATCTTTAACAATTTTCTTAACAACAAGACACATGGATAGAAGATATGCATTCATTCTTGCTTTCCAAAACTGAAAATTTTGACCATCAAAGATAGGAACTCCTTTGTTGTTTACCACACTTGAACCCATACTCCAATAGAGAGAATATGCACAATAAACACTCAAATAGCGTTGCTCAAATTCAGGACAAATAGCAGCAATATAATATCAACAATTGCTTCAAGAACAATGAGAATAAACCAGCTAGCAATCAAGATAAATCTCAGCATGCACAGGATAGGTGTTTAAACCAAATCACAATCAAACCAAGCTCTGATACCAATTGTTATGCCCAAGGAATGCACTGAGAGGGGGGGCGAATCAGTGCTTAACTCTTTTCAAAAATTCAGCATACTATTTTTGTAGATTTTAGCACCCCAACAAAGATTAATACAAAATTTCAGCAACACAAGAAATTGTTTGTGTAATTCAACTATTGTGATTCATTTCTTGAGAGATATTCTTTTAGTTAATATATCAATGTTAACACACACTTGCATAAAAGTAAAGAGACAATCAATTTACGTGGTTCACCACCAATAAGGTAGGCTACATCCACAGTGATAGGGTTCACTACCCTTTCACTTCAACTTCACTAGTTACTTGTTTATCACAATGCTCTTCACTAGAGCTACAAAGATGGCTCACTCCCTTACTCACACAATTACAATTCCATAAGATAAATAGTAGAATCACTTCCTACTCTATCCAATAGAAACGATGCCTTTCCTATCACTTAGGTTAGACAACTTCAAAACATACTCCAAAGATATGACCAGAAATTTAATGTATTTCAAACTATTTCAAGAAACCCATAGTTTCCTTACATAGTATAATACATTTAAAGAAAAATGAGGAATGATATGTCACCTCCAAGTTGATGTATAAGCTTTCTTTGACGTATCTTCCAAAACTATTCTTCAAAAGTTTCAAGAATGAGTGATAAGAATAGATCTTTTCTCCAAGATTTGAAAGGATTGTTGCAGAGTATTTTTCTTGAATTTTCTCTCAAAAATCTCTACTGCCCACCACCAGAATTTTTCTTACTTTTTTTCTTTTTCCAAAAACAGACTTTTCTAATGTGAATCTTTATATATTCACATATTTGCATTCACCGAAAATTTTATCTCTTAAAACAAATCTTGTTTCTAACGTGAATATCTAGATATTCACATATACCAGAATTTTTCTCTCTTAAAAAAAATCTTGTCTAGATATATTCACATATTTGTATTCACAAAAACCCTACAATCTTGACCATTTGACCATTGATGCTTTTAATACAAGTTCAATCTCCACCCTTGATCTTGACCCTTGATTCTTTAATGAAAGTGTAATCTTCATCCTTGATCTATATCATATATATATATATATATATTTATTTATTTATTTATTCATTTATATATATTTCAAAATGATCACACCATGAATACACCAAACTTACTGTGAGCCCCTTTGTCCCGAGGGTGCGGGGCAGCGCTGGCAGCGGCCGAGCAAGTGTGGCAACACCCGAGCAAGTGTGGGAGCAGCGAATGGTTTTGGGGTTGGCTATGCGCCCCTTTTATAGAAGAAAGGTAGGCGTGGGCTGCGGAGTTGTAGGGTGGGCTGAGGCCCAGACCCAGAGTGTTGGAGACCCTAATGGCGCCCTAAGTGGCATGAGTCAGACCGAGAATGAAGGGAACCCTAATGTTGCCCTAGTGGCATGGGTCGTGGCCCATGGGTTGACTCAAACCCTACCCATCCCTAGTAGCTATAAATAGGGGCAGATGGGCAAGGGAGAAGGCAGCGAGAGCAGCTGGTAGCGAGCAGTGAAGCAGCCAGAGAGATAGAGTGATTAAGGATAGACTAGGATTGTTTTATCTTGTAGGCCTGTGTGGCCGCGCAGCCTTGTGCATGGTTGCAAATACATTGTAATTCCTTACTATTTGATTAATATAGAAAGGTTGGGTGAGCTACCCGTAATTATCGTTGTCTATCTCTGTACTTGTGCTTTTATCCGCTGTGTGTGTACTTGCGCTTGCGCACGTGCTTGTGCAAGTTGGGTTGAGTGTCGTGAACTGGTGGCCGGGCCAGGAAGAGGCACTTCGTGACAAATTGGTATCAGAGCGCAGTTCGACCCTTGCGGAAATGTCTAGTTCTTTCGAAGATTCGCGTAGGGCAATACAGATACGCCTTGACAGTACGCCGAACCCTCATGCCGCTACTGCGGAGCGGTTGACAAGGTTGGAGACCTTGTTCTCACATCATGTGCAGGCGATTAGTGTGTTAGAGCATGTGCAGAATGCTCGTCCCTTGATAGATCAGATCCAAGGGCCACCAGATGTGGTGGCGGATTTGCACCAACTCCAAGAGATTGTCGATAATATGAAGGCAAGCATCGACGCACTCCAAGCTAGTGTTGCTGCACTACAATATAATACTGCTGGAACCAGTGTTAGACAACCATTGTTCAGGGTGCCTGAGCCTAGAACATATTCGGGTGTTCGGGATGCGACGGTGATCAGGAGTTTCTTGTGGGATTTGGAGAAATACTTTGTGATGGCTAGAGTCCCGGAGAGTGAATAAGTGGCGATTACATCGTTGTTCCTCACCGACACTGCCAAGTTATGGTGGCAGACAAGGGAATCGGACCCTACGAAAGATGTAGTCCGATCTTTCAGACACATGAAGGAGGAATTGACGGAGCAATTCTTGCCAAAGAATTCTGTGTGGATGGCTCATGAGAGCTTGAAGAGATTGGAACAGAAGGGGACGGTTCGAGAGTATGTGAATCAGTTCTCTGCAATCCTCCTAAATATACCTAACATGTCCGAGGAGGACAAGTTGTTCAACTTTTTGTCAGGGTTGAAGAAGTGGGCTAGGATCGAGCTAATGAGGTAGAACCCTAAGGATGTGAGGGAAGCCTATTCAATGGCAGAAAGATTGACGGACTTACAATCTTCAGCTCCTCCTACCCCCGAGAGAAAGAGTGTTCCATCGAAGAACAAGGGTAAGTCTTGGAATGACAAACCCAAGAAGAGAGATGTTGTTGTTGGGAAAACTAAGGATTTCCTTGTCAAGTGCTTCAATTGTAGGGAGACTGGACACATGTCATATCAATGCCCTAAGCCGAGGAGGAATCAAAATTTGGCTGTTGTTCAAATTGAAGATGAGACCGAAAAGGATCCACCTGCTCGTGTGAATCCCATTCAGTTGTGCAATGCCATTCAAGTGTCTGAGCGACCACAACCAGTACGGGGGTTGATGTACGTGCATGTGGTTGTGAATGGTGTGAAGCTATGGGCAATGATAGACTCTGGCGCAACAAACAATTTTGTGGCTGATCGAGAAGCCACGCGCTTGTAGTTGGCACTGCAAGAAAGTTCCCATACCATTAAGACTGGCAATGCCGCGCAGCAACGGGTGAGAGGCAGTGCCATGGTGTCATTGAAGGTGGGAGCTTGGGAAGGCCAGTGCAAGGTGACGACCGTTCCATTGGATGACTTTGATCTCATTCTAGGGATTGAGTTTTTGGCTATGGCCAAAGTGGCGGTGATGCCACATTTGCATGGATTGATGATCATGGACGAGGGGACACCAAACTTTGTACAGTTCATGTACAAAGACCTGGATCAAAAGGATGCAAAGGGAATGTTGTCGGCGATGCAGTTGAAGGATGGGTTGAGACGGGGTGAACCAACATTTGTGGCTGTTTTGCTGGAAGAGACAGACGTGGATCACTCAGAGTTGCCTGAACCCGTGTCCAATGTGTTGGACGAGTTTGCTGATTTGATGCCCGACGAGTTGCCTAAGATGTTACCCCCAAGGTGTGCCATTGATCACCAGATTGAGTTGGTACCTGGAGCAGTACCACCGCGCAAGCACCATATCGGATGGGACCAGCGGAGTTATTGGAATTGAGGAAGCAGTTGGGTGAATTGCTGGAGGCGCAATTTATCAGACCCTCAAAGGCCCCTTATGGTGCCCCTGCCTTGTTCCAGAAGAAGGCAGATGGCTCGATGCGATTTTATGTGGATTACCGAGCCTTGAACAAGTTGACAGTGAAGAACAAGTACCATATCCCAAATCAGTTGGATTTGTTCGATAGGCTAGCAAAAGGGAGGTACTTCACTAAGATTGATCTGCAGTCAGGATATTGGCAAGTGCGGATTGCCAATGGCGATGAAGCCAAAACCACGGTTGTGACAAGGTATGGCTCATTCGAATTTTTAGTGATGCCGTTTGGCTTAACTAATCCCCTGTGACATTTTGCAAATTGATGAATGATGTTCTGTATGAATTTTTGGATAAATTCGTAGTTGTCTATTTGGATGATATTGTTATCTATAGTGAGTGCTTAGAGGAGCACGTTAGACATCTTAGACTTGTGTTTGCAAAATTGAGGGAGTATGTACTCTATGTCAAGAGGGAGAAGTGCGAGTTTTGTAAGGAGGAAATTAAGTTCCTTGGGCACATAATTAGCCATGGGTCAGTGAGGATGGATCCTCGAAAGGTGGAGGCCATTGAAGGTTGGTCTGCCCCGACGTTAGTGGCAGAATTGAGATCCTTCTTGGGATTGGCCAATTATTATCGAAGATTCATTGGTGGGTATGCAAGTGTGGCAAGCCCTTTGACCGACCTCTTGAAAAAGAGAGTAGATTGGAAGTGGAGTAAGGAGTGTGTGGAGGCATTCCAGAAGCTCAAGAAGGCAATTGTGACTGCCCATGTGCTACAGTTGCCTAATTTTGATGTGCCATTCGAGGTGCACACAGATGCGTCTGATCGTGGGATCGGAGGAGTGTTGATGCAAGGACAACACCCAGTAGCATTCGAGATCCGCAAGATGAAGGATTGTGAGCAGCGTTATTCTGCCCATGAGAAGGAGATGATGGCTGTGATCCATTGCCTTACGATTTGGAGGCACTATTTGTTGGGATCGTCTTTCACAGTGGTGACAGACAATGTGGCGAACACGTATTTTAAGACGCAGAAGAAGTTGTCTGCAAAGCAAGCTCGATGGCAAAAGTTCTTGGCAGAATTTGACTTTGAGTGGGTGCATAGGGCGGTCAAGGAAAATGTGGTGGAAGATGCATTGAGTAGGCGAACTGAGTGCATGACACTATCAGCAGTTTCGATTGTGGAATCAGACATTGTGGCGAAAATACGTGAGTATGCACCTAAAGACCCTGTTTATCAAAAATTGATATCTTTAGTGCAGGATGGCACTGTGAGAAAATATTGGCTCGATGATGGCATGTTGTATGCCAAGGGTGGACGAGCCTATGTCCCTAGTGGAGAGTCAAGAAGGATGTTGCTTAAGAAGCACATGACTCGTTGTGGGCTGGTCATCCCGGCATTGAAAGAACTCGTTCTTTATTAGCAAGAAGATTCTTTTGGCCAAGGATGGAGGATGACATCGAAGCATACGTCCAAACGTGTTTGGTGTGTCAATAAGACAAGGTTGAAAGGCGAAGGGAACTTGGTTTGCTACAACCTCTTCCCATTCCTGAGGGACCGTGGCAGAGTATTTTGATGGATTTCATCTCTGGATTGCCCAAGGTGAATGACTTGAGTTCTATTTTTGTAATAGTGGATAGGCTTTCTAAATATGTTATATTTGTCCCTGCTCCATCATCTTGTCCAGCTGATGTTGCAGCTGAGTTGTTTTTCAAACATGTTGTAAAATACTTTGGTATACCAAAGGACATAGTTAGTGACAGGGATGCCAGATTTACTGGTAGATTTTGAGTGGCGTTGTTCGGATTGTTGTGATCCGAATTGAAGTTTTCGACTGCCAATCATCCTCAGACCAATGGTCAGACAGAGAGGATCAATGCCTTGTTGGAGGAGTACTTGAGGCATTATGTGACGGCAAGTCAGAAGAATTGGGTGAATCTTCTTGACTCAGCTCAGTTCTGTTACAATCTTCATCGATCTTCTGCAACGAAGATGAGTCCATTTGAGCTAGTGAATGGACAACAACCAACGACACAGTAGGATTTGGCATTGGTGGTGCCAAGTGTTGGAACATGTCCATCAGCTCAAAGATTTTCCAAGGCAAAACATGAGATGATTGCTGAAGTAAGAGACAGTTTGGAGATGGCTCAAAGGAGGATGAAGAAGTATGCTGATAAGCATCGACGTGATGTGCAATTTGAGGTAGGTGACTTGGTGTTGCTGAAATTGACTCCTCAAATTTGGAAGAAGATCAGTTGGAAAGCTATTCATCGTGGATTGATACCTCAGTATGATGGACCATTCGAGGTAATCAAAAGGGTAGGAAATGTTGCATATCGACTTAAGCTACCTGACAGGTTCAAGATTCATCCTACTTTCCATGTGAGTTACTTGAAGAAGTACAACAAGGATGAATTTGAAAGAGAAAGGCAGAAGTCTAGGAGGGCTCCACCTGTGATTCGAAAACAGTTTGACAAGCTGGTTGAGAAGATTTTGGACCATCGGACTATGTGCCAAAGTAAGAAGAATCGGAGGACTGACTTCCTTGTGCATTGGAAGGGGGAGGCCGAGATTGATGCCACGTGGGAAAGAGATGTGACCCTTTGGCAATTTGAGGATCACATTGCTGACTATTGGAAGCAGCAGAGGTCGACAAGGATGTCGACAACTTAAGTGGGGGAGGTTTGTGAGCCCCTTTGTCCCGAGGGTGCGGGGCAGCGCTAGCAGCGGTCGAGCAAGTGTGGCAGCACCCGAGCAAGTGTGGGAGCAGCGAATGGTTTTGGGGTTGGCTATGCGCCCCTTTTATAGAAGAAAGGTAGGCGTGGGCTGCGGAGTTGTAGGGTGGGCTGAGGCCCAGACCCAGAGTGTTGGAAACCCTAATGGCGCCCTAAGTGGCATGAGTCAGACCGAGAATGTAGGGAACCCTAATGTTGCCCTAGTGGCATAGGCCGTGGCCCATAGGTTGACTCAAACCCTACCCATCCCTAGTGGCTATAAACAGGGGCAGATGGGCAAGGGAGAAGGCAGCGAGAGCAGCTGGCAGCGAGCAGTGAAGCAGCCAGAGAGATAGAGTGATTAAGGATAGACTAGGGTTGTTCTATCTTGTAGGCCTGTGTGGCCGCGCAGCCTTGTGCATGGTTGCAAATACATTGTAATTCCTTACTATTTGATTAATATAGAAAGGTTGGGTGAGTTGCCCGTAATTATCATTGTCTATCTCTATACTTGTGCTTTTATCCGCTATGTGTGTGTACTTGCGCTTGCGCACGTGCTTGTGCAAGTCGGGTTGAGTGTCGTGAACTGGTGGCCGGGCCAGGAAGAGGCACTTCGTGATACTTCCCACATTAATCATGTATACCATTTCAGCCAAGTATTTCACTTCATCCATTCCATGTCATTAGTAAGAATGTCAATATATCACAAATGCATTAGGTTCCAACAATTACAACACAAGCATTAACCAAAAGGACTCAACAAAAATATTAAATAGATAATATATGATAACATATCAAACATAGTATAATTAATATATTTTCCAATAGTTATTGTCCGTTTCCACTCCAAGTGGTTATTGATATTTTGACACTTAATCTTTCTATCTAAAAAATTACAATATAATAGCCAAATGAATCATGACCATATGAATATATCTAAATATGTTAACACAATCATGGACAAAATATTTTAATGGATATGACCACTTCAGAGATCATAAATTTTACTAACTTTACTTTCGAGAGTTATAATATATTGTCAATTATTTCTTATAAAAGAAATAAAGCTAAAAGCTTTTAAACATAATATCTAATTTCAAAAATAATCTTTGTCCATAGGATTGGTTCACTTGGAATATATACGTCACATCTAAAACTCCTAAAATAAGAAATATTAGGCGAAAAGCCAACGGAGAAAGTTTACAATAAATTTATGGTCTTAATGCACAAGTGTTTCAACATGTAAAATAAATGATTCAACTAGATCATTCTGTGTGTGAATATGAACTCATGAATGTTCAAAAATTATTCAACAATTATATACATATGATAAGAATTAAATATATGTCAAGAAAATTCACCGTCATTATCTAAACAAATTCATTTAATAGAATTATCAATAAATTGCGTTCTCAAACAAATTATTTGGGCAAGTGATCTCGTAGACTTTAGGCTGCAAATTCATAATAAATAAAAATGTAACTATCAAGTCACTACATCAATTGAAACCATAAAATATTTAAATTTCCCATATGGTAGAGTAATCGATCCACATATATCTCTATGAATCCATTTTAGAAACTTAGGACTTTCAACTCCTACTTTCAATGGTGATGGTCTTACGATTAATTTTCTCTTTTAAACATTCAACACATGAGTTTACCAAAAGTCAAAATCAAAGTATGACTATGTGTAATATCAATTATTTTTCACATCATAATTGATTCCCGATGACCCAAACGATCATGTCATATTAAAAGTAATAGGATTAGTAAATTTTTGGTTTACTAAATAATGCATCTCAATAACATTAATTTTAGCATAATAAAAGCCATAAAAGAGATGATAGTTTTTATTAAAAAAAACTAATTATCGGAGGTTATTTTAGTCGTGCCCAAATATTTATGACAATTATCTTCCATAGTCTCAACATGATATCCTTACATTGGATATATCTAAAACTCAGTAAATTTCTTAGAGACTTGGAGAAAAATCAATAATAATCATATTTCTTCTCAATAATAATATATGAGCTCTTCTGGAGCCCTTCACAAAATTTTTAGTACTATTTATCCTTGTAACCCTTGTTTCTTCCATATTCAAATGAGAAAATTATTTCTCATATTTAAGTGTGGTGTGCGTAGTTCCATTATCAATTAGACATACACTTATGTCAATAGTCATCACAATATTATCCAAATATATTATTGCTCATAATCAAATTATTTGAGCAATAATCTCACAAACTTCAGGTAGTGAGTTACTAACAATATTTATAAGACCATCTACCAAATGCGTCTATTATAATCATATCACAAACTTCAAGTTGTGATTCATTAACAAGTATTCACAAGACCATCTACTCAACGCATCTATTAAAATCATAAGATATAGAATGTTATATAGACGTATTTCAATAAACTTCTGATTTATTGTTGAATATATTTCAATTATATTAACACACAAGTTCCAGAAACTTGACTTTTATACAACTTTGTTATAAATATCCAATAATAATATTTATTTTTATCCATTTCAGATGAACCTCACAAGTTTAAAATATATCATTGAGTAAAAGGATGTGTGAGTCACAACACACCCTCCATTGCAAAAATGGTATTAACAAATAATTATAAATTTCAATAATAATATATAATATAATAGGATAAGGCTAACCTATTAATATCTTAAATTCCATTAAAACTAAAACTAAAATAATAAAAATCATCAACCACACATTTTAAATATTTATGATATATATATATATATATATATATATATATATACTCCAAACGATGGATCGTATATATATAAACTAACCATAATAAAATCCTTTTATTAAAACAAATAAATATAATATATTCGAATATTAAAATAAATTTCAAGAACCAAACAAAAATTTCAATTCCAAGAATAATAATAATTTCAATCCCATAATGAAATTTCAAGAACAATAATTTAAGTCCTTAACAAAATTTTAAGAACATATCAATAATTTTAATTATATTAATCAAATTAATAAAATTCTTGAAGAATCATCAATCGAAATTAAAAATAATAAACCTCATGTTCTCTTAAAAGCAATTAATTCTAAAATAATAAAAAATTCCAATCAAATGCCAGAATTGATGAATCATTACTCACATCAGTAAGCTCAACACACATAAATCAGATTGAATAAAAATCGTTGATACGCGAAAATCGTATCACATTTTTAGCATGTTTTTATGTATGTTTTAATGTGAAATTGAGAGTAAATTGACATTAATTGTTTACTATTTACTTGATTTCACGGTTTTTATGATTTTGGAAGTGTCAGGTGAAAAGTAGACGAAAACAGCAAATTCTGGGGCAAAAACGCAATTTCTGGAAATGTTGACCCGGTCAAAGGTCCGGGACGGGCGTCCCGAACCCGGGACGGGCATCCCGACCCGGTCAAACCGCCAGGACGGGCGTCCTGAACCGGGACGGGCGTCCCGAACCTGGTCAACGAACCGGGACGGGCGTCCCGAGCCGCCAGAAGCTGTCCCACATCGAATTTTTCAGAATTTTTCACTCCGGGAAGCTGCTATAAATACCCCAGGCCTCCAGCAGTTGAATTCATCCCTCTCCACTCGATCTGAGTCATTAAGTGGTTTCCAGTGTACAATTTTCCAGTACACAACTCACTCAGAGACTCGGATCTCAGTTTTCTTTCTTATTAGTGTTTGTTTTAGTTTCTGAGAAATAGTCTCAGATCTTAGGCTTCTATAGATAGGTTCGTTTCTGGTATTCCTAGAATACCCGGGATTTCGTTAGGAGATCCTAAGAGGGCTCGAGGCGTTCGAAGAGTCAGTCCACAGGGCTAGGCTTAAGCCCAGGATGTAAGGTAAAGTCTAGCTACTAGGCTGAGGAAGCGTCCTCCGAAGGTTCTGGTGAGTAGAGTCGGGTCAAGCAATACGGCATATACAGCAGTACGCTCCATCGGCGAGACTTCGTAAAGGGTGAATTCTTTATGGCATCGGTCCCCTTGTCCCTCTCTTATATGTTGTTATTGTGTTTGTCCAAATAACAGTTCTGAAGATTATGATTTTTATGAATATTTGTTAGATATGTTGAAGTTATTATGTTTTTCTAGAAATAGCCACCTGCTTAAATATTCATTATGTCTGCATGTCTATTGCCGTTCTTTTAAACTGAAATTAGGGTTATAGACAATTCCTAACCACGGTCTATTCATAACCTGTTTAGTTTAACAGGCATCAATTAGTATTGGTGTCTGCCATACTAGATAAAATAACCGGCTGAACACCTTGCTTGTTAGAGTAGTCTAGGTAGGCTGAGTAGAGAGTTATGCCGACGGTTTTGCGACGAGCAGCATGACCCCGAAGTGACATAGGGTACCGTTCATTGCTGACTTTAGTCCGAGCCGTGAGTAGGTCCGTTACCCTTAACGATGGGGCGGTAGCATAGAAACTCAGATGTGGTAACCTTTAGACACAGAACATAGTTGCAATCCAGGCTAAGATGCATCTAAAATACTCGAAGATAGGTCAATCAACATATAGGAACAGTATAACATAGAATCAGGACCTCATCTATAAAACACTTTTAGGATTAATTAGACTTGAACCTAGTGGAGAATGGATCACCCTCTCATCAAAGATATTGATGAAGATTGCATAACTGGATCATAAGATAGGAGTTAGGATAAAAGGCTAGTTACTACTAAGCCGTTGCCACTTCCCTGGGTGTACGATATTTAACTTAATAAAATCGTAGATACTTTCCAATAGACTAGCTACACGATAGGTACTCTGCCTTAGGTTCTGGCTGATTAAGTGACACCATAGAGACTAAATGTGACAATTAGTCAATCACAGTCCTTAATTATTCATAATCAACATAGGGTAAAATAACACCTATTTAGCACGTCGGTCGGAAACCCATCAGATTTTTGGCGCCGTTGCCGGGGAAATATCATAATGAATTTAGGATTAAAGGCCACAATTCTAGGGACTTATGATAGGTAACGGTAGTAACCTAGACCTTAGACCTACACTCATCTTATACTAGTTAGGCAATCACTTTCCGAAATATAGGGTTATCATAACTAATTAATTTTAGATAATATCTGAAATTAAGACACTTAGGATAATCAAATTTTAGAAAATTATTCTAAAACCATATTAAGGAAATTTACCTGCTTTCTAAATTAAACATAAAACGAAAAAAAAAATGTTAAAAATTTAAAATCCCAAAAAGAATGTAACTTTCTTGCTCAACGGTGAGTCGTTCCTTTTCCTTATCTCTTGTTTTTTTTAGTTGTTTTCTTAGTTGTTCTTTTTCGTGTTTTTCTTCCTTTATTTAATTTCGAAGAAATAAAAATGGAAATGAGGATAAAATATATTTTGTTTTGAGTTGTAAAATGTTGGCTCAGGTTTTAATCTGGAAAGAAATTCCATTTTAGAATTTTTCTTAGAGTCATACCGGCTTTATTAGGACGAGTTATGAAATATTTTTTTTTCCTTAGTAGCCAGACCTTTGAATGTTCTATTGAAAAAAGGATGTTCCTTTTATTTTGCTGATAATTGCATGAGATCTTTTAAACCAAAAGGAATTATTGCACCCATTATGACATCACCTGATTGAAATCTACTTTTTGAATGAATATGTGATGTAATGATGTAGTAAGAATTGTTTTAGGACAGAAACATGATAAGAAAGTTCATGTATGATAAATCCTAATCTTATCTAGTCTTGTCTAAAAACAATAGGTTACACTGATCACTCTGAGATATCTGTGTTCAATAAAACTGATACTGAACCATAATTGACTAAGTTAGGTTTTGTTGTTACTTGAATTTGATATAGAATGAAGGGATAAGAAAAAGGGTTAAGAATCTAGAAAGCAAACCTTTGGTCTAGATTAGGAAACCCTGAGTTAGAGGTTATTGACGAGAAAGTAGTATCTGACAAATTTCTGAATGAGGATCTATTTTCATTGTTTGCTATGAGTAATGATTCTCCTCCGTGGTTTACTGATATTACTAATTATCTAGCTGCTAATTATTCCCAAGTGATATGACTTATCAACAAAAGAAGAAATTCTTTGCTGATTGGAAATATTACTACTGGGCAGATTTCTCTTCTATTTCAAATTTTTGCAGATCAATTGATCAGAAGATGTATCTTAGAAGGCGAAGGCCACATGATTCTGAAGCATTGCAGGAATCTATGGGAGACCAATTAACTGCTACCACACTGTCCGGAAAGTGTTGAAAGCAGGATCTTGTTGAGCCACCATAATCAAGGACTTTTGTATCTCTGATACAGTCCTGCGATGCTTGCCAAATGATAGGTAACACATCTTCTAGAGATCATCTACCCCAGCGACATACACAGAATGTTGCAACCGTTGATATCAGGGGTATTTCGAATCCTTTTCTCTTTCTTCCTTTGAACATAATTACATCATAGTAGTCGTGGAACACTTTTCGAAAATAGCCTGAACCACAGGCATTACCTACTAACGATGTTAAAGTCATGTGCAGATTCTAGTTGTTTTCCAGATTCAGAGTGCCAATGTTTTAGGAAGAAATGTTCAACCTGTGTATCAAATCTGTGAAGTCTGCTAAGTACCACACTTTAGCAGGGATTGCTATGGGAATGACTGACCATTCCAAAAGAGGTAGGAGTAGGTTACTGCAGAATACTGCTCCAATGGGAAACGCATACAATCCCAACTAGAGGAATCATACGGGATTTAGCTGAGGAGTAATTCGGAAGCTGGAAACTTTCAGAAGACACCACCACAGCAAAACCCACACTCGCAGAATCAATAGATGAGATACTGGCAACAATTAAAGCCAAATCAGTGCTAGCAAGTGATCTACCAAGAGGTAACGAACGGTCGGCAGATAAAGAGGAATTTGGCATTGTGTCGGGAGCATAGCAATGGAGGAGCTTGCATTCCCTGCATACCAATCAGCTGTGAGAAACTTCCTCGAGGAAGTCTCAAATACTTGGGCCCAGATCTACACAACTGGAGCCCCCTACCACCACAGCTTCGCCAAAACTTCAGGTATCTTTTCTTCCATTCGAGACTTGCATGCAATACCTTTACTAACATTGGCAGGTAGGCACACCAATCCAAAGAAGTCTCATTCCTAGACACGTTCCTTCTGGACACGTTGCTACGATTACGAGAAACTTTGTAGATGATTCGAGGAAACAGTCCTTGGGGCGTGAGTCATTCATCAAATGGATATGCCACTACCTAGAGCTCGATAATGAAGGATCGGAGCTGGCGTCATCCGTTCCAATATCTAGAGCTTGCAGAGTCAAGAACACCTCAGCAATAGCACATGGCTAAGGTGAAGAGCCAATTGACAGATCAGAGAAGACCCTTCTGCTCGCGACATGAAGGGAGTTTTTCTAATCCTCATGATCCTTTACTTTTATTTTCTTCATTTTTGTGTCCTGTTTTGTTATTTCTTTGGTTGTTTTATTTTCTCTCTTACCCTTAGTTAGTCAAATAAGTGTGGGGTAAGAGTTCTTTGTTTTATTTTTGTTTCTTGTTTTCAAATAAGTGTGGGGTAATTAGCTATGCATGAACACTGAGGACAGTGCCAAACTTAAGTGTGGGGTAGCAGTGCACAGTGCACTGTAGCAGTTTGAAGTAGTTTGAAAAATTTTTCGCATGCTTTTGCTTGTTTTCCCTGTATTTTCACACCCTTCCAAAAAAAATTTCAAAATTTTTCCGTCTTTCAGACTTCTAAATGCAGTATGCTTGGTTAAACAAATTGCTTATGTCTATGATATGTAGGTAGTATGTTATGGTTAGTAGGAGATAATTGATAGCTATCTTGGACTAATTGATTAGGAATAGGGAATTCCTGATAAATGAGCACAAC
Source organism: Asclepias syriaca (assembly GCA_027405835.1). Taxonomy (NCBI): domain Eukaryota; kingdom Viridiplantae; phylum Streptophyta; class Magnoliopsida; order Gentianales; family Apocynaceae; genus Asclepias; species Asclepias syriaca. The sequence goes on along the minus strand of CM049928.1, from coordinate 13,369,548 downwards.
CTTGTCTGAATTAGAGACCTCAACCAATTGCCTATTCGAGACTTAACTAGATAAAATTAGACCAGTTGTGGATATATTGGCAGTTAGAATGACTAGATGAGACTCTGAGCTAAAAGTGAAAAGAACTTAAGGAAGTTAATTACAATAGGGTAGTTTGCCAGCGGCCTTCGCTACTCGAGCACCACTCCTTCGGGGAACTTAAAGCCTGATGCCCTAAGGTCGTGTAGATCTGGGAGTCATCGGAGTGGGACTCGCTACATGGGTAGTTGAAGTTGACGTGTTCTAAGCAAACTCGAAATACCCTGAATCTATAAAGAAAATAACTAAGTGCTAAAACATTAAAAATCTGATCACCAAAGCTCAGAACTCAGAAAGTTATCTGTTGTCAGTATGTCTAGCGATAGGTCGAAGTATTATCTGGTAGCAGTTAAGATAAAAGTTCATTGTGTTGACTATCTGGTCTAGACTAGTACACGCACTACACATCAGGAAGACCCTGTGACTAAGAAAAAAGTCCAACCTAGTTGTTGATTTGTTTTCTGCCTGATCATAACAAGCTACTAGAAACATTTGAGACCTTGTCATAGCAACCTAACCAATCAGACCTGTGTTAAGAATTGTCTGAAGAATTTTTGGAATAAAAACATGATTAGGAATTTAAGTGACTGCACTACGGTTTAAAATCACTAACTCCATGTAGACTTTGCTTGAGGACAAGCAAAAAGCTAAGTGTGGGGTTATCTGATACGCGAAAATCGTATCACATTTTTAGCATGTTTTTATGTATGTTTTAATGTGAAATTGAGAGTAAATTGACATTAATTGTTTACTATTTACTTGATTTCAAGGTTTTTATGATTTTGGAAGTGTCAGGTGAAAAGTAGACGAAAACAGCAAATTCTGGGGCAAAAACGCAATTTCTGGAAATGTTGACCCGGTCAAAGGTCCGGGACGGGCGTCCCGACCCGGTCAAACCGCCAGGACGGGCGTCCTGAACCGGGACGGGCGTCCCGAACCTGGTCAACGAATCAGGACGGGCGTCCCGAACCGCCAGAAGCTGTCCCACATCGAATTTTTCAGAATTTTTCACTCCGGGAAGCTGCTATAAATACCCCAGGCCTCCAGCAGTTGAATTCATCCCTCTCCACTCAATCTGAGTCATTAAGTGGTTTCCAGTGTACAATTTTCCAGTACACAACTCACTCAGAGACTCGGATCTCAGTTTTCTTTCTTATTAGTGTTTGTTTTAGTTTCTGAGAAATAGTCTCAGATCTTAGGCTTCTATAGATAGGTTCGTTTCTGGTATTCCTAGAATACCCGGGATTTCGTTAGGAGATCCTAAGAGGGCTCGAGGCGTTCGAAGAGTCAGTCCACAGGGCTAGGCTTAAGCCCAGGATGTAAGGTAAAGTCTAGCTACTAGGCTGAGGAAGCGTCCTCCGAAGGTTCTGGTGAGTAGAGTCGGGTCAAGCAATACGGCATATACAGCAGTACGCTCCATCGGCGAGACTTCGTAAAGGGTGAATTCTTTATGGCATCGGTCCCCTTGTCCCTCTCTTATATGTTGTTATTGTGTTTGTCCAAATAACAGTTCTGAAGATTATGATTTTTATGAATATTTGTTAGATATGTTGAAGTTATTATGTTTTTCTAGAAATAGCCACCTGCTTAAATATTCATTATGTATGCATGTCTATTGCCGTTCTTTTAAACTGAAATTAGGGTTATAGACAATTCCTAACCACGGTCTATTCATAACCTGTTTAGTTTAACAGGCATCAATTAGTATTGGTGTCTGCCATACTAGATAAAATAACCGGCTGAACACCTTGCTTGTTAGAGTAGTCTAGGTAGGCTGAGTAGAGAGTTATGCCGACGGTTTTGCGACGAGCAACATGACCCCGAAGTGACATAGGGTACCGTTCATTGCTGACTTTAGTCCGAGCCGTGAGTAGGGCCGTTACCCTTAACGATGGGGCGATAGCATAGAAACTCAGATGTGGTAACCTTTAGACACAGAACATAGTTGCAATCCAGGCTAAGATGCATCTAAAATACTCGAAGATAGGTCAATCAACATATAGGAACAGTATAACATAGAATCAGGACCTCATCTATAAAACACTTTTAGGATTAATTAGACTTGAACCTAGTGGAGAATGGATCACCCTCTCATCAAAGATATTGATGAAGATTGTATAACTGGATCATAAGATAGGAGTTAGGATAAAAGGCTAGTTACTACTAAGCCGTTGCCACTTCCCTGGGTGTACAATATTTAACTTAATAAAATCGTAGATACTTTCCAATAGACTAGCTACACGATAGGTACTCTGCCTTAGGTTCTGGCTGATTAAGTGACACCATAGAGACTAAATGTGACAATTAGTCAATCACAGTCCTTAATTATTCATAATCAACATAGGGTAAAATAACACCTATTTAGCACGTCGGTCGGAAACCCATCAATCGTGTTCATAAATTTCTGAATCAATGAATTGAAAATATCTCACCTTTCTGATCTCACCTTTCTCATTAATTTTTGTAGAACTTGAACTCAGTAGTGGAGACTCGTGCTAATAACGTGTTATGAAACTACTAAAATAAAGAGAAGAGAAAGACAATATAAGGAGAAAGATATAGAGAGCCTTTTATTGATGTATTATCTATACAAGACTTGTATTTTATCATTGTATGAAACTCTCTATTTATAGGGATAAAACCTAGATAAAGTAGGGATACAACCCTAGAGAAAGTTTTTATGGTAAAAGATACTTAGCCATCATCGTTAATCTCATCAGAATACCCATCAGAGTTTACAAAGGATCCATCCAGAGCATGAACTACCTCACTAGGGATCAAATGAACTGGAAGATATCCTGAGAAATTACAAGAGGCTGCCGAATTAACCAGACGGTGGGCAGCAACATTATACTACCTAGGTACAAAACAGAGAGACCACCAGGCCATTTAAATAAACTAGAAAGACCTTGATCAACCAGAGAAGAGGACCTCCAATCTATCTTAGATTTATCACCTTTCAAGGAGAGTACAACATTAAGAGCATCCCCCTCATAGATTACCTTAGAAGATTGGGAATCATCTCCCACAGAGAAGGCCAGCAAAAAAGCATGAAGTTTAGCATCAAAAGAACCATAAACAGGATTTTTTGAAACCCAAGCACTGTTAGGTTTACCAAGATTATCACAACAAATACACGCTGACCACGCATGGCCATTTCTAATAGCAGCATCAACATTGAATTTGATCCATCTAGCAAGGGGAGGTTCCCATTTAGTGAATTGGTTGGAGAGTGCCTTTTTCCTTCTATTGAAGCCTGCATTCCAGTAGCATCTAGCAGAGATGATGATTCTGCTACTAATATCATCCCATGCTGGTTGGACACCATTGACACGTATATCATTGCGAACTCTCCAAATGTTCTCGAAAGCTACCGCCATGAAGTGCAATAACTCCTCCTAATCTATACCTTGAATGCTCTTGGCTTGCTATTGAACAACATAACCTAACCAATCAGCGAGATTCGGTTGGAAGAGATCTGCATATCACAGTTGCCAAGGGGAGTTTGCCTAGATACAAATACTAACAGGATAGCTCCCGAAGAGGTGTTCTACAGTTTCATAACAAAACCCACAAAAAAATAGTTAGTATGAAGGTTAGGAATGATGTTGGATAACTGATCATTAGAAGGCAAGCAGTTAGTCAATATTTTCCAAATCATCAGCTTATGTTGTGGGTGAAGGGATGTTTTCCAAACCGGATGCCAATTAACGTCAGTTCAGATAGCAGAAGAGGTTGAATGGATTATTTGGTATGTAGAGTGTACCGAGAATTTGCTTGACTTGGAGGCAGCCCACACTAACCTATCATGTTCCACATTATATAGAATATTAATTTTCTTAATTGCATTATGAATCTCAGAAGGGAAGAGATTCTGAAGCAATGGGATATCTCAACGGTGAAAATTAACATGCAAAAGGTCAGCCACCCTTGAGATATTATGTGGCCAGTTAGGAGGCCTCGGTAGTCTATATCCCACCAAGGAGGGAACCCAAGGATCCATAAATATATCCAGCTTGGAATCAGATCCTAATTGGAAACAAGTGTTTTTTTATCACAGGCTTACAACACGAAATTCCTTTCATGACCCATGAAGTGTTCTTCGGACAGTTTTCAAGCCCCAGCAAATCCCAACCACGGAGATAGTAAGACTTCACCAATTGTACCCAAATATGGTTATGGGAGGACATAACCTACCATATGAGCTTGGTAACAAAGGCTAGATTAATCTCATAGAACCTAAGAAAACCTAGGTCGCCCTTCTTATAAGAGTTACATAGATTGTCCCAAGATCTGAGATAGAGGTGATGACTGCCATTTGGTTAGAACCCCCATAAGAAGTCACGTGTCAATCTGTCTGCAACAGTGGAAATTGACTTAGGGAGAAGAAAGGACTGCATAGAATGTTGGATGCTCGTCTTGAAAATACTTTTGATAATGGTGAGGCGACTAGCTTGAGAAAAGTCTTCCTCGCCACCCGTTGGGCTTACTACAGAGTTTTTCCAAAATCTTAGTAAAGGCCAGTCTTTTGGAGCTAGGTTTACAAAAAGGGTTCCCTAGATAGGAGTTATTATAACCACATTCAGACATATTCAACATGCTACAAATACTAGTTTTGATAGTTGAAGGGGTCTCCTTACTAAAATGAATAATAGATTTACTTCAGTTAACCAATTGTCCAATCCACCACAAAACTTTTGAATAGTAGCTCTCAAAGTCATAGCTTCATCATTAGTAGCCCGACAAAAAAAAGTAGCATCATCTGCATAAAGGAGATGAGAGACAAAGGGGCATTGTCTACCAATTTTAATACCATAATAAGGCCATCATTTTCTTCTCAACAAATCAACCGACATAGGAGATCTATGAAGATGGTGAAAAGCACAGGTGACAATGGGTCGCCTTGCCTCAACCCGCGAGAAGATCGAAACATACCATGAGGGCTTCTATTAATAAGCACGGAGAAGGAATCAAAAGATACATGTTGAGTCCTTTTGGTTAATGCTTGTGTTGTAATTGTTGGAACCTAATACATTTGTGATATATTGGCATTCTTACTAATGACATGGAATGGATGAAGTGAAATACTTGGCTGAAATGGTATACATGATTAATGAAGTTAATTTTGGTGTATTCATGGTGTGATCATTTTGAAATATATGATATAGATCGAGGATGAAGATTACACTTTCATTAAAGAATCAAGGGTCAAGATCAAGGGTGGAGATTGAACTTGTATTAAAAGCATCAATGGTCAAATGGTCAAGATTGTAGGGTTTTTTGTGAATACAAATATGTGAATATATCTAGATATTCACGTTAGAAACAAGATTCTTTTTACGAGAGAAAAATTCTGGTGAATACAAATATGTGAATATATAGAGATTCACGTTAGAAAAGTTTTTTTTGAAGAACAGAAAAAGAAAAAAAGTAAGAGAAACATTCTGGTGGGCAGTAGAGATTTTTAGAGAAAATTCAAGAAAAACACTCTGCAACAATCCTCTCAAATCTTGGAGAAAAGGTCTATTCTTATCACTCATTCTTGAAGCTTTTGAAGAATAGTTTTGGAAGATACATCAAAGAAAGTTTATACATCAACTTGGAGGTGACATATCATTCCTCATTTTTCTTTAAATGTATTATACTATGTAAGGAAACTATGGGTTTCTTGAAATAGTTTGAAATATCATTTTGAACATTAAATTTCTGGTCATATCTTTGGAGTAAGTTTTGAAGTTTCCTAACCTAAGTGATAGGGAAGGCATCTTTTCTATTGGGTAGAGTAGGAAGTGATTCTACTCTTTATCTTAAGGAATTGTAATTGTGTGAGTAAGGGAGTGAGCCTTCTTTGTAGCTCTAGTGAACAGTATTGTGATAAACAAGTAACTAGTGAAGTTGAAGTGAAAGGGTAGTGAACCCTATCACCGTGGATGTAGCCTACCTTGGTGGTGAACCACGTAAATTGATTGTCTCTTTACTTTTATGCAAGTGTGTGTGTGTGTTAACATTGATATATTAACTAAAAGAATATCTCTCAAGAAATGGATCACAATAGTTGAATTACACACAAATAATTTCTTGTGTTACTGAAATTTTGTATTAATCTTTGTTGGGTGCTAAAATCTACAAAAACAGTATGCTGAATTTTTGAAAAGAGTTAAGCACTGATTCACCCCCCTCTCAGTGCATTCCTTGGGCATAACAATACACAATTCAAAGTGAGGTTTATAAATTGGTCTGGGAAGCCGTGGAGTCAAAGAATATGTTCCAAAACACACCATTCCACTCTATCGTAGGCCTTGGCTAGGTCAATCTTTACTGCTATGAGTTGTAATTTTCCTTTCATTCTATTAATGTGATGCATCAACTCATGGCATGCTACAATACTATTAGTCATGTTCCTCTCGGGGATGAAGGCACTTTGGTATGGGGAGATAATTTTATCAAGAATAGGACGGATTCTGTTGGCAAAAATCTTGGTGATGATTTCATATATCACATTACCCAAAGAGATGGGTCTAAATTGATCAACAAGATTTGGCTTATGTCGTTTAGGTATCAAAGCAAAGTATGGTTGAGAGGTTTAATAAGATACCCGTTTTTGAAGAAATATTATATTGCCTTAACCGTTCTCATCTTGACAATATCTCAGTAACATTTGAAGAATAATGGGGAGAGTCCACCTGACCCCAACTTTTCACATTACCCATAGAGAAAATAACCAATTTAATCTCAACTTCATAAGGAACATCAGTCAATCCCACTAGATCATGAGGAGTAAGTGACGGTGTAATAAGCTCCTCGAGATTTGCTGGGAAGATGGGAGAAGTTGAGGAAAAAAGCTCAGCATAATAATCCCAAAAACCTATCACCATTTCATTTCTTACATTAAGTATACTGTCAATGTGGTTACTCCTAATAACCGTGGCGAGATGGAAAAAATTGGAATTACGGTCCCCTTCTTCAACCCATTTTTCTTTTGCTTTTTCTTTCCACATGAATTCCTCCTTCCTAAGCCAATTATCCAATTCTTCCTAAACCTCCCTTTCACGAGTAATGGTAAATTCAGATTGTGACGAGCATTGTAAGGATTGAATTTTGTCCCTCAACCTAGTGATGTGGTCCTGCACCTTGCCAAAGTAAAGTTTATTCCATTTCCTTAGTGTATTTTTTGTATTTCTGAGGCAGCAAACCATTTGGTAAAGGGGGAACCCGAGATAGGGGTATTCCAAGCTTCACAGATCACATTAAAGGAAGAAATATCGAGAGCCCACATACCTTCAAACCGAAATAGCCGGTGGTGGAAATCAGGGAGTTTATGGAGTCTGAGCAGTAGTGGTTTATGATCTGATTGACAAGTAGGCCAATGAGTTAACGAAGCATCAGGAAAAAGCAAATGCCAACTATCATTGATAAAACCCCTATCTAGCCTAGCATGAATATTCTCATGTCCAACTCTTCCATTATTCCACATAAAAGAGCAACTGTGAAAACTAATATCAATCAAACCACAATCAGCAATTAAACCACCAAGACCACACCCCCACTAGAGGAGGCAACTAGTCTTCCACCAACTTTATCTGCCTGCAAAATCACAGTGTTAAAATCACCAATCAGCAACTATGGGCCATCAAAGGCAGCTGCCACATCATGAAGCATCTGGTAGAAATATTTTGTAAGAGAATGTATGGGTGGACCATATACCCCAGTAAATTGCCACAGGGGTTCCAACGGAGCAGGGAAAACATAGCATTGATAACATTAGCATTAGCCACCAATATTCTCACATCTATACCCTCTTTCCAGAGAAGAGCAACCACACCGGCACTATCCACAGCAGAAGAGAATTCAAACGAAAGGAAAACTAGAGTCTTAGAGATATGAGAGAAGAGAGAGAGGGAAGCAATTTTAATTTTGGATAGAAAGAGAGAAGATTTATGAGAAGAGATGAGAGCTTTTAAAGCCCTCATTGCCTTGGGCTGGGTGATATGCACAAATCATATCCCCTTTTTAGCATGTTGTTAGACACAAAATAGGGTAATATTTGAATGTATTTGATCTTAATTGAATCAAATTGACATAAAATTGTGAAAATTGGGATTTTGTAAGTTTCATGAGCAAATTGCACGAAAACAACAAATTTTGGGGCAAAAATACAATTTTTGAAAATGCTGAATTCGGGACGGGCATCCCGACCCAGTCAAAGCACTGGGACGGTCGTCCCAAGCTCAGGACAGGCGTCCAGAGCACCAGAAGTTGTCCCACATCGAAAAGTTTGGAGAAATTCACTCCAGAAACCTGCTATAATTACCTCAGGCATCCAATAGTTGAAATCATCCCTCTCCACTTAATTTGAATCATTCAGTGACTTCAAGTATATATTTTTCTACAGTATACAAGTCATTGAGTGATCTCAGGTGTTTCATTCAAGTAGTTTAGTATACAAGAGTTTCTCGTTTTCTTTGCTTTCTGAGAGTCTGTCTCAGAATCTTAGATAACGACTAGATATGGTTTGTTTTTTGTAACACAGAATACCGGGATTTCGTTAGGAGATCCTAAGAGAGAGATAGGGTGCGTGTTCTTAGTCAGATTAGGGCAATTTGCTTAAGCCCGAGATGTAAGGTAAAGCAATTGCTACTAGGTCTAAGAAGGATTCTCCGAAGGCTCCACCGAGCAGAATAGGATTGAGCAATCAGAAGCATACAGGAGCTGCTGATGCGATTCCGGTTGACATGCTAAATAGGTGTTATTTTACCCTATGTTGATTATGAATAATTAAGGACTGTGATTGACTAATTGTCACATTTAGTCTCTATGGTGTCACTTAATCAGCCAGAACCTAAGGCAGAGTACCTATCGTGTAGCTAGTCTATTGGAAAGTATCTACGATTTTATTAAATAAATATCGTACTCCCAGGGAAGTGGCAACGGCTTAGTAGTAACTAGCCTCTTATCCTAACTCTTATCTTATGATCCAGTTATGCAATCTTCATCAATATCTTTGATGAGAGGGTGATCCATTCTCCACTAGGTTCAAGTCTAATTAATCCTAAAACTGTTTTAAAGATGAGTTCTGATTCTATGCTATACTGTTCCTATATGTTGATTGACCTGTCTTCGAGTATTTTAGATGCATCTTAGCCTGGATTGCAACTATGTTCTGTGTCTAAAGGCGTACCACATCCGAGGTCTCTAATAAACCGCCCTACCTTAATGACGGCCCTACTCACGGTTCGGGACGAAGGCATCCATGAAAGCCCTATGTCACTTCAGGGATCATACCGCTTGCCCTAGCCGCCGGCATAATCGGACTCAGCTCGACTCCTACCTAGACTACTTTAACAAGCAAGGTGTTCAGCATGTTATTTTATCTAGCATGGCAGACACCAATACTAATTGATGCCTGTTAAACTAAACAGGTTATGATTAGACCGTGGTTAGGAATTGTCTATAACCCTAACGTTAGTTTAAAGAGCACATTAAACATGCAGACATAGTGAATATTAGCAGGTGGCTATTTCTAGAAAACATAATAACTTCAACATATCTAACAAATATTCATAAAAATCATAATCTGGTATTCAGAACTGTTATTTGGACAAACACAATAACAACATATAAGAGAGGGACAGGGGGACCGATGCCATAAAGAATTCACCCTTTACGAAGTCTCGCCGATGGAGCGTACTGCTGTATATGCCGTATTGCTTGACCCGACTCTACTCACCAGAACCTTCGGAGGACGCTTCCTCAGCCTAGTAGCTAGACTTTACCTTACATCCTGGGCTTAAGCCTAGCCCTGTGGACTGACTCTTCGAACGCCTAGAGCCCTCTTAGGATCTCCTAACGAAATCCCGGGTATTCTATGAATACCGGAAACGAACCTATCTATAGAAACCTAAGATCTGAGACTATTTCTCAGAAACTAAAACAAACACTAATAAGAAAGAAAACTGAGATCCGAGTCTCTGAATGAGTTGTGTACTGGAAAATTGTACACTGGAAACCACTTAATGACTCAGATCGAGTGGAGAGGGATGATTTCAATTGCTGGAGGCCTGGGGTATTTATAGCAGCTTCCTGGAGTGAAAATCTCCAAACAATTCGATGTGGGACAGCTTCTGGCGGCTCGGGACGCCCGTCCCGGTTCGGGACGCCCGTCCTGATTCGTTGACCAGGTTCGGGACGCCCGTCCTGGCGGTTTGACTGGGTCGGGACGCCCGTTGACCAAGTCAGCATTTCCAAAAATTGCATTTTTGCCCCAAAATTTGCTGTTTTCGTCCAATTTGCTCCTGAAACTTCCAAAATCGAAATTTAAGCAATTTTATGTCAATTTGATTCAATTAAGATCAAATACATTCAAATATTGCCCTAATTTATGTCTAAAAACATGCTAAAAAGGGTATATGATTTGTGCACATCAGCTGCAACGCCGATTGGACCTACATAAAGTGGTTATTATTTTTTGATATTGGGTCCCCTAGACGAGTTTCTATATGTTTATGAATTGTTTTATCTGGATAGTGATTTGATACTGAATTTATATATCATACATGTTTTACAATTTGAGATGCTATCCATTTTCCCGGGAAGATCATAGAGCTAGAATTACCATTATGAGTGTTGAACGGTCGTGTCCTTTTAAATTAAACTAGGGTTATAGACAACTCCTAACCAAGGTCTGAATCATAATCGGTTTAGTTTAACAGACTATAAAAGGTCTGCCATATTTGGAAGAAATAACAAAATAGATCACCATGTTTGTTAGAGTACCCTAATAAAGCTGAGTTTGTACGCTAGGCCAATCCTAGGGTTAAGTGGCATGATACCGAAGTGACATAGGGGACCGTTCATTGATACTTTAATCCGACAGATGAGAAGGATCATCCCAAGGTAGGGGTGAATACACCAGGTAACTCAGATATGGTAAACAGATGGTTACATTTCATAATTGCCTTAGAGATCAAGATATATGTAAAATATTCGAAGATAAGGTCAAACAAATTGTAATAACTGAACTTAATTTGATGAATGCAAGTCTACTCTTGAATGTTATTTGCTTGTTATGTGTGATTGGGATCACCAATCAATCTCAAAGAATTGATTAACTTATTGATTAATTGCATGATAAAATAATTGTTAGGATTAAGGGATAGTTGCTACAAAGTCGTTACTAGTTCCCTAGGAGTACGATATTTATAATTTTAAAATCGTAGATACTTTCCAAGAACTAGCTACACGATAGGTACTCTGCCTTAGGTTCTAATTGATTAAGTGATAATAATTAAATGCTAAAGTGACAGTTAGTAAGACTAAGTCCTTAATTACTCATAATCAATATAGGTAAATAAATCCTATCTTTTAGCATACCAATCGGAACTCATCAGATTTTTGGCGCCGTTGCCGGGGACATATCATAAAATTTTAGGATTCTTGATCAAAATTCTAGAAGGTTATGATAGGTAACGGTAGTAATTTATACCTTAATAAACACTCATTCTTATTTGAATTAGTCAATCACTTTCCTGAAATATAGGGTTAACTTTAAATAATTAATTTTAGAAATTATCTAAGTTTAAGAAATTTAGGTTAATCAAATTTTAGAAAATAATTCTAAAACCATACTATGGAAATCAAATTTAAAAACAAAATATAAAAATAAAAATTTTTAAAAACAAAATATAAAAATATAAAATATTAAAAACAAAATAATTTCTTTTTCTTTTATAAAATCTATTTTCTGAAAAATATTATTTTCCAAAAAATACAAAATAAAATATTTTTCCTGTTTACAGTTTTTCCTTTTCTGCTTGTTGTTAATTTTTCAATTTTTTTTCATTTCTTTTCTTTTATTTCCCTGAATTATTCTCTTTGAATTGTTTTAACTCCATTAACTTTTTGCTCAAACTATCCAGTCTTGAGAGAAAACTCTTTGGAATGGGAGAAAACTGATCTTAGTTCTTCTAATTACAGAATTAGCTTTGACAATTTCTCTGAGATAGGTACTCATGAGATGAATAAAGAGCAAACATCATTTGAAGATCCACCAGACTTGAAGCTAAAGGAATTGCCAACTCATCTGTGTTACGACTTCCTAGACGCTGAACAAAAAGCTTCCCATTATTCTTGCAGCAGACCTGACTGCAGAACAAAAGAAGTCAACACTGGACATACTCAGAAGGTATAAAAGAGCCTTTGCATACAAAATTGCGGATATACCAGGTATAAATCCTAGTCTTTGTTTGCATAAGATTCTTTTAGAAAATGAATATAAGCCTTGTGTGCAACCTCAAAGGAGGTTGAATCCTAATGTGTGTGATGTGGTGAAGAAAGAGGTAATTAAATTACTAGATGACAGACTAATCTATCCTATTTCTGATAGTGAATGGGTTAGCCCAGTGCAAGTAGTACCCAAAAAGGGAGGAATAACAGTTATTTGGAATGAAAATGATGAACTAATTCCTACTAGAACTGTCACTGGTCATCGTGTATGCATTGATTATAGGAAACTAAATACTGCCACACGAAAAGATCACTTCCCCCTTCCTTTTATTGACCAAATGTTAGAAAGGTTATCGGGACACATGTTTTATTGCTTTCTTGATGGATTTTCTAGTTATTTTCAAATTCCCATCTTTCCTAAAGATCAGCATAAAACTACGTTTACTTGTCCTTTTGGAACATTTGCATATAGAAGGATGTCTTTTGGATTATGTAATGCACCTGCTACATTTCAGCGTTGCATGACCTTTATTTTTGATGACATGTTAGGAGAGTCTATGGAAGTATTTATGATTTCTCAATGTTTGGTGACTCATTTGTTATCTGGTTGAATAACCTGGAATCCATGCTTAAACGTTGTATAAAATCTAATTTGGTTCTAAATTGGGAGAAATGTCATTTCATGGTTAAAGAAGGAATTGTTTTAGGACATAAGATTTCGCAGAGAGGTATGGAGGTAGATAAAGCTAAAATTGAAGTGATCTCAAAACTACCTCCACCCAAATTTGTAAGATCTGTGAGAAGTTTCTTAGGTCATGCTGGCTTTTATAGGCGTTTCATAAAAGATTTTTCATTAATAGCCAGACCTTTGACCAACTTATTGAGTAAAGATGTTCCTTTCGTTTTTGATGAGAAATGCATGAAATCATTTAATAAACTTAAGGAACTGTTAACTACTGCACCTATTATGACATCACCTGATTGGAGTTTGCCCTTCGAATTGATGTGTGATGATAGTGATTATGTAGGAGTTGTTTTAGGACAAAGACATGATAAAAAATTCCATGTAATTTACTATGCTAGTAAACCCTCAACTGATGCTCAGGAGAATTACACAACTACTGAAAAGGAATTACTAGCTGTAGTATATGCTTTCGATAAATTTAGATCGTATCTAGTCTTGTCTAAAATAATAGTTTACACTGATCATTCTACTTTGAAATACATGTTCAATAAAACTAATGCAAAACCAAGATTGATTAGATGGGTTTTATTGCTACAGGAATTTGATATAGAAATAAGAGATAAGAAAGGGGCTGAAAATCTAGCAACGGATCGTCTGTCTAGATTAGAAAACCCTGGATTAGAAGCAATAGATGAAACAGTAATATCAGATAAATTTCCGGATGAGAACTTATGTGCATTATTTGCTATCTTTTCACCTCCGTGGTTTGCTGACATTGCCAATTATTTAGTTGCTCAATCTCTCCCGAGTAATATGGATAAGCAGCAAAGAAAGAAATTCTTTGCTGAATTGAAAAATTACTATTGGGAAGATCCTTTTCTATTTCGAATTTGTAAAGATCATATGATCAGAAGGTGTGTCTCAGAAGAAGAAGGCTATAAGATCCTGGAGCATTGTCATTGTGGACCTACTGGAGGCCATCTCGCTGCCACCAACACTACCAGGAAAGTGTTTGAAGCAGGATTCTATTGGCCTACTATTTTCAAGGATGCAGCAGCATACATTAAGTCTTGTGATGCTTGCCAGAGAACAGGTAATATTTCTTCTAGAGACGGTCTACCCCAACAGGTGATATAGAGTGTCGAAATATTCGATATCTGGGGTATTGACTTCATGGGTCCTTTTCCTTCTTCCTATGGAAAAAATTACATCATAGTAGCTGTAGACTATTTTTCAAAATGGCCTGAAGCACATGCATTACTTACTAATGATGCTAAAGCTGTGTGCAGATTCCTTAAGAAATTGTTTTCCAGATTTGGATGTCCCAAAGCCCTCATAAGCGACAGAGGTGCGCACTTCTGCAACTCACAATTGCAGAAAGCACTCAAGCAATATGGAGTTCATCATCACTTTTCCACGGCCTATCACCCACAGACCAATGGGCAGGTTGAGGTAACCAATAGAGGTATCAAAAGAATTTTAGAAAAAAACTGTAGGAGTTAACCTTAAAGATTGGGCCATAAAATTAGATGATGCCTTATGGGCCTTTCGTACGGCGTATAGAACCTCTACATGATTTTCACCTTACAAATTGGTTTACGAAAAAACATGCCATTTGCCTGTTGAACTAGAGCATAAAGCATTTTGGGCTTTGCATAAATGAAATCTAGATGATGATTTGTCTAAGGAAAATAGGATGTTACAACTCAATGAATTGGATGAGTGGAGGTTTAATGCATATGAGAATTCTCTCCAATTTAAAATGAAGAGTAAAATTCGACATGATAACATACTTAGATCCCAGAAAAATTTCAAACCAGGTGATAAAGTGTTATTATACAACTAACGTTTGAAATTGTTTCCAGGAAAACTAAAAAGTTATTGGTCAGGTTCGTTTACCATTACAGAGGTGTCACCATTTGGAGCAGTCGTCATCGTTGATCAAGATAACATCTCTCAGAAAGTAAACGGGTAACGTTTAAAACCATACCGAGAGCCAATGGACAGATCTGAGTAGGTCCTTCTGCTCAACGAGTAAAGGGAGTATATCTATTAATTTTTTATTTGTTTCCCTTTCGTGTTTTGTTTGTTTTTCTTGCTTTTTGTTTTTCTAGATTTTGTTTTCAAATAAGTGTGGGGTAATAGGATATGCATGAACACTGAGGATAGTGTAAACCTTAAGTGTGGGGTAGCAGTGCACAGTGCACTATAGTAGTCATAATTTGCATGTTTTCCCATATTTCTCACTAAAAGTGCACCCTTCCAAAAAAATTTCAAAAATTTTCACTCTTTCAGACTTAAAATTCAGTACTGATTGGTTTAAGAAATGCTTATGTCTATGATATATGTTGAGTAGAGCATTATGATCAGTAGGAAACAAGTTGATAACTTTACCGAATTCCACAATTAGAAATAGGGAATTCCTGATAATTGAGCACAACCTAGTTTGGATTAGAGACATCAACCAAATACCTTTTCGAGACTTAACTAAATAATATTAGACCGGTTGAGGATGTATTAGCAATTTGAATGACTAGATGATGCTCTGAGTTGGAAGTGAAAAAGTTAAACAAATAGGGTAGTTTGCAAGCGTCCTTTGCTACTCGAGCGCCACTTCTTAATGGAACTTAATGCCTGATGCCCTAAGGTCGTACAGATCTGGGAGTCATCAGAGTGGGACTCGCTACCTGGGTAGTTAAAGTTGATGTGTGAAAGCGAACACAAAAATACCCTGAACAATCAATCTAAAAATACATTGCCCAGTGTGTTCTTTTATTGAAAATTATAATTGAAAATCCTTGACACCAAAGCTCAGAACTCAGAAAGTTGTTTGTTGCTAGTATATTCGACGATTGGTCGAAGTATTATTTGGTAAAATTTTAGAGAAGACTATATTGAGTTGACAATCTAGTCTAGATTAGTTCACACACTACACATTAGGAAGACCTCGTGACTAAGAGTAGAGTTCAGTGGAGTTATTGAGTTGTTGCACTGCATGACCATGATAATCTGCCAGACACTTGAGACATTTTCATAGCAACTTGATCAGTCAGGCCTGTTTTGTGAATCATCTAACTCAGTGATAAATTTTGGCTAAAAACATTGCTAGGACATTTGAGTGATTGCACCTATGATTTAGAATGTCAATAATTTCATATAGACTTTGCTTGAGGACTAGCAAAAAGCTAAGTGTGGGGTTATTTGATATGCACAAATCATATCCCCTTTTTAGAATGTTTTTAGACACAAAATAGGGGCAATATGTGAATGTATTTGATCTTAATTGAATCAAATTGACATAAAATTGAGAAAATTGTGATTTTGGAAGTTTCTGGAGCAAATTGCACGAAAATAGCAAATTTTGGGCAAAAATGCAATTTATGGAAATGCTGAATTTGGGACGGTCGTCCCGACCCAATCAAAACACTGGGACGGCCGTCCCAAGCTCGGGACGGTCGTCCTGAGCACCAGAAGTTGTCCCACATCGAAATGTTTGGAGAAATTCACTCCAAAAACCTGCTATAAATACCTCAGGCCTCTAATAGTTGAAATCATCCCTCTCTACTTGATCTGAATCATTCAGTGACTTCAAGTATACATTTTTCTACAGTATACAAGTCATTGAGTGATCTCAGGTGTTTCATTCAAGTAGTTTAGTATACGAGAGTTTCTCGTTTTCTTTGCTTTCTGAGAGTCTGTCTCAGAATCTTAGATTACGACTAGATAGGGTTCATTTTTGGTATCACAGAATACCGAGATTTCGTTAGGAGATCCTAAGAGAGAGATAGGGTGCGTGTTCTTAGTCAGATTAGGGCAATTTGCTTAAGCCCGGGATGTAAGGTAAAGTAATTGCTACTAGGTCTAAGAAGCATTCTCCGAAGGCTCTGCCGAGCAGAGTAGGATCGAGCAATCAGAAGCATACAAGAGCTGCAACGCCGGTTGGACCTGCATAAAGTGGTGATTATTTTATGATATTGGGTCCCCTAGACGAGTTTCTATATGTTTATGAATTGTTTTATTTGGATAGTGATTTGATACTGAATTTATATATCATACATGTTTTACAATTTGAGATGCTATTCATTTTCCCGAGAAGATCATAGAGCTAGAATTATCATTGTGAATGTTGAACTGTCGTGTCCTTTTAAATTAAAATAGGGTTATAAACACCTCCTAACCAAGGTCTGAATCATAACCGATTTAGTTTAACAGACTGTAAAAGGTCTGCCAGATTAGGAAGAAATAACAAAACAGATCACCATGTTTGTTAGAGTACCCTAATAAAGCTGAGTTTGTACGCTAGGCCAATCCTAAGGTTAAGTGGCATGATACCGAAGTGACATAGAGGACCGTTCATGGATACTTTAATCCGACATATGAGAAGGATCATCCCAAGGTAGGAGTAAATACACCATGTAACTCAGATATGGTAAACAGATGGTTACATTTCATAATTGCCTTAGAGATCAAGATATATCTAAAATGTTCGAAGATAAGGTCAAACAAATTGTAATAACTGAACTTAATTTGATGAATGCATGTCTACTCTTGAATGCTATTTGCTTGTTATGTGTGATTGGGATCACCAATCAATCTCAAAGAATTGATTAACTGATTGATTAATTGCATGATAAGATAATTATTAGGAGTAAGGGATAGTTGCTACTAAGTTGTTACCAGTTCCCTGGGAGTACGATATTTATAATTTTAAAATCGTAGATACTTTCCAAGAACTAGCTACACGATATGTACTCTGCCTTAGGTTCTGATTGATTAAGTGACATTAATTAAATGCTAAAGTGACAGTTAGTAAGACTAATTCCTTAATTACTCATAATCGACATAGGTAAATAAATCCTATCTTTTAGCATACCAATCGAAACTCATCACTGGGATAGCCCTCGACAATTCCATACAAGGATGATCATTGGGAGGTGGGAGCAAGTTAAGGCCCGCCTCCTCGACCATGATAGATTCAATAGTAACTTTGTGAAGTAGAGAAAGGAAGTTAGAATCAAGGGTAGAAAGAACACCCCTCTATCGAGCGAGTCTTTTGACATGTAAAAAAACGACGAGGGTTAGTGATAGAAGTATGTTGTAATTGAATTAGAGGGGGCTAGAAGGGTTGGAGTGTTCGCTTGGAGATGGTGGCTCTTCAACCAAATAGGGGGTAGATTGGATTTTGGGGGGGAGGGGGTGAGAGAGAAAGGAGATCAAATTTCAGATTAAAGGTGGAGTCAAACTTAGTCCTCTTATCCCATCTGATTAGTGGGCTAGCGGGAAGCTCAGGTGGGGGAGGATTAATAGGATTATGGATAAGAGCAAGAGGTTATTCTGTTGGAGATGTAAATGGGATCAACATGGGTTCAGATGGTTCAGGGTTATAGTTGGAGATAATAGGTGAGGTGGGGTCAGGCAGGAAATTTATGGACTCGGACGTATTTATGGGAGATAGAGTAAAATTAGGGACCACTAGTTTGCATTGATTATGAGAGGTATGTGGGCTTAAATGAGATTCCACCACGACATGAGGGGGAGGGGGGGGGTAATATATGATTGTAGGTGGTGGGGGCATGCACTATCAGAGGAAGGGTTATGAGGAACGGGAGATTGCTCTTTCAAAGCAAGATTCTTCTCCAATTGAATAATTGGTGGAACCTTCTTTTAGTCAGACAAAATTTGGTCCAAATGTTGATGTACCTGAACATGAGTTAGTGAGGGGTCATTGAATCCAGTCCGAATCCAAGGGCCGAAAGCCTTTCCAGGAACTAGAGGACCAATCTCAGAGATCACACCAGAGGGACAAAGAGCTTCCACATGAGAAAGGCTACCACATCTGTAGCAGGAGTCTGCTAGGTATTCATAACGGAACTGGACCCATATCCTCTGCTTACCCTCTCTCTCAAGGAAAAAACCAGTCGCCAATCTAACAGAGGTGGAGATCCTGACTCTCAATCGAAGGAAGTTAGAGGTAGTTCTCCTCTTTAGTCCAACAGAGTCAACAAATAAAAAGGACCCCAGGAAATTCCCAATAAACGTAGCATAGTTTCATTAATTTGATTAAGGGGTAGGTTATGGGCTTGAACCCAAAAATCAGCCGCATCAAACTGTAAATCATGAAACACACTTTCAGGGTCCCATTGTCGAAACAAGATGAGGCTTCCTCGGAAGTTCCAAGGACCCTATCTCAACATTGAATCCAAACCCCGTAAGTTACCAAAGTGACAAACAAAGAAACCTTGTTGGAGAGCAAGGATTTCAACCCCACTTTCAAGCTTCCAAGAAGAATTCAAAATAGATCTAATAGCTTTACGGTTAAACTCCGACTACATAGAAGCTTACTAGTAAGCCGAAACTTACTCTCATTACTACTGACAAGAACATTAAAGGGAAGGGTAAAGGAGTTACCTTTCGACGATTTAGGTTTTAGGGCATCCATTAGAAGGGATAAAAGCAGAAAGAAAAATCACAACAACAAAACAGAGACTTCAGAAGTATCAAAGCTTTCTAAGCAAAAAAAACTCACGGAGATTCCCCATGAACCAACCTACACAGAGATAAACCAAAGCAGCAAATCAGGCTGTGGTGAACAGTGTTTACATGAAGAGGGAGAATGCTCTACGGAGAGAGAGGAAAAATTCCCCTATTTGGCTTTTGAATCCTAGAGAAAGTAAGAATATAGAGATAAAATAATAATAATAATAATAATAATAAACACAAATAAAATTATAAAAATTTATAATTAAGAGGTAAAATTTACCAATTTGTCCAGATTCTATTATGATTAATTAAATAAAACTTTTTATCGGTAATTTTTCTCCATTCCATCAACATTAGGTAATATTTGGACCAAGTAGAAAAGAAGAACCAACACCTGCGTTCGTTATCTGCTTTCGCCCGATGGATATATGTATATATATATTTCTAGGAAAAAGAAAAAAAATTGAAATTAAGAGAAAGGAAATATAACTGAAGAAGCGGAAGAGGATAGCTTTGTTCCTACTGAGTGCGAATGGATTTGGAATCTGCAAGGAGATTCTTGGAGAAACAAGGAGGCCCCTATGAGTCAGTGGTGGATTCTTTGCCTCACAGATTCTTTGAGCCCTTCGTTGTTGAGGGACTCAAAGTTGATCTCATCGAACCGGGCCGAGTATTATGCTCCCTCACTGTCCCTCCTCGACTGCTGGTAAATTCTTCGCCGATAAATTAATTTCTCTGCCTGAATTCAATTATCGGAAAACTAATATTTGGGGGATTTTAATTTATTTTTCAGAACATGGGGAATTCATTGCACGGAGGAGCAACGGCTACACTGGTGGATTTGGTGGGTTCAGCTGTAATATATACAGTGGGAGCCCCTAGTGTTGGAGTCTCTGTTGAAATCAACGTTTCCTACCTTGATGGTGCCTATGTTGGTGTACGTATATCTTTACCCATTTTCCCCTTAATTTTCTTTAGTAAATTGCTTTTACGTCTCCTGATATTAAGTCGTACTAGGAAATAAGGTTTGTTCAAATTGTTTATGAATAGAGATATTGAAGAACAGAAACAGCGTTTATGAACTTCCTTATTTGATTTGGGGAATTGCCCCAATTTTGGTTTCTTTCTGCTTACATCGTAAATGATTTTTCTTTTTTTTCCTCTCTTTTTCTCTTGTAGGACATCTTGTAGGACAACGGTCTAATTGATTTAGTAAATAGTTTAATTATGTAAGGATATACGTATGAAAAAGAACAAGAATTTAAGAACCAAACTTTAAAAACGAAAAAGCTACTTTCCCAGTTTGATTTGCACCAACTGCTTATTTGCTAAGGTTTTCCTTTCAAAAGGAAGTAATAAGGATAGTTAGCTGATTTTTGGACCTTCTTCGGATCCTTAATGAGGGAAAGAAAAAAGAAACAGAAGACTGTGAACAGAGAACTGAAATTAATTTTAATTAAGTTCAATTTTATTTCTATGTAGATCAGCATGATTGAAGATAGTGCATATGCTTATTGGGATCAGTTGAAAATAATATTTGCTAATGTAATCTTATACAATCATAAATAAGTTCGAACTAGTGTTTGGCGCTAGAGATGCCCTCAGAACGTAACATAGTACAGATCGCCGGGACATTGAGTGGATATATAATTAACAAACTAGTCCTTAACATTTAGAAAATAAACATCAGAATAATGGTTTTCAAACTTGACCCTCTCACTTATAAAATAAACCATAATCCAGTTAAATTTGGATTAGCAGTCTGCATTTTTTTTTCTTCAATATTGATATGTATGAATTGTGTGGTGAAAATCAAAGGTATAGTTCCTAGTAAGCAGCACATGATTACTAGCTTCAGAATATTGTAGGACAACAGGCTTCATGTTTTCATTATTCCAAAAGCTATTTACTCATTTGGATTGGCCAACATTTGGAGGTATATTGCATTCTTGGAAGATTTAATTTATGAAGGAATATTTTCTCCCTCTCCCAAAATGCATTAGGTTGGGCATAACACACTTTATTTTCTTAGACTTGGAAATCAGAAACATGCTCTGTGTCTATGATTCTGTAAGTTGTTTCCTGATACATGGGCTCTAAAAATGTCTTCATGCAAGAGAAGGACCTGATCTATGATCCTTCCTTCATGGGAAATAGAAGTCTCTTTTAGAAAGGTACTTCTGATGTTGGGGATGTGGTGAGAAGGCATACCATGTGTTGATTGGAAATATCTATCTGTATCACTTTTGATTATCGGCAGTGGTTATAATTGAATGAGAGAAGATATATCTGGAATAACATTTTGAGAGAGGTTCAAGTGACAGTACTTTTGAAAATTTATATTATGGTGTTAATGTATAATTTTTGCCCACTAGCAGAAAGGTGTTGCTTAGTAGTTTTCTTAAAATATGAGTGACAAGTCCTTTCATGTCATTTTGATCAACTCTACTGTGAAGAAAAGCTATGTTCTTCAGCTGAATTCTTTTTTGAACGGCAAATTAGTAGGATTTTACAATTTTCTTCTGGCAGTTGATCATAGAAATAATGATGTATTTTTAGCCTTCTGTACCTTGGGGGTCCAATATGTAACTGCTCTTTTGTTGATAACCTCAAACTCCATTAATTGATACATGAGCTTAGATTAGGAGTGTACAATAGTATTTTTCATATTGATGTGCAAGAATTGTGTGATGAAAATAAAAGGGATGGTTCCTAGTAAGTGCTGCATGATTAATATCGACAGAAAGTTGTAGGACAACTTGGTCCATTTTTGCATTATTCCAAGAGTTATTCAACTAATTTTGATTGCCAACCTTGAGAGGTATGTTGCATGCATCAAAGAACACTTTTCCCCTCACAAAATGCATTAGGTTGATTAGAACATACTTAACGTGCTTATATCCACAATCTTGTAAGTCTTCTCCCCCATGACAGAAAGAGCTTGTAAGTTTTTTTTTTGTAATTTAATTTTATTTATTTATTTTTTTGAAGAAAATCCTCTGGTTTAATCCTCAAATCTGTTTTCATTTCTTCAAATGGGTACTAAATCTTTAATTTAAAAAAATTGATGCTCTGTTTACTTTTTTTTATTTCCCAAATTAGTCCTTCCAATCAAAATCGGTACATTTATTAAGCTTAAAGGGCTTTTGTCATTTCATATATTTTACAGTAGAACACAATTATAATAATTAAAGATATTTATTTTGTTGAACTCTTTGAATTGAAGATATTTGAAAAGAAATAATTGTGTCTTGAGGCGGGAAATACATGAAATGACAGAAAAGGTCTTTTAAGTTTAATGAGTGTTAGTTGTGTGTAAAAAGCTGATTGATATTGGTCGATTTTGGTTGAAAGACCATTTTGGAGAAATTAATATAGATAAAGACTTTTTTTTTTCTTTTTTTTGAATTGAAAGATTTAGGAACAATCCGGTAAATAGTTGGGAGAATGAATTAGAGAATGTTTCTTATTTTCTTTGAAAATTTTAGAGTACAGTGTCTATGTATTATTTTGACCATTAGCTGTAAGGAGTTTCTAGGTAATTTTCCTAAAATACTGAGTGGCAATGTCCTTCCATGTAGTTCTAACCAGCTCTGCTGAGAAGAAGGGCTATGCTCTTTTGCTGGATTTTTTTGTCGATTTCCTAATTAGTAGGATGGTACCTTTTCATAATTTTTTTATGTTTTATTTTTATCAATATGCCAATTGATACTAGATCTTTAGTTTTCTGGATCTTGGGGTTCAATGCATTACTGTTTTTTCCAGTTACAATGAAGGGATTGAAAATTTCATTCATGTTTATTTTGAGAATTTTCTACATGTTAACTATTGCTAGTTTAGTTGGAGAATTGTGGTTTGATTTAACTGAGAAAACTACTTTAAAACAAAAAAGCATGTGTGCTTTCTAAAGCTCATTATGGAAGCAAAAATTAAAGGTCTATCTGGACAAATATTTGTTCTTACTAAAGAATCATTATTTTAAAACTTTAATCACTACTTTTACTTATTTAAACAGTAATGTTTCAATTATGATAACAATATTTCTAATTATGTAAGTATAGAAATTTCAAAATTCAAATAATCATGTTTAAAAAATATATACTATTTTTTATTTCCTTCTAAAAGTTGAATGCAATTTTTATTTATTTTTAAAATGGTTGCCCACGTGTAACCAAAAGTTTTCCATGTAATTTTAGAATGTTGAATATGTTCAAAAGAGGATTCAATCCAGTGCTACAAAACCATTGTGAATGTAATGTCACAGACACCAAAATATGAAACTTGAATTATATATTATTATTTGTCAGAAATATGATTTTGAAATTATTTCATTTGAGCTAGCAAATTTTAACAGTAATTGTGTTACTTCAGCCTGAAATTAAGCGTTTGCAATGTTTACAAGCAAGAAATGTATGACAAGTCAAGTTTAGCATCGTGCTTTAAATTTAATTGTGGTAAACAATAAGAGATGAGGAAGGAAAGGAAAATACAAAACTGGAAAGGTTTGTAATTCACCATTTTTGGTGAAATATAATGCTGAAAGAATATTGGTGCACGTGGGATGGAATTAGGTTAATATCTTAATTGTATCTAGTTTGACTTCCATTGGCATTTGGACAGTGAACTTGGTTTAATATGTTTCGGAAATGGGAAGTAGAAATCAATAGTGAATTGTAAAGTGATCGCATATGGGTGGGGGTCAGAAGAAGGTTTGATAGTATTATTAAATTTATGAGTGTATGAATAGGAACAAACCCCAAAAATCTCTTGCCTTTATAAATGGTATGGTCCCTCACAGGAGACAAGGAAAAGTTTGCATTTCAAAGAAATTGTTTCCAGAGGAGGGTTTAGTTAGTTTTCTGAAGAAATAGGTGAATATAAGCATAACAACAATGGAAAAATGTTTGAATCCATTTGAAAGTACAAGCTGGTAAGTATGTGAGAAAACCCATTTTATTTCTACAGGTATTTTGTTTGGAAAACTTTCAATCCTTATACCTGGGTTATATACATTGTAAGCATTTGGAATTTATTTGTGCATTTAAAAAATATTTTTTGAATGTTGTATGCGTGTTTAGGTGCATGAAATGATGGTGAAATAGGGAGTTAATATCATTCCTGTTCATCTTTTGTTCAGCTTCTGTTCGTTCAGTTTTTGATAATGTATGGTTCCAAATATTTTCACCTTTATAGGCACGGTCTTCTGGGGCATTTGGTTTGATAATTTTTATGACTACATTAAACATAAGAATAAAAGTGGGACATGATTTTGTTAAAAAAAATTCCACTTTATAAACATGTTTGTTGAGTTAATTCATCCGATAGGATAATTTCAAGGAGATCTGTTTATTTTTCTTTTGCACCTTTTCTATGTTTCTGCTTTGGGAAGCATATGAGCCAATTGCTTTCTATAATATTGTGCTTTTGCAATCTGAAACAAATCTTATAATCAGGCTAAAGGCAAAGATCCTGCCTGCTACATCTTTGGTGTGATTCCGATTGATATGCTAAAGATATGTTTTATTTACCCTATATTGATTATGAATAATTAAGGACTGAGATTTATTAATTGTCACATTTAACATCTATGTTGTCACTTAATCAATCAAAACCTAAGGCAGAGTACCTATCATGTAGCTAGTCTATTGGAAAGTACTTACGATTTTAATTTAAGAAATTATCGTACTCCCAGGGAAGTGGTAACGGCTTAGTAGCAGCTATCTTTTTACCCTAATTCTCATTCTTTTATTTAAGTATGCAATCGTTCATCAATTCTTTGATAAGAGGGTGATCTATTCTACACAAGATTTAAGTTCATTAAACATGCAAGAGTATTTATTAGACAAGTATTTTGAGGTATGTTATGTTGTTTCTATATGTTGACTGACCTATCTTCGAGTATTTTAGACATATCTTGGTCTAGATTGCAATTACGTACTGATTCTACTTGTGTACCACATCTGAGTTATCTGATAAACCGCTCCATCGCCATTGACGGCCCTACTCACTGTTCGAGCTAAAGGCATTCATGAAAGTCCTGTGTCACTCAGGAGATCATGCCGCTTGCCCTAACGCCAGCATAAACACATGAACTCAGCCTCATTAGACTACTCTAACAAACATAGTGATCTATATGTTATTTTATCTAATATGGCAGACCTTAATGCTTCATTCCTCACACAAAGTCCTAAATTAAGGCTTGTTAAACTAGACAGGTTATGATTAGACCGTGGTTAGGAATTGTCTATAACCGTTCATCTAATTTAAAAGAGCAAATAGACATACAGTCATAATGATAATTAAGCTGGTGATTTTTCTGAAAAAATGTAAATATCTTCAGCATGCAAAACACATATTCATAACATCGTAGTTTAATATTCAAATAGTTCTTTGGACAAACACAATACAGAATATATAGAGAGGGACAAAGAGACCACCACCATAAAATATTCACCCTTTATTAGGTCTACTGATGGAGCAACTATTAGTATATCTCTGACTGCTTGACCCGAATCTGCGCGACAGAACCTTCGGAGAAAGCTTCCTCAGCCTAGCAGCTATTGCTTTACCTTACGTCCTGGGCTTAAGCAAAACCCTGTTGACTAACTCTTCGATCATCTAGTGCTCTCTTAGTATCTCCTAATGAAATTTCGGGTATTCTATGAATATTAAAAACGAACCCTATCTAGTTGTATTCTAAGATCTGAGACAAACTCTCAGAAAACAAAGAACACGAGAAACTCTCGTATACTAAACCTACTTGAAAGACAATACCTGAGATCACTGAATGACTCGTATACAGTAGAAAAATGTATACTGGAAGCCACTGAATGATTCAGATCAAGTGGAGAGGGATGATTTCAATGTGGAAGGCCTAGGGTATTTATAGCAGGGATGTTGAGTGATTTTCTCTTTAGAAAATGATGTGGATACTGTTCAGGGTTTTGGGACGCTCGTCCCAGTGTTTTGACAGGGTCAGGACGCTCGTCTTGATCTTGGGACGCCCGTCCTGATTCCTGAACTTCCGAAAATCACATTTTTGTTTCAAAATTTGTCATTTTCTTGCATATTTTACTTGAAACTTCCAAAATCACAAATTTTGTAAAATTGTGTTAATAATAGTTAATTTAAGAACGATTTAACTCCAATTTTGCCCTAAATTGTGCTTAAAAACATGCTAAAAAAGTGATATGATTTATGCACATCAATCTTGGAAATGTTGAATTATCAACTATATAAATACTCTCAATTCTGATATTTTTCCATGTAACTTGATATTGCTTGCATAACTGGTCGCCTGCTGAATTTATAGAGTTTGAAGTTTCGAGTCATGCCACAGTTGTAAGAAGAGGTGGATAAAGATGTGATTATGGATTTATTTACTTCAATTCATATAAGGTGAAATGTGGATTTTAGGTGTTATCTTACACTACCCCAATTACAGAAAATATATTCATGACTCTTTGTGATCCAGAAGTCTACCTTTTACTACTCTGCCCAATGGATCCATTCCTATAAATGCTATCAACTTTAGAGTGAGTTAAAAGTAAATTCTAAATATGGTTTTTGAAAGAACTTTGGACTGATGTTACCAAAAGAGAGAGGGAGAGGGTGGGAGGAAGCGGGGGTAGGGGTGGCAGGGGACAACTGTGGGTTGTAAGTGCTCACTTAACTCCATTCAATTTTCTCTTCCTACTCTATTCTCTCTTACTATTTCACTGCAGCCTCTCCTCTCCTTCCTCGGACTCAACCTCTATTCCTCTTCCTGTCAATGTTACCACATTTCTCCTCTATCTTCATGTCTCCCTTCTTTGCTCTCTTATCTTCCTTTTCTTCTTCCCTATCTGTTCTTGTATCCTTGTTTCTTGGAGTAGACCATGAAACCACATATCGAGAGACTTGGGGACAAATAAAACTTCCATTTATAGAATAAAGTCAGCAGCTACTAGCATTGACACCCTTTTGTCTTCATTATGGTGATTAACAATTCTAAAAACATTGACGCTTTAATCAATAGCTCATGAATTCCAAATTTTGTTCAATGTTCTCTGCCAAGTATTCAGGACACTGGGGGTATATTTTGTTGCCATTAACAATTTATCCCATCCCAGCTGCCTTTGTAATAAACTCGTAATAGTAATAACTGATAATTTTAGTAATTTTGTTGCATCAGCTCCTGAATCCTGAATCACTTCATTTCTCTCGCAGCACTACTAGTATGGATGTGGAAAATTAGGTAAATATTGATGAAAATGGGCATTTTCCATTATAGTAAACAGTTAAACTGAATCCATTTACAGCATTAGGATCGGTTGCACATGAATCTATCTATCTTGTGTTCAATTGCATTCTTGTATACTGAACTTCTTGATTGGCCAGATATCAATTTTATTTTATTTTATTTCATTTTTTTGAATGGATTTTGTAAACTGATAGTCTATATATGTATGTAGGAATGTCTTGATATTCTTTACTTGTCTGGAAATCATGGTGTTTATCTTTATTTTATATGTTTTTGTTGCAGGAGGAAATTGAGATAGAGGGAAAGGCTTTACGTGTTGGAAAGGCGGTTGCAGTTATTACAGTTGAGCTAAGGAAGAAGAAAACTGGAAAGGTAATAGCTCAGGGTCGACATACAAAGTATTTAATAGTGTCGAGTAAATTGTAAGAAATCTCCACTTTTGGTAATTATTATTCTCAAACCATTAATTATTACGTGTTTGGATGGGAATCTTCCTGTATCCCTATTGTGAGTGTAACTAAAAAAACACCAGTACAGGGTTGATTCAGTATTCTTAATAAAATTCCGTTGTTTAATTTGTAGGAACAAAATTTATTCTAGTTGATTTTTAGATTTATTAATGTTCCCTAATACATTATAATATATATAAAATATATTAATTCTTTTTCATTTAAATTTATTTATGTTTATTTTCAAAAATAAATTAAATTAAATTACACCAGAGTTATAGTTGAACCCACAGTTTTTAAATTATATGAACAAATAATTAAAAAAATAGTGAATTTAATTTTTAAAAAAATATATTTTTTAATTTGATTCTAAAATATAATTTTTTACTTCTAGCGTTTCAAAATTTTCTTTAAAAAAAAACCAGATCTTTTAATTCTTTTAGAGAAAAAATAAAATTTAATAATTTGTATCATTTGTTCATTAAAGCAAAAGATAGTTAAATTATTTTATATGAAATATTTGTAAACATAGAAACAAAGAATCCTTATGACACTTATCCTTGAAATATTATTTAAAAAATAAAAATAAATATTAAAATATATTATATATAAAATAATTTAATTTAATCTTTAATTTTAGGGTAAATTATCTTATATGAAAATTCAAAATTCAAGTTTACCACCTTAAATTTTTTGTTTTTATAATGCACGTCATGTTTTAAAACGTCCAAATTTATGTACTTTTGTTAAAATTTGTCGTTAAATTAAAATTTTGATCGTTAGTCAACTCTTTTACTATTTTGATCATAAGTATTTTTGTCTATTATTTTAAAAAATAAACACTAATTTTTAAGGTATAATTTTGTAATTTTAATTAAATAATATTAATTTTCGTTAATTTTTTTTCTCTCCTTTCTTTCTCTCTTTTTTTAAGTTATTCTTCCCATTTTTAATTTTTTCAAAATTAAAAGGTGCTACAATCAACTTTTTATATATTTTAATTTTATTAGATTGGGAGAGAGAAAGAAAAAAAATGGACGAAAGAAAAATAGATAAGAAGAAAAAAGAGAAAAAAAAAATGGGTGAAAGAAGAATGAGGAAGAAGAAGAGAGAGAAAGAATGGTGGAAGAAGAAGAAAGAGAGAGAAAGAAGAAAGAAGAAGAAGAAGAGAAAGAAAGAAGAAGAAAAAGTTGCATAAGAAAGAGAGAGAGAGAAAGAAAGAATAAGGAAGGGAGAGAAAGGAGGAAGAAGAATAGAGAAAAAAAATTTAATTGAAAATTATAAAATTATTCTTTATAAAAATTAGTTTAATTTTTTTTAATAATAGACAAAAATACCTCTGCTTAAAAAGTTGACTAACGATCAAAATTTTGACATAACGTCGAGATTTGAAATGTGAGGTGCAAAAACATTTTGAGGTTATAAATTGGATTTTGAATTCTAAGAAGTGCATATACGATAATCTACCTTTAATTTTATTCAATAAATTATACAAGTCATTTAAATTTTAAATTTTTTAACGGTAAAGAAAACCTCATTTTTTTCTTAGACAAAAAAAAAGAAAAAAGAGTTTAGGAATTCATAAGTAAAAAATGATATTTTAGGACTAAATTTGGCCAACATATATTTGTTTAGAACCAAATTCACTAATTATATAATTAAAAGAACTTAATAAAATTCTATATTTGCAATATTTATTTGAGTGTACAAAAAATTATTAAACTAATTTCACACATTTCAAGTTCCGTTCAATTGCATCATAAGTACAAGGTTAGAGCATTGCAATACGTTTTGTGAAAGTCATGTTAATTAATGGTTATGAAACGTATTGGAGTGAGGATTTTTGTCACATAAATAAAGACAATCAGATGTGAACACGACACGTCGGCCAAGCTAGGACTATTTCGATCTACTTAGCATTGACTAATGGACAAAAAGGTCATGCAAGTGGTATGATCACTAACAAGCTAGTGCATATAAGTATTATAGCATTAAATGACTCTAATGGTGTAATATTCCTACCCAACCTAAATCAGATAGTTTTTATGAGTTTCTAATTAAATTAATAATAAAGAATTTATTATTATTATTATGGGTCAAATTTAAATATATGAAGAATATTAGAGACTAATTAATAAAAAGTTAAATATTATAACCTAAATAGGTTATACTAAATAGGAATGGTTTTTAGAGACGTAATTTAAAGAAAAAGAGAGAAATATTGTAGAGCAAAGGATGAAGATGAGAAAGATAGGGTTTGGAGAAAAAGAAACAGAAAACGAAAGAGGGCAGTTATCAGAATAATTGTCAAGTTTTACCTTAAGAGTTATTATTCGTTTTAGAACCCAAAAGTCGCTAGAGAGCAAAAGAATTAGGGGTTTTCTGAATCTCTAGAAGTTGGTGAAAAAGGTAAGTTATTTTTAGTGTTTTTTGATTATGATGAGACAACAAGATCATATGATTAAGATATAATTATGGATTAAGTCCTATTTTTTTTAAAGTGGATGTTGGTAAAGTTTGAAGGGGATTTAGGAGCAAATACTTAAACTGATTTGAATCTAGGCAAGTAATCAATCGAGGTAGGTGGACGATCTTTCTTTTTTTTATTTACTATAATCGAATATTTTTTAAAGATATTGAATTTGACGGATACGATTTTGGAATGATATTTTTGAAACTGTGTTGAGAAGTATAAAAATATCCTATGCTAACATGGCATGAAAGTTGACATGGCAATCTGATATGTCCGTCCACCGAGCATGACAGGGCCCACAACTCCTCCAAACGGTTATTTCTGTAAAAGAAAGAAGGGGGTCGGTTGAATTTCAAGTATTCCGTTTTACCAATAAGATACGGAGACTTACTTCACATTTGGAAGTGCACAAAAAAGACTATTTATCTCAGACGGGTTTGCGAAAAATTTTAGGAAAACGTCAGCGGCTGTTGGCTTATTTGGAAAAAACAAAATAGAGCACGTTATAAAGAATTAATTGGTCAGTTGGGTATTCGAGAGTCAAAAACAAAAACTCGTTAATTGGAAGAATCATTTTAAGTACTCTTTCCTTTTTTTTGTATTTGGATAAACTTCTTTTTACTTTCAGCAATTCATGAAAAAATGAATGGGTAAAAAACTTCCTTTTCCTTCTTCTTGTTGTTGGATATCTCGTTCATACACAGCTTTTCTTTGGTTCCTTGACCTCTAGTGAGTTACAGACAAAGTTCGAAAAGGTCAAATCTTTGATGATTCCATCATCTATTATTGAGTTGAGAAAACTTCTGGATAGGTATCCTCCGAATTCTTTCTTGTTAAAAAATTTATTTCTAGTTGCTTTGGAAATTGTCGATCTCATAACAAATCCCATCAATCGAATCACTTTTTTTGAGAAATATGAGACATCTAAGTCATACAAGTAAAGAGATTTTTTCATTGATAAGAAAAAGAAAAAACGTGAACGGGGATTGGATTGATGATAAAATAGAATCCTGGGCCGCAACCAGTGATTCGATTGGCGAGGAAGAAAAAAAAGTATTGGTTCAGTTCTCAAACTTAACGACAGAAAGGGGGTATATAAGGCTTACCCAGTAAAACTTACAAGTAAACCAGATAGAAAGATGGCTACAAGGGTTGCTGTTTCCATTCTTAATATAATTTCAAGACCCCAATGGATCTATGATAAGATCATTTATTTTACCATAGGATGGTATACAAAGTCAAGACCCAAATGGATCTATGATAAGATCATTTATTTTACCATAGAATGGTATACAAAGTCAAGATATCTCACTGAATACAATAGGATTTATGGCTACACAAACTGTTGAGAACAGTTCTAAATCTGCTCCAAGACGAACTAATGCAGTGAGTTTATTAAAACTATTGAATTCAGAATATGGTAAAGTAGCCCCTGGGTGGGAAACAACTCCTTTGATGGGTGTCGCAATGGCCCTATTTACAGTATTTCTATCTATTATTTTAGAGATTTATAATTCTTCCGTTTTATTGGATGGAATTTCAATGAATTAGATCTATAAGAATCGCAAAGTTTTATAAAATAAATCATTTACTTTTTCAATATGAAAACGAAAAAATGAAAAATAAAAAGGTCGTCTTATTCAAAACCTCAATTATGACATCCCTTCTCTCCCACTTCACACCTCGGGACGCACCTCTTATAGAGATAAACGCACCTTCACATCTTCTTAACCCAAAATTGAAATGGCTGGGGAGAGGAAAGAGTCCTTTTTTTGAGGGTACTCCCGAGAACAGATCCGCTGGAGACGAGGTGGGGCCTGTAGCTCAGAGGATTAGAGCACGTGGCTATGAACCACGGTGTCGGGGGTTCGAATCCCTCCTCGCCCACAACCGGCCCGACGAGACGAGCCGTTTATCATTACGATAGGTGTCAAGTGGAAGGGCAGTGATGTATGTAGCTGAGGCATCCTAACAGACCGGTAGACTTGAACCTTGTTCCTACATGACCTGATCAATTC
Source organism: Asclepias syriaca (assembly GCA_027405835.1). NCBI lineage: Eukaryota > Viridiplantae > Streptophyta > Magnoliopsida > Gentianales > Apocynaceae > Asclepias > Asclepias syriaca. The sequence goes on along the minus strand of CM049928.1, from coordinate 13,336,901 downwards.
GATCAGGCACTCGTCATCTATTTTCATTGTTCAAATCTTTGACAACACGAAAAAACATTGTTCAACTCTTTGACAACATGAAAAAACCAAAAGCTCTGCCCTTCCATCCCAGAGGGAGAGCAGAGCTTTTGGTGTCCCCTTCAGTCAAGAATTGGGGCCTCATAATCACTAGCCAACAAGGCGTCGAAGTCCGCAGTCTCGCCTCTCAGGAAACCCACTTCGCCGATATCCTGACTACCAGCTAGTCAAGATTCTTCCAGAATATTCCCTAAAGAATATTTTGTGACCGATAATTTATCTTAAGATCACTCGATTAAAAGTATCTCATAGATATCCCTATAACAGTGGAATATTTCAGAATCTAACAACTATCAGATTCTTCACTACGTACCTATTTCTCAGGATCATTTATTCCTATAAATACCCTCCTCATGAGGATAAAAGGTAAGGCCAGATAACTCAACAAATTCTCTGCCAATTTCAGATATTCACTAGTTAGATTTTAGAATACCGACTTAACCATCGGAGGGTTTGTCGGGGTCCCTCACCCTTTGTCTCGAACTTCTCTGTTTTGTAGGCCCCACGCCTCCACTTCGGCATCTACACTTGGCAGAGATTGCACAGACGATGCCGCTTCACCTACATGTGGCGTCAAACTGATTTTTGACTAATCAGTTTGGTTTCATTATCGGGAAAGGAAAAACTTTTTGTCTCCCCCCTCAAGACAGGAAATGTCTGGACGATCTGCGGATGTGGACATCAATTTGATACCACAACCCCTACCAATCATTAGGAGGCCTATCGAGCAGCGCAGTCATCAGTCCTTGAGAAGCCTCGCTGCCGCTCTGTCATTGAGCGAGTCGGACCTCAGGATGTCTCTCACGAAGTTCCCGACCTTCGTGAGAGATTGAACAAGAGACGATTTAATAACGTCGAGTATGATAAGGACTTTGACGATCTGCGAAAGGAAGTTGAACAACTTCGGAGGGAGCACGATCTCTCACGACAATGGATCCAATTCCAAATAGAGTTCCTCAAACAAGGACTGACGCCGCTGGCTCTTCCAGACGACGATGGGGACTATTACCGACCCCTACCGCACAAATCACCCACCGTAGTAAGCAAGCACACTAGGGGCCGAAATGCCCCCTCCAAAAAGACAACGTTCCGTTCGGTTAGCGAAGTCGGTGAGAGTCAACCGAAAGGCAACCAAACGAGAGAAAAGGGCCACCGACATAGACTTCGCTCAAAGAGACACAAAAAGGAGCATAGTCCAGACAGAGTGCACAGAGACCAATCCAGGAGGGACTTCCTGGCAAAGATGGTCCCGTTCACCAAGTGGATCCACTCTTTGATTCCGGACCCCTCGCTAAAAATTCCCCAGTTCGTCTTATACTCGAGGTTAAGTAGGCCTCAGGAACACGTCTGTCGCTTCAAGTATGTGATATGCACAAATTATATACCCTTTTAGCATATTTTTATACATAAATTAGGGCAATATTTGAATGTATTTGATCTTAATTGAATCAAATTGATATAAAATTGAGAAAATTGTGATTTTGGAAGTTTCAGGAGTAAATTACACGAAAACAACAAATTTTGGGGCAAAAGTGCAATTTTTGGAAATGCTGGATTCGGGACGGGCGTCCCGAGCACCAGAAGTTGTCCCACATCAAAATGTTTGGAGAAATTAACTCCAGAAAGCTGCTATAAATACCCCAGACCTCCAATAGTTGAATTCATCCCTCTTCGCTCAATCTGAATCATCTAGTGACTTCAAGTATACATTTTTCTATAGTATACAAGTCATTTGGTGATCTCAGTGCATCACACGAGTAGTTTAGTAATTCGAGAGTTTCTCATTTTCTTTGCTTTTTGAGTGTTTATCTCAGAATCTTAGAATTCAACTATATAGAGTTCATTTTCGGCATCACAGAATACTAGGATTTCGTTAGGAGATCCTAAGAGAGAGATATGGTGCGTGTTCTTAGTCAGATTAGGGAAATTTGCTTAAGCTCGGGATGTAAGGTAAAACAATTGCTACTAGGCCTGAGGAGCGTTCTCTGAAGGCTCTGCCGAGCAGAGTAGGATCGAGTAATCAGAAGCGTACAAGAGTTGCAGCGCCGGCTGGACCTGCATAAAGCAGTGACTCCCCTAGACGAGTTTCTGTATGTTTATGAATTGTTTTATCTGGATATTGATTTGATACTGAATTCATATATCATACATGTTTTACAATTTGAGATGCTATCCATTTTCCCGGGAAGATCATAGAGCTAGAATTATCATTATGAATGTTGAACTGTCGTGTCCTTTTAAATTAAACTAGGGTTATAGATAACTCCTAACCAAGGTCTGAATCATAACCGGTTTAGTTTAACAGATTGTAAAAGGTCTGCCAGATTAGGAAGAAATAACAAAATAGATCACCATGTTTGTTAGAGTACCCTAATAAAGTTGAGTTTGTAAGCTAGGCCAATCCTAGGGTTAAGTGGCATGATACCGAAGTGACATAGGGGACCGTTCATGGATACTTTAATCTGACAGATGAGAAGGATCATCCCAAGGTAGGGGTGAATACACCAGGTAACTCAAATATGGTAAACAGATGGTTACATTTCATAATTGCCTTAGAGATCAAGATATATCTAAAATTTTCAAAGATAAGGTCAAACAAATTGTAATAAATGAGCTTAAATTGATGAATACATGTCTACTCTTGAATGCTATTTGCTTGCTATGTGTGATTGGGATCACCAATCAATCTCAAAGAATTGATTAACTGATTGATTAACTACATAAATAAGATGAATGTTAGGATTAAGGGATAGTTGCTACTATACCGTTACCAGTTTCCTAGGAGTACGATATTTATAATTTTAAAATCGTAGATACTTTCCAAGAACTAGCTACACGATAGGTACTCTGCCTTAGGTTCTGATTGATTAAGTGACAACAATTAATGCTAAAGTGACAGTTAGGAAGACTCAGTCCTTAATTATTTATAATTAAAATAGGTACATAAATCCTATCTTTTAGCATACCAATCAGAACGCATCAGTATGCCATGGGATTGGTGACTAACGACGAGGCCATCCTATGTAAAGCTTTCCCCAGCACCCTATCCGATAAAACTTTAACTTGGTTAGCATCGCTCAAACCCGGAGCTATAAATTCATGGCGCGATCTAGAAAAGTCTTTCCTGGATAAATTTAGCCTCGCCGGAAAAATTCCGAATACAAGAGGGGACCTCGCCAACATAAAGCAAAGGGAGGGCGAGGCTCTCCTCTCTTATCTGGAGCGTTTCAAGCGAACGTATGACGAAATCGAGGAGAACATTCAAGACACTACGATCACTTGCTTTGAGGGAGGCTTTCGATCGAAGATGCTGTTCACCGAGCATCAACTTCTGAAACCCGAAACAATTGGCGAGGTCTTCAGCGTAGCATGAAAAGTCGCACTAGCCGAAGATAGCGGACATGAGTCGCGGAACAAAAGGAAGGAAAGATATACGGAAACCTCCCCTCGAGACCAAAGAGGAAATAATAGAATAAGAAAGACTAAGTCGTTCACATCGTTAAGCATCCCGAAGGAAAGCCTCGTCACAGTTATCAAACAGAAGTACGGAGTTCATGGTCCCCCGCCTACGCGGACTTAGAACACCCCCTCTAGGGATAATACGAAGTACTGTGGTTTCCACCAGGATTATGACCACGCCACTGAGAATTGCATTCAATTAAAGCGTACAATTGAAAATTGATACGCGAAGGCCACCTGAAAGAATATCTTGTGGAGCAACCTAAGGAGAAAACTGAAAGAGTGATCGAAGTCATAACGCCCCAATTCTCTTCCATTAAGTAGATTAAGAGGAAGATTCACAACTTGAACAATCCTGTGCCAATGTCTCACTCCGACAGGCTATCCCACGAACCCATAACTTTTTTCGATCAAGATCTAGAGCTGAATGAGGAAGCGCGAATTACCCCCATAATCTTGGAAGTAGGCATGGCCACGAAGGGAATTGACAAATGTCGAGTAAGGAGAGTTTTGATCGACACGTGCGCAACCAAGAATATACTCTACTTCAAATGTTTCAAGGAAATGGGCATGAATGACACTCATTTGAAACCTAGCAACATGGTCCTAGAAGGATTCACAGCACACAAAATCGGAGTCAAAGGAACCGTCAGGACCAATGTGACTTTGGGATCCTATGTCTGTTCCCGCGAAGAAGAGATCAAATTTTACGTAGTAGACGTCGACTCCCCCTACAATGCCATCTTGGGCACACCGGCGCACTCTGCATTTGAACTAATCATATCAACTTCCCATCAGCAGGTAAGATTCGTGATAAGGAATGGGATCGGCTGTGTCAAGAGCAGCCTCAAAAGCCTCTTAGCTCATATTTTCAAGTCTTAGAAGCAGGAAGTCGCATCACCATCTACTATGGTATTGATATGCACAAATCATATCACTTTTTAGCATGTTTTTAGGCACAATTTAGGGTGAAATTGGTGTTAAATCATTCTCAATTGACTGTTATTAACTCGATTTCGCAGTTTTTGTGATTTTGGAAGTGTCAGGTGAAAAGTGCAAGAAAATGGCAAATTTTGAGGCAAAAATGTGATTTTTAGAAGTTCGAAAGTCGGGATGGGCGTCCAGAACCCAGGACGGGCGTCTTGACCTGGTCAACAGGCTGGGACGGGTGTCCCAGATCCAGGACGGGTGTCCCGAACGCCTGGTCAAAGTCCCACATCGATTTTTGCAGAAAAATACACCCAGTTCCCCTACTATAAATACCCCAGGACTTCCTCGGTTGAAATCATTCCTCTCCACTCGATCTGAGTCATTTAGTGGTATACAATTTTCTATAGTATACAAGTCACTTAGTGATTTCAGGTTTTAGTATAGGTATATTTATAGTTTTATAGCCAACCCTCCTCGTCCGCACACCCACTAGGAGACGCCCACGTCCCGTCCACATCGCGCCACGATGACAAGAAACCCATCCACCGATCACATTCTCTATCAATTCGGCAAGATCAACCGAACGTCAATGTACCATATGGCGACATTATGCAGAACTTAAGAAACATCGCCAATTACGTGCGAACCAAACGACCAAGATCAGATCCAAACTTAACAGATGACTCCACATCCCATTTCCCCGAAACCACCGGATCCTCAACCAACGTTCTGGTACCCCCAAAGCGTCGCCGTAAGTCTCCTCCGACGAAATAACCCAACCACCCCGCCACGAAAACTTCAAGGCAAGCCAAACAACAGGACCATAAACCCGTATGTCTCGATATAGACATACACCAACAACCATTTCCACACCCTCAAAACAATACAGTCCCGCCAGCCTCACCCGCTCCCCAGCAACAAAACCCGTTTCCCCAGACACTTCCGGATCATATAGCACACCACATACCATACCAACACCCTTCACAACAACCACAAGCACCAACACCCACCTGGCACATCCCAATACAAAACTCCAGAACCCAAGAATTCCCCCGACTCCACTAAAACAACCAATAACCATTTTCCCACCCTCCAATCAATATATTCCCTCCAGCGTCATCCACCCCCCAACACAGACACCGATACCCCAGCCACCTCCGGGTAATCAAGCACAATCCATGATATACCAACACCCTTTACAACAACCGCAAGCGCCAACGCAAACATGGTACCTCCCACTGCAACTCCCTAGAACCCCAGACCTCCACCAACCCCACCAACATAACCAACCTACAACCGGACCCACACCCACCACCACACACCTCAAGACGCTATGCGACCCGGTTCAAATTGAACCCCCTCTACTAAAACCAAATGACGACATCCTCCCCTGGAACACACTCGACAAAAACCCTCTGGCTCCGGCCTACGCCAAGGGTCCATTACCACCAACGTGCCAGATTCCCACATTCACCCAATACACTGGAGACTCCGATCCCGAAACCCACCTCCGGTAATTCACTACAACAATGGTCATGCACGGGGCAGACAATTTCTTGTTATGCCGGTGTTTTCCGATGACACTCGCTGAGCAGGCACAAGCATGGTTCAGCAGTTTACCCGCAGGAGCCATCGTCTCCTTCCGCCAACTCAGCAATAGTTTTCTACAATACTTCGAAGCATTCCGAACAGACAAAAAAACACGCTTCGAACTCCTACAAATTTGCCAGAACATAGGAGAATCCTTGTTCTCATACCTCCAACGGTTCAACAAAGAAGTATTGCTCACTAAGGACTGCATGGACTCCTTTTATGTTGAAGCATTCCGCAACGGCCTCATCCCATGAGAATACTCTCATCAATTAAACATCCAGGAACCACTGACCACACAAGAGTTGCTCACACAGATCGGAGCTTGGATAAAAGCCAAAACATTATCCTCCACCATGGCATTCACTCAGGCTCAAGACACTGCCCGAAACAGCACAATAGCTATGCCCAAATACCCCCCAGTCAGACACACTCAACCTCTAACCTGAATCCCACATCCTGAATACCGAACATGAACGACAACACCCAACACCAACCAACGGGCGCCCCGTTACCCCAAATACAATACAACCCAATTCACCTCGTTAACATCCGATAGTGCCACCATCTAGCAGAACATAGAATCGTTAGGTATATTGCCAGCCCCATGCCCGATGCCTTCCCCAATCAAATGCCGAAACTAACAACATTTCTGCACCTTCCACAAAGAAGTCGGGCACACGACCGGAAATTGCTATGCTCTGAAACACGCAATTGAAGCCGCAATCCAAAAAGGACAATTACGCGAATACGTCCGGATGCCAAACACAGCCACCCCAACCTCCGATAATCTACCACAAATAGACACAACCCCCACCCACATCATTAACCTTATAGACGACCATCCCCACCCATATGGCCCACCACCCCCAAAACGCATCAAATCTGCTGAACTTGATAAAAATACCAACACCCCACTCATAATTTCTTTACACATCCAATCCATTGTCGTCCGGCGTATATTAGTAGACACGGGTAGTTCTGCCAACATCATGTACTATGAAACCTAGAGAAGAATGCACCTAGATGATAGCTTCATACAACCATACTCCACACCAATCATCGACTTTTCTGGCACCACCACCCACCCTCGCGGCATTGATCAACTATTAATCCAATGGGGTCCACCTTCCCACCTCCAACAGCACACAACCACTTTCGTCATCGTCGATTCCCCAGTACCTTATAACATCATCTTTGGACGCCTAGCCCTGAACGCAATGCAGGTACAAATTTGTACATTTCACAACGACATAATCTTGTTGTTACCTTCCGAACCCTGGATCATTCTCGGAGACGAACCGATCCAACAAACCTGCTACCTCACCAAAGATACACCATCCAAAGCTTCGGCCATTTCCTCTGATAAAACCGACAGCAACCTGACCCCCGTCGACCACTTCAAAACCTTCAGCATCGACGCCACACATCCGGAACGCTAGATCAGACTGATATGCTAAATAGGTATTGTTTTACCCTATGTTGATTATGAGTAATTAAGGACTTAGATTGACTAATTGTCACTTTTAGTCTCTATGCTGTCACTTAATTAGCCAGAACCTAAGGCAGAGTACCTATCGTGTAGCTAGTCTGTTGGAAAGTATCTACGATTTTATTAAATTAAATATCGTACTCCCAGTGAAGTGGTAACGGCTTAGTAGTAACTAGTCTTTTACCCTAACTCTTATCTTATGATTCAGTTATGCAATCGTTCATCAATATCTTTGATGAGAGGGTGATTCATTCTCCACTAGGTTTAAGTCTATTTAAGCCTAAAGGTGTTTTATAGATGATGTCCTGATTCTATGTTATACTGTTCCTACATGTTGATTGACCTATCTTCGAGTGTTTTAGACATGTCTTGGCCTATGTTATGAGTCTAAAGGTGTACCACATCTGAGTCAACTAATAAACCGCCCCATCGCCATTGACGGCCCTACTCATGGTTCGAGCAAAAGGCATCCATGAAAGCCCTATGTCACTTTGGGGATCATGCCGCTCGCCCTAACACCAGCATAAAAATGCAACTCAACCTACTTAGACTACTCTAACAAACAGGGTGTTCCGCATGTTATTTTATCTAATATGGCAGATACCAATACTAATTGATGCCTATTAAACTAAACAGGTTATGAATAGACCGTGGTTAGGAATTGTCTATAACCATAAATTTAGTTTAAAAGAAACTACATTAGACATGCAGACATAATGAATATTAAGCAGGTGACCATTTCCGGAAAATCATAAGAACTTTAACACATATAACAGATACTCATAAAAATCATAATCTAATATTCATAATCAATCTTTGGACAAACACAATACAAACATATAAAGAGAAGGACAAGGGGACTGATGCCATAAAGAAATCACCCTTTACTTAGTCTCGCCGATGGAGCAACTGCTTGTATATGTCGTACTGCTCGACCCGACTCTGCTCGACAGAACCTTCGGAGGACGCTTCCTCAGCCTAGTAGCTGGACTTTACCTTAATACCCAGCTTAAGCCCAGCCTTGTGGACTGACTCTTCGAACGCCTAGAGCCCTCTTAGGATCTCCTAATGAAATCCTGGGTATTCTATGAATACCAGAAATGGACCTATCTATCGAACCCTAGGATCTGAGACTAATTCTCAGAAACAAAGAAAACGAAACACTATCTAAGAAAAATAAACTTTTACTGAACCCGAGTCTCTAAGTGACTTATGTACTCGAGAAAAGTGTACACTTAAAGTCACTGAATGACTCAGATCGAGTGGAGAGGAATGAATTCAACTGAGGAAGGCCTAGGGTATTTATAGCAGCTTTCTAGAGTGAATTTTTCCAAGAATTTCGATGTGGGACTTGGACCAAGCATCCGGGACACCCGTCCTGGATTGGGATGCCCGTCCCGGCCTATTGACCAGGTCAGGACGACCGTCCCAAGTCCTGGACGCCCGTCCTGGCCCATCCTGATTTGGGACGCCCACCACGATGTCTGAACTTCTAAAAAAATTGCGTTTTTGCCCCAAAATTTGCCATTTTCTTCTACTTTTCACCTGTCACTTCTAAAATCACAAAAACTGTGAAATTGAGTTAATAACAAATAATTAAGACCGATTTCCTATCAATTTCACCCTAAATCATGCCTAAAACATGCTAAAAATGTGATATATTTTATGCATATCAGATAACCCCACACTTAGCTTTTTGCTTGTCCTCAAGCAAAGTCTACCTGAAGTTAGTGATTCTAAATCATATGTGCAGTCATGATGGGGTTTCTGACCGACGTGCTAAATAGGTGTTATTTTACCCTATGTTGATTATGAATAATTAAGGATTGTGATTGACTAATTGTCACATTTAGTCTCTATGGTGTCACTTAATCAGCCAGAACCTAAGGCAGAGTACCTATCGTGTAGCTAGTCTGTTGGAAAGTATCTACGATTTTATTAAGTTAATTATCGTACTCCCAGGGAAGTGGCAACGGCTTAGTAGTAACTAGCCTTTTATCCTAACTCCTATCTTATGATCCAGTTATGCAATCTTCATCAAATACTTTGATGAGAGGGTAATTCATTCTCCACTAGGTTTAAGTCTAATTAATCCTAGAAGTGTTTTATAGATGAGTCCTAATTCTATGTTATACTGTTCCTATATGTTGATTGACCTATCTTCGAGTATTTTAGATGCATCTTTGCCTGGATTGCAACTATGTTCTGTATCTAAAGGCGTACCACATCCGAGGTCTCTAATAAACCGCCCTACCTTAATGACGGCCCCACTCACGGTTCGGGACGAAGGCATCCATGAAAGCCCTATGTCACTTCGGGGATCATACCGCTTGCCCTAGCCGCCGGCATAATCGGACTCAGCTCAGCCCCTACCTAGACTACTTTAACATGCAGGGTGTTTGGTTTTGCGTCGGTTTTATTGAACAAGTATTTTAGTGCCGAATGATCAGTATAAACAATAGTTTTAGACAGGACTAGATAAGATCGAAACTTATCAAATGCATATACTACTGCTAATAATTCCTTTTCTGTCGTAGTGTAATTTTCCTGAGCATCAGTTAAGGTTTTACTAGCATAATATATTACATGGAATTTCTTATCATGTCTTTATCCTAAAACTACTCCTACTGCATAGTTACTAGCATCACACATAAGCTCAAAAGGTAGACTCCAGTTTGGTGACGTCATGATAGGTGCAGTAGTTAAGAGTTCCTTAAGTCTATTAAAAACTTTTAGACATTTCTCATCAAAGACAAATGGAACATCTTTTCCGAGTAAATTGGTCAACGGCCTGGCTATTAATGAAAAATCTTTTATAAACCTACGATAAAAGCCAGCGTGCCCCAAAAACTCCTAACGGCTCTCACATTTTTGGGAGGAGGTAGTTTTGAAATAACTTCAATTTTTGCCTTATCTACTTCCATACCTAGGTGTGAGATCTTATGTCCTAAAACGATTCCCTCTTTTACCATGAAGTGGCATTTTTTCCCAATTTAAAACCAGGTTAGATTTTATACAACGTTTCAACATTAACTCCAAGTTCTTTAGACAAACCTCAAATGAATTACCAAAAACAGAAAAGTCATCCATAAATACTTCCATAGATTTTCCTAACATATCCTCAAAGATAGCAGTCATACAACGTTGAAATGTAGCAGGTGCATTACACAAACCAAAAGGCATCCTTCTATATGCAAATGTTCCAAAAGGGCATGTGAACGTAGTTTTATGCTGGTCCTCAGGAGAAATAGGAATTTGAAAATAACCAGAAAACCCATCAAGAAAGCAATAAAACATGTGTCCAGATAATCTTTCTAACATTTGGTCAATAAAAGGAAGGGGAAAGTGATCTTTTCGTGTGGCCGTATTTAATTTTCTATAGTCTATGCATACACGATGACCAGTTACAGTTCTTGTAGGGATTAGTTCATTATGCTCATTCCTAACAACTGTTATACCGCCTTTCTTAGGTACTACCTGCACCGGGCTTACCCACTCACTATCTGAGATAGGGTAGATAAGTCCTGCATCTAACAGTTTAATGACTTCTTTCTTAACAACATCACACACATTAGGATTCAACCTCCTTTGAGGTTGCACACATGGCTTATACTCATTTTCTAGAAGAATCTTATGCGAACAAAAGCTTGGATTAATACCTGGGATATCTGCAATTTTGTAGGCAAAGGCTCTTCTATGCTTTCTGCACATGTCCACAGTCAGCTTCCTTTGTTCTGCAGTCAGATCAGCTGCAAGAATAATGGGAAGTTTCTTGTTGTCATCTAGGAATTCGTAGCACAGATGAGTGGGCAGTTCCTTCAGTCCAAGTCTGGTGGATCTTCAAACGAGGTTCGTTCTTTCTTCTCTCATCATCATCATCACCTATCTCAGTGAAACTATCAGAAGTAATTTCATTTTCAGAAGAGCTAAGTTCAGGTCCTCTAATTCTAGGGAGTCCTCACTTAGAACTTGATAGTTTGAGCATAGGTCTGTCACGTTAATTGCAATCAAGTGTTCCATGGCATCCACACAAAAACAAGTATCATCTAAATGCATGGGATACCTAAGGGTCTCATTTAGATCAAAAGTGATGTCATCATTTCCTACCCTTAACTTGATTTGACCATTACTGACGTCTATTAATGCTTTTGAGGTAGCTAGAAATGGTCGACCTAGGATCAGGGGCACTCCTCCTTCCCCATTCATCCATGACAACGAAATCCACAGGAAACAAATTTTCCGACCTTTACTAAGAGGTCTTCAATTATTCCCTTGGGGATTTTGACTGTCCTATCTGCAAGTTGTATGCACATCCTAGTCGTTTTCAAATCATGCAATCCTAATTTATCAAATAAACTAGATGGCATAAGATTAATACTAGCTCCTAAGTCTGCTAATGCATGCATGTTAGTAATATTTCCAATTGTACATGGCAAGGTAAAACAACCAGGATCTTTCTGTTTAGACGGTAGTTTATTCAACAGAACCGCCGAACATTCTTCATTAAGAACCACCTTGTCCATGTCAAATTTTCTTTTATTACTAACAACTTCTTTTAAAAACTTAGCATACTTTGGCATTTCAGAAATAACATCAAGTAAAGGTAAATTAACATGAATCTGACTAAAATTCCTAAGAAACTTTTCAAATTGCTCCTTATCTTTATTGTGCATAAGTCTGGCAGGGTAAGGTACTTTTGGCCGGTACTCAGGAATAAACTCCGTCTTCCCTTTCCTTGCTACTTCGATTCGACATCCGTCGGCGTTGGGTCCTTGGAGCCTTCTTCTGGTTCCTGCACAAGAATAGGAGGGTCAGATGGTTTGGGTGGAGATGGAGATAGAATTTTACCAGATCTTAGAGTGATGGTCTTGCATTCAGTTTGAGGGTTGGTCTCAGTGTTGCTTGGTAGCGTTCCCTGGGACCTGTGAGAGAAATGGGTGGATAGCTGACCCATTTGCCTCTCTAAAGTTTGTATAGCAGCTTGTGTGTTTCTGATTGTTTGCTCGGTCTGCTTCTGTCTATTCTCGTTCTGCTGGATTCTTTCTGCGTGAGCTTCTGATCTTTCTGTTGGACTCTATCATTTCCTTGTTAGTCGGAAATGCTCTTCAGCATGTCTCTGAATTCTTGCATGGGATCAGCTGGAACGATGTAGTTCCTTGGTGCAGGCAGAGCGACTTGCTGGTTCTGCGGATATGGCAGTTGCTGAGGTACTCTTTTCTGGAAGTTAGTAGTCCCGGGATTGTTTCTCCAGCTAAATCCCGGATGGTTCTTCCAAGTGGGATTGTAGGTATTTCCTATAGGAGCAGAATTCACTGCGTCCACTTGTTCCATATCTTCTGGGATAGTTAATATCCCATTACCATAACAATCCCCACTGAAATGTGGTCCTTGGCAAAATTCGCAGACTTGGTATACTGACTGAATGCTTTTCCCTTGTTGGAAAGCATTCAGCTGATTAGTAATGCTGGCCTTCAGTGCCTCAAATTGATCATCAGTGGAGGCAACGACCGCATTTACTGGTTGCTTCTTAGCTCGGCCACTTGTGCGCCAATTCTTGCTGTTCCTGTAGAGTCTCTCCAGAGCGTTTCTAGCATCTACATCACTCATTCCATTGAAACCGCTCTGGGGATTAGTCCATCAAGAATTTGCTTACCCATGTCTGACATACCCCCGTAAAATTGCTGAATCAGCAATGCCTCGGTAAGTCCATGTTGGGGGCAGAGCCTGAGTAGCTCCTTGAATCTGTCCCAAGCTTCGATCACTGTCTCATCAGCAGCTTGAGTGAAACTAGACAGAGCCCTTCGATATTCTAGGACTCTTGCTGCAGAGTAGTACTCTTCTAGGAAGGCTTTGCTTAACTCGTCCCAAGAGGTGATGGAGTTAGTAGGTAGCTGGGCCAACCATCTCTTAGCTCTGTCCCTAAGTGAGTAGGGAAAAAGGTTGAGTTTAGTTATTCTGCAGTATGATCTCCCTTGAGGCCTTCGCAGAGAGAAGAGAAATCAGATAGGTGTTCCAGCGGATTCTCGGCTGCAGTTCCTCCAAACTGAACCGATTTATAATCAGCTGGATCACATTCGGTTTAAGATCATAGCGAGGGTTCCCAGGGATTCGGATGGCAGATGAGACTGGGATAGTCTGTGGCTGGATGTAGGATTCAAGGGTAGGTCTGTCAGCAGCCATTTCTGTTCTTCGCCTATTAGCTGTGCGAATGATTCGTTCAGGATTTTCAACTGGTGTTTCAAGGTTAGCTTCTGAAGATCGAGTCATGCAACTACAGAGAAGAACACGTTTTAGCCTGAGCAAACTGGTTAGTGGGGTTACAGGGAAAGTGAAAACTTAAAAATTGGAAGAAAGAGAAAACAAAACAAAACAACTATTCAAAAAGAAACACAAAAGATAGGGAAAAGAGAACAACTTACCATTAAACAAGAAAAAGTACAATTTTTTTTGGATTTTTAGATTTTAAAATTTTTTTTTCTTTTAATATTTCGAAAGCATTAAATTCCCTCAATATGGTTTTAGAATAATTTTCTAAAATTTGATTATCCTAAATGTCTTAATTCCAGATAACATCTAAAATTAATTAGTTATGATAACTCCTATATTTCGAAACTGGAAATTGATTGTCTAACTGGTATAAGACAAGTGTTGGGTCTAAAGTCTAGGTTACTACCGTTACCTATCATAAGTCTCTAGAATTTTGATGGAATCCTAAATTCATTATGATATTTCCCCGGCAACGGCGCCAAAAATCTGATGGGGTTTCCGACCGACGTGCTAAATAGGTGTTTTTTTACCCTATGTTGATTATGAATAATTAAGGACTGTGATTGACTAATTGTCACATTTAGTCTCTATGGTGTCACTTAATCAGCCAGAACCTAAGGTAGAGTACCTATCGTGTAGCTAGTCTGTTGGAAAGTATCTACGATTTTATTAAGTTAATTATCGTACTCCCAGGGAAGTGGCAACGGCTTAGTAGTAACTAGCCTTTTATCCTAACTCCTATCTTATGATCCAGTTATGCAATCTTCATCAAATACTTTGATGAGAGGGTGATTCATTCTCCACTAGGTTTAAGTCTAATTAATCCTAGAAGTGTTTTATAGATGAGTCCTGATTCTATGTTATACTGTTCCTATATGTTGATTGACCTATCTTCGAGTATTTTAGATGCATCTTAGCTTGGATTGCAACTATGTTCTGTGTCTAAAGGCGTACCACATCCGAGGTCTCTAATAAACCGCCCTACCTTAATGACGGCCCTACTCACGGTTCGGGACGAAGGCATCCATGAAAGCCCTATGTCACTTCGGGGATCATACCGCTTACCCTAGTTGCCAGCATAATCGGACTCAGCTCAGCCCCTACCTAGACTACTTTAACATGCAGGGTGTTCAACATGTTATTTTATCTAGCATGGCAGACACCAATACTAATTGATGCCTGTTAAATTAAACAGGTTATGATTAGACTGTGGTTAGGAATTGTCTATAACCCTAACTTTAGGTTAAAAGAGCACATTAAACATGCAGACATAGTGAATATTTAGCAGGTGGCTATTTCAGGAAACATATAATAATGTCAACATATAAAACAACTATTCATAAAATATCGTAATCTCGTATTCATAATATGTATTTAGAACAAAACAATAACAACATATAAGAGAGGGACATGGGGACTGATGCCATAAAGAAATCACCCTTTACGTAGTCTCGCCGATGGAGCGTACTGCTGTATATGTCGTATTGCTCACTCTGACTCTGCTCGCTAGAACCTTCGGAGGACGCTTCCTCAGCCTAGTAACTGGGCTTTACCTTAATACCCAACTTAAGCCCAGCCCTGTGGACTGACTCTTCGAACGCCTAGAGCCCTCTTAGGATCTCCTAACGAAATCCCGGGTATTCTATGAATACCAGAAATGAACCTATCTATAGAAACCTAAGATCTGAGACTATTTCTCAGAAACTAAAACAAAACACTAATAAGAAAGAAAACTGAGATCTGAGTCTCTGAGTGAGCTGTGTACTAGAGAAGTGTATATTGGAAACCACTAAATGACTCAGATTGAGTGGAGAGGAATGATTTCAACTGCTGGAGGCCTGGGGTATTTATAGCAGCTTCCCGGGGTGATTTTTCATCAAACATTCGATGTTGGACTGGTTCTGGGGGTTCGGGACGCCCGTCCCGGATTGGGACGCCCGTCCTGATCTGTTGACCAGGTCAGGACGCCCGTCCTGGCGGTTTGACTAGGTCGAGACGCCCGTCCTGGCGGTTTGACTGGGTCGAGACGCCCGTCCCGGGTTCGGGATGCCTGTCCTGACCCTTTGACCAAGTCAACATTTCCAAAAATTGCGTTTTTGCCCCAAAATTTTCTATTTTCGTCTACTTTTCACCTGACACTTCCAAAATCATAAAAACCGTGAAATTGAGTAAATAACAAACAATTAAGATCAATTTGCCCTCAATTTCACCTGAAATCATACATAAAAACATGCTAAAAAGGTGATACGATTTTCGCGTATCAAGTCACTTAAATTTCCTAGTCATGTTTTTATTCCAAAAATTACTCAGACAATTCACAACACAGGTCTGACTGGTTAGGTTGCTATGACAAGGTCTCAAATATCTTTAGTAGATTGTTATAATCAAGCAGGTTTAACGACTTAACAACTAGGTTGAACTCTTCTCTCAGTCACAAGATCTTCCTGATGTGTAGTGTGTGTACTAGTCTAGACCAGATCGTCAACACAATATACTCTCGTCTTAACTACTACCAGATAACACTTTGACCCGTCGCTAGACATACTAACAACAGACAACTTTCTGAGTTCTGAGCCTTGGTGATCAGATTTTAATTATTTAGCATTTATTGATTTTTTTCTTTTATAGATTCAGGGTATTTTGAGTCTGCTTTAACACGTCAACTTTAACTACCCATGTAGCAAGTCCCACTCCGATGACTCCCAGACCTACACGACCTTAGGGCATCAGACTTTAAGTTCCCCTAAGGAGTGGTGCTCGAGTAGCAAAGGTCGCTAGCAAACTACCCTATTTAATTAACTTTTTTTTTTCTTTTCACTTTTAGCTCAGAGCTTCATCTAGTCATTCTAATTGTCAATACATCCTCAACTGAACTAATCTTATCTAGTTAAGTTTTGAAAAGGTAATTGGCTGAGGTCTCTAATCCAGACTAAGTTGTGCTCAATTATCAGGAAGTCCCTCTTCCTAATCAATAAGTTCAAAATAGTCATCACATTGTCTCCTACTAATCATAACATTCTACACATATATCATAGACATCAACAATGTTTTACCAATCATACTACATTTTGAAGTCTGAAAGAATGAAAAATTTTGAAAATTTTTGGAAGGGTGTGAAAATATGGGGAAAACATGCAAAATCATGCAAAAATGTTTCTCAAACTACTACAGTGCACCGTGCACTGCTACCCCACACTTAAGTCTGACACTGTCCTCAGTGTTCATGCATATCTAATTACCCCACACTTATTTGCAAACAAGAAGAAATGAAAACAAAACAAAGCACTCTTACCCCACACTTATTTGACTAACTAAGGGTAAGAGAGAGAAAATAATAACAAAATAAAAGAAGGGTAATGGAAGTAACAAAACATAACACAAAATAAAAGTAAAGGATGAGGATTAGAAAAACTCCCTTCATGTCTCGAGCAGAAGGGTCTTCTCTGATCTGTCAATTGGCTCTTCACCTTGGCCATGTGCTATTGCTGAGGTGTTCTTGACTTGTAAGCTCTAGATATTGGAACGGATGACGTCATCTTCGATCCTTCAATGTCGAGCTCCAGGTAGTGGCCTATCCATTTGATGAATGACTCAAGCCCCAAGGACTGTTTCCTCGAATCATTTGCAAAGTTTCTAGTAATCGTAGCAACGTGTCCAGAAGGAACGCGTCTAGGATTGAGACTTCTTTGGATTGGTGTGCCTACCTGCCAATGTCAGTGAAGGTATTGCATGCAAGTTTCGAATGGCAGAAAAGATACCTGAAGCTTTGGCAAAGCCGTGGTGGTAGGAGGCTCCAGTGGTGTAGATCTGGGCCCAAGTATTTGAGACTTCCTCGGGGAAGTTTCTCACAGTTGATTGTATGCAAGGTATGCAAGCTCCTCCATTGCTATGCTCCTGATACAACGCCAAATTCCTCTATATCCTTCGACCGTTCGATATCACTTGGTAGATCACTTGCTTGCACTGGTCTGGCTTTAATTATTGCCAGTATCTCATCTGTTGATTCTGCAGGTAGGGGTTTTGCTGTGGTGGTATCTTCTGAAAGTTTCCAGCTTCCGAATTATTCCTCAGCTAAATCCCGTATGATTCCTCTAGTTGGGATTGTATGCATTTCCCATTGGAGTAGCATTCTGCAGTAACTTACTCCTACCTCTTTTTGGAATGATTCGTATTTCAGTCCCATAGCAATCCCTGCTAAAGTGTGGTACTTGGAAGCCTTCACAGATTTGATACACAGACGGAACGTTTCTTCCTAAGACATTGGCATTCTGAATCTGGAAAACAACTTCTCATAGAATCTGCACATGACTATAACATCATTAGTAGGTAATGCATGTGGTTCAGGCCATTTTGAAAAGTGTTCCACGACTACTATGATGTGATTATTTTCACTGGAAGAAAGAGAAAAGGATTTAATTAGTACCCCAGATATAAGAGATTTTAGTATTCTGTATACCTTGCTGGGGTAGATGATCTTGGGAAGACGTGTTACCTGTTATTTTTCAAGCATCATCGGACTGTATCAAGGATACAAAATCTTTGAATAGTGGGCCAGTAATATCATGCTTCCAACACTTTCCGGACAGTGTTGCTAGCAGTCAAATAGCCTCTCGTAGATCGTTGATGACAATGATCCAAAATTTTGTGGCCTTTGTCTTTCGAGACACATCTTCTGATGAACTGATCTGCAAAAATTTGAAATAGAAGAGAAATATGCCCAGTAGTAATATTTCAAATTAGCAAAGAATTTCTTCTTTTGCTGATAAGTCATATTACTTGAAACCCATTCAGTGACTAGATAATTTGCAACAACAATAAACCACAGATGAGAATTATTATACATAGCAAACAATGCAAATAAGTTTTCATCCAAAAATTTATCAGTATTACAATAGCCTCTAACTCGGGGTTTTATAATCTAGACAAATTGTTTGCTTTCTAGATTTTCAACCCTTTTTCTTATCCCTTCATTCTATTTCAAATTCAAGTAACAATAAAACTTAACTTAATCAATTATGGTTCAGCATTAGTTTTATTGAACACAGATAGTTCAGAGTGATCAGTGTAACCCATTGTTTTTAGACAAGACTAGGTAAAATCGGAATTTATCATACATGAACTTTCTTATCATGTTTCTGTCCTAAAACAGTTCTTACTACATCATTACATCACATATTAATTCACAAAGCAAATTCCAATTAGGTGATGTCATAATGGGTGCAGTAATTCCTTTTGGTTTAAAAGATCTCATGCAATTATCAGCAAAACAAAAGGAACATCCTTTTTTTCAATAGAACATTCAAAGGTCTGGTTATTAAGGAAAAATTATTTCATAACTCGTCCTAATAAAGCCGGCATGACTTTAAAAAAATTCTAAAATGGAATTTCTTCCCAATAAAACTCTAAGCCAAAATTTTACAACTCAGAAGAAAATATATTTTCTCACTTCCAAACTTTTGTTTTTCGAAAAAACAAACAGACAGGAAAACTGTAAACACGAAAAAAAAATTATTTCTTTTATCTTCTAGAAAATAATATTTTTCAGAAACTTTTATAGAAGAAAAGAAAAAAATTGAAAGAAAACAAATGTTCAAGAGCAAATAATACAAGAGATAGGAAAAAGAACAACTTACCATTGAGCAAGAAAAGTACATTTTTTTTTCGGGTTTTAAATTTTAAAATATTTTTTTCTTTTTATATTTCGAAAGCAATTAAATTCCCTCAATATGGTTTTAGAATAATTTTCTAAAATTTGATTATCCTAAGTGTCTTAATTCCAGATAATGTCTAAAATTAATTAGTTATGATAACCCTATATTTCGAACAGTGATTGTCTAACTAGCATAAGATAAGTGTTGGGTCTAGGGTCTAGGTTACTACCGTTACCTATCATAATTCTCTAGAATTTTGATCAGGAATCCTAAGTTCATTTGATATTTCCCCGGCAAAGGCGCAAAAAATCTGATGGCTTCCCGATTGATATGCTAAATAGGTGTTGTTTTATCCTATGTTGATTATGAGTAATTAAGGACTTAGATTGACTAATTGTCACTTTTAGTCTCTATGCTGTCACTTAATCAGCCAGAACCTAAGGCAGAGTACCTATCGTGTAGCTAGTCTGTTGGAAAGTATCTACGATTTTATTAAATTAAATATCGTACTACTAGGGAAGTGGTAACGACTTAGTAGTAACTAATCTTTTACCCTAACTCTTATCTTATGATTCAGTTATGCAATCGTTCATCAATATCTTTGATGAGAGGGTGATTCATTCTCCACTAGGTTTAAGTCTATTTAAGCCTAAAAGTGTTTTATAGATAATGTCCTGATTCTATGTTATACTGTTCCTACATGTTGATTGACCTATCTTCGAGTGTTTTAGACATGTCTTGGCCTATGTTATGAGTCTAAAGGTGTACCACATCTGAGTCAACTAATAAACCGCCCCATCGCCATTGACGGCCCTACTCACGGTTCGAGCTAAAGGCATCCATGAAAGCCCTATGTCACTTAGGGGATCATACCGCTCGCCCTAACGCCGACATAAAAATGCAACTCAGCCTACTTAGACTACTCTAACAAACAGGGTGTTCCGCAGGTTATTTTATCTAATATGGCAGATACCAATACTAATTGATGCCTATTAAACTAAATAGGTTATGAATAGACCGTGGTTAGGAATTGTCTATAACCCTAAATTTAGTTTAAAAGAAACTACATTAGACATGCAGACATAATGAATATTAAGCAGGTGGCCATTTCCGGAAAATCATAAGAACTTTAACACATATAACAGATACTCATAAAAATCTTAATCTAATATTCATAATCAATCTTTGGACAAACACAATACAAACATATAAAGAGAGGGACAGGGGGACTGATGCCATAAAGAAATCACCCTTTACTTAGTCTCGCCGATGGAGCAACTGCTTGTTATGTCGTACTGCTCGACCCGACTCTGCTCGATAGAACCTTCGGAGGAAGCTTCCTCAGCTTAGTAGTTGGACTTTACCTTAATACCCAGCTTAAGCTCAGCCATGTGGACTGACTTTTCGAACACCTAGAGCCCTCTTAGGATCTCCTAACGAAATCCCGGGTATTCTATGAATACCAAAAACGAACCTATCTATCGAACCCTAGGATCTGAGACTAATTCTCAGAAACAAAGAAAACGAAACACTATCTAAGAAAAATAAACTTTTACTGAACCTGAGTCTCTAAGTGACTTATGTACTCGAGAAAAGTGTACACTTAAAGTCACTAAATGACTCAGATCGAGTGGAGAGGAATGAATTCAACTGAGGAAGGCCTGGGGTATTTATAGCAGCTTTCTGGAGTGAATTTTTCCAAGAATTTCGATGTGGGACTTGGACCAGGCATCCGGGACGCCCGTCCTGGATTGGGACGCCCGTCCTGGATTGGGACGCCCGTCCTGGATTGGGACGCCCGTCCCGGCCTATTGACCAAGTCAGGACGGCCGTCCCGAGTCCTGGACGCCCGTCCTGGCCTGTTGACCAGGTTAGGACGCCCATCCTGATTCGGGACGCCCACCCCGACGTCTGAACTTCTGAAAAATTGCATTTTTGCCCCGAAATTTGCCATTTTCTTCTACTTTTCACCTGACACTTCCAAAAATCACAAAAACTGTGAAATTAAGTTAATAACAAACAATTAAGACTGATTTCCTATCAATTTCACCCTAAATCATGCCTAAAAACATGCTAAAAATGTGATATGTTTTATGCATATCAATAGGCGTTTCTCTCCCGAACCCGCTACAACTACAAATTTTAGAACTTGCGGCAGAATTTTCTCATATTTTTGCCTGGTTGCCCACGGACCTCGGAGTGGTCCCCCGATCCTTCATTGAACATAAATTAGGCATTCCCTCCACAGCAAAACCCATCACCTAAAAACTCCGCTCCTTCAACACCGAGAAACAAATCATTATCCACAAAGAAATATCAGAGCTACTTAAAGCCGATGTCATCCGAAGAGTCCAATTCCCTCAATGGTTAGCCAACCCCGTCGTCGTACCGAATCCCAGCGAAAAATGGTAAGTTTGCATTGATTTTACCTCGCTCAACAAAGCCATCCCCAAAAAACCGTATCCCCTTCCTCGAACGGACCTCCTCACCGACGCCACAGCAGGATACAACTTACTCTTGTTTCTAGACGCTCACAAAGGATACCACCAAATCCTTATGGCAGAAGACGACGAAGAAAAGACTGCCTTCGTCACACTCGAAGGGCTTTTCTGCTATAAACAGATGCCTTTCGGACTAAAAAACGCAGGAGCAGATTTTCAAGACACGATCAACCGAATGTTTAAATCCCAAATTGCCAGAAATGTCGAAGCATACATCGACGACATCTTAGTTAAGACTACTTCCTCATTAGACATAATTCGCGACCTCCGTGAAACATTCCAAACCTTGCAAGACTTCGGCCTAAAACTCAACCCCGAAAAGTGTACATTCGGAGTAAGTGCTGGTAAATTCTTGGGTTTTATGATATCACAACGCGGACTCGAAATCAACCCATCCAAAATAGCAGCCATATAGAATCTAAAACCCCCGACAACTATTAAAGAGGTACAGCGATTCAGCGGATGAATCGCAACCCTCAACCGATTTCTTTCCAAATTTGGAGAAAAATCCCTCCCGTTTTTCTCGCTCCTACGAAACCGTACACATTTTGAATGGACCCCCGAATGTGAGAAAGCTTTTCAGGGCATAAAATGATACTTGCAGAGCCCCCCTGTCTTAGTTCCCCCAAAACCAAACGAAGTCCTCCACCTTTACATTTCAATTTCCCCCTCGGTTATAAGCGTCGTTCTCTGCGCCGATCGCGACAATGATTTTCACCCAGTTTACTATGTTAGCCACGTCCTGCAACCCGTCGAAACCCGATACTCCCCCTTAGAAAAACATATCTTCGCCCTGATCATGGCAACACGAAAGCTCCGACATTATTTCCACGCTCATTAGATATGCATGCACACCCAAGCCCCCATTCGACAGTCATTATACAAAGCCGATATCACCGGTTGCCTCATGCGATAGGCAATCGAGCTGTCAGAATATGACATTACATACACCCGCAAGAAGCAAGTCAACGCCAGCGCACTATCCGACTTCATCGTGGAATGTACCGACTTACCCCCATCCCTTCCTCATCGCCCACCCGACGACAACATCCCGGAAAATTGTTGGATAATTCATGTCGATGGTTCTGCAGTCGCAACCAACCGAGGTGCCGGTATAGCCATCACCTCACCCGAAGGCTCCAAATTATTCTACGCCCTAAAATACACATTCACAATCAGCAACAACAAATCTGAATGTGAAGCGGTCCTCGCAGGGTTACAGATTGCCCGTACTTTAAACATCTGCAACCTCCGCATATTCACAGATTCTCAACTAATAGCTGGTCAAGTTAGCGGCGAGTTTGAAGCCAAGGAAGAAAACATGCAAAAATATTTACAGCTAGTATCCAATTTCCTCAAGGATTTTCAGTACATAAGCATTGAACATATCACCCGAAAAGCAAACATTGAAGCTGACACTCTATCCAAAGTACACATGAACGACACAATAGACGGAACATGGATAGAGCCCCTCACACAGAGGTCTATCGACCACCTCCCAGTTATGAATATTTCCCAGCCACAGTCCTGGATGACGTCCATCATCCAATACATCACCAACAACATCACCCCATAAGACAAAGTCCAAACACAACAACTCAGGCAAGCCGCAGCCCGATACGTTTTCCTAAACAATCAATTATATCGACGTTATTACTCTTGGCCATTACTAAAGTGTGTGCCCAAAACTAAAGGTAATTACATCCTATGTGAGATCCACGAAGGAATTTGCGGAGCTCATATCGGGGCCCGAAGCTTAGCCCGAAAGGTCATGCGGATGGGATACTTCTGGCCCACGATGGAAGCTGACGCCATCGCACTAATAAAACACTATTCAAAATGTCAGCTACACGCTAACATACACCACATGCCCACTGCAGAATTCCACTCCATCAGCAACCCGATTCCTTTCTATCAATGGGGCATGGATATCGTTGGCCCGTTCCCAAAAGCTAAAGGAAGTAAGGAGTTTCTCATCGTGGCCATTGACCACTTCACCAAATGGGTTGAAGCAAAACCTGTCGTCTCCATCACAACACAAGTTGTCAAGGATTTCTTTTGGAATGATATCATCACTAGGTTCGGCATACCCCGCATCCTCATCACCGACAATGGGAAATAGTTCGAAGTGTAGGAATTCCAGAATTTTTGCCAAGAATTACATATAGATCACCGTTTCACATCAGTCGGATACCCACAAACGAACGGCTTAACAGAAGTCACTAACCGAACTATCGTACAAAGCTTGAAAAAATGGTTAGACTCATCCAAATCCAAATGGGTTGATGAACTATCGAATGTCCTGTGGTCATACCGCACAACACCCCATTCCCGCACCCTCGAAAGCCCATTTTCTTTATGCTTTGGCACTGAAGCATTACTCCCAGTCAAAGTCGGCTCTCCCTCTCCAAGATTGGACAATTTCTCCATCGAATGGAATGACCTCAAAATTATAAAAATTTAGCACTACTCGACAGTATTCGATCCAACACAGCCACCCGTGAATATAACTACAAATGATCCCTAGCAAAACACAAGAACGCACGACTGCGCCCTCATAATCTCATCACAAGAGACCTCATCCTTCGCAAAAACTCCGTTAGTCATCAAGAACCTACCCAGAAGCTAGACGCAAACTGGGAAGGCCCATACGTTATTGCCAAAGTCAATTCAAACGGCAGTTTTCATTTAAAGGACCACAAAGGCAACATTCTCACCCGAATGTGGAACGCAGCTAACCTCCGAAAGTAATACCCATAGTACTCATACGTCCCCACCAATTTGTTTTCGAGAAAACACTTGTTTTTTTAACTACTACACATTCCCCCAATACGTACAACTGTTTCATTTTTCAAAAGTCAAATTATTTCATTAATAATACTACACATTTTCTATTCTCTTCTCTCTTTTCTTTATTTTAACATAGCAGTCACCCATTTCATACCATAACGCCCCCACCACATCCACAAGACATAAACACATATAAAGAGTTTTAACTCAAGTGCAAAAAATAGTACATTATATTAATCTCATGATTTTTACAAAATACATGTACGTCATACATCTTTTGGCTCCCCCCCCCCCCCCACTACATTACTTTCCCCTTCCTCACCAACCACCACCCTTTCCCCCGGAGTCGTTTCCCCTTCCTCCACCCCCTCTCCCGATTCTTCCTGTCCTTGACCAGTTTCGGCAATTAACTCGTCAAAATTTAATGGACCCTCTTCCCAAGGGTACACATTCCCTTCCGACCTCAACGCTAAAGCATGGAACTGCTCCGACAACTGAAAAGAAGGATCGGTTTATTGCATGTGATCCCTCAGCACGGCCAAGGTATCACCAGCAACGGGAGCCGCTACTCGGGAAAATAGCCTGTAGCACCGTTCATCCTTAAAGAATGATGTCACGACTGCTTTTTCTGTTGCAGCGTTAATCAGTCCTTCGGGAGACTCGTAGCGGTCTTGCAACCTCACAGTTTCTTCTTCCCATTTTCTCCTAGCCAACTCCAACTCCCCCACCTTCAGCCTCTCCCGCATCAGCTCCTGCCGCACCCCCTCCAGTTCCTCACCCTGCTCCCGAACCCTCCTCTTCCACTCTTGCACCTCGCTTTCGGCAGCCTCCTTCGCCATTGTCGCTTCGTCTCTAGCCTTCCAGGCCAAGTCCTTCTCCGCCTCCACACTCTCATAATTATAATGAGTCAAGCGGAGGCGACCAAGGAGTTCGACCTCCGAAAGCAACGCCTATCAGAATCAACACAACAAAAAGCAAGTTAGTTCCACACGTAATTATTATTTACATTCACCAATTTCTAACCACCCCCTACCCTTACCTCAAACTTTTGCTGATACATTTGGCCGATCAACACTTCTGTCGGCACCTTCTCAACAGTTTCCTTCAAACCCGGGGGGAAGCAATGTTGAAAAAACGTCATTGCCACCCCCAGACCCCCCATCGCCAAGTTCGTAGGAATGTCCCAAGGGGGAACATACTTCCCTACCCCAGCCTCCTTCTTCCCCCCAGCCTCACCCGAAGCCCCCCACCCCTCCTCAAGA
This sequence comes from Asclepias syriaca, assembly GCA_027405835.1. Classification (NCBI taxonomy): domain Eukaryota; kingdom Viridiplantae; phylum Streptophyta; class Magnoliopsida; order Gentianales; family Apocynaceae; genus Asclepias; species Asclepias syriaca. Next base: position 13,310,881 of record CM049928.1, on the reverse strand, counting down.
GTTTCAATGGAGGAGACACATCCACCGAACCCTCCCCCACCACCTCCTTCCCCTTTCCTTTCTCCGAATCTTTCATTACTACCGGGGCCAATGTTTCTTTTTTCTTCTTGGCCCCGATAGCCACACTATCCCCCCTATCCACCTTGACCGCACCCCCCCATCCTTCTTCTCTGCATCCCGAAATATCTCTAGACAATAATACCTATGAGTTCCGGTAATAAAACTAAAGCTTCCTTTGTCAGGCATAACCGAAAGAATTTTTAGTTTACCAGTAGGCTTTCTTTTACGTTTATCCGGATTGTTTTGAACCATCTCCATCACTAAGTTTTTTCCTGCAAATAAACAAACAAGTCATCAGCTTCGGAAAACATACTTAGCAGAATTCATAATTAACAAACACTCAATATACATAAAGAACCCCCCCCCCCCCTCATCAACCCCTTCATAAGCACCCAAGTAGTTTCCGGATGTCCAATCTAGAATTGCACTCCAACCCCGCATGCCTCATCAGGGTCTCCGACCAATCCTCCCCCATAGACAACTCAAACCGGTACTTCGACAATATCTCCGCATCCTGATAGTCTCTCCCATAACCATCCGGCACATCATTACTCAAGCTTTTTCTATTATTCCAGGGCAGCAAGAGGCCATTACTGCCAAAACTGTGATGCTTGACATAAAAGAATTCGTTTTTCCAAGAATGAATGCTGGAAGGACCTAGGATGACTGGTCGTGCACTACGTCTGGCAATATAAAAAAACCCCCGACCCTCTGGCGTTGTACATTTTTTGCTCAAATAGTATAACCTACACCACAATTCTAAATGACACTCTCACCCGAAAGCCCTACAAGCTATCAAAATCCCCACTGTAGTCCGGATGACATTCGGCATTAACTGTCCCAACTATATTTTATAATACTTACAAATATCCACAAACAACGGGTGTAAAGGAAACCGCAATACCCGTAGGTGAGCTACGTAGGTGGTCACACAGTCCGCCGGTGGAGTGTGAATCCGTTGATTGGCATCCGGGCAAATGGTCTTGTACGTTATAGGGAAATGATAATGTTCCTGGATGCCCTCCAAGATACGGGATTCAGACACTGTCGTCTTGTACTGAGGAACCTAGGGATTATCCTTTTCTTCACACCCCTTGGTCTTCGGTTCTTTCCTCACAGGTCCTACTTCCTCCTTTGGCCTCTGGTAGGCCATCCCAGAGCTTACGTCTTTCTCATCTATCAAGGGGAAATAAAAGTCCTCCCCATCCATCCTATACCATACACTTGCATCCCATTCCCCTGACGAACCTACGGGTCCCATCCATTCCACTAACTCCTCAAATCCTACTGACCCACCTGATCCCTCAGACGTACTTTCTTGCCTATCACCAAAAACCGTTCTGTTTGAAGCACTCATTGTACCCGTGTGTTTTTTCTAAACCTAACTGCCCTGTATCTTCTTCCCTTCTTCCCCAAGCCCTACCCAGAAAACGCAAAGCAACAGAACAACAAGTACTTGAAATTTGTCGAGGAGCCATGTTTAGCACAAATAGTCCAAGCACAATCACACAAAAGCAATAGCACACAAGCACTGCAGAATAACAACAAAAAACACATTTATTGGTTAAACCCATATTTAACGCAATACATAACCTTACACAGGCCATACACACACAAATCATATTATCATATCCCTCACACATCAAAGGAGCCCCTCCCATTTCAAACCCCACAGCAATACGAAATATTAACACACTAACCTGCAACCTTCACAGTAGACCAGAAGCCTTCCTTACACTCCAAGACGTTCACAAACAATCGCACACATCGGGCAAAGCTTCACAAACCACAAGACTAAATGCTGATTTCTTCAAGAAGGTGCGAAGAGCACAGTCAAGAAATAGTGTTCAAATAACCCTCCTGACTGTTCCTCTACCCCTTATATTTTTCAAATCCCCTTCTGTCGGGCCCCAAATTTCTCGCGCAACCATATTCCATATTTTTTCACGTCTGCACGCGCTCCCACGCTCGCACGTCCTCCCCACGCCACCAGCCGAACCATCCCCACGCGCCTCCTCTCCCATCGAAGCGTCAGAGGCGTCTTGTCATTTCCACACACGTACCCACGGCCATCATTACCACCCGACTCCCTAACCCACCAACCAGCAGCTCCATTTCCATGCCACATCCACATCCCGTCTCCAAAGCCATTCTTTTTTCCCTGAATCCCCCCTTCCGCCCGTCCCCCATTTCATCTCCCATCTGAAACCCTCTTCCATTCATCTCTGCTTCTGCTTCATCTTCGCTTTTTACCTTTTCCATTCACCCCGCACCCTCCGCCACATCCGCCCCCAATCCAAATCTTCCAAAAAAAAATGCTTACGGTATATGTACCATAACCCCCTACATAAAACATATCCTCACAACACAAAATATCCTAAACTACCCATATACAATATCCCATCGTTATACCAGCCAAAAACCTAAAATATCTAGAAACGGCCCATAACACAAAAGGCCCACATCTTGTAGACAATCGTAGATAAAAACCTCTCTAAAAGAAAGTCAGGGTATCTGAGACAAAAATCACACACGCACACAAAGAGGCCAAAGAGAAACACCAAGAACAGCGCAATATCGCTAAGAAAGAGAAAATCAAGAACAACAAAGACCTTCAAGAAAGAAGGATCCCAGGAGAAAGGAGGAACAACGGAAAGGGAATTAGAGCAGTTAGATTCAGGCTACATCACGTACTTTTCGATTAACTTAAAAATTCCGCTCCTAAATCCCCCTCTACCAAAAATCCATATAATAAGAATATTATAACTAAATTCATAACTAATATCTTAATCGTACGATCCTAGTAGTCAAAAACACTAAAACTACTTACCTTGTTGATCAAGTTCTCGATATTCGGAAAACCCTGCTCCTTGGCGGCTCTCGCGTTCTGAAAGGGATAAAAAGAAACCCTAGTAAAAAAACCTAATAATCATGTTTATGCCTCTACTTAAAATTACTCCTATATCTTATTTATAACTATTTATTTTTTAGTCCTCACACTAATTAAATTATATATAAAGCCCAAAAATAAAATTAGGGTATTACAGAAAGTGAATGTGTAATGGTACCTAAGAATGAGCTTATGTACTCATGGTATCCCTTTTGGTACAATGAAGACAATATCAAGTAGTTGATTGTAGTGGTATCCCTTTTGATACAATGAAGACAATATCAAGTAGTTGATTGTAGGTGTTGTCAGACTCATAGTTGCGGCACCGGCCAACGGGTTCAGGTCGTGACAAATACTACCCACCAGCACTCTCCATTTGGCAAACCCTATCAAATTTTGTCCGCTCTCTTGTAAAGGAGCATCTCTTTGGAAGCTTCCCCTCCAAATTTGGTTTTAAAAAAAAATTTCCAACACTTGCAATCTATTTATCAACATTCCTTGGAACACTTTGTTTGCCCTTACTTGTTGGAACCTTTGAAAAAATCACAACAAAAGAACAATTAAGCTAGAATCTCCCCCTACATTGTCCCTTTATAATGTTCTCATCTTTTATTGTCTATGATTGTAGACGTCTGATAACTCTAAAATAATAGAGTTATTCACATCTAATTTGCCACACTTTATTCGAGAAATAACTGAATTTATTTGGAAAATGGAATGAAAATGTGTTGATTTGATATTTTCTCTCTTTTTACCTAAAAATGTGGATTTATTGTTAAAAGTCAATTTAATTGAACTAATTTCTCAAAATGTGGACGAGCTGTATTATTTGTTGTTATTTGAGAATTAAATTTGAATTGATTTATTGTGACAAGGGTAAAAAGGGAATTTTGATGGTTGAAATTGGTGAAAGAAAGATGGATGAAAGTTGACCGTGAAGAAAGTGAAATATGTGTGGATAATTTGCACCTATACGTATATATATATATATATATATATATATATATAAAATACACACCACACACTATTTGTCACTTAAATTCCAGCTGGACACTTGGGTACTATGCATTTTTCTTCTTGTCCTATCCATCTTACATATATATATATATTATATATATATATATATATATATATATATATATATATATATATATATATGTTGTTTGTGAAAGTGCAGGTCAAAAGGTGGACAAGAAAGTAGAAATAAAAGACAAGAATTTCAGGAAAGCAGTTGGAATGTTGCTGCTGACCTTGCAGCAATCAGAAGAAAAAGACAAAAACCCTGCAGAAAGCATCTGACATTCTGCTGCAAATCATGCGGCAGTCAGAAGAAAAGGACAAAAACTCTGCTGAAAATGTTGCAGCATCAGAGGAAAACGACAAAGATCACAGAAAGCAGCGGGAGATCGGCTGCAAATGCTGCAGCATTCAGAGGAAGAAGACAACAACTTCAGAAGGCAGTTGGAATTTATTCAGATTAATTGCTTGAATTTTTGGAGAAAATTCCAGAATTATGGACATATGGCAGCTTGGTAATGGCTCTCGGTACACAAAGAGGCTATATGTATGTGAAGAACCGAGAGGAATAGGCTGGGCGAGTTTTTGTTGTTAGTTTAGCTTGGCTTTTGGCCATCTTAGGGAGAATGGTTTTCTTCTTAGTTTTTCTTAGATAGTTTAGTAGTGTAGTTTAGCTTTTCTTTTTAGTTTTAGACTAACTTTTAGGAGGGAAGAACCCAAGAGTGAGCAGGGTGACTTGCTGAAGCATTCGTCAACTGAGCAGTAAAGACGCAGCAGTATCAAGCAGAGGAAACGAAGGGCATCAGTACGTTGATTAAACCGATTTGGGCAGTAGGGTGATCTCCGATCCAGAGTAATCCTCTCTCCATTTCTTCAATTTGCTACTGTTTTGTGACTAAATGTTCTTTGTAATATGAGAATGTTTACATGGGTTCAAGGATTGATTAAATATGTTTTGGGAGTGATATGTTTTCCGTCTTAGGATTGACTCCGTTGATTGGTGTCACTATGGACCTAGGGACTATTTTTCCTATTACGTTGATTCTTGTCTTCCATGATTCGTTTCAGCAAAATATATATTTTTAACTTGAAGATGTTGTGGTGTAGTTAAGTATGAGCATGTTGAATACACTGTTTTGATTATGATGATGAGTATGCTATAGCATTGCTCTCTGTTTTTATGTTTAATGCTTGTATGGGGCGATGGTTGGTTTATTCATGTAATTACATTAAACTGATTTAACATCACTTGCGGTTACGACTGTCCAATGTATGAATCGAGCTAGTATCTGGCCTTCTAGCGGAGGGGAACTAGTGGACGTGATAATTACGTGGCGCTATGATTGAGACTGCGTAACCAGCGGTAAGACACGAGAGTGCACTCAATATTGCAGTGGAAATGACCAAATTCACTGACTAGCTTTGCGCTAGGTCCACGGTACTTCGTACTCCATGAGACGATGTTATCGGGGATCTAGACTAATAGATCAAGTAGTCTGGGCGGAACCAGACATGCTGTAGCATTGATATGGAAACTGAAAGCATGCTTTGTATATTTAGATTCATCTCTGGTTTGTATTTACATTTTTTGCATGAATGTCGCAGCATTGTATTACCTGCAGTACTCTTGTGGTTATTTCCAGTAAGCTAACCTTTAACTGTTAGTTTAGTTAGGAGTAGGAATGTCGTAGCATTAAACCACTCGCCTTTCATGATTTATCATTCTTTATTCTTTTATTCTTCATGATTCATTATTCTTTATTCTTTTATTCTTTTATTCTTTTAACCATTTGTACAATCATATTTGCATTTGTAATTAGCATACATAGTCCCTGTGAGATCGATAATCTTGTACTTTGGTACATATATTACTTGTTAACCGGTGTATACTTGCACTTATTAAGATTGCGTTGATTTATTTTATTTTATTTATCTTTACAAATTGTGACACACGCACACAACGCAACAACGTCTTTCTAATGAAAGTGGAACAATTTAAAATTAATCACGTGTTTAGAAAAACGAACACAGTGGTTGACTCACTAGCAAGAAATGACGATAGTGAGCTTGGAAACTTTTCAGTCTTTACATCACCACCCTCTTTTCTTTACCTACTTTCAATAATGATCTGCTTGGTACTCCGTATTAGAGACACATGTACTGAATATTTCACCCTATTTTAGAGTGTAACTTCCTCTTCCCTTCGCTTTAATAAAAGACATTCTGTCTTACAAAAAAAAAAAAAAAAAAAAGTCTTTCGGTCTAAAATAAGTGGAAGAAAAACCATTTTGGGGGATATTTTTTTATCTTTTGGAAATATTTTAAAATCTTACCATATTTTGGGGAAAAAAACTTTAGATTGGGTGAGATGTGAAAACTACGGCGTGCTGAAGTTATTTGAATACGGAAACTGGTTATCTTTTCCCCAAGTGAAATTTCCTCAAATTTTTTGGAGCCCTAAATCTCAGAAATTCTGCAATTAGGAAATATAGAAACCCTAATCCTCCTCCATTGAAGACCGACCATGAAGCCAGCTGCAGAAGATGTCCTCTCTAGTGCGGATGCTGCAAAGAAGCCCGTTTTCCTCACTAAAGCACAGCGAGAAGAGTTAGCTCTCAGTCGTCGTCGGGAAGAAGTCGAGCAGATGCGCCGCCAGCAGCAGCATTCTCTACTTAACTCCAACCGCCCATCTATTGCTGCTGATTCCTCTTCTAAGCTTTCTTCGTCTGATCGGGATAAGGATAGGGATAGGGACAGGGACAGGGATCGGGATCGTGACCGTGATAGGAAGAGGGACAGGGACGGCAGGGACGGCAGGGACGGCAGGGAGAGGGAGAGGGAGAGGGAGAGAGAGAGAGAGAGGGAGAGGGAGAGGGAAAGGGATCGCGAACGAGACCACAGGGACTCAGAGCGGCGGAACCGCGACCGCGAGCGGGAGGAAGAGCAAAGGAAGAGAGAGGAGAAGACACGGGACCGAGAGCGTGAGAAGGAGCTGGACGCTATTAAGGAACAGTATTTAGGTTCGAAGAAACCCAAGAAACGTGTGATTAAGCCCAGTGAGAAATTCAGGTTCTCTTTTGATTGGGAGAACACTGAGGATACTTCCCGGGATATGAATTTGCTCTATCAGAATCCTCACGAGGCTCGACTTCTGTTTGGCCGTGGTTTCCGTGCTGGAATGGACCGCAGGGAGCAAAAGAAGCTGGCTGCCAAAAACGAGAAGGAACTTAGGGATGAAATCCGCAAGAAAGATGGGGTTGAGGAGACACCTGGGGAAGCTGCTGCCCAGAAGTTGAGGGAGCAGGCTGCTGACTTGTATGACACTTTTGATATGAGGGTGGATAGGCACTGGTCAGAAAAGAAACTGGAAGAGATGACTGAGCGAGACTGGAGAATATTCAGGGAGGATTTCAATATTTCCTACAAGGGTTCAAGAATTCCCCGCCCTATGAGAAGCTGGACTGAAAGTAAGCTCGATAAAGAGTTGCTCAAGGCAGTTGAGAAAGCTGGATACAAGGCACCATCACCAATTCAAATGGCTGCTATCCCTCTGGGGCTGCAGCAGCGCGACGTCATTGGTATTGCTGAGACGGGTTCTGGTAAGACTGCTGCTTTTGTTCTTCCCATGCTTACGTACATATCTAGACTTCCACCTATAAATGAAGATAACGAGGCTGAGGGTCCATATGCTGTTGTGATGGCACCAACTCGAGAGCTTGCCCAGCAAATTGAGGATGAAACAGTAAAATTTGCTCATTTTATGGGTATTAAAGTTGTTTCTATTGTTGGTGGACAGTCAATAGAGGAGCAGGGGTTTAGAGTTAGACAAGGGTGTGAAGTAGTTATTGCTACACCTGGGCGGCTTCTTGATTGCTTGGAAAGGCGGTATGTAGTGCTTAACCAATGTAATTATGTTGTTCTCGATGAAGCTGACAGAATGATTGATATGGGTTTTGAACCTCAAGTTGTTGGGGTCCTGGATGCAATGCCTTCAAGTAATTTGAAACCAGAGAATGAGGATGAAGAGCTTGATGAGAAGAAGATATACAGAACTACTTACATGTTCAGTGCTACTATGCCACCAGCTGTGGAGAGGCTTGCTCGGAAGTATTTGAGAAATCCTGTTGTAGTAACTATTGGTACAGCAGGGAAAACTACAGATCTAATTACTCAGAATGTGGTCATGGTTAAAGAATCAGAGAAACCATCAAGGTTGCAGAGATTGCTGGATGAGCTTGGAGATAAGACTGCTATAGTCTTTGTTAATACAAAGAAAAATGCAGATAATGTTTCTAAGAATTTAGATAAAGCAGGATATCGTGTGACTACACTACATGGTGGTAAGTCGCAGGAGCAGAGGGAAATCAGCCTGGAAGGTTTTAGGACGAAGAGATACAATGTGTTAGTTGCCACAGATGTTGTAGGCCGAGGTATCGATATACCTGATGTTGCCCATGTGATTAATTATGAGATGCCAGGGAATATTGAGGCATATACCCATCGTATTGGACGAACAGGTCGTGCTGGGAAGACGGGAACAGCCACCACATTCTTGACTCTTGGTGATACCGAAGTCTTTTATGATCTCAAACAAATGCTTATCCAAAGCAATAGTCCTGTTCCTCCAGAACTTGCTAGGCATGAGGCTTCAAAGTTCAAACCAGGGAGCATTCCTGATAGACCAGCCAGGAGGAATGACACGGTTTTTGCTCATTGAATCATAGTTTATGGTCCTATACTTTCAAAAGATTTGTGTTAGCTATAGATTAGATGCTGGTAAAGATGTACTGAAAATGACTAATGATGTTGCCCAGTACCTTTTGATCATTGTTTCCTACAATAAGTAATGGACACTTCTGCAGCACTTGTTCTTATTTATCCTGTATGAAAATTAAACTGTTAGATATATGGCAGTTTACTTTCTTTGCTGCCCAGAAACTCTAAATCTGAAAATTTATTGATAGTAATCATCCTGCTTAGCCTTTATGATTGGTTTAGTTGCTCAAATTCAGTGAACCTATTATTTTTAGAGGGTCTTCCCTTCATTGGAAAAGATTTACCACGAGAGAGTTACGATAAATGCTTTTATTTTGGCACTTACAACAAGAAAAAGAACTGCAAAGAAAGCTTCCAAGAACCAATATTATTCTTTCTAAGATCAAAACAAACAACTCAAAAGTTGAAGAAGCTATATCTAATCAATCTTGCTAACACTCATGGGCTCAGGTCAGCTACTAATAAAAGTGTTTTTACATACATACATATACAAGTATACTGCAGCAAACGAAATTGAAACAATAGAGAGATACTTAGTTTGATGACTTTGCACCCAATGTTTTAGAAAGCTCTTTAATTAGGGGATTCTCCTTGAACTTGTCTTCCTTTTTGAAATGCCACTTCTTTGCTGTATCCTCAGCCTGAAATAACTTCAAAATTAGAATACCTGTAATAGCAGCAGCAACACAACTACTTCTCGATGATGTCTAGTTAAAAGAGTAAATAGAATACCCAAGTTCTTAGGGGACTGACTTGCTTCCCGAGTTTTTCAAATCTTGGTCGAACAAAGTCTTTTCCTTTTGTTTGAAGGTCATTACTCTGTTGAAAGAGCACAAAACAGGGGGAAAATGCAACCATTTCTTGACAAAGTAAAATGCACAAGTGTTTGTGAAAGTTTTGAAATATCTGCTTATGCAGAGAGGACGATCCACTCCAACCACCAGAAACAGATGAGTATAACATTACTATATTAGGGTCAATACCCTGTTTGTTTACTTTATCAAGAAAACAGCTTAAGGAGATGTAAGAAGTTACTGAAGAAAAACTTAATTACACATTAATCAACAGACTACAAATACAAAACTGTAACTTAACCAAATTTAAAATATCCCTACTTCGAACTTTTATTTGTTGGTTAATGTTTTTCAGTGTGAACATTCGCAATGCTAGTTTTCCTGCCTCCTGAGCCTATTCATTTGATGCTTGAAAATAATTTTACTTTATTATGGAGTTTGTACTAATGATAACGAAAGCATACACAATCCGACAAGCTTTGGCCTACTGAAGTACCACCACGTGGATTATGCCTTAGACACAAGACATTTTCTATTGGTTCTACAATGCCTAGATTGGAGAAGGGTGGAGTGGGGAAGGAAAAATAGACAAACAAACAAAATCTTATATAGAACCATTTATCAGCAAACAAACAAACAAAAGGACAAGGATAAAAGATGCACCAAGATTGGGATTATGTTGGCAGCAATATCAAACAAACAAATTTATATATTTGCAATAGAAAATCGAGGCATTAAATGTACATTACTTACATTATGAAGCTCGAGCTTAGAGGCCACAAACTCAAATGTCAAGATGGCACCACCAAAAACAAGGACCGTAGCGCAAAAAAATGCTTTTCCAACTTGAATACAATGAAATAGAGCACAAATATTAAGCAATTTGAAGAATAAACTTAAAAGAACAAAGGGGGGGGTGGGTGGTGGGAATTACTATCATAAAAGAATTAGTTCCTTTAAAAAGGTTAAATCACAACATTAGAACTCAATCACAAGATCAAGGACAGTTCAGCACAAGTATAGAATGTCATCTTATTCTTGAAGACTGCATCACACTGTAATGTGCATACAATAGGTAATAGCTGTTGGTTTATTACACAAATATCATTGCATAAGCAGCAAGCAGATGCCCTGAAAGGTTAGCAAATGTTGGAAGAAAAAGTAAAGGAGGTTTGATGATTTTGGAATCCTTACAGAACATGAATGACATTAGCAGAACTAAAGGGGTGGTTAGTGCTATTATCCCTAAAAATTTAAACTAGTTGAAGAATATTAGTGATTATATAATATCCAAAAAAAAAAGAAAAAAAAAAAACGAAACAATTGTTAACACCAGTAGGGAAAACTGAGCTCAGTATGAACAACGATTATTTCACTATTCATTCTCTTATCCTTCATGATTGCCAAATGAAAAGCAAGCATTATGCAAGAATAGAATAGGATAGATAGAAGAGCAGACATAGTATACCAATATCAACAGAATAAATTAAGATCATAATATTTTTGGATTATGTGAATAACAAGACATTAAAAGGATAATTCAAAGTTAGCTAAATCTGACTCTGAGATAGCCCTTCAGCTGCAGCTTTCAGCTTCTCAGGATTGACATGGGTGTATCTGTCTTGCCGCAACTCATTCGCAGTTGAAGCTAAAACTGAACTTTCTGCATTGGGTAATTGCCACCTATGTTTTAACAGAGTATATCAGTTAGTTAATGAGCTCAACAGAATTAAATTGATTTTTAATGCTTTTGCCCTAATGATGTTTCTCAGAAGCAATAGCAAATAACCAGAATATTTTTGCAGTAATAATTAGTTCATGTTTTTCAGAATTCACTTTTCTTGGACTATGATGCAGTAACATAATTAATCAACAGAAAATTAAACCCAGAAACCCCAATAAATTAAATCATTCGTATATTTTATATCCTGCAGCAACTTTTGAGAACTGCAAACCAACGTTTTCATTAAAACCCTAAGCAAAACCTTCAGGTTTTTGCTAAAACATTTTAACAAAAGATTCCACAGTCTAAAGATTCCAATTTATCTCCTCAATTAGGTATACGAAGCAGGTAAGAAGAGGGAAATAAGAAAGGGAAAAAAAATATACCTTTTCGGACCAAAAGTGACTTGGGGAAGAGAAACGTAACCTTTAAGAGGATTAAGAGCATCAAAGGAAACAGAAGAAGTTGTATTCTTTTTAGGGTCAGTTTGAACAACCCATTTAGAAGCACGGAAGAGAGGAGAAGAAGAAGAATTTTCGACAGTTGCTGATGAATATTGATATATACTTGGAGGCAGATGGTGCTTCAGAATCTCCGGAAGAACATCAGCTAATTCTCCCTGATTTTCAACTCCATTGTTTTTAAAAGGTTTAGAAGAATTTGATGATGATGATGGCAGGGGAGAAGAATCAAACTTATGGTTAAGTTTATTCGCAAGGCGATTTACAGCTTTCTTGGATTCTTGCAAGCAATGAGCACCTTCAATCGCCGCCAATCTTCCAGCAAGAAAACTCATCACTGTTCACTCTTTGATTCTGCTGCTTTCTTTGTTGCCACTTTCAGTTGATTCAACCCAACTTGATACATAGAAATATATATATTGATTTTTGTTTTTTGTTTTTTGTTTTGTGAATTAAGATAAATATTAAGTAGAAAGAAAGAGTACATGGAAATTAAGAGTTAAAAAGGAAAGAAAAGATAACAAGACCACTTGAAACAGTCTAAGCCCCATACAATAAAATTAAATAGACAATACTTCAACAAATATTAACTAGTCAAACCAAGCACTTTCATTAAAGATGACCCGAGTATTTCTTTAGCTCATACGGGTCTTTATTTATTTATTTATTTATTTGTAAAACAGAGTAATTTATATTAATAGGAAGGGTAAATAATTTTGATAACACCTAAATTATCTAAAAATCTAATTTTTTAACACTTAAATTTTTTTTTGTCAAGCGACACTCAAACTTTCAAATGGTCCCATAAAATGCCCTCCCGTCCATTTTGACGGTTAAATCAACTTTTTGTCGTTCACTCCTAATTTTCATTGTTTTCGCGAGGAGCATTTTTGCCCAAAAAAAACTATGCGTGAATTTTTTACTGTTATTTGTTGTATGTAAATGCAGATGCAGGTGATGATTATTTTACTTTAAAATTATACATTGATGGGATATTTTGGGTGGAGAAAGGTTATAGAAGCTATAGGGATGGAAGTTGGAAATATGTTGATTATTGTGTAAAGGATAAAATGAGTATTTTGGAGATTCATTTGATGTTAAGGAAGATGAAAAAAGATAAGGACTATACGATTTATTACTATTTGGAACCAGTAGGTGATTTTAAAACTGGATTGAAGTTAATAACAAAGGATGAAGACATAGTTAATATGTGTGAATGGGTACCAAGATTCAAGGTTATCGAATTCTATACAGAAGTAAGAGACAAACAAAGCATAGTTGACTACTTGCGTAAACTACCCAAGTTCTGAGTCCAGAGAGTTCCAAAAAGTACAGTTGTTATAGAAGAGATTGAAGAGACGAATAAACAGAGAGATAGGGACATTTTGAAACCAAAAAAATGTAAAGGTCGTAGAAAACCACTGTTGTTGGAATGGCATGCGACTGAGGATAAAAATGTGACAGATGATGGGAGGGACACATCATCTCCTACTGTTTTTAATGAGGTTCAGCCACTTGTCGAGGATGATGTGGTTGTACCTATTATACCATTACAAACTGTTGAATAGGAAAATGTTGTAAGTGTAACGGTTACATTAGAAAATCATGAAGGTGATGTAGTTGTTGCACTTGTTGCACCATGAGAATATTGTAAGTGAGGTGAATGAGGAGGTTCATGAGGAAGTGAATGAGGAAGTGAATGAGGAAGTGAGTGAGGGAGTGAGTGAGGGAGTGATTGAGGAAGTGAATGGCACTGCTGAAGTTAATGCCACTATTGAGGTGCATGAGGAAGTAAATGAGGAGGCTGCAAATGTTGAAGATGATGTAGCAGGTGAGGTAAATGAAGAAGTGAACGAGGCACCTGCAACTGTTGAAAATGATGTTGCAAGTGAGCTGAATGAAGGAACTACAACACCATCATATCAGGTTGCATTGGACAGTGAAATTCCAAAAATCCAAACACATGGACGTTACCATTATGATGACCTAGAGTGACAAGCATTAGTTGAAGCTGTAATGACTCAAGTTGAGGCACAAGAACAAGAACAAACTCACACTAGTACTGGGGGCAACAGAGGGTGCCTAGGGCAAAGAGCATAGCATTGGAACAACACAATCAAAATAGGGCAGAGAAGCACCTGGACATGAACAAGGCCATGAACATGTCCAAGATCAAACTCAGACCGAGGAAGTTGTCACACAAGTTGATGAACTTTTGCCTGAACATGAAGAAGTTAATGAAGATGATGATGACGATGAGGATGATGAAGATTATGTACAAGATCATTTCACAGATGATGATGATGATTACTGTGTTGATGATGTAATGTTTGACAACAACACTGAAAACATTAGGGCAAATGAGTTGCAAAAAGAGTTAGAGCAATTTGTAGATCTGAAGGGTGTAAGTGGTTCATCTTTGCATCCCTAGAGAGAAGCACTCAAATTGGTGATTTCATCCTAAAGTCAATTAACATGAACCACAACAACTGTTATCACCAGTGGAAGAATAGATTCATCACTGCTAGATAGGTTGCAAATAGATACATCGAGAGAATCAAAGTCAACCCAAACATGCCTGTAGTTTCTATACGACAGAACATTGATGAGGAGTACAAGACTGAAATGTCAAGAACTGCAACATACAATGCAAGAAGATTGGCAAAGAAGATGATCGTTGGTGATATGGCAGACTAGTACAAGCACTTGTGGAACTATAGGGAGGAGTTACTACGGACTCATCCAAACTGATGCAACTCACCAAGGAATCTGATGGGGTTTCCGACCGATGTGCTAAATAGGTGTTATTTTACCCTATGTTGATTATGAATAATTGATGCGATTCCGGTTGACGTACTAAATAGGTGTTATTTTACCCTATGTCGATTATGATTAATTAAGGACTGTGATTGACTAATTGTCACGTTTAGTCTTATGGTGTCACTTAATCAGCCAGAATCTAAGGCAGAGTACCTATCGTGTAGCTAGTCTATTGGAAAGTATCTACGATTTTACTAAGTTAATTATCGTACTCCCAGGGAAGTGGCAACGGCTTAGTAGTAACTAGCCTCTTATCCTAACTCTTATCTTATGATCCAGTTATGCAATCTTCATCAAATACTTTGATGAGAGGGTGATCCATTCTCCACTAGGTTCAAGTCTAATTAACCCTAGAAGTGTTTTAAAGATAAGTTCTGATTCTATGTTATACTGTTCCTATATGTTGATTGACCTATATTCGAGTGTTTTAGATATATCTTAGCCTGGAATGCAACTATGTTCTGTGTCTAAAGGTGTACCACATCTGAGTCTCTATGCTACCGCCCCCTATCATTAAGGTAAACGGCCCTACTCACGGTACGAACAAAGACAGTTATGAAAGCCCTATGTCACTTTCGGGGATCACTCTGAAGGCTCGTAATCGCTGGCATAACGCTCTACTCAGCCTACCTAGACTACTCTAACAAGCCAGGTGTTCAGCATGTTATTTTATCTAGTATGGCAGACACCAATACTAATTGATGCCTGTTAAACTAAACAGGTTATGAATAGACCGTGGTTAGGAATTGTCTATAACCCTATTTTAGTTTAAAAGAAACTACATTAGACATGCAGACATAATGATTATTTAGCAGGTGGCTATTTCCGGAAAAACATAATAACTTCAACATACAAAACAACTATTCATAAAATCATAATCTGATATTCATAATTGATGTTTAGGACAAAGCAATAAAACATATAAGAGAGGGGTATGGGGACTGATGCCATAAAGAAATCACCCTTTACTTAGTCTCGCCTACAGAGCGTACTGCTGTATACGTCGTATTGCCCGCCCTGACTCTGCTCGCCAGAACCTTCGGAGGACGCTTCCTCAGCCTAGTAGCTAGACTTTACCTTACGTCCTGGGCTTAAGCCTAGCCCTGTGGACTGACTCTTCGAACGCCTAGAGCTCTCTTAGGGTCTCCTAACGAAACCCCGGGTATTCTATGAATACCGGAAACGAACCTATCTATAGAAACCTAAGATCTGAGACTATTTCTCAGAAACTAAAACAAAACACTAATAAGAAAGAAAACTGAGATCCGAGTCTCTGAGTGAGTTGTGTACTGGAAAACTGTACACTGGAAACCACTTAATGACTCAGATCGAGTGGAGAGGGATGAATTCAACTACTGGAGGCCTGGGGTATTTATAGCAGCTTCCCGGAGTGAAAAATTCTGAAAAATTCGATGTGGGACAGCTTCTGGCGGCTCGGGACGCCCGTCCTGATTCGCTGACCAGGTTCGGGACGTCCGTCCCGGTTCAGGACGTCCGTCCCGGTTCAGGACGCCCGTCCTGGCGGTTTGACCGGGTTCGGGACGCCCGTCCCGGACCTTTGATCGGGTCAATATTTCCAAAAATTGCGTTTTTGCCCCAGAATTTGCTGTTTTCGTCTACTTTTCACCTGACACTTCAAAAATCATAAAAACCGTGAAATCAAGTAAATAGTAAACAATTAATGTCAATTTACTCTCGATTTCACATTAAAACATACATAAAAACATGCTAAAAATGTGATACGATTTTCGTGTATCAGATAACCCCACACTTAGCTTTTTGCTTGTCCTCAAGCAAAGTCTACATGGAGTTAGTAATTTTAAACCGTAGTGCAGTCACTTAAATTCCTAGTCATGTTTTTATTCCAAAAATTCTTCAGACAATTCTTAACACAGGTCTGATTGGTTAGGTTGCTATGACAAGGTCTCAATGTCTCTAGTAGTTTGTTATGATCAGGCAGAAAACAAATCAACAACTAGGTTGGACTTTTTTCTTAGTCACAGAGTCTTCCTGATGTGTAGTGTGTGTACTAGTCTAGACCAGATAGTCAACACAATGAACTCTTATCTTAACTGCTACCAGATAATACTTCGACCTATCGCTAGACATACTGACAACAGATAACTTTCTGAGTTCTGAGCTTTGGTGATCAGATTTTTAATGTTTTAGCACTTAGTTATTTCTTTATAGATTCAGGGTATTTCGAGTTTGCTTAGAACACGTCAACTTCAACTACCCATGTAGCGAGTCCCACTCCGATGACTCCCAGATCTACACGACCTTAGGGCATCAGGCTTTAAGTTCCCCGAAGGAGTGGTGCTCGAGTAGCGAAGGCCGCTGGCAAACTACCCTATTGTAATTAACTTCCTTAAGTTCTTTTCACTTTTAGCTCAGAGTCTCATCTAGTCATTCTAACTGCCAATATATCCACAACTGGTCTAATTTTATCTAGTAAGTCTCGAATGGGCAATTGGTTGAGGTCTCTAATCCAGACAAGGTTGTGCTCAGTTATCAGGAATTCCCTATTCCTAATCAATTAGTCCAAGATAGCTATCGACTATCTCCTACTAACCATAACATACTACCTACATATCATAGACATAAGCAATTTGTTTAACCAAGCATACTGCATTTAGAAGTCTGAAAGACGGAAAAATTTTGAAAAATTTTGGAAGGGTGTGAAAATACAGGGAAAACAAGCAAAAGCATGCGAAATTTTTTTCAAACTGCTTCAAACTGCTACAGTGCACGTGCACTGCTACCCCACACTTAAGTTTGGCACTGTCCTCAGTGTTCATGCATAGCTAATTACCCCACACTTATTTGAAGACAAGAAATAAAACATAATAAAAAAAACAAGAAAAACAAATAATGCAACAATTCTGTATGTCATATAAATCAATTTTGTACAAAGATTCATAGTCATACAGCCCAGACATACACAAAGAACAAGATAAACAAAAGACAAAAGAAAAAGAAAGAAAAGAAAGGGGAGAGAGAGACTAAGAACCCGGCGGGTCGCCATCCAGTGGACCGAGGTCTGTTAGGTCAAACTCGAAGTTCTCCGCTACTCGGGCAGTCTGCTGATGTATCTCCTCAATCCTACTGGTGATCATGGCGATCCTGTCATCCATCACCGCCAGTCGTCTGTCAATCCGGTCATCCATCATGGCCAGCCGGCTGTCAATCCGGTCCATGTCTCGACTGTATCGTGCCGATAGTTCTGCCAATCCGTGCGACATGTGTCGTTCGAAGGCAGTACGTGGCACGAACGTCTCGGATGGAGGGATATGCGGTGGAGCTGCTTCTGATGCCGAAGCCTGTCCTGGCTGTGTGGATGGTGTAGCGGCCGCTCGCATCCCGGACAACCATTCCCATGTTCCGTAGGATGGTAACGTCTGTGGGAATAGTGGTTGGGGCGACCAGAGTAAGCTCCGAGCCCTCTATGTCCAACTCCAGGTAGCGGGCTATCCTGGTGATGAATGGCCCGAGCCCCAGACACTGTTTCCGAGTGTCCGTAGCAAAACCCCGCATGATGACTGTGATAAGTCGAGCCATCTCTACTGTGGATCCCATATGCATGTTGGCCAAGAGGAATGTCTCCATCTGGGTGACATTCCCGGGGGCCGTCCGTCGTCCTGACAAAGTGTGTGCAATAATGGCATGTAAGTAGCGAAGAGCAGGATAGATACCTGTGGCTTTCGCAAAGCCATGCTGGTAGGGAACACCCGTCATACAGATCTGAGCCCAAGCAGTGGAGACCTCTGCAGAAGTGAAGTCCCGAACTGCTGTGGTGTAGGCGGGCGTATCCAGCTCCTCTCTCTGCCAGATACCCAAAGCGATGCCGAACTCGGCCATGCTCATCGACCGATCTATTCCGCCTAAGCGGAATGTGATCTGCTCCTGATGGCATGCAAAGGATGCATAGAACTCACATACCAGCTCCAGGTACGTGGGCTCTGTGACGATGAATACTCGACTGTAGGGTAGTACATCGAGTATGCGTCTGACCTCAGCCTCTACTCCCAGTGTCTGTACTGCTGCCCAATCCAGCGTTCTGCCCGTCAGTATCGTGCGTCCGATGTACCCAGTGCATCTCTCCTGATATGCTGTGCTGGAGGGAAACACATAAAAGGATGTGCACTGAGGTAACTGTCATAGTGATGGGGTACGAGCACGTTTGGCAGCCATTTGGTTTGAAAGTGTTTGAGAGACTTTTGGGGAGTTTAGGTAGGAAGGAAGGTTCGAATTCGAATTCTGGAGGTGAATTTGAATTCAAAAGGGTGAAATTAGGCTAGGGAAAGATTTCGAAATTTTTGGCGGGAAATTCGAATTTTGGAGGGAAATTCGAATTTGGAAGGAAATTTAAAATTTAAATTTTGGAGGGAAATTTGAAATTTTAAATTTGAAAAGTTTGCCAAAGGTAAAGAGAGAGGGTTATTTGAGAGAGGTGGATTTTTGGAAGTGAATTTTGAGGGAAAAATGAAAAAATTGAGATTTTATAGAAGGGGAGGCCTTCGGGACGCCCGTCCCGGAAGAAGGACTCCCGTCCCGCTGGACGCCCGTCCAGAACCGGGACGCCCGTCCCGCTGGACGCCCGTCCAGAACCGGGACGCCCGTCCCGGGTTGCCTCGGGACGCGTGCTAATTCCGAAAATTTATTTGTTTTTTTTTCTTAATTCCTGCAAATCTCAGTATACCAAAAATAATCATAATTTTTAACAATGCTTCATGTTTATCCAACGAAATTCAGAAGTTGTTAAAAAAACTCTATGCAAAAATTCCTCAGTCTCACTTTTTCGAAAATCATACTACCCTAATTTTATTCCTATTTAAATTCAGCAAGAAAAACAAAAATTTGAATTTATACAATTTTGAAAAATAAACTGTAATTGCAAAATTTTCGTTTTTCATTGAAATAAAATGTCTGAAGAAAATTGTTGAAAATAAAGGACCCTTAAAAAAAATGTTTGAAAAATAGAAAAATATGGGTCAATTATTCAAGTTTCAGTTCAAACTTATTATTTGCTGAAAATAAAAGTAAAAGAATCTTCCCTTTTTAACGAATCCTGTCTCTGATCTCCTGTAGTTCTGTTCGAATGTTTCGCATCTCTTGCAGTTCTGCTTGTATGTTGCGCATTTCCTCCTGCTGGTTCCTTTGTTCCTTCAAGATTTCCATCATCTCTCGGAGTAATTGCACATTTTGGCGTTCTATTGTGGTTCTGAGTTGGGTTACTTCAGAACTTAAGGTTAGAACAGCCTGATATGATCGTCTTAGTCCGCCCGGTATTGTCTGAGTCATAGCGCTTATCTTGTGAGATATAGCATCTACTCGGGCAGCCAAGGCTGATTGAGAACTGTAAAGTGCTATCCTCTGATGAAGGTGGTTGGTCGTTAGGTGCGGGGGATGCATGAGTATATTCAGGAGATTTCGGGGTGTACTCGGGAGATTTAGGAGTATATTCGGGAGAAGCAGGAGTGTATTCGGGAGAAGAAGGAATTGTTTGGATTTCTGGGGAAGTGTTATGTTCTACTTCGTCCAGAGTATCCTGGGCTCTTGTTCCCTTCATTTCTGAGTGCAAAGTCTGGTTAAAAATAACAAATAGCAAACATAGGAAAGTGAAGACAAACGAGAAAAATATTTTTATGGATTTTAAAATTTATTTAGAAAGCAGGTAAATTTCCTCAATATGGTTCTAGAATAATTTTCTAAAATTTGATTATCCTAAGTCTCTTAATTCCAGATATTATCTAAAATTAATTAGTTATGATAATCCTATATTCAGGAAAGTGATTGCCTAACTGGTATAACATAAGTGTTTATCAAAAGTCTAGGTTACTACCGTTACCAATCATAAGTCTCTAGAATTGTGGCCAATAATCCTAAATTCATTATGATATTTCCCCGGCAACGGCGCCAAAAATCTGATGCAATTCCGGTTGACGTACTAAATAGGTGTTATTTTACCCTATGTCGATTATGATTAATTAAGGACTGTGATTGACTAATTGTCACGTTTAGTCTTATGGTGTCACTTAATCAGCCAGAATCTAAGGCAGAGTACCTATCGTGTAGCTAGTCTATTGGAAAGTATCTACGATTTTACTAAGTTAATTATCGTACTCCCAGGGAAGTGGCAACGACTTAGTAGTAACTAGCCTCTTATCCTAACTCTTATCTTATGATCCAGTTATGCAATCTTCATCAAATCTTTGATGAGAGGGTGATCCATTCTCCACTAGGTTCAAGTCTATTAACCCTAGAAGTGTTTTAAAGATAAGTTCTGATTCTATGTTATACTGTTCCTATATGTTGATTGACCTATATTCGAGTGTTTTAGATATATTTTAGCCTGGAATGCAACTATTTCTGTGTCTAAAGGGTGTACCACATCTGAGTCTCTATGCTACCGCACCCGCCCCCCTATCATTAAGGTAAACGGCCCTACTCACGGTACGAACAAAGACAGTTATGAAAGCCCTATGTCACTTTCGGGGATCACTCTGAAGGCTCGTAATCGCTGGCATAACGCTCTACTCAGCCTACCTAGACTACTCTAACAAGCCAGGTGTTCAGCATGTTATTTTATCTAGTATGGCAGACACCAATACTAATTGATGCCTGTTAAACTAAAAAGGTTATGAATAGACCGTGGTTAGGAATTGTCTATAACCCTATTTTAGTTTAAAAGAAACTACATTAGACATGCAGACATAATGATTATTTAGCAGGTGGCTATTTACGGAAAAACATAATAACTTCAACATACAAAACAACTATTCATAAAATCATAATCTGATATTCATAATTGATGTTTAGGACAAAGCAATAAAACATATAAGAGAGGGGTATGGGGACTGATGCCATAAAGAAATCACCCTTTACTTAGTCTCGCCTACAGAGCGTACTGCTGTATACGTCGTATTGCCCGCCCTGACTCTGCTCGCCAGAACCTTCGGAGGACGCTTCCTCAGCCTAGTAGCTAGACTTTACCTTACGTCCTGGGCTTAAGCCTAGCCCTGTGGACTGACTCTTCGAACGCCTAGAGCTCTCTTAGGGTCTCCTAACGAAACCCCGGGTATTCTATGAATACCGGAAACGAACCTATCTATAGAATCCTAAGATCTGAGACTATTTCTAAGAAACTAAAACAAAACACTAATAAGAAAGAAAACTGAGATCCGAGTCTCTAAGTGAGTTGTGTACTGGAAAACTGTACACTGGAAACCACTTAATGACTCAGATCGAGTGGAGAGGGATGAATTCAACTGCTGGAGGCCTGGGGTATTTATAGCAGCTTCACGGAGTGAAAAATTCTGAAAAATTCGATGTGGGACAGCTTCTGGCGGCTCGGGACGCCCGTCCTGATTCGCTGACCAGGTTCGGGACGCCCGTCCCGGGTTCGGGACGCCCGTCCCGGACCTTTGATCGGGTCAATATTTCCAAAAATTGCGTTTTGCCCCAGAATTTGCTGTTTTCGTCTACTTTTCACCTGACACTTCCAAAATCATAAAAACCGTGAAATCAAGTAAATAGTAAACAATTAATGTCAATTTACTCTCGATTTCACATTAAAACATACATAAAAACATGCTAAAAATGTGATACGATTTTCGCGTATCAATAATTAAGGATTGTGATTGACTAATTGTCACATTTAGTCTCTAAGGTGTCACTTAATCAGCCAGAACCTAAGGCAGAGTACCTATCGTGTAGCTAGTCTGTTGGAAAGTATCTACAATTTTATTAAAGAAATATCGTACTCCCAGGGAAGTGGCAACGGCTTAGTAGTAACTAGCCTTTTATCCTAACTCCTATCTTATGATCCAGTTATGCAATCTTCATCAAATACTTTGATGAGAGGGTGATTCATTCTCCACTAGGTTTAAATCTAATTAATCCTAGAAGTGTTTTATAGATGAGTCCTGATTCTATGTTATACTGTTCCTATATGTTGATTGACCTATATTCGAATATTTTAGATGCATCTTAGCCTGGATTGCAACTATGTTCTGTGTCTAAAGGCGTACCACATCCGAGGTCTCTAATAAACCGCCCTACCTTAATGACGGCCCTACTCATGGTTCGGGACGAAGGCATCCATGAAAGCCCTATGTAACTTCGGGGATCATACCGCTTGCCCTAGCCGCCGGCATAATCGGACTCAGCTCGGCCCCTACCTAGACTACTTTAACATGCAGGGTGTTCAGCAGGTTATTTTATCTAGCATGGTAGACACCAATACTAATTGATGTCTGTTAAACTAAACAGGTTATGATTAGACCATGGTTAGGAATTGTCTATAACCCTAACTTTAGTTTAAAAGAGCACATTAAACATGCAGACATAGTGAATGTTAAGCAGGTGGCTATTTCCGGAAACATATAATAACGTCAACATATAAAACAACTATTCATAAAAAATCGTAATCTTGTATTCATAATATGTATTTAGAACAAAACAATAACAACATATAAGAGAGGGACATGGGGACTGATGCCATAAAGAAATCACCCTTTACGTAGTCTCGCCGACGGAGCGTACTGCTGTATATGTCGTATTGCTCGCCCTGACTCTGCTCGCTAGAACCTTCGGAGGACGCTTCCTCAGCCTAGTAACTGGGCTTTACCTTAATACCCAGCTTAAGCCCAGCCCTGTGGACTGACTCTTCGAACGCCTAGAGCCCTCTTAGGATCTCCTAACGAAATCCTGGGTATTCTATGAATACCAGAAACTAACCTATCTATAGAAACCTAAGATCTGAGACTATTTCTCAGAAACTAAAACAAAACACTAATAAGAAAGAAAACTGAGATCCGAGTCTCTGAGTGAGTTGTGTACTAGATAAGTGTACACTGGAAACCACTAAATGACTCAGATCGAGTGGAGAGGAATGGATTCTACTGCTGCAGGCCTGAGGTATTTATAGCAGCTTCCCGGGGTGATTTTTCATCAAATATTCGATGTGGGACTGGTTCTGGGGGACGCCCGTCCTGATCTGTTGACCAAGTCGGGATGCCCGTCCCGACGGTTTGACTGGGTCAGGACGCCCGTCCTGACCCTTTGACCAAGTCAACATTTCCAAAAATTGCGTTTTTACCACAAAATTTGTTGTTTTTGTCTACTTTTCACCTGACACTTCCAAAATCATAAAAACCATGAAATTGAGTAAATAACAAACAATTAAGATCAATTTGCCCTCAATTTCACCCGAAATCATACATAAAAACATGCTAAAAAGGTGATACGATTTTCGCGTATCAGATAACCCCACACTTAGCTTTTTGCTTGTCCTCAAGCAAAGTCTACCTGGAGTTAGTGATTCTAAATCGTAGTGCAGTCACTTAAATTTCTAGTCATGTTTTTATTCCAAAAATTCTTCAGACAAGTCTTAACACAGGTCTGACTGGTTAGGTTGCTATGACAAGGTCTCAGATGTTTTTAGTAGCTTGTTATGATCAGGCAGAAAACAAATCAACAACTAGGTTGAACTTTTTTCTTAGTCACAGGGTCTTCCTGATGTGTAGTGTGTGTACTAGTCTAGACCAGATAGTCAACACAATGTACTCTTGTCTTAACTACTACCAGATAACAGTTCGACCCATCGCTAGACATATTAACAGCAGACAACTTTTTGAGTTCTGAGCTTTGGTGATCAGATTTTTTAATGTTTTAACATTTAGTTATTTTCTTTATAGATTCAGGGTATTTTGAGTCTGCTTAGGACACGTCAACTTCAACTACCCATGTAGCGAGTCCCACTCCGATGACTCCCAGATCTACACGACCTTAGGGCATCAGGCTTTAAATTCCCCGAAGGAGTGGTGCTCGAGTAGCGAAGGCCGCTGGCAAACTACCCTCATTTGATTAACTTTCTTTTGTTTCTTTTCACTTTTAGCTCAGAGTCTCATCTAGTCATTCTAACTGCCAATATATCCACAACTGGTCTAATTTTATCTAGTTAAGTCTCGAACAGGCAATTGGCTGAGGTTTCTAATCCAGACAAAGTTGTGCTCAGTTATCAGGAATTCCCTATTCCTAATCAATTAGTTCAGCAATAGTCATCAATTATCTCCTACTAACCATAACATACTACCTACATATCATAGACGTAAGCAATTGTTTAACCAAGCATACTGCATTTAGAAGTCTGAAAGACGGAAAAATTTTGAAATTTTTTTGGAAGGGTGTGAAAATACGGGGAAAACAAGCAAAATCATGCAAAAATTTTGCCAACTGCTACAGTGCACCGTGCACTGCTACCCCACACTTAAGTCTGACATTGTCCTCAGTGTTCATGCATATCTAAACTACCCCACACTTATTTGTAAACAAGAAGAAATGAAAATAAAACAAAGAACTCTTACCCCACACTTATTTGACTAATTAAGGGTAAGAGAGAAAATAAGACAAGAAGGATAATGGAAATAACAAAACAGAACACAAAATAAAGAAAACAAAAGTAAAGGATCATGAGGATTAGAAAAACTCCCTTCATGTCGCGAGCAAAAGGGTCTTCTCTGATTTGTCAATTAGCTCTTCACCTTAGCTATGTGCTATTGCTGAGGTGTTCTTGACTCTGCAAGCTCTAGATATTGGAACGGATGACGCCAGCTCTGATCCTTCATTGTCGAGCTCTAGGTAGTGGCATATCCATTTGATGAATGACTCAAGCTCCAAGGACTGTTTCCTCGAATCATCTGAAGCTTTGGCTAAGCCGTAGTGGTAGGAGGCTCCAGTGGTGTAGATCTGGGCCCAAGTATTTGAGACTTCCTCGGGGAAGTTTCTCACAGCTGATTGTATGCAGGGGATGCAACCTCCTCCATTGCTATGCTCCTGATACAACGCCAAATTCCTCTATATCCTTCGACCGTTCGATATCACGTGTAAATCAATTGCTTGCATTGGTCTGACTTTAATTGTTGCCAGTATCTCATCTGTTGGTTCTGCGGGTAGGGGTTTTGCTGTGGTGGTATCTTCTGAATGTTTCCAGCTTCCAAATTATTCCTCAGCTAAATCCCGTATCATTCCTCCAGCTGGGATTGTATGCGTCTCCCATTGGAGTAGCATTCTGCAGTAACCTACTCCTACCTCTTTTTGGAATGGTTCGTATCTCATTCCCATAGCAATCCCTGCTAAAGTGTTGTACTTGGCAGACTTCACAGATTTGATACACAGACTGGACGTTTCTTCCTAAGACCTTGGCATTCTGAATCTGGAAAACAACTTCTCATAGAATCTGTTATTTGGCAAGCATCGCAGGATTGTATCAGAGATACAAAATCCTTGAATATGGTGGGTCAACAAGATTCTACTTTCCAACACTTTCCGGACAGTGTTGATAGCAGTTAATTGGTCTCCCATAGATTCCTGCAATGCTTCAGAATCATGTGGCCTTCGCCTTCCGAGATACATCTTCTGATCAACTGATCTGCAAAAATTTGAAATACAAGAGAAATCTACCCAGTAGTAATATTTCAAATCAGTGAAGAATTTCTTCTTTTGCTGATAAGTCACATTACTTGGAACTCATTTAGTGACTAGATAATTTGCAACAACAATTTACCACAGATGAGACTTATCATACATAGCAAACAATGCAAATAAGTTTTCATCAAAAATTTATCAGTATTACAATAGCCTCTAACTCGGGGTTTTCTAATCTAGACAAATGGTTTGCTTTCTAGCTTTTCAACCCTTCTTCTTATCCCTTCATTCTATATCAAATTCAAGTAACAATAAAACTTAACTTAATCAATTATGGTTCAGTATCAGTTTTATTGAACACAGATATCTCAGAGTGATCAGTGTAACCTATTGTTTTAGACGAGACTAGATAAGATCGGAATTTATCATATATGAACTTTCTTATCATGTTTCTGTCCTAAAACAATTCTTACTACATCATTACATCACATATTCATTCAAAAAGCAGATTTCAATCAGGTGATGCCATAATGGGTGCAGTAATTCCTTTTGGTTTAAAAGATCTCATGCAAATTATCAGCAAAACAAAAGGAACATCCTTTTTTCAATAGAACATTCAAAGGTCTGGCTATTAAGGAAAAAGTATTTCATAACTCATCCTAATAAAGTCGGCATGACTCTAAGAAAAATCTAAAATGGAATTTCTTCCCGATAAAAATCTAAGCCAAAATTTTACAACTCAGAAGAAAATATATTTTATCCTCATTTCCATTTTTATTTCTTCGAAATTAAATAACATGAAAAAAGAGCAATTAAGAAAACAACTAAGAAAAAACAAGAGATAGGGAAAAGAACAACTTACCATTGAGCAAGAAAAATACATTTTTTTTTCGGTTTTAAATTTTCAAAATTTTTTTCTTTTTTTTTTCGAAAGCAGTTAAATTTCCTCAATATGGTTTTAGAATAATTTTCTAAAATTTGATTATCCTAAGTGTCTTAATTCCAGATAATATCTAAAAATAATTAGATATGATAATCCTATATTTCGGAAATTGATTGTCTAACTAGCATAAAACAATTGTTAGGTTTAAGGTCTAGGTTACTACCGTTACCTATCATAAGTCTCTAGAATTTTGATCAGGAATCCTAAATTCATTATGATATTTCCCCGGCAACGGCGCCAAAAATCTGATGGGGTTTCCGACCGATATGCTAAATAGGTGTTATTTTACCCTATGTTGATTATGAATAATCAAGGACTGTGATTGACTAATTGTCACATTTAGTCTCTAAGGTGTCACTTAATCAGCCAGAACCTAAGGCAGAGTACCTATCGTGTAGCTAGTCTATTGGAAAGTATCTACGATTTTATTAAAGAAATATCGTACTCCCAGTGAAGTGGCAACGGCTTAGTAGTAACTAGCCTTTTATCCTAACTCCTATCTTATGATCCAGTTATGCAATCTTCATCAAATACTTTGATGAGAGGGTGATTCATTCTCCACTAGGTTTAAGTCTAATTAATCCTAGAAGTGTTTTATAGATGAGTCCTGATTCTATGTTATACTGTTCCTATATGTTGATTGACCTATATTCGAATATTTTAGATGCATCTTAGCCTGGATTGCAACTATGTTCTGTGTCTAAAGGCGTACCACATTCGAGGTCTCTAATAAACCACCCTACCTTAATGACGGCCCTACTCACGGTTCGGGACGAAGGCATCCATGAAAGCCCTATGTCACTTCGGGGATCATACCGCTTGCCCTAGCCGCCGGCATAATCGGACTCAGCTCGGCCCATACCTAGACTACTTTAACATGCAGGGTGTTCAGCAGGTTATTTTATCTAGAATGGCAGACACCAATACTAATTGATGTCTGTTAACCTAAACAGGTTATGATTAGACCGTGGTTAGGAATTGTCTATAACCCTAACTTTAGTTTAAAAGAGCACATTAAACATGCAGACATAGTGAATGTTAAGCAGGTGGCTATTTCCGGAAACATATAATAACGTCAACATATAAAACAACTATTCATAAAAAATCGTAATCTTGTATTCATAATATGTATTTAGAACAAAACGATAACAACATATAAGAGAGGGACATGGGGACTGATGCCATAAAGAAATCACCCTTTACGTAGTCTCGCCGACGGAGCGTACTGCTGTATATGTCGTATTGCTCACCCTGACTCTGCTCGCTAGAACCTTCGGAGGACGCTTCCTCAGCCTAGTAACTGGGCTTTACCTTAATACCCAACTTAAGCCCAGCCCTGTGGACTGACTCTTCGAACGCCTAGAGCCCTCTTAGGATCTCCTAACGAAATCCCGGGTATTCTATGAATACCAGAAACGAACCTATGTGTAGAAACCTAAGATCTGAGACTATTTCTCAGAAACTAAAACAAAACACTAATAAGAAAGAAAACTGAGATCCGAGTCTCTAAGTGAGTTGTGTACTAGAGAAGTGTACACTGGAAACCACTAAATGACTCAGATCGAGTGGAGAGGAATGAATTCAACTGCTGCAGGCCTGGGGTATTTATAGCAGCTTCCCGTGGTGATTTTTCATCAAAAATTCGATGTGGGACTGGTTCTGGGGGTTCGGGACGCCCTTCCCGGATTGGGACGCCCGTCCTGATCTGTTGACCAGGTCGGGACGCCCGTCCCGAGTCCTGGACGCCCATCCCGACGGTTTGACTGGGTCGGGACGCCCGTCCTAACCCTTTGACCAAGTCAACATTTCCAAAAATTGCGTTTTTGCCCCAAAATTTTCTGTTTTCGTCTACTTTTCACCTGACACTTCCAAAATCATAAAAACCGTGAAATTGAGTAAATAACAAACAATTAAG
This sequence comes from Asclepias syriaca, assembly GCA_027405835.1. NCBI lineage: Eukaryota > Viridiplantae > Streptophyta > Magnoliopsida > Gentianales > Apocynaceae > Asclepias > Asclepias syriaca. The sequence goes on along the minus strand of CM049928.1, from coordinate 13,282,055 downwards.
ATCAATTTGCCCTCAATTTCACCCGAAATCATACCTAAAAACATGCTAAAAAGGTGATACGATTTTCGTGTATCAGCAGCTATGGAGATGGAGACTTGAAGATGCCATTGGGTCCAATTACAAGGTCACACTCCAACAAGCTTAAAGCACAATTTTAGAATTATGTTCAATCTTTGATTTCTCAAGAACTACAAGAAATCACATTGGTCAAGCTTGGAGAAGAGTTTAAGGAGATGCCAACATACTTATGCACATTAGAGCACTCAAGTCTTGAAGGCTAATAAATGGGTATAATTCAAGAAGTTAAAGCCTTATTTTGGGCTGTTTGTTTTAAGCCCAACGTTTTAAAAGGAAGGGCCTTGTTTGGGAACATGTTTAAATTCTATTTTTAGTGGGTTTTTACATTCTATTTTTAGGGGGCTTTTAAATTCTATTTTAGTGGGTTTTTAAATTCTATTTTTAGTGGGCTTTACTAAAAGACTTAGCCCAACATGTCCATTGCAGAATTTAGGTCATCTTCTCCTCTATAAATAGAATAAGATGGGGCTGTTTTGAGGGGGAGGAGAGAAAAACGAAAATTTTGAGTTTTTTTTAGATTCATGCTTGTTTTACCTTAAGGATTGATTCAACTTATCAAGTAAGTAAACTTATGGCGTTAATTCAATTATCTTTCTCTTTGATTTTCTCTTTGTTACCATTTCCTTGCTGATTTGGGGGTGAAGAGACTCGGGGAGTTTAACAAGGATTTGTTGAGTTTAGATCAGGGACAATTTTTGATTCAGAGGTGATTCTTGCTCAGTTCTTGAATTATTGCTGTATCATTTTTGGTATTAGAGCTAAGTTCAAATTCAATCTATATATCCTTTAAATTTCTATTTATTTTTCATTATTATTGTCAGTTTCTCATTTAGTAAAAAAAAGTTGTGTTCTTTATCTCTGAATTTCAGACCTGATATATATATATATATATATATATATATATAAACAAAAAAGTGGTGGTCTTTATCTCTTAATTTTAGACATGATATATAAAAAAAGGAACTTTCCAAAATTTATGTGCCCACAAATCAGATTTCATTCCAAATTCGTCATCTCTTGCTTCTTTACATCATATTACATCTAGTTTTGTGACATCTTTCTTTCTTTAGGGTTTATTTGTTTTCCATTGAATTAGGGTTGCGATTTGCTTATTTGGTATTGTTTGATTGGTCCGGACAAGTAAAACTATTGCTTGAATCTAGAGTGGAAAAAGGTAAAATATTGTGAGCTCATTAAAGGGTAAAAGCCATTACTTTGAGTGAAACACGAGGGTTTCCAATCAAATTTGAGTGAAACACGTGAGGGAGTGTTTGTGAGGATTGCTAACAATTTTTTTGTAGGTTTTACATCATGACAAAATCAAACGAAAGCAAAGAAAGTGATGAGAAAGTTAGTGTTACAGAACATAACTTAGCCTTCACTTTACAGGCTATGCAACAACAATTTCAAATGTTTGAAAACCTTTTTAGAGATGTTAGTGATAAATTTGAGAAGCAAGACCAGGTCATTAGAGAATTGCAAGAGGGGACAATGAATGGTGGTGCAACAAAAAGGGAGAATTTAAGAGAGCCAAATACTCATCATTTTGGGTATGAAGGTGATGAGTTTGATGATGGAGATGATGAGGGAGAATGGCATGGGGTCAGGATGGGTGGAAGAGGAGGACAAAATTATAGAATAAGAGGTCGAGGTAATAGAGTCCAAAACTTTTCAAGGGAGGAAGAAAGGGCTGATCGTGTTGATAGGAATATTGGTAGTATAAAAATGAAAATTCCATCTTTCCAAGGTAAGAATGATGTTGAAGCTTACTTGGAATGGGAGAGGACAGTGGAGCTAATTTTTGATTGTCATAACTATTCTGAAGAGAAGAAGGTAAAGCTTGCTGCGGTGGAATTTAAAGATTATGCACTTGTTTGGTGGGATCAAGTAGTTTTAACTAGGAGAAGAAATGGAGAGGAACTTGTCAATACTTGGGCAGAAATGAAGAGAATTATGAAAAAGAGATTTGTACCTAGTTATTTTTATAGAGAGCTACATAAAAAACTTCAAACTTTGAGACAAGGCTATATGAGTGTTGAAGAGTACCATAAGGAGATGGAGATAGTCATGATAAGGGCTAATGCTGAAGAAGATAGGGAGGCTACCATGGCACGTTTCTTGGCTAGTTTGAACAAGGATATTGCAAATGTTATCGAATTACACCATTATGTGGAGTTGGAAGAAATGGTAAACATGGCAATGAAAGTGGAGAAACAACTCAAGTACAAAGGGTCCATCAAGACTTCCTATTCTGGTTCTACTACAAATTGGAACTCCAAATGGTCTCAGAAGGATGAGAAGGCCAAGGACAAGCCAAAAGAAGTGAAGAGCAATTCAGACCCAAAAGGTAACTTAAAACCTTCAAGTTCTTCTACTTCTAATTCTGATAAGCATAGAAATATTAAGTGCTTTAAATGTCTTGGTATTGGTCATATTGCTTCTCAATGTCCCAATAAGAAAACAATGGGTTTGAGGGGTGCTGAAGTTATTTCTGAAGATGAGGATCATGTTGAGAGTAATTCTGATTCCATGCATGAATTAGAGGATTGTTCTGATGTAGAAGCTGAAAATGCACCTAAGGGTGAACTACTTGTTACTAGGCGTGTACTAAATGCTCAAGTAAAAGAGGATGCAATTGAGCAAAGGGAGAATGTCTTTCATTCAATATGCTTAGTGAATGGGAAGATTTGTAGCATTATAATTGATGGTGGGAGCTGCACAAATGTAGCTAGCATATTAATGGTGGAGAAGCTAGGGTTGGATTGTTTGAGGCACCCTAGGCCATATAGGCTACAATGGCTTAATGATATGGGGGAAATCAAGGCGAATAAACAAGTTATTGTATCTTTCTCCATTGGTAAGTATTCTGATCAAGTTCTTTGTGATGTTGTGCCTATGCATGCTAGTCATTTATTGCTTGGAAGACCTTGGCAATATGATAGGAAGGTGTTGCATGATGGTTTTAAGAATAGGTACTCATTCTTTATGGGAGATCAGAAAGTTATTCTTGCTCCTTTAGCTCCAAGCGAGGTGTATGAAGACCAAATGCAATTAAAAAGGAGTATTGAAGCTATGCATCAAAGAGGGACAGAAACACCTCAGAAAAAACAAGTGGAATCAAATTTTGAAGGAAAGGCTGAGAGCCTTGCAAAAGGAGAGTTGAGATAAAAAATACAAGAAAAAAGAGTGAGTGAGGTTGAGAGTGTGAAAAGAAAAGAGGGGAAAGAGGCCTTAAAAGAAAGTCAATTTAAGGGCCCAAATGAGAGAGAGGGCAAAAAGAAACAAAACGTTTATGCAAAAATGAGAGATGTAAGGGTTGCTTGTAAGGAAAGGAAATGCTTAGTTGTACTTTTTTACAAAGAAGCTTATCTTAATGAATTTGACCTTAACTCTTGTTTACCTAGTGGTGTTGTTTCTCTTTTGCAGGAATATGGTGATGTCTTTCCTGAAGAATTACCTAAGGAGTTGCTGCCTATTAGAGGGATAGAGAGCATCAAATTGATTTCATTCCAAGAGCACAAATTCCAAATAGGCCAGCCTATAGAGCAAATCCAGAAGAGACTAAGGAACTCCAAAAGCAAGTGGAAGAGCTACTACAAAAGGGACCATTTCAAGTGCTTGAACGCATCAATGATAATGCCTATAAAGTGGACTTGCCAAGAGAGTATGGTGTTAGTGCAACTTTTAATGTTTCTGATCTATCTCCATTTGATAACGTAGGTTTTGATTCGAGGACGAATCCTTTTGAAGAGGGAGAGAATGATGCAACTCACCAAGGCAGCTATGGAGATGGAGACTTGAAGATGCCATTGGGTCCAATTACAAGGTCACACTCCAACAAGCTTAAAGCACAATTTCATAATTATGTTCAATCTTTGATTTCTCAAGAACTACAAGAAATCACATTGGTCAAGCTTGGAGAAGAGTTTAAGGAGAGATGCCAACATACTTATGCACATTAGAGCACTCAAGTCTTGAAGGCTAATAAATAGGCATAATTCAAGAAGTTATAGCCTTATTTTGGGCTGTTTGTTTTAAGCACAACGTTTTAAAAGGAAGGGCCGTGTTTGGGAACATGTTTAAATTCTATTTTTAGTGGGTTTTTAAATTCTATTTTTAGGGGGCTTTTAAATTCTATTTTAGTGGGCTTTTAAATTCTATTTTTAGTGGGCTTTACTAAAAGACTCAGCCCAACATATCCATTGCAGAATTTAGGTCATCTTCTCATCTATAAATAGAATAAGATGGGGCTGTTTTGAGGGGGAGGAGAGAAAACGAAATTTGTGAGTTTTTTGAGATTCATGCTTGTTTTACCTTAAGGATTGATTCAACTTATCAAGTAAGTAAACTTGTGGCGTTAATTCAATTCTCTTTCTCTTTGATAATTCAATTATCTTTCTCTTTGATTTTCTCTTTGTTACCATTTCCTTGCTGATTTGGGAGTGAAGAGATTCAGGGAGTTTAACAAGGGTTGGTTGAGTTTAGATCAAGGACAATTTTTGATTCAGATGTGATTCTTGCTCAGTTCTTGAATTATTGCTGTATCATTTTTAAAACCCACAAAAATTAGAATTTAAACATGTTCCCAAACAAGGCCCTTCCTTTTAAAACGTTGGGCTTAAAACAAATAGCCCAAAATAAGGCTTTAACTTCTTGAATTATGCCCATTTATTAGCCTTCAAGACTTGAGTGCTTGATGCGTTTCCGACTGATATGCTAAATAGGCGTTATTTTACCCTATGTTGATTATGAGTAATTAAGGACTGAGATTGACTAATTGTCACATTTAGTCTTTATAGTGTCACTTAATCAGCCAGAACCTAAGGCAGAGTACCTATCGTGTAGCTAGTCTGTTGGAAAGTATCTACGATTTTATTATATAAATATCGTACTCCCAGGGAAGTGGTAACGGCTTAGTAGTAACTAGCCTTTTACCCTAACTCTTATCTTATGATCCAGTTATGCAATCTTCATCAATAACTTTGATGAGAGGGTGATCCATTCTCCACTAGGTTAAAGTCTAATTAAGCCTAAAAGTGTTTTATAGATAACGTCCTGATTCTAGGTTATACTGTTCTTACATGTTGATTGACCTATCTTCGAGTATTTTAGATGCATCTTAGCCTGGATTGCAACTATGTTCTGTGTCTAAAGGTGTACCACATCTGAGTAATCTGAAAAACCGCCCTATCGCCAAGGTAAACGGCCCTACTCACGGTTACTACTAAAGACAGCTACGAAAGCCCTATGTCACTTTGGGGATCATGCCGCTTGCCCATAACCGCCGGCATAAACGCTCTACTCAACCTACTTAGACTACTCTAACAAACATAGTGTTCCACAAATTATTTTATCTAATATGGCAGACACCAATAGTAATTGATGCCTGTTAAACTAAACAGGTTATGAATAGACCGTGGTTAGGAATTGTCTATAACCCTACATTTAGTTTAAAAGAAACTACATTAGACATGCCGACATAATGAATATTAAGCAGGTGGCTATTCCCGGGAAAACATAACAACTTCAACATATAAAACAAATAATCATAGAAATCGTAATCTCGTATTCATAATAAATTTTTGGACAATCGCAATACAAACATATAAAGAGAGGGACAGGGGGGACCGATGCCATAAAGAAATCACCCTTTACGTAGTCACGCCGTTGGAGCGTACTGCTTGTATATGTCGTACTGCTTGACCCGACTCTGCTCGACAGAACCTTCGGAGGACGCTTCCTCAGCCTAGTAACTGATCTTTACCTTAATACCCAGCTTAAGCCCAGCCCTATGAACTGACTCTTCGAATGCCTAGAACCCTCTTAGGATCTCCTAACGAAATCCCGGGTATTCTATGAATACCAGAAACGAACCTATCTATCGAACCCTAGGATCTAAGACTATTTCTCAGAATCTAAGAAAACGAAACACAAAAAGGAAAGAAAGAAAACTTATACTGAAATATGAGTCTCCGAGTGAGTTGTGTACTAGAGAATTGTACACTGGAAACCACTGAATGACTCAGATCGAGTGGAGAGGGATGATTTCAACTCTTGGAGGCCTGGGGTATTTATAGCAACTTTCTGCAGGGAAAATCTCCAAAATTTTCGATGTGGGACAATGATACGCGAAAATCGTATCACATTTTTAGCATGTTTTTATATATGTTTTAATGTGAAATTGAGAGTAAATTGACATTAATTGTTTACTATTTACTTAATTTCACGGTTTTTATGATTTTGGAAGTGTCAGGTGAAAAGTAGACGAAAACAGCAAAATCTGGGGCAAAAACGCAATTTTTGGAAATGTTGACCCTGTCAAAGGTCCGGGACGGGCGTCCCGATCCAGTCAAACCGCCAGGACGGGCGTCCTAAACGGGGACGGGCGTCCCGAACCTGGTCAACGAATCAGGACGGGCGTCCCGAGCCGCCAGAAGCTGTCCCACATCGAATGTTTTGGAGATTTTCACTCCAGGAAGCTGCTATAAATACCCCAGGCCTCCAGCAGTTGAAATCATCCCTCTCCACTCGATCTGAGTCATTAAGTGGTTTCCAGTGTACAATTTTCCAGTACACAACTCACTCAGAGACTCGGATCTCAGTTTTCTTTCTTATTAGTGTTTGTTTTAGTTTCTGAGAAATAGTCTCAGATCTTAGGCTTCTATAGATAGGTTCGTTTCTGGTGTTCATAGAACACCCGGGATTTCGTTAGGATCCTAAGAGGGCTCTAGGCGTTCGAGAGTCATCCACAGGGCTAGGCTTAAGCCCAGGATGTAAGGTAAAGTCTAGCTACTAGGCTGAGGAAGCGTCCTCCGAAGGTTCTGGTGAGTAGAGTCGGGTCAAGCATACGGCATATACAGCAGTACGCTCCATCGGCGAGACTTCGTAAGGGTGAATTCTTATGGCATCGGTCCCCCTGTCCCTCTCTTATATGTTGTTATTGTGTTTGTCCAAATAACAGTTCTGAATACCAGATTATGATTTTTATGAATATTTGTTAGATATGTTGAAGTTATTATGTTTTTCTAGAAATAGCCACCTGCTAAATATTCACTATGTCTGCATGTTTAATGTGCTCTTTTAAACTACGTAGGGTTATAGACAATTCTTACCACGTCTAATCATAACCGTTTAGTTTAAGGCATCAATTAGTATTGGTGTCTGCCATGCTAGATAAAATAACATGCTGAACACCCTGCTTGTTAAAGTAGTCTAGGTAGAGTCGATCTGAGTCCGATTATGCCGGCGGCTAGGGCAAGCGGTATGAATCCCCGAAGTGACATAGGGCTTTCATGGATGCCTTCGTCCCGAACCGTGAGTAGGGCCGTCATTAAGGTAGGGCGGTTTATTAGAGACTTCAGATGTGGTACGCCTTTAGACACAGAACATAGTTGCAATCCAGGCTAAGATGCATCTAAAATACTCGAAGACAGGTCAATCAACATATAGGAACAGTATAGCATAGAATTAGAACTCATCTTTAAAACACTTTTAGGATTAATTAGACTTGAACCTAGTGGAGAATGGATCACCCTCTCATCAAAGATATTGATGAAGATTGCATAACTGGATCATAAGATAAGAGTTAGGATAAAAGGCTAGTTACTACTAAGCCGTTGCCACTTCCCTGTGAGTACGATATTTATTTAATAAAATCGTAGATACTTTCCAATAGACTAGCTACACGATAGGTACTCTGCCTTAGGTTCTGGCTGATTAAGTGACACCATAGAGACTAAATGTGACAATTAGTCAATCACAGTCCTTAATTATTCATAATCAACATAGGGTAAAATAACACCTATTTAGCATGTCGGTCGGAAACCCATCAGATTTTTGGCGCCGTTGCCGGGGAAATATCATAATGAATATAGGATTCCTGATCAAAATTCTAGAGACTTATATAGGTAACGTAGTAACCTAGAGCTTAACCCAACACTTCTCTTATACTAGTTAGACAATCAATTTCCGAAATATAGGGTTTCATAACTAATTATTTTAGATATATCTGAAATTAAGACACTTAGGATAATCAAATTTAGAAAATTATTCTAAAACCATATTAAGGAAATTTACCTGCTTTCTAAATTAAACATAAAAAAAAAAAAAATGTTAAAAATTTAAAATCCAAAAAGAATGTATTTTTCTTGCTCAATGGTAAGTTGTTCTTTTCCTATCTCTTGTTCTTTCTTAGTTGTTTTCTTAGTTGTACATTTGTTGCTCTTTTTCGAAAAATAAAAATGGAAATGAAGATAGAATATTTTCTGAGTTGTCAATTTTTGGCTAAGGTTTTAATCTGGAAGAAATATCATTGTGGAATTTTCTTAGGTCATGCTTAGTCTATTAGACAGAATCATGAAATAAAATTTTCTTTAATAGACAGACCTCTGAGTATTCTAATGAGAAAGGATGTTCCTTTTGTTTGATGATAAATGCATGAGATTGTTTAAACCGGAAGGAATTACTGCACCCATTATGGCATCACCTGATTGAAATCTGCTTTTTGAATTAATATGTGATATAATAATGTAGTACGAATTGTTTGATGATAAGAAAGTTCATGCATAAATTCCGATCTTATCTAGTCTTGTCTAAAAACAATAGGTTACACACGATCACTCTGTTTCGAATCCTTTTCCTTTCTTCTTCCTTTGAACATAATTCATCATAGTAGTCGTGGAACACTTTTCGAAAATAGCCTGAACCACAGGCATTACCTACTAATGATGTTAAAGTCATGTGCAGATTCTAGTTGTTTTCCAGATTCAGAGTGCCAATGTTTTAGGAAGAAATGTTCAGCCTGTGTATCAAATCTGTGAAGTTTGCTAAGTACCACACTTTAGCAGGGATTGCTATGGGAATGACTGACCATTCCAAAAGAGGTAGGAGTAGGTTACTGCAGAATGCTGCTCCAATGGGAAACGCATACAATCCCAACTAGAGGAATCGTACGGGATTTAGCTGAGGAGTAATTCGGAAGCTGGAAACTTTCAGAAGACACCACCACCACATCAAAACCCACACTCACAGAATCAATAGATGAGATACTGGCTACAATTAAAGCCAGATCAGTGCAAGCAAGTGATCTACCAAGAAGGTAACGAACGGTCGGCAGATATAGAGGAATTTGGCATTGTGTTGGGAGCATAGCAATGGAGGAGCTTGCATTCCCTGCATACCAATCCTGTGAGAAACTTCCTCGAGGAGTCTCAAATACTTGGGCCCAGATCTACACAACTGGAGCCCCCTACCACACAGCTTCGCCAAAACTTCAGGTATCTTTTCTTCCATTCGAGACTTGCATGCAATACCTTTACTAACATTGGCAGGTAGGCACACCAATCCAAAGAAGTCTCATTCCTAGACACGTTCCTTCTGGACACGTTGCTACGATTACGAGAAACTTTGTAGATGATTCGAGGAAACAGTCCTTGGGCTTGAGTCATTCATCAAATTGATATGCCACTACCTAGAGCTCGACAATGAAGGATCGGAGCTGGCGTCATCCGTTCCAATATCTAGAGCTTGCAGAGTCAAGAACACCTCAGCAATAGCACATGGCTAAGGTGAAGAGCCAATTGACAGATCAGAGAAGACCCTTCTGCTCGCGACATGAGGGAGTTTTTCTAATCCTCATGATCCTTTACTTTTGTTTTCTTTGTTTTGTGTTCTGTTTTGCTATTTCTATTATCCTTCTTTTTATTTTCTCTCTTACCCTGAATTAGTCAATAAGTGTGGGGTAAGAGTTCTTTGTTTTATTTTCATTTCTTCTTGTTTGCAAATAAGTGTGGGGTAGTTTAGCTATGCATGAACACTGAGGACAGTGTCAGACTTAAGTGTGGGGTAGCAGTGCACGGTGCACTGTAGCAGTTGGCAAAACTTTTGCATGATTTTGCTTGTTTTCACCGTATTTTCATACCCTTCCAAAAAAAATTTCAAACTTTTTTCCGTCTTTCAGACTTCTAAATGCAGTATGCTTGGTTAAACAATTGCTTATGTCTATGATATGTAGGTAGTATGTTATGGTTAGTAGGAGATAATTGATAGCTATCTTGGACTAATTGATTAGGAATAGGGAATTCCTGATAACTGAGCACAACCTTGTCTGGATTAGAGACCTCAACCAATTGCCTATTCGAGACTCCACTAGATAAATTAGACCAGTTGTGGATATATTGGCAGTTAGAATGACTAGATGAGACTCTGAGCTAAAAGTGAAAAGAACTTAAGGAAGTTAATTACATATAGGGTAGTTTGCCAGCGGCCTTCGCTACTCGAGCACCACTCCTTCGGGAATTTAAAGCCTGATGCCCTAAGGTCGTGTAGATCTGGGAGTCATCGGAGTGGGACTCGCTACATGGGTAGTTGAAGTTGACGTGTTCTAAGCAGACTCGAAATACCCTGAATCTATAAAGAAAATAACTAAGTGCTAAAACACTAAAAATCTTATCACCAAAGCTCAGAACTCAGAAAGTTATCTATTGTCAGTGTGTCTAGCGATAGGTCGAAGTATTATCTGGTAGCAGTTAAGATAAGAGTTCATTGTGTTGACTATCTGGTCTAGACTAGTACACACACTACACATCAGGAAGACCCTGTGACTAAGAAAAAAGTCCAACCTAGTTGTTGATTTGTTTTTCTGCCTGATCATAACAAGCTACTAGAAACATTTGAGACCTTGTCATAGCAACCTAACCAGTCAGACCTGTGTTAAGAATTGTCTGAAGAATTTTTGGAATAAAAACATGATAGGAATTTAAGTGACTGCACTACGGTTTAGAATCAGTAACTCCATGTAGACTTTGCTTGAGGACAAGCAAAAAGCTAAGTGTGGGGTTATCTGATACGCGAAAATTGTATCACATTTTTAGCATGTTTTTATATATGTTTTAATGTGAAATTGAGAGTAAATTGACATTAATTGTTTACTATTTAATTAATTTCACGGTTTTTATGATTTTGGAAGTGTCAGGTGAAAAGTAGACGAAAACAGCAAATTCTGGGGCAAAAACGCAATTTTTGGAAATGTTGAACCTGTCAAAGGTCCGGGACGGGGGTCCCGAACCCGGGACGGGCGTCCCGACCCAGTCAAACCGCCAGGACGGGTGTCCTGAACCGGGACGGGCGTCCCGAACCTGGTCAACGAATCAGGACGGGCGTCCCGAACTGGGACGGGCGTCCCGAGCCGCCAGAAGTTGTCCCACATCGAATTTTTTGGAGATTTTCACTCCAGGAAGCTGCTATAAATACCCCAGGCCTCCAGCAGTTGAAATCATCCCTCTCCACTCGATCTGAGTCATTAAGTGGTTTCCAGTGTACAATTTTCCAGTACACAACTCACTCAGAGACTCGGATCTCAGTTTTCTTTCTTATTAGTGTTTGTTTTAGTTTCTGAGAAATAGTCTCAGATCTTAGGCTTCTATAGATAGGTTCGTTTCTGGTGTTCATAGAACACCCGGGATTTCGTTAGGAGATCCTAAGAGGGCTCTAGGCGTTCGAAGAGTCAGTCCACAGGGCTAGGCTTAAGCCCAGGATGTAAGGTAAAGTCTAGCTACTAGGCTGAGGAAGCGTCCTCCGAAGGTTCTGGTGAGTAGAGTCGGGTCAAGCAATACGGCATATACAGCAGTACGCTCCATCGGCGAGACTTCGTAAAGGGTGAATTCTTTATGGCATCGGTCCCCCTGTCCCTCTCTTATATGTTGTTATTGTGTTTGTCCAAATAACAGTTCTGAATACCAGATTATGATTTTTATGAATATTTGTTAGATATGTTGAAGTTATTATGTTTTTCTAGAAATAGCCACCTGCTAAATATTCACTATGTCTGCATGTTTAATGTGCTCTTTTAAACTAACGTAGGGTTATAGACAATTCCTAACCACGGTCTAATCATAACCTGTTTAGTTTAAGAGGCATCAATTAGTATTGGTGTCTGCCATGCTAGATAAAATAACATGCTGAACACCCTGCTTGTTAAAGTAGTCTAGGTAGGAGTCGAGCTGAGTCCGATTATGCCGGCGGCTAGGGCAAGCGGTATGATCCCCGAAGTGACATAGGGCTTTCATGGATGCCTTCGTCCCGAACCGTGAGTAGGGCCGTCATTAAGGTAGGGCGGTTTATTAGAGACCTCGGATGTGGTACGCCTTTAGACACAGAACATAGTTGCAATCCAGGCTAAGATGCATCTAAAATACTCGAAGACAGGTCAATCAACATATAGGAACAGTATAGCATAGAATCAGAACTCATCTTTAAAACACTTTTAGGATTAATTAGACTTGAACCTAGTGGAGAATGGATCACCCTCTCATCAAAGATATTGATGAAGATTGCATAACTGGATCATAAGATAAGAGTTAGGATAAGAGGCTAGTTACTACTAAGCCGTTGCCACTTCCCTGGGAGTACGATATTTATTTAATAAAATCGTAGATACTTTCCAATAGACTAGCTACACGATAGGTACTCTGCCTTAGGTTCTGGCTGATTAAGTGACACCATAGAGACTAAATGTGACAATTAGTCAATCACAGTCCTTAATTATTCATAATCAACATAGGGTAAAATAACACCTATTTAGCATGTCGGTCGGAAACCCATCAGACAACTTCTGGTGCTTCGGGATGCCCATCCTGGATTGGGACGGCCGTCCTGGTGCTTTGACTGGGTCAGGACGGCCGTCCTGACCCGTTGACCAGGTCAGCATTTCCAAAAATTGCATTTTTGCCCTAAAATTTACTGTTTTCGTCTACTTTTCACCTGCCACTTCCAAAATCATAAAAATTGTGAAATTGAGTAAATAACAATCAATTTAGACCGATTTCCTATCAATTTCACCCTAAATTATGCCTAAAAACATGCTAAAAACATGATATGATTTATGCATATCAGATAACCCCACACTTAGCTTTTTGCTTGTCCTCAAGCAAAGTCTACCTGAAGTTAGTGATATGTGCCGTCACTTAAATTCTTAGGCATGTTTTTATTCCAAAAATTATTCAGACAATTCTTAACACAGGTCTGACTGTCAGGTTGCTATGACAAGGTCTCACATGTCTCTAGTAGACTGTTATGATTGAGCAGAAAACAACTTAACAACTAGGTGGAATTCTTCTCTTAGTCACAAGGTCTTCCTGATGTGTAGTGTGTGTACTAGTCCAGACTAGATAGTCAGCACAATAAACTCTTGTCTTAACTATACCAGATAATACTTTGACCCATCGCTAGACATACTAACAATAGACAACTTTCTGAGTTCTGAGCCTTGGTGGTTAGATTTTTAATGATTTAGCATTTAGTGATTTTTTTTCTTTATAGATTCAGGGTATTTTGAGTCTGCTTAGAACACGTCAACTTCAACTACCCATGTAGCGAGTCCCACTTCGATGACTCCCAGATCTACACGACCTTAGGGCATCAGGCTTTAAGTTCCGCGAAGGAGTAGTGCTCGAGTAGCGAAGGCCGCTGGCAAACTACCTTTATTTAATTAACTCTCTTTTGTTTCTTTTCACTTTTAGCTCAGAGTCTCATCTAGTCATTCTAATTGTCAATACATCCACAATTGGTCTGATCTTATCTAGTTAAGTCTTGAAAAGGTAATTGGCTGAGGTCTCTAATCCAGACTAAGTTGTGCTCAGTTATCAAGAATTCCCTATTTCTAATCAATAAGTTCAAAAATAGTCATCGTATTGTTTCCTACTAATCATAACATTCTACCTACATATCATAGACATAAGCAATGTTTAACCAATCATATTGCATTTAGAAGTCTGAAAGAATGAAAAATTTTGAAAATTTTTGGAAAGGTGTGAAAATACGGGGAAAACAAGCAAAATCATGCAAATTTTTTTTTCAAAAACTACTACAGTGCACCGTGCACTGCTACCTCACACTTAAGTCTAACATTGTCCTCAGTGTTCATGCATATCTAAACTACCCCACACTTATTTGAAAACAAGAAGAAATAAAAACAAAACAAACAGCTCATACCCCACACTTATTCGACTAACTAAGGGTAAGAGAGAAAATAAGGTAACAAAACAAGAAGGATAGCAAAACAGAACACAAAACAAATAAAATAAAAGTAAAGGAATATGAGGATTAGAAAAACTCTCTTCATGTCGCGAGCAGAAGGGTCTTCTCTGATCTGTCAATTGGCTCTTCACCTTAGCCATGTGCTATTGCTGAGGTGTTCTTGACTCTACAAGCTCTAGATATTGGAACGGATGACGTCAGCTCCGATCTTTCAATGTCGAGCTCCAGGGAGTGGCCTATCCATTTGATGAATGACTCGAGGCCCAAGGACTGATTCCTCGAATCATTTGCAACGTTTCTCGTAATTGTAGCAAAGTGTCCAGAAGGAACGTGTCTAAGACTGAGATTTATTTGGATTGGTGTGCCTACCTGCCAATGTCAGTGAAGGTATTGCATGCAATTTTCGAATGGCATAAAAGATACCTGAAGCTTTGGCGAAGCTGTGGTGGTAGGAGGCTCCAGTGGTGTAGATCTAAGCCCAAGTATTTGAGACTTCCTCGGGGAAGTTTCTCACAACTGATTGTATGTAGGGGATGCAAGCTCCTCCATTGCTATGCTCCTGATACAACGCCAAATTCCTCTATATCCCTCGATCGTTCGATATCACTTGGTAGATCACTTGCTTGCACTGGTTTGGCTTTAATTGTTGCCAGTATCTCATCTGTTGATTCTGTGGGTAGGGGTTTCGCTGTGGTGGTATCTTCTGAAAGTTTCCAGCTTCCGAATTACTCCTCAGCTAAATCCCGTATGATTCCTCCAGCTGGGATTGTATGCATTTCCCATTGGAGTAGCCTTCTGCAGTAACCTACTCCTAACTCTTTTTGGAATGGTTCGTATTTCATTCACATAGCAATCCCTGCTAAAGTGTGGTACTTGGCAGACTTCACAGATTTGATACACAGACTGAACATTTCTTCCTAAGACATTGGCATTCTGAATCTGGAAAACAACTTCTCATAGAATCTGTTATTTGGCAAGCATCGCAGGACTGTATCAGAGATACAAAATCCTTGAATATGGTGGGTCAATAATATTATAATTCCAACACTTTCCGGATAGTGTTGATAGCAGTTAATTGGTCTCCCATAGATTCCTGCAATACTTCAGAATCATGTGGCCTTCGCTTTCCGAGATACATCTTTTGATCAACTGATCTACAAAAATTTGAAATAGAAGAGAAATCTGCCCAGTAGTAATATTTCTAATCAGCAAAGAATTTCTTCTTTTGTTGATAAGTCATATCACTTGGGAATAATTAGCAGCTAGATAATTAGTAATATCAGTAAACCACGGAGGAGAATCATTACTCATAGCAAACAATGAAAATAGATCCTCATTCAGAAATTTATCAGATACTATTGTCTCGTCAATAGCCTCTAACTCATGGTTTCCTAATCTAGACCAAAGGTTTGCTTTCTAGATTCTTAACCCTTTTTTCTTACCCCTTCATTCTATATCAAATTCAAGTAACAATAAAACCTAACGTAATCAATTATGGTTCAGCATCAGTTTTATTGAACACAGATATCTCAGAGTGATCAGTGTAACCTATTGTTTTAGAGAAGACTAGATAAGATCAGGATTTATCATACATGAAATTTCTTATCATGTTTCTGTCCTAAAACAATTCTTACTACATCATTACATCACATATTCATTCAAAAAGCAGATTTCAATCAGGTGATGCCATAATGGGTGCCGTAATTCCTTTTGGTTTTAAAAAAATCTCATGTAATTATCAGCAAAACAAAAGGAACATCCTTTTTTCAATAGAACATTCAGAGGTCTGGCTATTAAGGAAAAATAACTCGTCCTAATAAGGCTGGTATGACTCTAAGAAAATTCTAAAATGGAGTTTCTTCCCAATAAAAATCTAAGACAAAATTTTACAACTCAGAAGAAAATATATTTTATCTTCATTTCCATTTTTATTTCTTCGAAATAATAGAAAAACACGAAAAAAACAACTAAGAAAACAACTAAGAAAGAACAAGAGATAGGGAAAAGAACAACTTACCATTTGAACAAGAAAAATACAAATTTTTTCGGGTTTTAAATTTTAAATTTTTTTTTCTTTTTTTTTCAAAAGCAGTTAAATTTCCTCAATATGGTTTTAGAATGATTTTCTAAATTTTGATTATCCTAAGTGTCTTAATTTCAGATAATATCTAAAATCAATTAGTTATGATAATCCTATATTTTGGAAATTGATTGTCTAACTAGCATAAAATAAGTGTTAGGTCTAAGGTCTAGGTTACTACCGCTACCTATCATAAGTCTCTAGAATTGTGGCCTCTAATCCTAAATTCATTATGATATTTCCCCGGCAACGGCGCAAAAAAATCTGATGCGTTTCCGACTGATATGCTAAATAGGTGTTATTTTACTCCATGTTGATTATGAGAAATTAAGGACTGAGATTGACTAATTGTCACATTTAGTCTTTATGGTGTCACTTAATCAGCCAGAACCTAAGGCAGAGTACCTATCGTGTAGCTAGTCTGTTGGAAAGTATCTACGATTTTATTAAATAAATATCGTACTCCCAGGGAACTGGTAACGGCTTAGTAGTAACTAGCCTTTTACCCTAACTCTTATCTTATGATCCAGTTATGCAATCTTCATCAATAACTTTGATGAGAGGGTGATCTATTCTCCACTAGGTTAAAGTCTAATTAAGCCTAAAAGTGTTTTATAGATAACGTCCTGATTCTATGTTATACTGTTCCTACATGTTGATTGACCTATCTTCGAGTATTTTAGATGCATCTTAGCCTGGATTGCAACTATGTTCTGTGTCTAAAGGTGTACAACATCTGAGTAATCTGATAAACCGCCACATCGCCAAGGTAAACGGCCCTACTCACAGTTACTACTAAAGACAGCTATGAAAGCCCTATGTCACTTCGGGGATCATGCCGCTTGCCCATAACCGCCGGCATAAACGCTCTACTCAGCCTACTTAGACTACTCTAACAAATAGGGTGTTCCGTAGGTTATTTTATCTAATATGGCAGACACCAATACTAATTGATGCCTGTTAAACTAAACAAGTTATGAATAGACCGTGGTTAGGAATTGTCTATAACCCTACATTTAGTTTAAAAGAAACTACATTAGACTGATGCGTTCCGACTGATATGCTAAAAGATAGGCTTTTATTTACCTATGTCGATTATGAGTAATTAAGGACTGAGTCTTACTAACTGTCACTTTAGCATTTAATTGTTGTCACTTAATCAATCAGAAACTAAGGCGGAGTACCTATCGTGTAGCTAGTTCTTGGAAAGTATCTATGATTTTAATTTATTAATATCGTACTCCCAAGGAACTGTTAACGGCTTAGTAGTAAATATCCCTTAATTCTAACATTCATCTCATTATCTAGTCAGTCAATCGATAATCAATACTTTGAGATTGATTGGTGATCCCACTCACCCATAACAAGCAATTAGTATTCAAGATTAGACATGCATTCATCAGTTGAAGCTCAGTTATTACAATTTGTTTGACCTTAACTTCGAACATTTTAGATATATCTTGATCTCTAAGGCAATTATGAAATGTAACCATCTGTTTACCATATCCGAGTTACCTAGTGTATTCACCCCTACCTTGGGATGATCCTTCTCATCTGTCGGATTAAAGTATCCATGAACGGTACCCTATGTCACTTCGGTATCATGTCACTTAACCCTAGGATTGGCCTAGCGTACAAACTCAGCTTTATTAGGGTACTCTAACAAATATGGTGATCTGTTTTGTTATTTCTTCCTAATCTGGCAGACCTTTTACAGTCTGTTAAACTAAACCGATTATGATTCAGACCTTGGTTAGGAGTTGTCTATAACCCTAGTTTAATTTAAAAGGACACGATAGTTTAACATTCATAATGATAATTCTAGCTCTATGATCTTCCCGGGAAAATGAACAGTATCTCAAATTGTAAAACATGTATGATAATAAATTCAGTATCAAATTAATATTCAGATAAAACAATTCAAAAACATACAGAACCTCGTCTAGGGGACCCACTATCATAAAGTAATCACCGCTTTATGCAGGTCCAGCCGGCGCTGCAGCTCCTGTATGCTTCTGACTGCTCGATCCTACTCTGCTCGGTAGAGCCTTCGGAGAATGCTCCTCAGACCTAGTAGCAATTGCTTTACCTTACATCCCGGGCTTAAGCAAACTGCCCTAATCTGACTAAGAACACGCACCCTATCTCTCTCTTAGGATCTCCTAACGAAATCCTGGTATTCTGTGATACCGAACACGAACCCTATCTAGTCGTAATCTAAGATTCTGAGACAGGCTCTCAGAAAACAAAGAAAATGAGAAACTCTCTAAAAATAGAAATAAACTTACACTGAGCCCGAGTCTCTCAGTGACTTATGTACTCCAGAAAAATGTACAATCGAAGTCACTAAATGACTCAGATCGAGTGGAGAGGGATGAATTCAACTCCTGGAGGCCTGGGGTATTTATAACAGCTTTCTGGAGTGAAAATCTCCAAAACATTTCGATGTGGGACAAATTATGGTGCTTTGGGACGCCCGTCCTGGATTGGGACGCCCGTCCTGGTGGTTTGACTGGGTCGGGACGCCCGTCTCGGACCGTTGACCAAAGCAGCATTTCAAAAAATTGCATTTTTGCCCCAAAATTTGCTGTTTTCGTCCAATTTGCTCCTAAGACTTCCAAAATCGAAATTTAAGCAATTTTATGTCAATTTGATTCAATTAAGATCAAATACATTCAAATATTGCCCTAATTTATGTCTAAAAACATGCTAAAAAAGGTATACGATTTGTGTATATCAAATAACCCCACACTTAGCTTTTTGCTTGTCCTCAAGCAAACTCTACCTGAAGTTAGTGATTTTAAATCATATGTGCAGTCACTTAAATTTTCTAGTCATGTTTTTACTCCAAAAATTATTCAGACAATTCACAACACAGGTTTGACTGGTTAGGTTGCTATGACAAGGTCTCAAATGTCTCTAGTAGATTATTATGATCAAGCAGGTTTAACAACTTAACAACTAGATTGAACTCTTTTCTCAGTCACATGGTTTTCCTGATGTGTAGTGTGTGTACTAGGCTAGACCAGATAGTCAACACAATATACTCTCATCTTAACTACTACCAGATAACATTTCGACCCATCGCTAGACATACTTACAACAGATAACTTTCTGAGTTCTGAGCCTTGGTGATCAGATTTTTAATTATTTAGCATTTTATTTTTTCTTTTATAGATCTTTCAGGGTATTTTGAGTCTGCTTAGAACACGTCAACTTCAACTACCCATGTAGCGAGTCCCACTTCGATGACTCCCAGATCTACACGACCTTAGGGCATCAGGCTTTAAGTTCCCCGAAGGAGTGGTGCTCGAGTAGCGAAGGCCGCTGGCAAACTACCCTTATTTAATTTACTCTCTTTTGTTTCTTTTCACTTTTAGCTCAGAGTCTCATCTAGTCATTCTAATTGTCAATACATCCTCAACTGTCTAATCTTATCTAGTTAAGTTTTGAAAAGGTAATTGGCTGAGGTCTCTAATCCAGACTAAGTTGTGCTCATTTATCAGAATTCCCTATTCCTAATCAATAAGTTCAAAATAGTCATCACATTGTCTCCTACTAACCATAACATTCTACCTACATATCATGGACATAAGCAACGTTTAACCAATCATACTGCATTTTGAAGTCTGAAAGAATGAAAAATTTTGAAAATTTTGGAAGGGTGTGAAAATACGGGAAAACAAGCAAAATCATGCAAAAATTTTCTCAAACTACTACAGTGCACTGTGCACTGCTACCCCACACTTAAGTCTGACACTGTCCTCAGTGTTCATGCATATCTAAGTTACCCCACACTTATTTGAAAACAAGAAACAAAAACATAGAAAAACTCTTACCCCACACTTATTTGACTAACTAAGGGTAAGTAAAGCATTGAAAGAAATAACAAATGACAAAACACGAAATAAAATGAAAGAGACACTCCCTTTACTAGTTGAGCAGAAGGACTTGCTCAGATCTGTCCATTGGCTCTCGGTATGGTTTTAAACGTTGCCCGTTTACTTTCTGAGAGATGTTATCTTGATCCACGATGATGACTGCTCCAAATGGCGACACCTCTGTAATGGTAAACGGACCTGACCAATAACTGTTTAGTTTTCCTGGAAACAATTTCAAACGTGAGTTGTATAATAACACTTTATCACCTGGTTCAAAATTTTTCTGGGATCTAAGTCTGTTATCATGTCGAATTTTACTCCTCATTTTAAATTGGAGAGAATTCTCATATGCATTAAACCTCCACTCATCCAATTCATTGAGTTGTAACATCCTATTTTCCTTAGACAAATTATCATCTAGATTGCATTTGCAAAGCCCAAAATGCTTTATGCTCTAGTTCGACAGGCAAATGGCATGCTTTTCCGTAAACCAATTTGTAAGGTGAAAATCCTGTAGAGGTTCTATATGCCGTACGAAAGGCCCATAAGGCATCATCTAATTTTATGGCCCAATCTTTACGGTTAACTCCTACAGTTTTTTCTAAAATTCTTTTGATACCTCTATTGGTTACCTCAACCTGCCCATTGGTCTGTGGGTGATAGGCCGTGGAAAAGTGATGATGAACTCCATATTGCTTGAGTGCTTTCTGCAATTGTGAGTTGCAGAAGTGCACCTCTGTCGCTTATGAGGGCTTTGGGACATCCAAATCTGGAAAACAATTTCTTAAGGAATCTACACACAGCTATAGCATCATTAGTAGGCAATGCCTGTGCTTCAGGCCATTTTGAAAAATAATCTACAGCTACTATGATGTAATTATTTCCAAAGGAAGAAGGAAAAGGACCCATGAAGTCAATACCCCAGATATCAAATATTTCGACACTTTGTATCACCTGCTGGGGTAGACCGTCTCTAGAAGAAATATTACCTGTTCTCTGGCAAGCATCACAGGACTGAATGTATGCTGCTGCATCCCTTGAAAATAGTAGGCCAATAGAATCCTGCTTCCAACACTTTCCTGGTAGTGTTGGTGGCAGCCAGATGGCCTCCAGTAGGTCCACAATGACAATGCTCCAGGATCTTATATCCTTCTTCTTCTGAAACGCACCTTCTGATCATCTGATCTTTACAAATTCGAAATAGAAAAGGATCTTCCCAATAGTAATTTTTCAATTCAGCAAAGAATTTCTTTCTTTGCTGCTTATCCATATTACTTGGGAGGGAGTGAGCAACTAAGTAATTGGCAATGTCAGCAAACCACGGAGGAGAAAGGATAGTAGATAATGCAAATAAGTTCTCATCCGGAAATTTATCTGATATTACTGTTTCATCTATTGCTCCTAATCCAGGGTTTTCTAATCTAGACAGATGATCTGCAGCTAAATTTTCAGCCCCTTTCTTATCTCTTATTTCTATATCAAATTCCTGTAGCAATAAAACCCATCTAATCAATCTTGGTTTTGCATCAGTTTTATTGAACAGGTATTTCAAAGCAGAATGATCAGTGTAAACTATTGTTTTAGACAAGATTAGATAAGATCTAAATTTATCAAAAGCATATACTACAGCTAGTAATTCCTTTTCGGTAGTTGTGTAATTCTCCTGAGCATCAGTTAAGGTTTTAACTAGCATAGTAAATTACATGAAATTTCTTATCACGTCTTTGTCCTAAAACAACTCCTATTGCATAATCACTAGCATCACACATCAATTCGAAGGGCAAACTCCAATCAGGTGATGTCATAATAGGTGCAGTAGTTAATAGTTCCTTAAGTTTATTAAATGATTTCATGCATTTCTCATCAAAAACGAAAGGAACATCTTTACCCAATAAGTTTGTCAAAGGTCTGGCTATTACTGAAAAATCTTTTATGAAACGCCTATAAAAGCCAGCATGACCTAAGAAACTTCTCACAGATCTTACAGATTTAGGCGGAGGTAGTTTTGAGATCACTTCAATTTTAGCTTTATCTACCTCCATACCTCTCTGCGAAATCTTATGTCCTAAAACAATTCCTTCTTTAACCATGAAATGACATTTCTCCCAGTTTAGAACCAAATTAGATTTTATACAACGTTTAAGCATAGATTCCAGGTTATTCAAACAGATAACAAATGAGTCACCGAACACTGAGAAATCATCCATAAATACTTCCATAGACTCTCCTAACATGTCATCAAAAATAGAGGTCATGCAACGCTGAAATGTAGCAGGGGCATTACATAATCCAAAAGGCATCCTTCTATATGCAAATGTTCCAAAAGGGCAAGTAAACGTAGTTTTATGCTGATCTTCAGGAAAGATAGGAATTTGAAAATAACCAGAAAATCCATCAAGAAAGCAATAAAACATGTGTCCCGATAACCTTTCTAACATTTGGTCAATAAAAGGAAGGGGGAAGTGATCTTTTCGTGTGGCAGTATTTAGTTTCCTATAATCAATGCATACACGATGACCAGTGACAGTTCTAGTAGGAATTAGTTCATCATTTTCATTCCTAATAACTGTTATTCCTCCCTTTTTGGGTACTACTTGCACTGGGCTAACCCATTCACTATCAGAAATAGGATAGATTAGTCCGGCATCTAGTAATTTAATTACCTCTTTCTTCACCACATCACACACATTAGGATTCAACCTCCTTTGAGGTTGCACACAAGGCTTATACTCATTTTCTAAAAGGATCTTATGCGAACAAAAACTAGGATTTATACCTGGTATATCCGCAATTTTGTATGCAAAGGCTCTTTTATTCCTTCTGAGTATGTCCAGTGTTGACTTCTTTTGTTCTGCAGTCAGGTCTGCTGCAAGAATAATGGGAAGCTTTTGTTCAGCGTCTAGGAAGTCGTAACACAGATGGCTTGGTAATTCCTTCAATTCCACTTCTGGGGGCTCTTCTAAAGAGATCTTTTCTAATCCCAACTCATGAGCACCTATCTCAACGAAATCGTTAGTACTGGTTTCATAATCAGAAGTGTCAAAGTCAGGTTTTTCCAGGGCCAAAGAGTCTATATTTAAGACTGGATAATCGGAGATTAAGTCCAACAGGTTAGTTCCAATCAAATGGTCAAATGCATCCACAGAATAACAATCATCATCTAAATGCATAGGATACTTAAGGGTTTCATTCAAGTTGAAAGTCATATCTTCATTTTCTACCCTTAGTTTTATTTGACCATTGTTGACGTCAATCAATGCCTTAGAGGTAGCTAGAAAAGGTCGACCTAGAATCAAGGGTACATCACTTTCACCATTCATATCCATGACAACAAATCCACAGGAAAGACAAATTTTCCAACCTTACTAAGATCTTCAATTATCCCCCTAGGAATTTTTGCTGTCCTATCAGCAAGTTGTATGCACATTCTAGTCGTTTTCAAATCATGCAGACCTAATTTATCAAATAAACTAGATGGCATTACATTTATGCTAGCTCCTAAGTCTGCTAATGCATGCATATTAGTAATATTACCTATTGTACATGGCAAAGTGAAACAACCTGGATCTTTCTTTTTGGAAGGCAATTTGTTCAAGAGACTGCCGAACATCCTTCATTAAGAATTACTTTGTCCATGTCAATCTTTCTTTTGTTACTAATAATATCCTTCAAAATTTAGCATATTTAGGCATTTTAGAAATAACATCAAGAAAAGGTAATTAACATGAATTTTACCAAAAGTTTTGAAAAACCTCTCGAGTTGCTCCTTATCTTTATTCTGCATTAGTCTTGTAGGTAAGGTACTCTTGGCCGTACTCAAGGATGGACTCTTTCTTCTCTTCTCTTTCTCTGCTACTTTGTTTTCAACTACTGACGGTGTTAATTCCTCAGAGCTATCTTCTTTTTCCTGTACAAAAGTAGAAGTGTGAGAGATTTTGGGAAAGAAGGATTTAGAGTTTTACCAGATCTCAGAGTTAAGGTCTTGCAATCATTTAATGGGCTGGTCCCAGTGTTGCTAGGTAGCTTTCCTTGTGATCGATGAGGTAGGTGGGTCGATAACTGTCTCATTTGTCTTTCTAATATCTGCAAGGAGGCTTGTGTGTCCCTGACTATCTGCTCAATCTGCGTCTGCCTATTCTCATTTTGTTGAATTCTTTCTGCATGAGCTTCCTGGACCTTCCTATTTGACTCTATCATCTCCTTGTTAGAGTCGGCAATGCCTTTCAGTATGTCCCTGAATTCTTGCATGGGGTCGATTGGAACGATGTAATTCCTTGGTGCGGGCAGAGCGACTTGATATACTGGCTGAACGCTTTTCCCTTGTTGGAAAGCATTCAATTGATTAGTAATGCTGGCCTTCAGTGCCTCAAATTGATCATCAGTGGAGGCGATGGCCGCATTTACTAGTTGCTTCTTAGCTCGATCACTTGTCCGCCAGTTCTTGCTATTCCTATAGAGCCTCTCCAAAGCATTTCTAGCATCTACATCACTCATTCCATTGAAACCGCTCTGGGGATTGAGTCCATCAAGAACTTGCTTGCCCATGTCCGTCATACCCCCGTAGAATTGCTGGATCAGCAGTGCTTCGGTAAGTCCATGTTGGGGGCAGAGCCTGAGTAGCTCCTTGAATCTGTCCCAAGCTTCGATCACTGTCTCATCAGCAGTTTGAGTAAAACTGGACATAGCCCTTCGATATTCTAGGACCCTTGCTGCAGAGTAGTACTCTTCCAGGAAGGCTTTGCTTAACTCATCCCATGAGGTGATGGAGTTAGTAGGTAGCTGGGCCAACCATCTCTTAGCTCTGTCCCTTAGTGAGTAGGGAAAAAGGTTGAGTTTAGTTACTTCTGCAGTATGATCACCCTTGAGGCCTTCGCAAAGAGAGGAGAAATCAGATAAGTGTTCTAGCGGATTCTCGGTTGCAGTTCCTCCAAACTGAACCCGATTAATAATCAACTGGATCACATTCGGTTTAAGATCATAGCGAGGGTTTCCATGGATTTGAATGGTAGATGATACTGGAACAGTCTGTGGATAGATGTAGGATTCGAGGGGAGGTCTTTCAGCAGCCATCTCTGTTATTCGCCTATTAGCTGTACGAATGAGACGTTCAGGATTCTCAACTGGTGTTCCAAGGTTAGCTTCTGAAGTTTGAGTCATGCAACTACTGAGAAGAATACGTTTAAGCCTGAGCAAACTGGTTAGTGGAGTTACACAGGAAGTGAAAAATTAAAAATTCGGAAGAAAAACAACTATTTAACTATGAAAGGGAAAAAAGAAAAATAATACAAAAGATAGGAAACTTACCATTGAACAAGAAAAATACAATTTTTTTTTCAGATTTTTAGATTTTAAAATTTTTTTCTTTTAATATTTCGAAATCGATTAAATTCCCTCAATATGGTATTAGAATAATTTTCTAAAATTTGATTATCCTAAGTGTCTTAATTCCAGATAACATCTAAAATTAATTAGTTATGATAACCCTATATTTAGGAAATTGATTGTCTAACTGGTATAACATAAGTGTTGGGTCTAAAGTCTAGGTTACTACCGTTACCTATCATAAGCCTCTAGAATTTTGATCAGGAATCCTAAATTCATTATGATATTTCCCCGGCAACGGCGCCAAAAATCTGATGCGTTCCGGCTGATATGCTAAAAGATAGGCTTTTATTTACCTATGTCGATTATGAGTAATTAAGGACTGAGTCTTACTAACTGTCACTTTAGCATTTAATTGTTGTCACTTAATCAATCATAAACTAAGGCAGAGTACCTATCGTGTAGCTAGTTCTTGGAAAGTATCTACGATTTTAATTTATTAATATCGTACTCCCAGGGAACTGGTAACGGCTTAGTAGTAACTATCCCTTAATTCTAACATTCATCTCATTATCTAGTCAGTCAATCGATAATCAATACTTTGAGATTGATTGGTGATCCCACTCACCCATAACAAGTAATTAGTATTCAAGATTAGACATGCATTCATTAGTTTAAGCTCAGTTATTACAATTTGTTTGACCTTAACTTCGAACATTTTAGATATATCTTGATCTCTAAGGCAATTATGAAATGTAACCATCTGTTTACCATATCCGAGTTACCTAGTGTATTCACCCCTACCTTGGGATGATCCTTCTCATCTGTCGGATTAAAGTATCCATGAACGGTACCCTATGTCACTTCGGTATCATGTCACTTAACCCTAGGATTGGCCTAGCGTACAAACTCAGCTTTATTAGGGTACTCTAACAAACATGGTGATCTGTTTTGTTATTTCTTCCTAATCTGGCAGACCTTTTACAGTCTGTTAAACTAAACCGGTTATGATTCAGACCTTGGTTAGGAGTTGTCTATAACCCTAGTTTAATTTAAAAGGACACGACAGTTTAACATTCATAATGATAATTCTAGCTCTATGGTCTTCCCGGGAAAATGAACAGTATCTCAAATTGTAAAACATGTATGATAATAAATTCAGTATCAAATTAATATTCAGATAAAACAATTCAAAAACATACAGAACCTCGTCTAGGGGACCCACTATCATAAAGTAGTCACCGCTTTATGTAGGTCCAGCCGGCGCTGCAACTCCTGTATGCTTCTGACTGCTCGATCCTACTCTGCTCGGCAGAGCCTTCGGAGAACGCTCCTCAGACCTAGTAGCAATTGCTTTACCTTACATCCCGGGCTTAAGCAAACTGCCCTAATCTGACTAAGAACACGCACCCTATCTCTCTCTTAGGATCTCCTAACGAAATCCTGGTATTCTGTGATACCGAACACGAACCCTATCTAGTCGTAATCTAAGATTCTGAGACAGGCTCTCAGAAAACAAAGAAAACGAGAAACTCTCCAAAAATAGAAATAAACTTATACTGAGCCCGAGTCTCTCAGTGACTTATGTACTCTAGAAAAATGTACAATCGAAGTCACTAAATGACTAAGATCAAGTGGAGAGGGATGAATTCAACTCCTGGAGGCCTGGGGTATTTATAGTAGCTTTCTAGGGTGAAAATCTCAAAACATTTCGATGTGGGACAAATTCTGGTGCTTTGGGACGCCCGTCCTGGATTGGGACGCCCGTCCTGGTGTTTTGACTGGGTCGGGACGCCCGTCCCGGACCGTTGACCAAGTCAGCATTTCCAAAAATTGCATTTTTGCCCCAAAATTTGCTGTTTTCGTCCAATTTGCTCATGAGACTTCCAAAATCGAAATTTAAGCAATTTTATGTCAATTTGATTCAATTAAGATCAAATACATTCAAATATTGCCCTAATTTATGTCTAGAAACATGCTAAAAAGGTATATGATTTGTTCATATCATAGACATGCAGACATAATGAATATTAAACAGGTGGCTATTCCCGGGAAAACATAACAACTTCAACATATAAAACAAATAATCATAGAAATCGTAATCTCATATTCATAATAAATTTTTGGACAATCACAATACAAACATATAAAGAGAGGGATAGGGGGGACCGATGCCATAAAGAAATCACCCTTTACGTAGTCACGCCGTTGGAGCGTACTGCTTGACCCGACTCTGCTCGACAGAACCTTCGGAGGACGCTTCCTCAGCCTAGTAATTGGGCTTTACCTTAATATCCAGCTTAAGCCCATCCCTATGAACTGACTCTTCGAAAGCCTAGAGCCCTCTTACGATCTCCTAACGAAATCCCAGGTATTCTATGGATACCAGAAACGAACCTATCTATCGAACCCTAGGATCTGAGACTATTTCTCAAAATCTAAGAAAACGAAACACAAAAAGGAAAGAAAGAAAACTTATACTGAAATCTGAGTCTCCGAGTCAGTTGTGTACTAGAGAATTGTACACTGGAAACCACTGAATGACTCAGATCGAGTGGAGAGGGATAATTTCAACTCTTGGAGGCCTGGGGTATTTATAGCAGCTTTCTGGAGTGAAAATCTCCAAAATTTCGATGTGGGACAACTTCTGGTGCTTCGGGACGCCCATCCTAGATTGGGACGGCCGTCCTGGTGCTTTGACTGGGTTAGGACGGCCGTCCTGATTTGGGAATGCCCGTCCTGACCCGTTGACCAGGCTTCATTTCCAAAAATTACATTTTTGCCCCAAATTTGCTGTTTTCGTCTACTTTTCACCTGACACTTCCAAAATCATAAAAATTGTGAAATTGAGTAAATAACAATCAATTTAGACCGATTTCCTATCAATTTCACCCTAAATTATGCCTAAAAACATGCTAAAAACATGATATGATTTATGCATATCAGTGCTCTAATGTGAATAAGTATGTTGGCATCTCCTTAAACTCTTCTCCAAGCTTGACCAATGTGATTTCTTGTAGTTCTTGAGAAATCAAAGATTGAACATAATTCTGAAATTATGCTTTAAGCCTGTTGGAGTGTGACCTTGTAATTGGACCCAATGGCATCTTCAAGTCTCCATCTCCATAGCTACCTTGGTGAGTTGCATCACAAACTCTACCGTGGAGATAGAGCATGAAAATTTTAGAGAGGAGGGGAATCAACCGAGGTTTAAGAGACTTTACATTTGTCTAGGTCCATTGAAAAGGGGATTTATAGAATCTTGTAGGCCGTTAATTGGGGTTGATGATTGTCACATTAAGGGATGTTATAGAGGCCAACTTCTTTCAGCAGTTGCCACTGATGGGAACAACGGGTGGTGGCCTATTGCTTGGGCAGTAATTGAAAAAGAAGCTACTGAGCAGTGGAGGTGGTTTTTCAGATTACTTACTGTTGATTTGGATATTGAAGGATGCGGGGGTTATGGATATACTTTCATTTCCGATAGGCAAAAGGTAATTGGTATATGATTCAATATCTAAGAGGTTTAGCTTATAATATACTATTCTAACTTATTTTTCCTTTGTTATTTCAAGGACTAAATGCTGCATTGCTTGACGTTTTGCAAATGAATGACCGCAGATATTGTGTGCAACACATGTATAGCAATTACAAGAAGTTGTATCAATCGAGGAAAGATTTTGAAGGACATGATGTGGAAGATTGCCGGAAGCACAAATACAAGACTATATGAGAGGGCTCTAAGGGAGTTGGAATTATATGACAAGGATGCTTAGAGTTGGATAATGAATGGCCCAAAGCTTGATCGTTGGGTTAAGGAATTCTTTCCATCCAATGTGAAGTCAGGCATGATTTGCAACAACATATCAGAATCATTCAATGCATTCATCTTGGAAGCGAGAAGTCATCCAATTATAGCAATGGTGGAGAAGATTAGGTTGTCTTTGATGGAGAGGATTGTGAATAGGAGGAACAAGATGAGAAGAAAACCAGAAAATAGTTTGTCTGGTTATAAGGAAGAAAATTAAGGAAGCTGTAATTTTGTTTAGAAGTTGAAAGCCAGTGTGGAATGGAAGACATGGTTTTCAAGTAATGGGGTCGGGAGAACAACAATTTGTTATTGATTTGAATAGAAACTGGTGTACTTGTGAGCATTGGTCACTCACTAGAATTCCTTGTGTGCATTCAATATCAGCATTACATAGCAAGGGCATAGATCCTTACGACATGGTTGATAGCTTGTACAAGGTGGGTAGCTATGGGAAGTTGTATGACAACATATTGATGCCTATTAACTGTAGAGATATGTGGCCTATAGTAGATAGTATAGTGCTTGATCTGCCATTGTCATTCACCCCACCTGGTAGACCAAGAAAGGCTAGGAAGAGACAACTTCATGAGGAGAATGGAAAGCGAGAATAAGGAGAAGAATCTAAATAACTTGTAGACAATGCAATGAAGTAGGACATAATAGAAGAAGGTGTCCTCAGAGAAGAGTTGAAACAAACTAAGAACCAACTACACCTGAACAAGGACCTCGTAGGAAAAGAAAAAGAACTATAAGTTGTTACCAATTATTTGCAGCTTACATGTTTCACATATGTGTTCTTCACTAACAATTTGTGCTTTTTTTTGCAGCAGCAACCAACAACCCCAGCCTCAGAACATAGCTGTCCAAACACAACCTCAAATGTAGAATGAAATTGTGCAAAATAACTTAGTTTTTTGTGATGATAATGTTGTAATTGTTGAATCTGACAGAGGCAGAGGTAGGGCCAGGGGCAGGGGTAGAGGGAGGGGAAGAAGAGGTGGGTAGACATAATAGGGAACTTTGGAACATGTACTGTCTATGTATTTTAATGTTTTCTTTTGATGATTTTGATGGGTGGAACAAATCTTAATGACTATTGATGGGTTTCCAGCCAATATGCTAAATAAGTGTTATTTTACCCCATGTTGATTATGAGTAATTAAGGACTGTGATTGACTAATTGTCACATTTAGTCTCTATGGTGTCACTTAATCAGCCAGAACCTAAGGCAGAGTACCTATCGTGTAGCTAGTCTGTTGGAAAGTATTTACAATTTTATTAAATAATTATCGTACTCCCAGGAAAGTGGTAACGGCTTAGTAGTAACTAGCCTTTTTACCTAACTCCTATCTTATGATCTAGTTATGCAATCTTCATCAATAACTTTGATGAGATGGTGATCCATTCTCCACTAGGTTTAAGTCTAATTAATCCTAGAAGTGTTTTATAGATGAGTCATGATTCTATGTTATACTGTTCCTATATGTTGATTGACCTATATTCGAGTATTTTAGACATGTCTTGGCCTGGATTGCAACTATGTTCTGTGTCTAAAGGCGTACAACATCCGAGGTCTCTAATAAACCGCCCTACCTTAATGACGGCCCTACTCACGATTCGGGCTAAAGGTATCCATGAAAGCCCTATGTCACTTCAGGGATCATGCCGTTTTCCATAGCTGCCGGCATAAACGCTCAGCTCGGCCCCTACCTAGACTACTCTAACAAACAGGGTGTTCCGCAGGTTATTTTATCTAGCATGGCAGACACCAATACTAATTGATACATGTTAAACTAAACAGGTTATGAATAGACCGTGGTTAGGAATTGTTTATAACCCTATCTTTAGTTTAAAAGAGCACATTAGACATGCAGACATAGTGAATATTAAGCAGGTGGCCATTTCCGGAAAAACATAACAACTTCAACATATATAACAAATATTCATAACAATCATAATCCAGTATTCATAATTGATATTTGGGCAAACACAATAACAACATATAAGAGAGGGACAGGGGGACCGATGCCATAAAGAAATCACCCTTTACGAAGTCTCGCCGATGAAGCGTACTGCTGTATATGTCGTATTACTTGACCCGACTCTTCTCTCCAGAACCTTCGGAGGACGCTTCCTCAGCCTAGTAACTAGGCTTTACCTTAATACCTAGCTTAAGCCCAACCCTATGGACTGACTCTTCGAACGCGTAGAGCCCTCTTAGGATCTCCTAACGAAATCCCGGGTATTCTATGAATACCATAAACGAACCTATCTATCGAACCCTAAGATCTAAGACTATTTCTCAGAAACTAAGAAAAACGAAACACAAAAAGGAAAGAAAGAAAACTTATACTGAAATTTGAGTCTCCGAGTGAGTTGTGTACTCGAGATTTGTACACTAGAAACCATTGAATGACTCAGATCGAGTGGAGAGGGATGAATTCAACTGAGGAAGGCCTGGGGTATTTATAGCAACTTTCTAGAGTGATTTTCTCTCAAAAATTCAATGTGGGACTTGACTTTCTGGTTCGGGACACCCGTCCCGGTCTGTTGACCAGGTCAGGACGGCCGTCCCGAGTCCTGGACGCCCGTCCTGAACCGGGACGCCCTCCCCGAAGTCCAAACTTCTGAAAAATTGTGTTTTTGCCCCAAAATTTGCCATTTTCTTCTACTTTTCACCTGACACTTCCAAAATCATGAAAACTATGAAATTGAGTTAACAATAAACAATTAAGACCTATTTGCCCTCAATTTCACCCTAAATTATGCCTAAAAACATGCTAAAAACATGATATGATTTATGCATATCAGATAACCCCACACTTAGCTTTTTGCTTGTCCTCAAGCAAAGTCTGCTTAAAGTTAGTGATTCTAAATCATAGTGCAGTCACTTAAATTCCTAGTCATGTTTTTATTCCAAAAATTTATTCAGACAATTCTTAACACAGGTCTAACTAGTCAGGTTGCTATGACAAGGTCTCAAATGTCTCTAGCAGATTGTTATAGTCAAGCAGAAAACAACTTAACAACTAGGTTGAACTCCTTTCTTAGTCACAAGGTCTTCTTGATGTGTAGTGTGTGTACTAGTCTAGACCAGATAGTCAACACAATATACTCTCGTCTTAACTACTACCAGATAATATTTCGACCCTGTTGCTAGACATAATAACAATAGACAACTTTCTGAGTTCTGAGCCTTGGCGATCAGATTTTTAATGGTTTAGCATTTATTAATTTTCTTTATAGATGTAGGGTATTTTGAGTCTGCTTAGAACACGTCAACTTCAACTACCCATGTAGCGAGTCCCACTCCGATGACTCCCAGACCTACACAACCTTAGGGCATCAAGCTTTAAGTTCCCCGAAGGAGTGGTGCTCGAGTAGCGAAGGCCGCTGGAAAACTACCCTTATTTAATTAACTTTGTTTTATTTCTTTTCACTTTTAGCTCAGAGTCTCATCTAGTCATTCTAATTGTCAAAACATCCACAACTGGTCTAATTTTATCTAGTTAAGTCTTGAAAAGGTAATTGGCTGAGGTCTCTAATCCAGACAAAGTTGTGCTCAGTTATCAGAAATTCCCTATTCCTAATCAATTAGTCCAAGATAGCTATCACATTGCCTTCTACTAACCATAACATTCTACCTACATATCATAGACATAAGCAATGTGTAACCAATCATACTGCATTTAGAAGTATGAAAGAATGAGAATTTTGAAAATTGTTTTTGGAAGGGTGTGAAAATATGAAAATATGGGGAAAACAAGCAAAATCATGCAAACATTTTCTCACTACAGTGCACTGTGCACTGCTACCCCACACTTAAGTCTGACACTGTCCTCAGTGTTCATGCATGTCTAAGCTACCCCACACTTATTTGAAAACAAGAAATAAAACAAAACAACACAAAAAATTCTTACCCCACACTTATTCAACTGACTACGGGTAAGAAGAAACATAGAGTACTGAAAGAAATAACAAAACAGGAAATAGAATGAAAGAGATACTCCCTTATTCTGTGAAGTCCACAGTCTGCTCAGACGAGTCAAACGGCTCTCTGTAAATCTTCAGGCGTTGTCCGTTTACTTTTTGAATAATGCCGTCAGAATCCATGATGTCACATGCTCCGAAGGGTGATACTTCCGTGAATGTGAACGGTCCTGACCAACAGCTATGCAGCTTTCCTAGGAAAAATTTGAAACGTGAGTTGTACAACAATACCTTATCTCCTGGTTCAAAATTTTTCTAGGCTCTGAGTCGTCTGTCATGCCGGAGTTTACTTGTCATCTTGAACTAATGTGAGTTCTCATAGGCTTTGAGCCTCCACTCATCCAATTCGTTGAGTTGTAGAATCCAGTGTTCCTTAGTTAAATTATCGTTGATATTGCATTTTTGCACTGCCCAGTAAGCTCTATGTTCAAGTTCAACCGGAAGGTGGCATGCTTTTCCGTAGACTAGTCGATAGGGTGAGAACCTCGTAGTGGTCTTGTATGCTGTACGGAAGGCCCATAATGCATCCTCCAGTTTATTGGCCCAATCCTTACTGTTAACACCCACAGTCTTTTCTAGGATTCTCTTTATTCCCCTATTGGTTACCTCAGCCTGCCCGTTGGTTTGAGGATGGTAGGCTGTGGAAATGCGATGCTGAACTCCGTACTGCTGAAGTACCTTCTGCAATTGAGAGCTGTAGAAGTGCGTACCTCGGTCACTGATTAGGGCTCTTGGACATCCAAACCTGGCAAAAATCTGCTTAAGGAATTTGCATACGGCTCTAGCATCATTAGTAGGTAGGGCCTGTGCCTCAGGCCATTTTGAAAAATATTCTACGGCTACTATGATGTACTTCATACCAAAAGAGGAAGGAAACGGACCCATGAAGTCTATACCCCATATGTCAAATATTTCTACACTTTGAATTGCCTGTTGGGGTAGACTGTCTCGAGAAGATATGGTTCCAACTTTCTGACAGGCATCGCACGATCTTGTGAATGCTGCGGCATCTTTAAATATGGTAGGTGTCACGAAGTGCCTCTTCTTGGTCCGGCCACCAGTCCACAAGCACTCAACCCGACTTGCACGGGTACAGGCGCACGCACATGTACACGCACACACGCACAACAGAAAAATCACAAGTATAGAGATAGACACAGTAATTACGGGTAACTCACCCAACCTTTCTATATTGAACAAATAGTAAGGAATTACAATGTATAAGCAACCGTTTACAAGGCTGCATGGCCACACAGGCCTACAAGATAGATCAACCTAGTCTATCTCTCTCTATCTCTCTCGCTCGCTATTAGCTGCTCTCGCTAGCTCTTGTTGTGCTCTTGCTCAAACTGCTTTCTCCCTTGCCCATCTGCCCCTATTTATAGCCCACTAGGGATGGTAGGGTTTAGAGTCAGTCAACACATGATCCACAAATCGTGCCCACAATCTTGGTTTGACTCTTTCCATCTACGACTCACTGATCAAGCCTCCATTCTCGGTTTGACTCTTTCCATTCAGATCTCATTAGGGTTTCCAACAGTCTGGGTCTGGGCCTCAGCCCACTCGGCACTCCGTAGCCCACGCCTGCCTTCCTTCTATAAAAGGGACGCTCGGCCAACCCCCAAAGCCATTCGCTACTGCGCACTTTCTCGGCTGTGGCACACTTGCTCGGCCGCTATCACACTTGCCCGGGCTCCGCCAGAGCTGCCCCGCACCAACGGGACAAAGGGGCTCACAGTAGGCTAGTAGAAGCCCGCTTCTAACACTTTTCGGGTGGTATTAGCTGCAGCTAAGTGACCGCCTGTTGGTCCGCAGTGACAGTGCTCCAGAATTTGGAAGCCTTCTTCTTGAGAAACACATCTCCTGATCATCTGATCTGCACATATTCGAAATAGAAAAGGATCTTCCCAATAGTAACATTTCAAGTCAGCAAAGAATTTTCTTCTTTATTGAGCAGTAATATCACTAGGGAGAGTTCAGGCTGCCAAGTAATTTGCTATATCTGCAAACCAAGGGGGTGAGAAAATAGCAAACAATTCATATAGATTCTCATCCAGAAATTTATCAGATATGATTGTTTCATCAATGGCTTCTAGGGTCGGATTCTCTAGCCTGGACAGGTGGTCTGCGGCTAAGTTTTCTGCCCCTTTCTTACCCAAATTTCTATGTCGAATTCTTGAAGCAATAAAACCCATCTAATTAATCTTGGTTTTGCGTCGGTTTTATTGAACATGTATTTTAATGCAGAATGATCAGTATAAACAATAGTTTTAGACAGGACTAGATAAGATCGAAACTTATCAAATGCATATACTACTGCAAATAATTCCTTTTTTGTCGTAGTGTAATTTTCTTGAGCATCAGTTAAGGTTTTACTAGCATAATATATTACCCGAAATATCTTATCATGTCTTTGTCCTAAAACTACTCCTACTGCATAGTCACTAGCATCACACATAAGCTCAAAAGGTAGACTCCAATCTGGTGACGTCATGATGGGTGCAGTAGTTAAAAGTTCCTTAAGTCTATTAAAAGCTTTTAGACATTTCTCATCAAAGACAAATGGAACATCTTTTCCGAGTAAATTGGTCAACGGCCTGGCTATTAATGAAAAATCTTTTATAACCTACGATAAAAGCCAGCGTGTCCCAAAAAACTTCTAACGGCTCTCACATTTTTGGGAGGAGGTAGTTTTGAAATAACTTCAATTTTTGCCTTGTCTACTTCCATACCTAGGTGTGAGATCTTATGTCCTAAAATTTCCCTCTTTTACCATGAAGTGGCATTTTTCCCAATTTAAAACCAGGTTAGATTTTATACAACGTTTCAACATTAACTCCAAGTTCTTTAGACAAACCTCGAATGAATTACCAAAACAAAAAGTCATCCATAAAGACTTCCATAGATTTCCCTAACATGTCCTCAAAGATAGCAGTCATACAACGTTGAAATGTAGCAGGTGTATTACACAAACCAAAAGGCATCCTTCTATATGCAAATGTTCCAAAAGGGCATGTGAATAGTTTTATGCTGGTCCTCAGGGGAAATAGGAATTTGAAAATAACCAGAAAACCCATCAAGAAAGCAATAAAACATGTGTCCAGATAATCTTTCTAACATTTGGTCAATAAAAGGAAGGGGGAAGTGATCTTTTCGTGTGGCCGTATTTAATTTTCTATAGTCTATGCATACACGATGACCAGTTACAGTTCTCGTAGGGATTAGTTCATTATGCTCATTCCTAACAACTGTTATACCGCCTTTCTTAGGTACTACCTGCACCGGGCTTACCCACTCACTATCTGAGATAGGGTAGATAAGTCCTGCATCTAACAGTTTAATGACTTCTTTCTTAACAACATCACACACATTAGGATTCAACCTCCTTTGAGGTTGCACACATGGCTTATACTCATTTTCTAGAAGAATCTTATGCGAACAAAAGCTTGGATTAATACCTGGGAATGTTGCAATTTTGTAGGCAAAGGCTCTTCTATACTTTCTGCACATGTCCACAGTCAGCTTCCTTTGTTTTGCAGTCAGATCAGCTGCAAGAATAATGGGAAGTTTCTTGTTGTCATCTAGGAATTCGTAGCACAGATGAGTGGGTAGTTCCTTCAGTTCCAAGTCTGGTGGATCTTCAAACGAGGTTCGTTCTTTCTTCATCTCATCATCACCTATCTTAGTGAAACTATCAGAAGTAATTTCATTTTCAGAAGAGCTAAGTTCAGGTCCTCTAATTCTAGGGAGTCCTCACTTAGACTTGATAGTTTGAGCATAGGTCGTCACGTTAATTGCAATCAAGTGTTCCATGGCATCCACACAAAAACAAGTATCATCTAAATGCATGGGATACCTAAGGGTTCATTTAGATCAAAAGTGATGTCATCATTTCCTACCCTTAACTTGATTTGATCATTACTGACGTCTATTAATGCTTTTGAGGTAGCTAGAAATGGTCGACCTAGGATCAGGGGCACTCCTCCTTCCCCATTCATATCCATGACAACAAATCCACAGGAAACAAATTTTCCGACCTTTACTAAGAGATCTTCAATTATTCCTTTGGGGATTTTAACTGTCCTATCTGCAAGTTGTATGCACATCCTAGTCGTTTTCAAATCATGCAATCCTAATTTATCAAATAAACTAGATGGAATAAGATTGATACTAGCTCGTAAGTCTGCTAATGCATGCATGTTAGTAATATGTCCAATTGTACATGGCAAGGTAAAACAACCAGGATCTTTCTGTTTAGATGGTAGTTTATTCAACAGGACCGCCGAACATTCTTCATTAAGAACCACCTTGTCCATGTCAAATTTTCTTTTATTACTAACAACTTCTTTTAAAAACTTAGCATACTTTGGCATTTCAGAAATAACATCAAGTAAAGGTAAATTAACATGAATCTGACTAAAATTCTTAAGAAATTTCTCGAATTGCTCCTTATCTTTATTGTGCATAAGTCTGGCAGGGTAAGGTACTTTTGGCCGGTACTCAGGAATAAACTTAGTCTTCCCTTTCCTTGCTACTTCGATTTCGACGTCCGTCGGTGTTGGGTCCTTGGAGCTTTCTTCTGGTTCCTGCACAAGAATAGGATGGTCAGATGGTTTGGGTGGAGATGGAGATAGAATTTTACTAGATCTTAGAGTGATAGTCTTGCATTCAGTTTGAGGGTTGGTCTCAGTGTTGCTTGATAGCGTTCACTGGGACTTGTGAGAGAAATGGGTGGATAGCTGGCCCATTTGTCTCTCTAAAGTTTGTATAGCAGCTTGTGTGTTTCTGATTGTTTGCTCGGTCTACTTCTGTCTGTTCTCGTTCTGTTGGATTCTTTCTGCGTGAGCTTCCTGAACCTTTCTGTTAGACTCTATCATTTCCTTGTTAGAGTCGGCAATGTTTTTCAACATGTCTCTGAATTCTTGCATGGGGTCAGTTGGAACGATGTAGTTCCTCGGTGCAGGCAGAGCAACTTGCTGGTTCTGCGGATATGGCAGTTGCTGCGGCACTCTTTTCTGGAAGTTAGTGTCCCAGAATTGTTTCTCCAGCTAAATCCCGGATGATTCTTCCAAGTGGGATTGTAGGAATTTCCTATAGGAGCAGAATTCACTGCGTCCACTTGTTCCATATCCTCTGGAATAGTTAATATCCCATTACCATAACAATCTCCGCTGAAATATGGGTCCTTGGCAAAATTCGCAGATTTGGTATACTGATTGAACGCTTTTCACTCCGCTAATGCCACCTTCCGAGCAACACTGAACATTTCTCCAATGGTTTCCGGCTTTCTCAGCTGAAGCTCAGTGTACAGCATCCTAGATCTGAATCCTCCTTCAAAGCAAGTGATGACAGTATCTTGGCTAATTCCTTCGATGTCATCATAGGTTTCTTGAACCGTTCCAAGAAAGAGAGGAGAGTTTCGTCCTCTCGGTGCTTGATATTAGCCAGATCTCCTCTTGTTTTTGGTATAGTTCCTGCATTGCTGAACTTGTCCAGGAACATTTTTTCTAAGGTATACCAGGAGTCAATAGTACCTGCTTTGAGAGATGTGAACCAGGTCAGAGCTTTGTCGGATAGCGTGCTCAGGAACGCTTTGCATAAGATGGCTTTGTCATTTGTGACTAGCCCCACGGCCGATTTGTAACGGTACACGTGTTCGAGGGGTCGAGATAATCCCGAGTATAGAACGAACTGTGGGATTTTGAGGCTTGGGTCGGGAGAGACATTTTGAATCCACTTAGCGAAAGATCCCAGTTTGATCGACCTGGATTTATGAACTTTAGTGGGATTTTTCCCTTTCTCAGGGCTATATTCAGGGGATTTATGAACATGCTTAGAGGAATGATGACTTTCCCCTACTTCGCTGACTGCCTATTTTTTGCCCATCCGTGTTCCATGCCTCTCATCTTTCTTGGTGGTTGTTCGTGTTCGTTGTGGAAGTTCCGAGGGATCTCCGAAAAATCTCGGTGGGGGCAAATCCGCATCGGCCTTCCTGAACTCAGCCCTCAACTTTAACCATTGCCGCGAGAGCTCTTGATCCTGCTTCAATTGTTCATTCTCTCGTTGCAATCGCTGTAACTCCTTTGATGTTTCCTCAATTTTCTTAGAATTGAGTTGTTCCCTTAGATCTTGGGAACGTCGGGAAACGTCTGGTTGTGGTCCCAATCTTTCCGAGATGGGTCGGGGACTGGAACTGGGTGAGGACAAAGAATGTGATATTCTCGTCCCAATTCCTCGGACTGAGGATTGTCGAACGGTGCATCCGTCTCCTGAGTGTCTAAACATATTGATTAGTGAAGATGAATTTTCTGGATGAATTCCTGGTAACAGAACCAAACTGATTCTGCAAGAATCTGTCGAAGGGTAAAAAAGTAAATTGGGATGCCAGGAATTCAGGAAGCTTTATGATTGACTCGTAAATGAGAGCTTTTGAATTGGTCAAGGTCGAAGAAACTGATACTTCGGGTAGCGGCTCTGGGACGAAGCTGTACCTTGCGATGTATAACTCGCGAGATTACACTTCTCTTATCGAGTGCCTGCAAAACAAGTAAGTTCAATGGGGATTTTGTACCCCGTGAACTCTCTGATGTTTAAGTCAGTAGAGTTTATTTTTGGATATTTGGGAAAAAAGGAAAAAAGTCCTTGCCTTATGTTCATATCTCTCTTTTATAGGAGTTTGTTAATAAGTTTACCGTTGGAGATTTGGGCCGTTTCGACCGTTGTGGATAACGGGCTATAAATGTGGCCTTAAAAGAGGTAACGTCTGGCCTTGATGAGGCCCATTAATTTGTACTTATGACGTCAGGTGAGATCAGGGGCAGTTAAGGCGTGATGAAATTACCGTTCTGCCCCTGAGGTATTTTTGAGACTGTTCAATATATATATATAATATTCTTTATTTTAT
This sequence comes from Asclepias syriaca, assembly GCA_027405835.1. Taxonomy (NCBI): domain Eukaryota; kingdom Viridiplantae; phylum Streptophyta; class Magnoliopsida; order Gentianales; family Apocynaceae; genus Asclepias; species Asclepias syriaca. The sequence goes on along the minus strand of CM049928.1, from coordinate 13,241,955 downwards.
TTGCTTTATTATTATTATTTTGTATCTCGTATATGTTTTATCTAGACTTTACGAATTGTTCGTACCATTTTGCATAAAATCTTCTCAAAAATTTATATAAATTATATATATATATAAAAGCATAACTAAATAATTATAAATAATAGTAAGTGTGAACAAAGTTTTTTCTCGTATATTTAAAAAAAATGAACATTACAAGAAAATGAGTTACACTTAATATAATTACAATAATATTTCTTTGGCTATATTTCTATGGATCCGTTGATTCGATCCCATAATATTTTTTGAGCTCTATTTCTATGGATCCGTTGATTTGATCCTTCGTGGGTCGAGGGCCTTTTTAGACTTGATCTCGATCTAATAGATTCGGATTTATCCGAGTGGCATTTTGGGTTGATCTCAGACTAGATCCAACTTCGATACGAATTTCTTCTGATGGCTTCTGAACTTTTCTTCCGAGCCATCGTAGGCTCGAGGGCCTTTTAGTTTTGATCTTGATCGAGGGGCGTGTTGGGCTGATCTCAGAATGGATCCAACTTCGATACGGATTTCTTCCGAGGGCTTCTGAACTTTTCTTCTGAGGCCTTTGATCTTCTCGGAATGAATTTATATAGAGTTTCTACTTCTGTCAGCTTCTTCTTAGAGCTTCTTCTCAGAGCTTCTTTTTCAGCTTCCTTTCTCCGCTTCCTTTTTGCCTCCCAACAAATGTAATTTGACCCTCTATTTATAGTTGAGATGATGAGAATCACTTGGCTAAGAGAGTGCCAAGTATCACTCTCTGAGCGATAATCTCTTAAAAAAATAAAATTTAATTATATATATTTTATGAGAGTCACTTCGCTAAGTCTTACTTTCTGAGAGGTAATCTCTCAATAAAATACTAAAATTTAATTATATATTTTAAATATATAATTAAATTTAATTACCTACAAATTGCATATATATATTTTAAAAACAAAGAAACTCAAATTTGAACTAATTCAAAATTTAAAATCAGATTTAAATTGATCGGAAAATTTGCCATAGAATTTTGAGTCTATGAAAAGGGTAGATCTCATTCTTTCAACCTTACGTTGAAGAGTCAGAAACTTTTGTCTCTCGAAAACTTTAATCTCTCTTTTCCCTTGATTTTTTTTACCTTGACTTTTTTTTCAGCCAAAGATCAATCATGGACATCAGAGATATTGGCAACCCTTATTCACTTGATCGACACAATGGATCCGCATTAAACCATTGAGTCTGCGAGTACGTGAAGCTTGATCTGGTCCATATGCATTTGTGTCCCAAAGAACTGCAGACTATCATCGTATCAGTGAATGGTCTCCAATGGTAACTCGAAACGTTTATTCTTCATCTTTAGCATCGTCCCCTAAAGAGGTAAGTTTGCTAGTGCAGATTCCTTTCGTCATCAACCTCACATTTAACTCTTGGTAAGTGTATATATATATTGTTGGGCCTAAAAGATCCCACAAGATTGGACTCCCACCACTCAGCTCCACATTAGTATGATATTATCCACTTTGGCTTAAGCCCTCACGACTTTGCTCTTGGGTAACCACCCAAAAGGTCTTATACTAATGGAGTTAGTGGTATTCTTATAAGCTAGTCACCTCTAGCATTATCTTCAGATGTGGGACATGGATTGATATCCTCACAATTAGTGGAATTCTTATAAGCTAGTCACCTCTATCATTATCTTCATATGTGGGATATGGATTGATATCCTCATGATCGTCCCCTCAAACCAAGGACTACATACTCGTGTCGTTCCCTAGAGGCACAATCATCTTGCATCCTCCGCAAGGCACTAGATTCTCCACATCTAGAAAGTAAGCCCACTAACCTTAAGCTTTAATACCACTTGTTGGGCCCGAATATTCCCACAAGATTGAGCTTCCACCACTTAACTCCACATTAGTATGATATTGTCCGCTTTGGCCTTAGGACCTCACGGCTTTGTTCTTGGGCAACTTCTCATAAGGCCCCTTACTAATAGAGTTAATGGTATTCTTATAAGCTAGTTACCCTAGCATTATCTTCAAATGTGGGACATAGGTTGACACCCCAACACTCCTCCCCTCAAACCAAAGACCACATACCCGTGTCCACCTCTAGAGGGACAATCATCTTGCATCCTCCGCAAGGCACTTAAACTCTCTGGGACAATCATCTTGCATCCTCCGCAAGGCATTTAAACTCTCTGGGACAATCATCTTGCATCCTCTACAAGGTACTAGACTCTCCACATCTGGCAAGCAAGCCCTCTAACCTTGGGCCTTGATACTACTTGTTAGGCCCGAAAGATCCCACAAGATTGGACTCCCACCACTTAATTCCACATTAGTATGATATTGTCCGCTTTGGCTTAAGCCCTCACGGCTTTGCTCTTGGGTAACCACCCAAAAGGCCTCATACTAATGGAGTTAGTATTCTTATAAGCTAGTCACCTCTAGCATTATCTTCAGACATGGGACATGGATTGATATCCTCACAATCTGGCATAACCAAACCCTATGTGGGTGCAGCTTTGGCTGATCCTCCACATCAGAAAAGTTTGCCTTTATTTTGGTTCAATAGTACTTTACTCTAGTGAATTCATATTTACTATTTTAAAGTGTCAAAATAGTCATGGAGGCGAAGACGGGTAAGATATAAGTTTGAATGGAAAAAACTACCACATATGGAGAAAAAAATGAAGGATCTCCTATTTGTGATGAAGTTGCATTTACCTGTGTTTGCTACTGTCAAACCAGATGGTAAGGCAGACGAGGAGTGGGCATTCAAGCACGAACAAGAATGTGGTTTTATTCGACAATTTGTCGAAGATAACGTGTACAACCACATGTGTGACAGGACTCATGCACAAATTTTGTGGAACAAGTTTGAGGATTTGTATTCCTCTAAAACTGCCAACAACAAGCTATTTCTCCTGACAAAACTTATCCAACTAAAATACTGAGAAAGTGCATCAATGGCAGATCATTTGAACAATCTTCAAGGTATCGTGCAATAGTTGTTAGGAATGGGCATAAAGTTTGATGATGAATTACTTGCTCTTGTTGTACTCTATTCCTTGCCAGAGTCATGGGAGACTCTGAAGATTTCACTTACAAACTCTACGCCAAACGGCGTCTATGCATGGAATTTGTGAAGAGTGGAGTATTAAATGAAGAAATGAGGCGGAGATCACAAGGATGTTCCTCATCGCAACAAGATGTTCTCATTGCAGAATCCAGAGGGAGGAATCAATTTTGTGGTCCAAAACCGAGGGGTAAGAGTCGAGGGAAGTCAATCAAGCATGATAACGTGGAGTGCCATCACTGCAATAAGAAAGGACACATCAAGAAGTTCTGCCGGAAGTTAAAACAAGAACAACAGAACAAAGGACGCCAAAGCAGTGATGATGAAGATGCAAACGTTGTCGAAGAGTTCAACATCGGTTTTAATGATGAGGAGTATATCAGTCTTACAAACCATGAGACCGACTGGATTATTGATAGTGCTGCTACCACTCATGTCACATCACGGAAGGAGTTCTTCTCATCTTACACACCTGGACATTTTGGTGTTGTCAAGATGGGAAATGAAAAAGTTTCAGAAGTTACAAGCATTAGAAAAATTTGTCTGGAGACAGATAATGGTACGAGACTGGTCCTGAAAGATGTCAAGCATGTTCCAGACGTGCACCTGAATCTAATTTCAACAAGCAATCTAGATGATGAAGGTTTCTGCAATACCTTCATTCATGGTCTATGGAAACTCACCAAGGGGTCATTGGTGGTGGCCAGAGGAAAGAAAAACTCAAAGTTGTACACGATGCATGCAAAGCTCTCCCAAGATGCTGTGAACGCTGTGGAGAATGACAATACAGTTGAGTTATGGCACAAGCGGCTAGATCATATGAGTGAGAAAAGTATGACATGTCTAGTCAAGAAGAATGCGTTACCTGGATTGGATCAGGTCCACTTGAAGAAATGTGGCGGCTGTCTAGCAGGGAAGCAAAATAGAGTTTCTTTCAAACGTTCCCTTCCTTCAAGAATGGAGAATGTGTTGGATCTGATACACTCAGATTTGTGTGGGCCAATGTCAAAGTCACTTGGTGGTGCTCAATACTTTATGACTTTCATTGATGATCATTCTCTGAAGACTTGGGTGTACCTGCTAAAATCAAAAGACCAAGTGTTAGATGTTTTCAAAAAAATTCTAACTCTAGTTGAGAGGCAGACGGGAAAGAAGCTGAAATGCATCCGAATAGACAATGGTGGAGAATATATTAGACCATTTGATGCTTATTGCAAAAAAATGGTATTCGACATCAGACAACACCTTCGAAGATATCGCGGTTGAATGGTTTAGCTGAGAGGATGAATAGAACCTTGATGGAGAGAGTCAGATGTCTACTCTCACATGCAAAGTTATCAAAGACGTTCTGGGGTGAAGCTATTCTAACAGCTGTTCATGTGCTGAATCGCTCACCATGTGTCCCTCTACAGTTTGATACTCCAGAAAGAGTATGGTCGGGAAAAGATGTTTCTTATGATCATCTATGGTGTTTGGTTGCAAAGCCTTTGTGCACATTCCAAGGAATGAGAGGTCCAAGCTTGATGTCAAGACACAACATTGTGTGTTTATTGGCTATGGTCAAGACCAACTTGGCTATAGATTCTATGATCCAACTCAAAAGAAACTTGTCAGAAGTCGTCATGCAGTCTTTGTTGAAGATGAGACCATCGAAGATATCAAAAAAGGACAGAAGAGTGCTGCCAGGGATGATGATGTTACAATAGGAATGCAGTGTATTCCTTCAACAACACTGCCAAGAAAAGTTGAAGACGATGATTAACCAGAAACTGGAGATGTTCCAGAAATTTCTAAAGATAATGTTCATGATCAACCACCAGCTCCAGAGGGTTCTCCAATTCTGAGAAGATCTACTAGATATCCTGAAGATCAGTATGTGCTACTAACTGATGGGGGAGAATCAGAAAGTTTTGATGAAGTCATGGATCATGAACACAAGGAAAAATGGATTGAAGCCATGCAAGATGAAATAAAGTCCTTGCATGAGAATCAAACTTTTGAGCTGGTGAAGTTACCAAAAGGTAAGAGGGCTTTGAAGAACAAATGGGTGTTCAAGATAAAGCATGAGGAACACAGTCACCAACCACAATTAAAAGCCAGACTAGTTGTCAAGGGTTTCCATCAAAGAAAAGGGATTGACATTGATGAGATTTTCTCACCAGTGGTGAAGATTACATCCATTCGTAAAATGCTGGGGTTGGCAGCAAGTCTTGACTTGGAAGTTGAGCAAATGGATGTGAAGACAGCCTTCCTTCATGGTGATTTGGAGGAAGAGATATACATGGAACAACCAGAAGGTTTTACACAATAAGGGAAAGAGGACTTTGTCTGCAAACTAGAAAAGAGTTTGTATGGCTTGAAACAAGCGCCAAGACAATGGTACAAGAAGTTTGAGTCTGTTATGGGGGAGCAAGGCTACTCAAAGACCAGTTCAGACCACTGCGTATTCGTGCAAAAATTTGTTGATGATGATTTCATTATCTTGTTGCTCTATGTAGAAGACATATTGATTGTTAGCCAAAACATTTCCAGGATTGACACCCTGAAGAAGCAACAGAACAAGTCATTTGCCATGAAAGATTTGGGGCCAGCAAAGCAAATTCATGGTATAAAGATAACAAGGGACATAAGCACCAAGAATTTATGAATGTCACAAGATAAGTACATTGAAAAGGTACTTCAAAGGTTCAACATGGACAAGGCTAAAGTGGTTAGCTGTCCTCTACCTAATCACTTTAGACTAAGTTCTAAACAATGCCCTTCTACAGAAAGAGAGAAGGAAGAGATGGATAGAGTTCCATATGCTTCAGCAGTTGGAAGTTTGATGTATGCCATGGTATGTACGCGACTAGATATTGCTCACTCGGTAGGATTTGTGAGCAGATTTCTTTCAAATCCAGAGAAAGAACATTAGGCTGCAGTAAAATGAATTTTTAGATATCTTTGTGGAACCTCCAATTTGTGTCTGAAATTTGGAGACGAGAAACATGTGTTAGTGGGATACACAGATGTTGATATGGCTGGAGATGTTAACTCTAGAAAGTTCACATCAGGATACCTAATTTCTTTTGCAGGGGGAGATGTATCATGGCAATCAAGGCTGCAAAAATGTGTTGCACTATCAACAACTGAAGCTGAGTTTATTGCAGAAACTGAGGCATGGAAAGAGTTGTTATGGATGAAAAAGTTCCTGAGAGAACTAGGTTTCCACCAGACGAAGTACGAGCTATTCTGTGACAGTTAAAGTGCAATTCATCTTGGAAAGAATTCCTCCTTTCATTCCAGATCAAAGCACATTGACATGTGATGTGTTCCCGACTGATATGCTAAATAGGTGTTGATTTACCCTATGTTGATTATGAGTAATTAAGGACTGTGATACGCGAAAATCGTATCACCTTTTTAGCATGTTTTTATATATGATTTAGGGTGAAATTGAGAGTAAATTGATCTTAAATGTTTATTATTTACTTAATTTCACAGTTTTTATGATTTTGGAAGTGTCAGGTGAAAAGTAGACGAAAACAGCAAATTTTGGGGCAAAAACACAATTTTGGGAAATGTTGACTTGGTCAAAGGGTCAGGACGAGCGTCCCGACCCAGTCAAAGAACCGGGACGGGCGTCCCGAACCCCCAGATCCAGTCCCACATCGAATTTTTGATGAAAAATCACCCCGTGAAGCTGCTATAAATGCCCCAGGCCTCCAGCAGTTGAATTCATTCCTCTCCACTTGATCTGAGTCATTTAGTGGTTTCCAGTGTACACTTCTCCAGTACACAACTCACTCAGAGACTCGGATCTCAGTTTTCTTTCTTATTAGTGTTTTGTTTTAGTTTCTGAGAAATAGTCTCAGATCTTAGGCTTCTATAGATAGGTTCGTTTCTGGTATTCATAGAATACCCGTGATTTCGTTAGGAGATCCTAAGAGGGCTCTAGGCGTTCGAAGAATCAGTCCACATGGCTGGGCTTATGCTGGGTATTAAGGTAAAGCCCAGTTACTAGGCTGAGGAAGCGTCCTCCGAAGGTTCTGGCGAGCAGAGTCAGGGCGAGCAATACGACATATACAGCAGTACGCTCCGTCGGCGAGACTACGTAAAGGGTGATTTCTTTATGGCATCAGTCCCCATGTCCCTCTCTTATATGTTGTTATTGTGTTGTTCTAAAAATTTATTATGAATACGAGATTACGATTTTATGAATAGTTGTTTTATATGTTGACGTTGTTATGTTTTTCCGGAAATAGTCACCTGCTTAACATTCACTATGTCTGCATGTCTAATGTGCTCTTTTAAACTAAAGTTTAGGGTTATAGACAATTCCTAACCACGGTCTAATCATAACCTGTTTAGTTTAATAGGCATCAATTAGTATTGGTGTCTGCCATGCTAGATAAAATAACCTGCTGAACACCCTGTTTGTTAGAGTAGTCTAGGTAAGTCGAGCCGAGTCCGATTATGTCGGCGGCTAGGGCAAGCGGTATGATCCCCGAAGTGACATAGGGCTTTCATGGATGCCTTCATCCCAAACTGTGAGTAGGGCCGTCATTAAGGTAGGGCGGTTTATTAGAAACCTCGGATGTGGTACGCCTTTAGACATAGAACATAGTTGCAATCCAGGCCAAGACATGTCTAAAATACTCGAATATAGGTCAATCAACATATAGGAGCAGTATAACATAGAATCAGGACTCATCTATAAAACACTTCTAGGATTAATTAGACTTAACCCTAGTGGAGAATGGATCACCCTCTCATCAAAATCATTGATGAAGATTGCATAACTGGGTCATAAGATAGGAGTTAGGATAAAAGTCTAGTTACCACTAAGCCGTTACCAATTCCCTGGGAGTACGATATTTAACTTAATAAAATCGTAGATACTTTCCAACAGACTAGCTACATGATAGGTACTCTGCCTTAGGTTCTGGTTGATTAAGTGACAATAATTAAATGCTAAGTGACAGTTAGTAAGACTCAGTCCTTAATTACTCATAATCGACATAGGTAAATGATGGGGTTTCCGACAGACATGCTAAATAGGTGTGATTTTACCCTATGTTGATTATGAATAATTAAGGACTGTGATTGACTAATTGTCACATTTAGTCTCTATGGTGTCACTTAATCAGCCAGAACCTAAGGCAGAGTACCTATCGTGTAGCTAGTCTATTGGAAAGTATCTACGATTTTATTAATTTAATTATCGTACTCCCAGGGAAGTGGCAACGGCTTAGTAGTAACTAGCCTTTTATCCTAATTCCTATCTTATAATCCAGTTATGCAATCTTCATCAAATACTTTGATGAGAGGGTGATCCATTCTCCACTAGGTTTAAGTCTAATTAATCCTAAAAGTGTTTTAAAGATGAGTTCTGATTCTATGTTATACTGTTCCTATATGTTGATTGACCTATATTCGAGTGTTTTAGATATATCTTAGCCTGGAATGCAACTATGTTCTGTGTCTAAAGGTGTACCACATCTGAGGTCTCTACACTACCGCCCCATCGTTAAGGTAAACGGCCCTACTCACGGCCCAGACTAAAGTCAGCAATGAACGGTACCCTATGTCACTTCGGGGTCATGCTGCTCGTCGCAAAACCGCCGGCATAACTCTCTACTCAGCCTACCTAGACTACTCTAACAAACAAGGTGTTCCGTTGGTTATTTTATCTAGTACGGCAGACACCAATACTAATTGATGCCTGTTAAACTAAACAGGTTATGAATAGACCGTGGTTAGGAATTGTCTATAACCCTAGTTTTAGTTTAAAAGAGACTTACATTAGACATGCAGACATAATGAATATTTAGCAGGTGGCTATTTCCGGAAAAACATAAAAACTTCAACATATAACACAACTATTCATAAAATCGTAATCTGATATTCATAATTCATATTTAGAACAAAGCAATAAAACATATAAGAGAGGGACATGGGGACCGATGCCATAAAGAAATCACCCTTTACGAAGTCTCGCCTACGGAGCGTACTGCTGTATATGTCGTATTGCTCGCCCTGACTCTACTCACCAGAACCTTCGGAGGACGCTTCCTCAGCCTAGTAGCTAGACTTTACCTTACGTCCTGGGCTTAAGACTAGCCCTGTGGACTGATTCTTCGAACGCCTAGAGCTCTCTTAGGATCTCCTAACGAAATCCCGGGTATTCTATGAATACCAGAAACGAACCTATCTATAGAAACCTAAGATCTGAGACTATTTCTCAGAAACTAAAACAAACACTAATAAGAAAGAAAACTGAGATCCGAGTCTCTAAGTGAGTTGTGTACTGGAAAATTGTACACTGGAAACCACTTAATGACTCAGATCGGGTGGAGAGGGATGAATTCAACTGCTGGAGGCCTGGGGTATTTATAGCAGCTTCCCGGAGTGAAAATCTCTGAAAAATTCGATGTGGGACAGCTTCTGGCGGCTCGGGACGCCGGTCCTAATTCGTTGACCAAGTTCGGGACGCCCGTCCCGGTTCAGGACGCCCGTCCTGGCGGTTTGACTGGGTCGGGACGCCCGTCCTGGGTTCGGGACGCCCGTCCCGGACCTTTGACCGGGTCAACATTTCCAAAAATTGCGTTTTTGCCCCAGAATTTGCTGTTTTCGTCTACTTTTCACCTGACACTTCCAAAATCATAAAAACCGTGAAATCAAGTAAATAGTAAACAATTAATGTCAATTTTACTCTCGATTTCACATTAAAAACATACATAAAAACATGCTAAAAATGTGATACGATTTTCGCGTATCAGATAACCCCACACTTAGCTTTTTGCTTGTCCTCAAGCAAAGTCTACATGGAGTTAGTGATTTTAAACCGTAGTGCAGTCACTTAAATTCCTATCATGTTTTTATTCCAAAAATTCTTCAGACAATTCTTAACACAGGTCTGACTGGTTAGGTTGCTATGACAAGGTCTCAAATGTTTCTAGTAGCTTGTTATGATCAGGCAGAAAACAAATCAACAACTAGTTGGACTTTTTCTTAGTCACAGGGTCTTCCTGATGTGTAGTGTGTACTAGTCTAGACCAGATAGTCAACACAATGAACTCTTATCTTAACTGCTACCAGATAATACTTCGACCTATCGCTAGACACACTGACAACAGATAACTTTCTGAGTTCTGAGCTTTGGTGATAAGATTTTTAATGTTTTAGCACTTAGTTATTTTCTTTATAGATTCAGGGTATTTCGAGTCTGCTTAGAACACGTCAACTTCAACTACCCTGTAGCGAGTCCCACTCCGATGACTCCCAGATCTACACGACCTTAGGGCATCAGGCTTTAAATTCCCCGAAGGAGTGGTGCTCGAGTAGCGAAGGCCGCTGGCAAACTACCCTATTGTAATTAACTTCCTTAATGTTCCTTTCACTTTTAGCTCAGAGTCTCATCTAGTCATTCTAACTGCCAATATATCCACAATTGGTCTGATTTTATCTAGTGGAGTCTCGAATGGGCAATTGGTTGAGGTCTCTAATCCAGACAAAGCTGTGCTCAGTTATCAGGAATTCCCTATTCCTAATCAATTAGTCCAAGATAGCTATCAACTATCTCCTACTAACCATAGCATACTACCTACATATCATAGACATAAGCAATTGTTTAACCAAGCATACTGCATTTAGAAGTCTGAAAGACGGAAAAATTTTGAAAACATTTGGAAGGGTGTGAAAATACGGGGAAAACAAGCAAAAGCATGCGAAACGTTTTTCAAACTGCTTCAAACTGCTACAGTGCACCGTGCACTGCTACCCCACACTTAAGTTTGGCACTGTCCTCAGTGTTCATGCATAGCTAATTACCCCACACTTATTTGAAAACAAGAAATAAAACATAATAAAAAAAAACAAGAAAAAAAAAATAATGCAACAATTCTGTATGTCATATAAATCAATTTTGTACAAAGATTCATAGTCATACAGCCCAGACATACACAAAGAACAAGATAAACAAAAGACAAAAGAAAGGAAAGAAGGGGAGAGAGAGACTAAGAACCCGGCGGGTCGCCATCCAGTGGACCGAGGTCTGTTAAGTCAAACTCGAAGTTCTCCGCTACTCGGGCAGTCTGCTGATGTATCTCCTCAATCCTACTGGTGATCATGGCGATCCTGTCATCCATCACCGCCAGTCGTCTGTCAACCCTGTCATCCATCATTGCCAGCCGTCTGTCGATCCGGTCCATGTCTCGACTGTATCGTGCCGATAGTTCTGCCAATCCGTGCGACATGTGTCGTTCGAAGGCAGTACGTGGCACGAACGTCTCGGATGGAGGGATATGCGGTGGAGCTGCTTCTGATGCCGAGGCCTGTCCTGGCTGCTCTGTGTGGATGGTGTAGCGGCCGCTCGCATCCCGGACAACCATTCCCATGTTCCGTAGGATGGTAACGTCTGTGGGAATAGTGGTTGGGGCGACCAGAGTAAGCTCCGAGCCCTCTATGTCCAACTCCAGGTAGCGGGCTATCCTGGTGATGAATGGCCCGAGCCCCAGACACTGTTTCCGAGTGTCCGTAGCAAAACCCCGCATGATGACTGTGATAAGTCGAGCCATCTCTACTGTGGATCCCATATGCATGTTGGCCAAGAGGAATGTCTCCATTTGGGTGACATTCCCGGGGGCCGTCCGTCGTCCTGACAAAGTGTGTGCGATAATGGCATGTAAGTAGCGAAGAGCGGGATAGATACCTGTGGCTTTCAAGGAGCCGTGCTGGTATGGGGCACCCGTCATACAAATCTGAGCCCAAGCAGCGGGGACGTCCGTAGTCGTGAAGTCTCGCACTGCTGTGGTGTATGCGGGCGTATCCAGCTCATCTCTCTGCCAGATACTCATGGCGACGCCGAACTCGGCCATGCTCATCGACCGATCTATTCCGCCTAAGCGGAATGTGATCTGCTCCTGGTGGCATGCAAAGGACGCATAGAACTCACATACCAGCTCCAGTTATGTGGGCTCTGTGACGATGAATACTCGACTGTAAGGTGGTACGTCGAGTATGCGTCTGACCTCAGCCTCTACTCCCAGTGTCTCTACTGCTGCCCAATCCAATGTTCTTCCTATCAGTATCGTGCGTCCGATGTATCCGTGACATCTCTCCTGATATGCTGTGCTGGAGGGAAACAGCATAAAAGGATGTGTCACTGAGGTAACTGTCATGGTAGATGTGGTACGAGCACGTTTGGCAGCCATTTGGGTTGAAAGTGTATGAGAGATTTTGGGAGTTTTAGGTAGGAAGGAAGGTTCGAATTCGAATTCTGGAGGTGAATTTGAATTCAAAAGGGTGAAATTAGGCTAGGGAAAGATTTCGAAATTCTTGGCGGGAAATTCGAATTTTGGAGGGAAATTCGAATTTGGAAGGAAATTTAAAATTTAAATTTTGGAGGGAAATTTGAAATTTTAAATTTGAAAAGTTTGCCAAAGGTAAAGGGAGCGAGTTATTTGAGAGAGGGGGATTTTTGGAAGTGAATTTTGAGGGAAAATGAAAAAAAAATTTAGATTTTATAGAAGGGGCTGCCTTCGGGACGCCCGTCCCGGAGGCAGGACTCCCGTCCCGCTGGACGCCCGTCCAGAACCGGGACGCCCATCCCGGGTTGCCTCGGGACGCGTGCCAATTCCGAAAATATTATTTTTTTTTCTAATTCCTGCAAATCTCAGCATACCAAAAATAATCATAATTTTTAACAAGGCTTCGTGTTTATCCAATGAAATTCAGAAGTTGTTAAAAAAAACTCTATGCAAAAATTCCTCAGTCTCACTTTTTCAAAAATCATACTACCCTAATTTTATTCCTATTTAAATTCAGCAAGAAAAACAAAAATTTGAGTTTATACAATTTAGTTAATGAAAAATAAACTGCAATTGCAAAATTTTCGTTTTTCATAGAAATAAAATGTCTGAAGAAAATTGTTGAAAATAAAGGACCCTTTAAAAATGTTTGAAAAATAGAAAAATATGGGTCAATTATTCAAGTTTCAGTTCAAACTTATTATTTGATGAAAATAAAAGTAAAAGAATCTTCCCTTTTTAACGAATCCTATCTCTGATCTCCTGTAGTTCTGTCCGAATGCTTCGCATTTCTATGCGTATTGTTCGCATCTCATCCCTCTGCCTGTTTTGCTCACTGCGTAGATCAGCCATCTCCCGGAGTAGTTGTGCACCTTGGTTCTCCTGGAGATTGACCGTGGCTCTGAGTCGGTCTACGTTAGTTGTGATGTTCAGACTGAGTGGTCTAAATGACACAGTCTGCTGGCAATCCCTTGGTCCATCTCATAGACCCTTTGAGTTAGTGTGTCTATCTGCACGGACAACATTGAATAATAACCGTTAGTGCTCCCCGCAGATGAAGGGGTGCGCTCGTGAGGTGTTGGGGTGTATGCAGGAGAGGTCGGTGAATTCTGGGTTTGATCAGTAGGGGGTGGATTTAGAGGAACTCTCTGGGTAGGAGGATTGGAGATCTCGGGGTACTTCTCTAGGAGGGAAGGTATCCTCAGAAGGATCTTCTTCCGTGGGACTATGCTCACGGGTGTTCAGGAATCGTCTCACTAGTTCACTGGCATCAGGGCTTGAGGTTACTTCCACTGGTTGTGAGGGAAGAGTCCCTCGTGGTACTTCTGGTGCGGGTCTAGAGGGGCCTTCTGGTTTCGTCTTCTTTGGTCCTGGAGTGTCAGGGTTTTCTGTTTTCTTTGCCTGATTAGTAGCTGCTCTTGTTCTCTTCATCTTTGAGTGCAAAGTCTGGTTAGAAACAACAAATAGCAAAAAGTAGGACAGTGAAACAAGAAAGTAAGAAAAATATTTTTATGGATTTTGATTATTTAGAAAGCAGGTAAATTTCCTTAATATGGTTTAGAATAATTTTCTAAATTTGATTATCCTAAGTGTCTTAATTCCAGATATTATCTAAAATTAATTAGTTATGATAATCCTATATTCAGGAAAGTGATTGCCTAACTGGTATAACATAAGTGTTAATCAAAAGTCTAGGTTACTACCGCTACCTATCATAAGTTTCTAGAATTGTGGCCAATAATCCTAAATTCATTATGATATTTCCCCGGCAACGGCGCCAAAAATCTGATGGGGTTTCCGACCGACATGCTAAATAGGTGTGATTTTACCCTATGTTGATTATGAATAATTAAGGACTGTGATTGACTAATTGTCACATTTAGTCTCTATGGTGTCACTTAATCAGCCAGAACCTAAGGCAGAGTACCTATCGTGTAGCTAGTCTATTGGAAAGTATCTACGATTTTATTAATTTAATTATCGTACTCCCAGGGAAGTGGCAACGGCTTAGTAGTAACTAGCCTTTTATCCTAATTCCTATCTTATAATCCAGTTATGCAATCTTCATCAAATACTTTGATGAGAGGGTGATCCATTCTCCACTAGGTTTAAGTCTAATTAATCCTAAAAGTGTTTTAAAGATGAGTTCTGATTCTATGTTATACTGTTCCTATATGTTGATTGACCTATATTCGAGTGTTTTAGATATATCTTAGCCTGGAATGCAACTATGTTCTGTGTCTAAAGGTGTACCACATCTGAGGTCTCTACACTACCGCCCCATCGTTAAGGTAAACGACCCTACTCACGGCCCGAACTAAAGTCAGCAATGAACGGTACCCTATGTCACTTCGGGGTCATGCTGCTCGTCGCAAAACCGTCGGCATAACTCTCTACTCAGCCTACATAGACTACTCTAACAAACAAGGTGTTCCGTTGGTTATTTTATCTAGTATGGCAGACACCAATACTAATTGATGCATGTTAAACTAAACATGTTATGAATAGACCGTGGTTAGGAATTGTCTATAACCCTAGTTTTAGTTTAAAAGAGACTTACATTAGACATGCAGACATAATGAATATTTAGTAGGTGGCTATTTCCGGAAAAACATAAAAACTTCAACATATAACACAACTATTCATAAAATCGTAATCTGATATTCATAATTCATATTTAGAACAAAGCAATAAAACATATAAGAGAGGGACATGGGGACCGATGCCATAAAGAAATCACCCTTTACGAAGTCTCGCCTACGGAGCGTACTGCTGTATATGTCGTATTGCTCGCCCTGACTCTACTCACCAGAACCTTCGGAGGACGCTTCCTCAGCCTAGTAGCTAGACTTTACCTTACGTCCTGGGCTTAAGCCTAGCCCTGTGGACTGACTCTTCGAACGCCTAGAGCTCTCTTATGATCTCCTAACGACATCCCGGGTATTCTATGAATACCAGAAACGAACCTATCTATAGAAACCTAAGATCTGAGACTATTTCTCAGAAACTAAAACAAACACTAATAAGAAAGAAAACTGAGATCCGAGTCTCTGAGTGAGTTGTGTACTGGAAAATTGTACACTGGAAACCACTTAATGACTCAGATCGGGTGGAGAGGGATGAATTCAACTGCTGGAGGCCTGGGGTATTTATAGCAGCTTCCCGGAGTGAAAATCTCTGAAAAATTCGATGTGGGACAGCTTCTGGCGGCTCGGGACGCCCGTCCTAATTCGTTGACCAGGTTCGGGACGCCCGTCCCGGTTCAGGACGCCCGTCCCGGACCTTTGACCGGGTCAACATTTCCAAAAATTGCGTTTTTGCCCCAGAATTTGCTGTTTTCGTCTACTTTTCACCTGACACTTCCAAAATCATAAAAACCGTGAAATCAAGTAAATAGTAAACAATTAATGTCAATTTACTCTCGATTTCACATTAAAACATACATAAAAACATGCTAAAAATGTGATACGATTTTCGCGTATCAGTAAATAAAGCTTATCTTTTAGCATACCAATCGGAACTGCATCAGATTTTTGGCGCCGTTGCCGGGGAAATATCATAATGAATTTAGGATTCCTGATCAAAATTCTAGAGGCTTATGATATGTAACGGTAGTAACTTAGACTTTAGACCTAACACTTATGTTATACCAGTTAGACAATCAGTTTCCGAAATATAGGGTTATCATAACTAATTAATTTTAGATGTTATCTGGAATTAAGACACTTAGGATAATCAAATTTTAGAAAATTATTCTAGAACCATATTGAGGGAATTTAATTGCTTTCGAAATATTAAAAGAAAAAAATTGTTTAAATTTAAAAATCCGAAAAAAATTGTACTTTTTCTTGTTTAATGGTAAGTTGTTCTCTTTTCCCTATCTTTGTGTTTTCTCCTTTGAATAGTTTTTGTTTTGTTTTCTCTTTCTTCCAATTTTTAAGTTTTCACTTCCCTGTAACCCCACTAACCAGTTTGCTCAGGCTAAAACGTGTTCTTCTCTGTAGTTGCATGACTCGATCTTCAGAAGCTAACCTTGAAACACCAGTTGAAAATCCTGAACGAATCATTCGCACAGCTAATAGGCGAAGAACAGAAATGGCTGCTGAAAGACCTACCCTTGAATCCTACATCCAGCCACAGACTATCCCAGTCTCATCTGCCATCCGAATCCCTGGGAACCCTCGCTATGATCTTAAACCGAATGTGATCCAGCTGATTATAAATCGGTTCAGTTTGGAGGAACTGCAGCCGAGAATCCTGGAACACCTATCTGATTTTCTTCTCTCTGCGAAGGCCTCAAGGGAGATCATACTGCAGAATAACTAAACTCAACCTTTTTCCCTACTCACTTAGGGACAGAGCTAAGAGATGGTTGGCCCAGCTACCTACTAACTCCATCACCTCTTGGGACGAGTTAAGCAAAGCCTTCCTAGAAGAGTACTACTCTGCAGCAAGAGTCCTAGAATATCGAAGGGCTCTGTCTAGTTTCACTCAAGCTGCTGATGAGACAGTGATCGAAGCTTGGGACAGATTCAAGGAGCTACTCAGGCTCTGCCCCCAACATGGACTTACCGAGGCATTGCTGATTCAGCAATTTTACGGGGGTATGTCAGACATGGGTAAGCAAATTCTGATGGACTCAATCCCCAGAGCGGTTTCAATGGAATGAGTGATGTAGATGCTAGAAACGCTCTGGAGAGACTCTACAGGAACAACAAGAATTGGCGCACAAGTGGCCGAGCTAAGAAGCAACTAGTAAATGCAGTCGTTGCCTCCACTGATGATCAATTTGAGGCACTGAAATCCAGCATTACTAATCAGCTAAATGCTTTCCAACAAGGGAAAAGCATTCAGTCAGTATACCAAGTCTGCGAATTTTGCCAAGGACCACATTTCAGGGATTGTTATGGTAATGGGATATTAACTATTCCAGAAGAGATGGAACAAGTGGACGCAGTGAATTCTGCTCCTATAGGAAATACCTACAATCCCACTTGGAAGAGCCATCCGGGATTTAGCTGGAGAAACAATCTCGGGACTACTAACTTCCAGAAAAGAGTACCTCAGCAACTGCCATATCCGCAGAACCAGCAAGTCGCTTTGCCGGCACCAAGGAACTACATCGTTCCAGCTGATCCCATGCAAGAATTCAGAGACATGCTGAAGAGCATTTCCGACTCCAACAAGGAAATGATAGAGTCCAACAGAAAGATTCAGGAAGCTCACGCAGAAAGAATCCAGCAGAACGAGAATAGACAGAAGACCGAGCAAACAATCAGAAACACACAAGCTGCTATACAAACTTTAGAGAGGCAATGGGTCACTATCCACCCATTTCTCTCACAGGTCCCAAGGAACGCTACCAAGCAACACTGAGACCAACCCTCAAACTGAATGCAAGACCATCACTCTAAGATCTGGTAAAATTCTATCTCCATCTCCACCCAAACCATCTGACCCTCCTATTCTTGTGCAGGAACCAGAAGAAGGCTCCAAGGACCCAACGCCGACGGATGTCGAAATCGAAGTAGCAAGGAAAGGGAAGACGGAGTTTATTCCTGAGTACCGGCCAAAAGTACCTTACCCTGCCAGACTTATGCACAATAAAGATAAGGAGCAATTTGAAAAGTTTCTTAGGAATTTTAGTCAGATTCATGTTAATTTACCTTTACTTGATGTTATTTCTGAAATGCCAAAGTATGCTAAGTTTTTAAAAGAAGTTGTTAGTAATAAAAGAAAATTTGACATGGACAAGGTGGTTCTTAATGAAGAATGTTCGGCGGTTCTGTTGAATAAACTACCGTCTAAACAGAAAGATCCTGGTTGTTTTACCTTGCCATGTACAATTGGAAATATTACTAACATGCATGCATTAGCAGACTTAGGAGCTAGTATTAATCTTATGCCATCTAGTTTATTTGATAAATTAGGATTGCATGATTTGAAAACGACTAGGATGTGCATACAACTTGCAGATAGGACAGTCAAAATCCCCAAGGGAATAATTGAAGATCTCTTAGTAAAGGTCGGAAAATTTGTATTTCCTGTGGATTTCGTTGTCATGGACATGAATGGGGAAGGAGGAGTGCCCCTGATCCTAGGTCGACCATTTCTAGCTACCTCAAAAGCATTAATAGACGTCAGTAATGGTCAAATCAAGTTAAGGGTAGGAAATGATGACATCACTTTTGATCTAAATGAACCCTTAGGTATCCCATGCATTTAGATGATACTTGTTTTTGTGTGGATGCCATGGAACACTTGATTGCAATTAACGTGACAGACCTATGCTCAAACTATCAAGTTCTAAGTGAGGACTCCCTAGAATTAGAGGAGCCTGAACTTAGCTCTTCTGAAAATGAAATTACTTCTGATAGTTTCACTGAGATAGGTGATGATGAGATGAAGAAAAGAACGAACCTCGTTTGAAGATCCACCAGACTTGGAACTGAAGGAACTACCCACTCATCTGTGCTACGAATTCCTAGATGACAACAAGAAACTTCCCATTATTCTTGCAGCTGATCTGACTGCAGAACAAAGGAAGCTGACTGTGGACATGTGCAGAAAGCATAGAAGAGCCTTTGCCTACAAAATTGCAGATATCCCAGGTATTAATCCAAGCTTTTGTTCGCATAAGATTCTTCTAGAAAATGAGTATAAGCCATGTGTGCAACCTCAAAGGAGGTTGAATCCTAATGTGTGTGATGTTGTTAAGAAAGAAGTCATTAAACTGTTAGATGCAGGACTTATCTACCCTATCTCAGATAGTGAGTGGGTAAGCCCGGTGCAGGTAGTACCTAAGAAAGGCGGTATAACAGTTGTTAGGAATGAGCATAATGAACTAATCCCTACAAGAACTGTAACTGGTCATCGTGTATGCATAGACTATAGAAAATTAAATACGGCCACACGAAAAGATCACTTTCCCCTTCCTTTTATTGACCAAATGTTAGAAAGATTATCTGGACACATGTTTTATTGCTTTCTTGATGGGTTTTCTGGTTATTTTCAAATTCCTATTTCCCCTGAGGACCAGCATAAAACTACATTCACATGCCCTTTTGGAACATTTGCATATAGAAGGATGCCTTTTGGTTTGTGTAATGCACCTGCTACATTTCAACGTTGTATGACTGCTATCTTTGAGGACATGTTAGGAAAATCTATGGAAGTATTTATGGATGACTTTTCTTTTTTGGTAATTCATTTGAGGTTTGTCTAAAGAACTTGGAGTTAATGTTGAAACGTTGTATAAAATCTAACCTGGTTTTAAATTGGGAAAAATGCCACTTCATGGTAAAAGAGGGAATCGTTTTAGGACATAAGATCTCACACCTAGGTATGGAAGTAGATAAGGCAAAAATTGAAGTTATTTCAAAACTACCTCCTCCAAAAAATGTGAGAGCCGTTAGGAGTTTTTGGGACACGCTGGCTTTTATCGTAGGTTTATAAAAGATTTTTCATTAATAGACAGGCCGTTGACCAATTTACTCGGAAAAGATGTTCCATTTGTCTTTGATGAGAAATGTCTAAAAGCTTTTAATAGACTTAAGGAACTCTTAACTACTGCACCTATCATGACGTCACCAGACTGGAGTCTACCTTTTGAGCTTATGTGTGATGCTAGTGACTATGCAGTAGGAGTAGTTTTAGGACAAAGATATGATAAGAAATTTCATGTAATATATTATGCTAGTAAAACCTTAACTGATGCTCAGGAAAATTACACTACGACAGAAAAGGAATTATTAGCAGTAGTATATGCATTTGATAAGTTTCGATCTTATGTAGTCCTGTCTAAAACTATTGTTTATACTGATCATTCGACAATAAAATACTTGTTCAATAAAACCGACGCAAAACCAAGATTGATTAGATGGGTTTTATTGCTTCAAGAATTTGACATAGAAATTTGGGATAAGAAAGGGGCAGAAAACTTAGCCGCAGACCACTTGTCTAGGTTAGAAAATCCAACCTTAGAAGCCATTGATGAGACAATCATATCTGATAAATTTCCGGATGAGAATCTATGTGCATTATTTGCTATTTTCTCACCCCCTTGGTTTGCAGATATAGCAAATTACTTGGCAGCCCGGACTCTCCCTAGTGATATCACTGCTCAACAAAGAAGAAAATTCTTTGCTGATCTGAAATATTACTATTGGGAAGATCCTTTTCTATTTTGAATATGTGCAGATCAGATGTTCAGAAGGTGTGTATCTCAAGAAGAAGGTTTCTAAATTCTGGAACATTGTCACTGCGGACCAACAGGCGGTCACTTAGCTGCAGCTAATACCGCCCGAAAAGTATTAGAAGCAGGCTTTTACTGGCCTACCATATTCAAAGACGCCGCAACATTTATAGGATCGTGCGATACCTGTCAGAAATCGGGAACCATATCTTCTCGAGACAGTCTACCCCAACAGGCAATTCAAAGTGTAGAAATATTTGACATATGGGGTATAGATTTCATGGGTCCGTTTCCTTCCTCTTTTGGTATGAAGTACATCTTAGTAGCCGTAGAATATTTTTCAAAATGGCCTGAGGCACAGGCCCTACCTACTAATGATGCTAGAGCCGTATGCAAATTCCTTAAGCAGATTTTCACCAGGTTTGGATGTCCAAAAGCCCTAATCAGTGATCGAGGTACGCACTTCTGCAACTCTCAATTGTAGAAGGTACTCCAGCAGTACGGAATTCAGCATCGCATTTCCACAACCTACCATCCTCAAACCAACAGGCAGGCTGAGGTAACCAATAGGGGAATAAAGAGAATCCTAGAAAAGACCGTGGGTGTTAACCGTAAGGATTGGGCCAATAAACTGGAGGATGCATTATGGGCCTTCCGTACAGCATACAAGACCACTACGAGGTTCTCACCCTATCAACTAGTCTATGGAAAAGTATGCCACCTTCCGGTTGAACTTGAACATAGAGCTTACTGGGCAGTGCAAAAATGCAATCTCGACGATAATTTAACTAAGGAACATCGGATTCTACAACTCAACAAATTGGATGAGTGGAGGCTCAAAGCCTACGAGAACTCACATCAGTTCAAAATGACAAGTAAACTCCGGCATGACAGACGACTCAGAGCCTAGAAAAATTTTGAACCAGGCGATAAGGTATTGTTGTACAACTCACGTTTCAAATCTTTCCCAGGAAAGCTGCGTAGCTGTTGGTCAGGACCGTTCACAATCAAGGAAGTATCACCTTTCGGAGCATGTGACATCATGGATTCTGACGGCATTATTCAAAAAGTAAACAGACAATGCCTAAAGATTTACAGAGAGCCGTTTAACTCGTCCGAGCAGACTGTGGACTTCACAGACTAAGGGAGTATCTCTTTCATTTTATTTCTTGTTTTGTTATTTCTATGTTCCTTCTTACCCGTAGTTAGTTGAATAAGTGTGGGGTAAGAATCTTTTCTTTGTGTTTTATTTCTTGTTTTCAAATAAGTGTGGGGTAATTAAATATGCATGAACACTGAGGAAAGTACCAGAATTAAGTGTGGGGTAGCAGTGCACGGTGCACTGTAGCAGTTTGCAAAAAAATTTTGCATGCTTTTGCTTGTTTTCCCCATACTTTCACACCCTTCCAAAAATGTTTCAAAATTCTTCAAAATTTTCCGTCTTTCAGACTTCTAAATGCAGTATGCTTGGTTAAACAATTGCTTATGTCTATGATATGTAGATAGTATGTTATGGTTAGTAGGAGATAGTTGATGACTATTGCTGAACTAATTGATTAGGAATAGGGAATTCCTGATAACTGAGCACAACTTTGTCTGGATTAGAGACCTCAGCCAATTGCCTGTTCGAGACTTAACTAGACAAAATTAGACCAGTTGTGGATATATTGGAAGTTAGAATGACTAGATGAGACTCTGAGCTAAAAGTGAAAAGAAACAAAAGGAAGTTAATCAAATAAGGGTAGTTTTCCAGCGGCCTTCGCTACTCGAGCACCACTCCTTTGGGGAATTTAAAGCTTGATGCCCTAAGGTCGTGTAGATCTGGGAGTCATCGGAGTGGGACTCGCTACATGGGTAGTTGAAGTTGACGTGTTCTAAGCAGACTCAAAATACCCTGAATCTATAAAGAAAATAACTAAATGCTAAAACATTAAAAAACTGATCACCGAAGCTCAGAACTCAAAAAGTTGTCTGTTGTTAATATGTCTAGAGATGGGTCGAAGTGTTATCTGGTAGTAGTTAAGACAAGAGTACATTGTGTTGACTATCTGGTCTGGACTAGTACACACACTACACATCAGGAAGTCCCTGTGACTAAGAAAAAAAGTTCAACCTAATTGTTGATTTGTTTTCTGCCTGATCATAACAAGCTACTAAAAACATCTGAGACCTTGTCATAGCAACCTAACGAGTCAGACCTGTGTCAAGACTTGTCTGAAGAATTTTTTGGAATAAAAACATGACTAGGAATTTAAGTGACTGCACTATGGTTTAGAATCACTAACTTCAGGTAGACTTTGCTTGAGGACAAGCAAAAAGCTAAGTGTGGGGTTATCTGATACGCGAAAATCGTATCACCTTTTTAGCATGTTTTTATATATGATTTAGGGTGAAATTGAGAGTAAATTGATCTTAAATGTTTATTATTTACTTAATTTCACAGTTTTTATGATTTTGGGAGTGTCAGGTGAAAAGTAGACGAAAACAGCAAATTTTGGGGCAAAAACACAATTTTTTGAAATGTTGACTTGGTCAAAGGGTCAGGACGGGCGTCCCGAACCCGAGACGGGCGTCCCGACCCAGTCAAAGCACCGGGACGGGCATCCCAACCTAGTCAACAGACCAGGACGGGCGTCCCAATCCGGGACGGGCGTCCCGAACCCCCAGATCTAGTCCCACATCGAATTTTTGATGAAAAATCACCCCGGGAAGCTGCTATAAATACCCCAGGCCTCCAGCAGTTGAATTCATTCCTCTCCACTCGATCTAAGTCATTTAGTGGTTTCCAGTGTACACTTCTCCAGTACACAACTCACTCAGAGACTCGGATCTCAGTTTTCTTTCTTATTAGTGTTTTGTTTTAGTTTATGAGAAATAGTCTCAGATCTTAGGCTTCTATAGATAGGTTCGTTTCTGGTATTCATAGAATACCCGGGATTTCGTTAGGAGATCCTAAGAGGGCTCTAGGCATTCGAAGAATCAGTCCACAGGGCTGGGCTTAAGCTGGGTATTAAGGTAAAGCCCAGTTACTAGGCTGAGGAAGCGTCCTCCGAAGGTTCTGGCGAGTAGAGTCAGGGCGAGCAATACGACATATACAGTAGTACGCTCCGTCGGTGAGACTACGTAAAGGGTGATTTCTTTATGGCATCAGTCCCCATGTCCCTCTCTTATATGTTGTTATTGTGTTGTTCTAAAACTTTATTATGAATACGAGATTACGATTTTTATGAATAGTTGTTTTATATGTTGACGTTGTTATGTTTTTCCAGAAATAGCCACCTGCTTAACATTCACTATGTCTGCATGTCTAATGTGCTCTTTTAAACTAAAGTTTAGCGGTATGATCCCCGAAGTGACATAAGGATTTCATGGATGCCTTCGTCCCGAACCGTGAGTAGGGCCGTCATTAAGGTAGGGCGGTTTATTAGAAACCTCGGATGTGGTACGCCTTTAGACACAGAACATAGTTGCAATCCAGGCCAAGACATGTCTAAAATACTCGAATATAGGTCAATCAACATATAGGAGCAGTATAACATAAAATTAGGACTCATCTATAAAACACTTCTAGGATTAATTAGACTTAACCCTAGTGGAGAATGGATCACCCTCTCATCAAAATCATTGATGAAGATTGCATAACTGGGGCATAAGATAGGAGTTAGGATAAAAGGCTAGTTACTACTAAGCCTTTACCACTTCCCTGGGAGTACGATATTTAACTAAATAAAATCGTAGATACTTTCCAACAGACTAGCTACACGATAGGTACTCTGCCTTAGGTTCTGGTTGATTAAGTGACAATAATTCAATGCTAAGTGACAATTAGTAAGACTCAATCCTTAATTACTCATAATCGACATAGGTAAATAAAGCATATCTTTTAGCATACCAATCGGAACTGCATCAGACTGGGATTGACTAATTATCACGTTTAGTCTTTATAGTGTCACTTAATCAGTCAGAACCTAAGGCAGAGTACCTATCGTGTAGCTAGTCTGTTGGAAAGTATCTACGATTTTACTAAGTTAAATATCGTACTCCCAGGGAAGTGGTAACAACTTAGTAGTAACTAGCCTTTTACTCTAACTCTTATCTTATGATTCAGTTATGCAATCTTCATCAATAACATCTTCAGTTATGCCCTCTTAGGATCTCCTAACGAAATCCCGGGTATTTGATACGCGAAAATCGTATCACCTTTTTAGCATGTTTTTATGTATGAATTTGGGTGAAATCGAGGGTAATTTGATCTTGATTGTTCATTATTCACTTAATTTCACAGTTTTTATGATTTTGGAAGTGTCGGGTGAAAAGTAGACGAAAACAGCAAATTTTGGGGCAAAAACGCAATTTTTGGAAATGTTGACCGAGTCAAAAGGTTCGGGACGGGCGTCCCGACCAAGTCAAGGCACCTGGACGGGCGTCCAGGACCCGGGACGGGCGTCCCGACCTGGTCAACTGACCAGGACGGGCGTCCCAATCAGGGACGGGCGTCCCGAGCCGCCAGAAGCTGTCCCACATCGAATTTTTCAGAGATTTTCACTCCGGGAAGCTGCTATAAATACCCCAGGCCTCCAGCAGTTGAATTCATTCCTCTCCACTCGATCTGAGTCATTTAGTGGTGTCCAGTGTACAATTCTCTAGTACACAACTCACTCAAAGACTCGGATCTCAGTTTTCTTTCTTATTAGTGTTTTGTTTTAGTTTCTGAGAAATAGTCTCAGATCTTAGGTTTCTATAGATAGGTTCGTTTCTGGTATTCATAGAATACCCGGGATTTCGTTAGGAGATCCTAAGAGGGCTCTAGGCGTTCGAAGAGTCAGTCCACAGAGCTGGGCTTAAGCTGGGTATTAAGGTAAAGCCTAGTTACTAGGCTGAGGAAGCGTCCTCCGAAGGTTCTGGTGAGCAGAGTCAGGGCGAGCAATACGACATATACAGCAGTACGCTCTGTCGGTGAGACTAAGTAAAGGGTGATTTCTTTATGGCATCAGTCCCCATACCCCTCTCTTATATGTTGTTATTGTTTTGTCCTAAATACTTATTATGAATATCAGATTACGATTTTTATGAATAGTTGTTTCATATGTTGACGTTATTATGTTTTTCCGGAAATAGCTACCTGCTAAATATTCACTATGTCTGCATGTTTAATGTGCTCTTTTAAACTAAAGTTAGGGTTATAGACAATTCCTAACCACGGTCTAATCATAACCTGTTTAGTTTAACAGGCATCAATTAGTATTGGTGTCTGCCATGCTAGATAAAATAACATGTTGAACACCCTGCCTGTTAAAGTAGTCTAGGTAGGGGTCGAGCTGAGTCCGATTATGCCGGCGGCTAGGGCAAGCGGTATGATCCCCAAAGTGACATAGGGCTTTCATGGATACCTTCGTCCCGAACCGTGAGTAGGGCCGTCATTAAGGTAGGGCGGTTTATTAGAGACCTCGGATGTGGTACGCCTTTAGACACAGAACATAGTTGCAATCCAGGCTAAGATATATCTAAAATACTCGAATATAGGTCAAACAACATATAGGAACAGTATAACATAGAATCATGACTCATCTATAAAACACTTCTAGGTTTAATTAGACTGAAACGTAGTGGAGAATGAATCACCCTCTCATCAATGTATTTGATGAAGATTGCATAACTGGATTATAAGATAGGAGTTAGGATAAAAGGCTAGTTACTACTAAGCCGTTGCCACTTCCCTGGGAGTACGATATTTATTTAATAAAATCGTAGATACTTTCCAACAGACTAGCTACACGATAGGTACTCTGCCTTAGGTTCTGGCTGATTAAGTGACACCATAGAGACTAAATGTGACAATTAGTCAATCACAGTCCTTAATTATTCATAATCAACATAGGGTAAATAACACCTATTTAGCACATCGGTCGGAAACCCATCAGTATTCTATGAATACCATAAATGAACCTATCTATCGAAGCCTAAGATCTGAGACTAATTCTCAGAGACTAAGAAAACGAAAACACTAACTAGAAAACGAAAACACTAACTCTAAGTGACTTGTGTACTCGAAAGATATACACTAGAAGTCACTAAATGACTCAGATTAAGTGGAGAGGAATGATTTCAACTGAGGAAGGCATGGGGTATTTATAGCAGCTTTATGGAGTGATTTTTCATCAAAAATTCTATGTGGGACTTGGAATTACAGCTCGGGACGCCCGTCCTGGATTGGGACACCCGTCCTGGACTTTTGACCAGGTCAGGATAGCTGTCCTGAGTCCTGGACGCCCGTCCTAGCCTGTTGACCTGGTCAGGACGCCCTCCCAGATGTCTGAACTTCTGAAAAATTGCATTTTTGCCCCGAAATTTGCCATTTTCTTCTACTTTTCACCTGACATTTCCAAAATCACAAAAACTATGAAATTGAGTTAATAATAAACAATTAAGACCAATTTTCCCTCAATTTCACCCAAAATCATGCCTAAAAACATGCTAAAAATGTGATATGATTTATGCATATCAGATAACCCCACACTTAGCTTTTTGCTTGTCCTCAAGCAAAGTCTACCTGAAGTTAGTGATTCTAAATCATATGTGCAGTCACTTAAATTCCTAGTCATATTTTTATTCCAAAAATTATTCAGACAATTCTTAACACAGGTCTGACTGGTTAGGTTGCTATAACAAGGTCTCAAATGTCTCTAGTAGATTGTTATAATCAGGCAGAAAACAACTTAACAACTAGATTGAACTCGTCTCTCAGTCACAAGGTCTTCCTGATGTGTAGTGTGTGTACTAGTCTAGACCAGATAGTCAACACAATATACTCTCGTCTTAACTACTACCAGATAACACTTCGACCCGTCGCTAAACATACTAGCAATAGACAACTTTTTGAGTTCTGAGCCTTGGTGATCAGATTTTTAATTGTTTAGCGTTTATTAATTTTTCTTTCTTTTATAGGTTTAGGGTATTTTGAGTCTGCTTTGAACACGTCAACTTCAACTACCCATGTGGCGAGTCCCACTCCGATGACTCCCAAACCTACACGACCTTAGGGCATCAGGCTTTAAGTTCCCCGAAGGAGTGGTGCTCGAGTAGCAAAGGCCGCTGGCAAACTACCCTATTTAATTAACTTTCTTTTGTTTCTTTTCACTTTTAGCTCATAGTCTCATCTAGTCACTCTAACTGTCAATACATCCACAACTGGTCTAATCTTATCTAGTTAAGTCTTGATGAGGTAATTGGCTGAGGTTTTTAATCCAGGCTAAATTGTGCTCAGTTATCAGGAATCCCCTATTCCTAATCAACAAGTTCAAAATAGTCATCACATTGTATCCTCCTAACCATAACATTCTACCTACATATCGTAGACATAAGCAATGTTTAACCAATCGTACTGCATTTAGAAATCTAAAAGAATGAAAAATTTTGAAATTGTTTTGGAAGGGTGTGAAAATAGGGGGAAAACAAGCAAAATCATGCAAAAAGTTTCTCAAACTGCTACAGTGCACCGTGCACTGCTACCCCACACTTAAGTCTGACACTGTCCTCAGTGTTCATGCATCTCTAAGCTACCCCACACTTATTTGAAAGCAAGTAACAAAAATAAAATAGAGAAGACTCTTACCCCACAGTTATTCGAATAACTATGGGTAAGAAGGAAAATAAAGCAATAAAATAAAATAACAAGATAAAATAGAGGAAATAATGCTGTTATGTCATATAAATCAACGTTACACAGAGATTCATATTTCATACAGCCTAGACATGATCACACACATAGAACAAAAACAACAAAAGAAAAAGAAAAGGAAAAGAAAAACTAAGAACCCGGCTCGTCGTCGTTAGGTGGACCGAAGTCTGCTGGAAAGTAGACCTCTATGTTTTCCACCAGTTGGGAGGTATGCTGATAAATCTCCTCGATCCTGCTGGTGTTCATAGCGATTCTGTCATCCATCATCGTCAGCCGTCTCTCGATCCTTTCCATATCTCGACTATATCGGGCTAAGAGTTCTTTCAATCCGTGCGACATATGTCGTTCGAAGGCAGTGCATGGAACGAATGTCTCGGTCGGAGGTATATGTGGTGGAACTGCTCCTGGTGCCGATGCCTATCCTGGCTGTTCCGTGTGGATGGTAAGGTCTGTAGGAATGGTGGTCGGGGCAACCTGGGTCAGCTCCGAGCCCTCGATGTCCAACTCCAAGTAGTATGCTATCCTGGTGGTGAACGACCCGAGCCCCAGACACTATTTCCGAGTGTCCGTAGCAAAACCCCTCATGATGACCCTAATGAGCCGAGCCATCTCCACTGTAGATCCCATGTGCATATTGGCCAAGAGGAATGTCTCCATTTGGGTGACATTCCCGGGGGCCGTTCGCCGTCTTGACAGAGTGTGTACGATGATGGCATGTAAATAGCGAAGGGCAGGATAAATACCTGTGGCTTTTGCAAAGCCATGCTGGTAGGGAACACCCGTCGTACAGATCTGAGCCCAAGTAGTGGAGACGTCTGCAGAAGTGAAGTCTCAAACTGCTGTAGTGTAGGCGGGCGTATCCAGCTCATCTCTCTGCCAGATACCCAAGGCGTTGCCGAACTCGGCCATGCTAATCGATCGATCTATTCCACCTAAGCGAAATGTGATATGCTCCTGATGGTACGTAAACGACACATAAAACTCACATACCAGCTCTAGGTATGTCGGCTCAGTGACGATGAAGACTCGACTGTAAGGTAGTACGTCGAGTATGCGTCGAAATTCCTGCTCAACCTCTAGCGTCTGTACTGCTGCCCAGTCAAGCGTTTTGCCAGTCAGTATGGTGCGTCCGATATACCCATGATATCTCTCTTGGTATGCTGTGCTGGAGTGAAACAGCATGAAAGGATGTGCCACTGATGTGACGGTCATGGTAGAAGTGATACGAGCGCGTTTGGGAGCCATTTGGTTGAGAATGTGCGGGAGATTTTGAGAGTTTAGGCGGGAAAGAAGATTCAAATTCGAATTCTGGAGGTGAATTTGAATCCGGAAGGATGGATTTTGGTTAGGGAAGGATTTTGAATTTTAGAGGGAAATTCGAATTTTTGAAACTTTGGGGAGCTGCCAAAAATTTGTAGAGAGAAGGTAGAGAGAAATTTTTTAGAGAGATGAATTTTTGGTGGTTGATTTGAGAGAAAATGAAAAAAAATGGAATATTTGTAGGAGGGGCGGCCTTCGGGACGCCCGTCCCGGAGGCTGGATGCCAGTCCCGGGTTGCTTCGGGATGCGTGCCAATTCCGGATTTTTTTTCTCGTAATTCCCTACAAATCTCAGTACACCAAAAATAGTCATAACATTTAACAAGTCTTCACGTTTATCCTCTCAAGTTCATAAGCCGTTAAAAATTCTGTGCAAAAATTCCTCAATCCCTTTTTCGAAAATCATGACTACCCTAATTTTTATCCTAACATATATTCAGCAAGAATTTTAGAAAAACAAAAACTGAGTTTATACAATTTAATTAGTGAAAAATAAACTGCATTTGCAAAACCTTTGTTTTTCATAGAAATTTGAGAAATAAAATGTCTGAAGAAAAATTGTTGAATAAAATAAGAGACCCTTTTAAAAAGTTTGAAAACAGAAAAAGTAGGGGTCAATTATTTAATTTTAGTTCAAACAATTTATTTGCTGAAAATAAGAGTAAAAAGTATCTTCCCTTTTTCAACGGCCCTTATTTCTGATCTCTCGTATCTCTGCTTGAATGGTTCGTATCTCCTCCTGCTGGTTCCTTTGTTCCTCTAAGATTTCAATCACCTCTCGGAGTATTTGCACATTTTGGCGTTCTATCGTGATTCTGAGTTGGGTTACTTAAGAACTTACGGTTAGAACAGCCTGATATGATCGTCTTAGTCTGCTTGGTATTGTTTGAGCCATGGCGCGTATCCTGTGAGATATATCATCTACCTGGGCAGACAAGGCTGATTGGAAATTGTTAGTGCTATCTCCTGATGAAGGTGGTTGATTGTTAGGTGCTGGGGATGCAGGAGTATACTCAGGAGATTTTGGAGTATACTCAAGGGATGCAGGAATATATTCGGGGGATGCAGGAGTATATTCAGGTGATGCAGGAGCTGTTCAGATTTCTGGGAAAGGATTGATGTTATTTTCTAATTTGTCCAAAATATCCTGGGCTCTTGCTCTAATGGTTTCTAAGAATGCAAATGGTTGTATCCCGTTTTCCTCATCAGAACTCTCTTTTGGATCAGGGCATCTTCTCACTCTTTTGGTTCTATGAAAGAATGCTCGTGGTTTACTTAATCTTTTTCTCTTCATTTATGAGTGCAAAGTCTGGTTAGGAATAACAAATAACAAAAACGAAAATAAAACAAAATAGAAAAAGAAAAGTACGAAAAAAATTTTCTTTAATATTTTATTTAGAAAGCAGATAAATTTCCTCAATATGGTTTTAGAATAATTTTCTAAAGTTTGATTATCCTAAATGTCTTAATTTCAGATAATATCTAAAATTAGTTAGTTATGATAACCCTATATTTCGGAAAGTGATTGTCTAACTAGCATAAGATAAGTGTAGGTCTAAAGTCTAGGTTACTACCGTTACATATCATAAGTTTCTAGAATTGTGGTCAATAATCCTAAATTCATTATGATATTTCCCCGGCAACGGCGCCAAAAATCTGATGCGTTCCCGACTGATATTCTAAATCGGTTGATTTACCCTATGTTGATTATGAGTAATTAAGGACTGTGATTGACTAATTGTCACGTTTAGTCTTTATAGTGTCACTTAATCAGTCAGAACCTAAGGCAGAGTACCTATCGTGTAGCTAGTTGATACGCGAAAATCATATACCTTTTTTAGCATGTTTTTATGTATGATTTAGGATGAAATTGATAGGAAATCGATCTTAATTGATTGTTATTTACTCAATTTCACAGTTTTTATGATTTTGGAAGTGTCATGTGAAAAGTAGACGAAAACAGCAAATTTTGGGGTAAAAATGCAATATTTGGAAATGCTGACTTGGTCAACGGTCCGGGACGGGCGTCCCGACCCAGTCAAACTACCAGGACGGGCGTCCCAATCCAGGACGTGCGTCCCGAAGCACCAGAAGTTGTCCCACATCGAAATTTTTGGAAATTTTCACTCCGGAAAGCTGCTATAAATACCCCAGGCCTCCAGGAGTTGAAATCATTCCTCTCCACTCGATCTAAGTCATTCAGAGACTTCCAGTGTACAATTCTCGAGTACACAAGTCACTGAAAGACTCGGGTTTCAGTTTCAGTTTTCTTTCTTTCTTTAGTGTTTCGTTTTCTTAGATTCTGAGAAATAGTCTCAGATCTTAGGCTTCGATAGATAGGTTCGTTTTTGGTATTCATAGAATACCGGGATTTCGTTAGGAGATCCTAAGAGAGAGATAGGGTGCGTGTTCTTAGTCAGATTAGGGCAATTTGCTTAAGCCCGGGATGTAAGGTAAAGTAATTGCTACTAGGCCTGAGGAGCGTTCTCCGAAGGCTCTTCCGAGCAGAGTAGGATCGAGCAGTCAGGAGCATACAGGAGCTGCAGCGCCGGCTGGACCTGCATAGAGTGGTGATTACTTTATGATAGTGGGTCCCCTAGACGAGGTTCTGTATGTTTACGAATTATTTTATCTAAATATTAATTTGAATATCAAATTACGATTCTTATGAATATTTGTTTATATGTTGAAGTTGTTATGTTTTTCCGGAAATAGCCACCTGCTAAATATTCATTATGTCTGCATGTCTAATGTGCTCTTTTAAACTAAAGTTAGGGTTATAGACAATTCCTAACCACGGTCTAATCATAACCTGTTTAGTTTAACATGCATCAATTAGTATTGGTGTCTGCCATGCTAGATAAAATAACCTGCTGAACACCCTGCTTGTTAGAGTAGTCTAGGTAGGCCGAGCTAAGTCCGATTATGCCGGCGGCTAGGGCAAGCGGTATGATCCCCGAAGTGACATAGGGCTTTCATGGATGCCTTCGTCCCGAACCATGAGTAGGGCCGTCATTAAGGTAGGGCGGTTTATTAGAGACCTCGGATGTGGTACGCCTTTAGACACAAAACATAGTTGCAATCCAGGCTAAGATGCATCTAAAATACTCGAAGATAGGTCAATCAACATGTAGGAACAATATAACAGAATCAGGACATTATCTATAAAACACTTTTAGGCTTAATTAAACTTAAACCTAGTGGAGAATGGATCACCCTCTCATCAAAGTTATTGATGAAGATTGCATAATTGGATCATAAGATAAGAGTTAGGATTAAAAGGCTAGTTACTACTAAGTCGTTGCCACTTTCCTGGGAGTACGATATTTACTTAATAAAATCGTAGATACTTTCCAACAGACTAGCTACATGATAGGTACTCTGCCTTAGGTTCTGATTGATTAAGTGACAATAATTGAATGCTAAGTGACAGTTAGTAAGACTCAGTCCTTAATTACTCATAATTGACATAGGTAAATAAAGCCTATCTGTTAGCATACCAATCGGAACGCATCAGATTTTTGGCGCCGTTGCCGGGGAACTATCATAATGAATTTAGCATTAAAGGCCACAATTCTAGAGACTTATGATAGGTAACGGTAGTAACCTAGACCTTAGACCTACACTTATCTTATACTAGTTAGAAAATCAATTTCTGAAATATAGGGTTATCATAACTAATTGATTTTAGATATTATCTGGAATTAAGACACTTAGGATAACCCAATTTTAGAAAATTATTCTAAAACCATATTGAGGGAATTTAATGGCTTTCGAAATTAAACATAAAAAGAAAAAATATGTTAAAAATTTAAAATCCAAAAAAAGAATGTATTTTTCTTGCTCAACGGTAAGTTGTTCTTCTTCCCTATCTCTTGTTCTTTCTTAGTTGTTTTTTTTCGTACATTTGTTTCTCTTTTTCGTTTTTTCCCTATTACTTAATTTCGAAAAAATAAAAATGGAAATGAGGATAGAATATTTTTCTGAGTTGTCAATTTTTGGCTAAGGTTTTAATCTGGAAGAAATATCATTGTGGAATTTTCTTAGGTCATGCTTAGTCTATTAGACAGAATCATGAAATAAAATTTTCTTTAATAGACAAACCTCTGAGTATTCTAATGAGAAAGGATGTTCCTTTTGTTTGATGATAAATGCATGAGATTGTTTAAACCAAAAGGAATTACTGCACCCATTATGACATCACCTAATTGGAATTTGCTTGGTGAATTAATATGTGATGCTAGTGGCCATGTAGTAATGATTGTTTCAGGAAATAGGCATGATTAGAACTTCATACAAGTAAGACCTTTTACTGATGCCTAGTAGAACCTTACCACCACTGAAAAGGGATTACTAGTTATTGCATATGCCTATGATACATTCATGCCATGCCTAGTTTAACAATAGGTTACACTGATCACTCTGAGATATCTGTGTTCAATAAAACTAATGATGAACCATAGTTGATTAAGTTAGGTTTTATTGTTACTTGAATTTGATATAGAATGAAGGGATAAGAAAAAGGGTTGAAAATCTAGAAAGCAAACCATTTGTCTAGATTAGAAAACCCTGAGTTAGAGGCTAGTGTAATACTGATAAATTTTTGGATGAAAACTTATTTGCATTGTTTGCTATGTATAATAATTCTCATCTGTGGTTTATTGTTGTTGCAAATTATCTAGTCACTGAATAAGTTCCAAGTGATATGACTTATCAGCAAAAGAAGAATTTCTTTGCTGATTTGAAATATTACTACTGGGCAGTTTCTCTTCTATTTCAAATTTTTGCAGATCAGTTGATCAGAAGACGTATCTCAGAAGACGAAGGACAAAAGATTTTGGAGCATTGCCCTAAAGAATCTACGGGAGACCAATTGACTACTATCAACACTGTCCGGAAAGTGTTGAAAGCAGGATCTTGTTGACCCACCATATTCAAGGATTTTGTATCTCTGATACAGTCCTGCGATGCTTGCCAAATAATAGGTAACACATCTTCCAGAGATCATCTACCCCAGCAGCGTACACAGAATGTTGCAACCTTTGATATCAGGGGTATTTCGAATCCTTTTCCTTTCTTCCTTTGACACTAATTACCTCATAGTAGTCGTGGAACACTTTTCGAAAATAGCCTGAACCACAGGCATTACCTACTAATGATGTTAAAGTCATGTGCAGATTCTAGTTGTTTTCCAGATTCAGAGTGCCAATGTTTTAGGAAGAAATGTTCAGCATGTGTATCAAATATGTGAAGTCTGCTAAGTACCACACTTTAGCAGGGATTGCTATGGGAATGACTGACCATTCCAAAAGAGGTAGGAGTAGGTTACTGCAGAATGCTACTCCAATGGGAAATGCATACAATTCCAACTAGAGGAATCATACGGGATTTAGCTGAGGAGTAATTCGGAAGCTGGAAACTTTCAGAAGACACCACCACAGCAAAACCCCTACTCGCAGAAGCAATAGATGAGATATTGGCAACAATTAAAGCCATACTAGTGCAAGCAAGTGATATACCAAGTCGTATCGAACGGTCGCAGGATATAGAGGAATTTAGTATTGTATCAGGAGCATAGCAATGGAGGAGCTTGCATTCCTTGCATACCAATCAGCTGTGAGAAACTTCCCCGAGGAAGTCTCAAATACTTGGGCCCAGATCTATACAACTGGAGCCCCTACCACCACAGCTTTGCCAAAACTTCAGGTATCTTTTCTTCCATTCGAGACTTCCATGCCATACCTTCACTAACATTGGCAGGTAGGCACACCAATCCAAAGAAGTCTCATTCCTAGACACGTTCCTTCTACACATGTTGCTACAATTACGAGAGACTTTGCAGATGATTCGAGGAAATAGTCCTTGGGGCTTGAGTCATTCATCAAATGGATATGCTACTACCTAGAGCTCGACAATGAAGGATCGGAGCTGGCGTCATCCGTTCCAATATCTAGAGCTTGCAGAGTCAAGAACACCTCAGTAATAGCACATGGCTAAGGTGAAGAGCCAATTGACAGATCAGAGAAGACCCTTCTGCTCGCGACATGAAGGGAGTTTTTCTAATCCTCATGATCCTTTACTTTTGTTTTCTTTATTTTGTGTTCTGTTTTGTTATTTCCATTATCCTTCTTGTTTTATTTTCTCTCTTACCCTTAATTAGTCAAATAAGTGTGGGGTAAGAGTTTTCTATTTTGTTTTCATTTCTTCTTGTCTTCAAATAAGTGTGGGGTAGTTTAGATATGCATAAACACTGAGGCCAGTGTCAAAATTAAGTGTGGGGTAGCAGTGCACGGTGCACTGTAGTAGTTTAAACAAAATTTTTGCATGCTTTTGCTTGTTTTCCCCGTATTTTCACACCCTTCCAAAATGTTTTCAAAACTTTTCCGTCTTTCAGACTTCTAAATGCAGTATGCTTGGTTAAACAATTGCTTATGTCTATGATATGTAGGTAGAATGTTATGGTTAGTAGGAGATAAATGATGACTATTTTTTAACTTATTGATTAGGAGTAGGGAATTCCTGATAATTAAGCACAACTTAGTCTGGGTTAGAGACCTCAGCCAATTACCTTTTCAAGACTTAACTAGATAAAATTAGACCAGTTGTAGGATGCATTGACAATTAGAATCCCTAGATGAGACTCTGAGCTAAAAGTGAAAAGAAAAGAAAAAAAATGATGATGAAAAAAAAATAGGGTAGTTTGTCAGCGGCCTTCGCTACTCGAGCACCACTCCTTTGGGGAACTTAAAGCCTGATGCCCTAAGGTCGTGTAGGTCTAGGAGTCATCGGAGTGGGACTCGCTACATGGGTAGTTGAAGTTGACGTGTTCAAAGCAGACTCAAAATACCCTGAATCTATAAACGAAAGAAATCAATAAGAGCTAAATAATTAAAATCTGATCACCAAGGCTCAGAACTCGAATGTTATCTGGTAATAGTTAAGACAAGAGTTTATTGTGTTGACTATCTGGTCTGGACTAGTACACACACTACACATCAGGAAGACTTTATGACTAAGAGAAGAGTTCAACCTAGTTGTTAAATTGTTTTCTGCTCAATCCTAACAATCTACTAGAGACATTTGAGACCTTGTCATAGCAACCTAACCAGTCAGACATGTGTTAAGAATTATCTGAATAATTTTTGGAATAAAAACATTACTAGAAATTTAAGTGACTGCACATATGATTTAGAATCACTAACTTCAGGTAGACTTTGCTTGAGGACAAGCAAAAAGCTAAGTGTGGGGTTATTTGATACGCGAAAATCATATACCTTTTTTAGCATGTTTTTATGTATGATTTAGGATGAAATTGATAGGAAATCGATCTTAATTGATTGTTATTTACTCAATTTCACAATTTTTATGATTTTGGAAGTGTCAGGTGAAAAGTAGACGAAAACAACAAATTTTGGGTAAAAATGCAATTTTTGGAAATGCTGACTTGGTCAACGGTCCGGGATGGGCGTCACGACCCAGTCAAACCACCAGGACGGGCGTCCCAATCCAGGACGGGCGTCCCAATCTAGGACGGGCGTCCCGAAGCACCAGAAGTTGTCCCACATCGAAATTTTTGGAGTTTTCACTCTAGAAAGGTGCTATAAATACCCCAGGCCTCCAGGAGTTGAAATCATTCCTCTCCACTCGATCTGAGTCATTCAGAGACTTCCAGTGTACAATTCTCGAGTACACAAGTTACTGAGAGAACTCGGGTTTCAGTTTCAGTTTTCTTTCTTTCTTTAGTGTTTCGTTTTCTTAGCTTATTTCTGAGAAATAGTCTCAGATCTTAGGCTTCGATAGATAGGTTCGTTTTTGGTATTCATAGAATACCGGGATTTCATTAGGAGATCCTAAGAGAGAGATAGGGTGCGTGTTCTTAGTCAGATTAGGGAAATTTGCTTAAGCCTGGGATGTAAGGTAAAGCAATTGCTACTAGGTCTGAGGAGCGTTCTCCGAAGGCTCTGCCGAGCAGAGTAGGATCGAGCAGTTCAGGAGTCATACAGGAGCGCAGCACCGGCTGACCTGCATAAGTGGTGATTACTTTATGACAGTGGTCCCCTAGACGAGTTTTGTATGTTTACGAACTGTTTTATCTAAATATTAATTTGAATATCATATTACGATTCTTTGAATGTTTGTTTTATTTTAAGTTGTTATGTTTCTCCCGGAAATAGCCACCTGCTAAATATTCATTATGTCTGCATGTCTAATGTGCTCTTTAAACTAAGTTAGGGTTATAGACAATTCCTAACACACGGTCCTAATCATAACCTTTTCGTTTAGCAGGCATCAATTAGTATTGGTGTCTGCCATGCTAGATAAAATAACCTGCTGAACACCCTGCTTGTTAGAGTAGTCTAGGTAGGCCGAGCTGAGTCCGATTATGCCGGCGGCTAGGGCAAGCGGTATGATCCCCGAAGTGACATAGGGCTTTCATGGATGCCTTTGTCCCGAACCTTGAGTAGGGCCGTCATTAAGGTAGGGCGGTTTATTAGAGACCTCGGATGTGGTACGCCTTTAGACACAGAACATAGTTGCAATCCAGGCTAAGATGCATCTAAAATACTCGAAGATAGGTCAATCAACATGTAGGAACAGTATAACATAGAATCATGACATTATTTATAAAATACTTTTAGGCTTAATTAAACTTAAACCTAGTGGAGAATGGATCACCCTCTCATCAAGGTTATTGATGAAGATTGCATAACTGGATCATAAGATAAGAGTTAGGATTAAAAGGCTAGTTACTACTAAGTCGTTGCACTTTCCTGGGAGTACGATATTTACTTAATAAAATCGTAGATACTTTCCAACAGACTAGCTACACGATAGGTACTCTGCCTTAGGTTCTGATTGATTAAGTGACAATAATTGAATGCTAAGTGACAGTTAGTAAGACTCATAATCGACATAGGTAAATAAAGCCTATCTTTTAGCATACCAATCGGAACGCATCACTAGTCTGCTGGAAAGTATCTACGATTTTACTAAGTTAAATATCGTACTCCCAAGGAAGTGGTAACGGCTTAGTTGTAACTAGCCTTTTACTCTAACTCTTATCTTATGATCAGTTATGCAATCTTTATCAATAACTTTGATGAGAGGGTGATTCATTCTCCACTAGGTTTAAGTCTATTTAAGCCTAAAAGTGTTTTATCGACAATGTCCTGATTCTATGTTACATTGTTCCTATATGTTGATTGACCTATCTTCGAGTATTTTAGATATATCTTAGCCTGGATTGCAACTATGTATTGAGTCTAAAGGTGTACCACATCTGAGTATCTAATAAACAGCCCCATCGCTAAGGTAAACGTCCTTACTCACGGTTCGAGCTAAAGACATCCATGATCCT
The DNA here is from genome assembly GCA_027405835.1 of Asclepias syriaca. Lineage (NCBI taxonomy): Eukaryota > Viridiplantae > Streptophyta > Magnoliopsida > Gentianales > Apocynaceae > Asclepias > Asclepias syriaca. Next base: position 13,203,035 of record CM049928.1, on the reverse strand, counting down.
CGAAGTGACATAAGATCATGCCGCTCGCCCCTAACCGCCGGCATAAACGCTCAACTCAACCTACTTAGACTACTCTAACAAGCAGGGTGTTCCGCAGGTTATTTTATCTAATATGGCAGACACCAATACTAATTGATGCCTGTTAAACTAAATAGGTTATGAATAGACCGTGGTTAGGAATTGTCTATAACCCTAAATTTAGTTTAAAAGAAACTACATTAGACATGCAGACATAATGAATATTAAGCAGGTGGCTATTTCCGGAAAATCATAAAAGCTTCAACATATAAAACAAATACTCATAGAAATCATAATCTCATATTCATAATAAGTTTTTGGACAAACGTAATACATACATATAAAGAGAGGGACAGGGGGACTGATGCCATAAAGAAATCACCCTTTACTTAGTCTCGCCGATGGAGCAACTGCTTGTATATGTCATACTGCTTTACCCGACTCTGCTCGACAGAACCTTCAAAGGATGCTTCCTCAGCCTAGTAGCTGGACTTTACCTTACGTCCCGGGCTTAAGCCCAACCCTGTGGACTGACTCTTCGAACACCTAGAGCCCCTTACGATCTCCTAACGAAATCCCGGGTATTCTATGAATACCATAAACGAACCTATCTATCGAAACCTAAGATCTGAGACTAATTCTCAGAGACTAAGAAAACGAAAACACTAACTAGAAATAGAAGAAAACTTATAGTGAACCCGAGTCTCTAAGTGACTTGTGTACTCGAAAGATGTACACTAGAAGTCACTAAATGACTCAGATTGAGTGGAGAGGAATGATTTCAACTGAGGAAGCCCTGGGGTATTTATAGCAGCTTTCTAGAGTGATTTTTCATCAAAAATTCGATGTGGGACTTGGAATTACAGCTCGGGACGCCCGTCCTCGATTGGGACTCCCGTCCTGGATTGTTGACCATGTCAGGACGGCCGTCCCGAGTCCTAGACGCCCGTCCTGGCCTGTTGACCAGGCCAAGACACCCGTCCTGATCCGGGACACCCTCCCCGATGTCCGAACTTCTGAAAATTTGAGTTTTTGCCCCGAAATTTGCCATTTTCTTCTACTTTTCACCTAACACATCCAAAATCACAAAAACTATGAAATTGAGTTAATCATAAATAATTAAGACCTATTTGCCCTCAATTTCACCCTAAATCATGCCTAAAACATGCTAAAAATGTGATATGATTTATGTATATCAACATGAGATACCACTGGATCAGGAATGTATTAGCGAAGAAACTGTTAGAAGTCAAGAAGATCCACATGGAAGAAAATGGATCAAATATGCTGACGAAGACTCTTCCAAAAGGAAATTTCGAATACTGTCGACAAGAAGCCGGAATGGTGAAGTCCCCATGTAGCCGGGAGGGGGAGAATTGTTGTGGGCCCGCCTTGTAGTAGTCACTTGATGATAAGAGAAAATAATTTATTTTAAATTATTTTGACTCGGTAAATTCGGTTGAGAAAATGTAAGAAAATTCTACCTATAAATAGAGGGCTTCTTTTCATCAAAAATAGAGAGAAAAGAAAAAGTCTTTCTTCATTCTTCCTCCTTTTCTTTTTTTTATTTCTTTTGAAGGTTCTTCTGAATCTTCATTAGTTGTTGGTGAGATTAGGGAATGTGTTACTGAAGAATCTTTGCGCTTCAAGGAAATTTGTGAGAGAGAAATATTTGAGGAGTGATAAAATAGTGATGTTTTGTGTATAGTGTTTGTAACACTATAGTACCACTATTTTGGGTTTATCTCAGTCGTTCGGAGTTTTCCTCTAGAAAGTTTTTAGGGAAGTCTCTCACTTGTAAGCCTACTAATATTTTATTAGTGGAAGAATTATTTCGGAGTTTGTCCCATGGACGTAGCCCATATTCAAGGGTGAACCACGTTAAATTTTAGTGTCACTATTTTATTATTTTGCTCATATTACTTTATTTTTGTTTATCCGTTTCAGATACTATCAAAGTTTCCCATGTGACAGAGGGTTTTAAACCCAACAAGTGGTATCAGAGTCCAAGGTTAGAGGGCTTGCTTGCCAGATGTGGAGAGTCTAGTGCCTTGCAGAGGATGTAAGATAATTGTCTTGGAGAGTTTAAGTGCCTTGCGGAGGATGCAAGATGATTGTCTCTCTAGGGGAGGACACGGGTATGTGGTCCTTTGTTTGAGGGGAGGAGTGTTGGGGTGTCAACCCATGTCCCACATTTGAAGATAATGATAGGGTGACTAGCTTATAAGAATATCATTAACTCTATTAGTACGAGGCCTTTTGGGAAGTTGCCCAAGAACAAAGACGTGAGGTCCTAAGGACAAAGCGGACAATATCATACTAATGTGGAGTTAAGTGGTGGAAGCTCAATCTTGTGGGAATATTCGGGCCCAACAAGTGGTATCAAAGCTTAAAGTTAGTGGGCTTGCTTGCCAAATGTGGAGAGTCTAGTGCATTGCGGAGGATGCAAGATGATTGTCCCTCTAGGGGAGGACATGGGTATGTAGTCCTTGGTTTGAGGGGAGGATTGTGAGGATATCTGCATAAATCATATCACTTTTTTAGCATGTGTTTTAGGCACAATTTAGGGTGAAATTGGTGCTAAATCGTTCTTAATTGATTGTTATTAACTCAATTTCACAGTTTTTGTGATTTTGGAAGTGTCAGGTGAAAAGTACAAGAAAATGGCAAATTTCGGGGCAAAAACGTGATTTCAGAAGTTCGGAAGTCGGGATGGGCATCCATAACCCAGGACGGGCATCCTGACCTGGTCAACAGACTAGGATCGGCGTCCAGCACTTGGGACGGCCGTCCTGACCTGGTCAACAGTCCGGGACGGGCATCCCAGATCCAGGACGGGAGTCCCGAGCCCCAGTTCAGAATCCCACATCGATATTTGAAGAGAAATTCACCTAGTTCCCCTACTATAAATACCCCAGGCCTTCCTCAGTTGAAATCATTCCTCTCCACTCGATCTGAGTCATTTAGTGACTACAAGTATACAATGTTTCATAGTATACAAGTCACTTGCGATTCAGGTTTTTAGTATAGGTTTATATATAGTGTTAGAGAGTGTCTCGTGTTCTTCGTTTATGAGAATCTGTCTCAGATCCTAGAATACGACTAGATAGGTTCGTTTTCGGTATTCATAGAATACCCAGGGTTTCGTTAGGAGATCCTAAGAGGGCACTAGGCGTTCGAAGAGTCAGTCAACAGGGTTGTGCTTAAGCTGGGTATTAAGGTAAAGCATAGCTACTAGGCTGAGGAAGCGTCCTCCGAAGGTTCAGTCGAGCAGAGTTGGGTCAAGCAGTCCAACATATACAAGCAGTTGCTCCATCAGCGGACTACGTGAAGGGTGAATACTTTATGGCATCAATCCCCTTGTCCCTCTCTTTATATGTCTGTATTGTGTTCGTCCAAATATGTATTATGAATACTGAACTATGATTATATGAATATGTGTTATACATGTTGAGTTATTTATATTTTTCCGGAAATGGTCACCAACTTAATTTTCATTATGACTGCATGTTTGCTGTAGTTTCTTTTAAACTAGATGAACGGTTATAGACAACTCCTAACCACAGTGATTCGTTCCGATTGGTATGCTAAAAGTTAGGCTTTATTTACCTATGTCGATTATGAGTAATTAAGGACTGAGTCTTACTAACTGTCACTTAGCATTCAATTATTGTCACTTAATCAACCAGAACCTAAGGCAGAGTACCTATCGTGTAGCTAGTCTGTTGGAAAGTATCTACGATTTTATTAAGTTAAATATCGTACTCCCAGGGAAGTGGCAACGGCTTAGTAGTAACTAGCCTTTTAATCCTAACTCTTATCTTATGATCCAGTTATGCAATCTTCATCAATAACTTTGATGAGAGGGTGATCCATTCTCCACTAGGTTTAAGTTTAATTAAGCCTAAAAGTGTTTTATAGATAATGTCCTGATTCTATGTTATACTGTTCCTACATGTTGATTGACCTATCTCCGAGTATTTTAGATGCATCTTAGCCTGGATTGCAACTATGTTCTGTGTCTAAAGGCGTACCACATCCGAGGTCTCTAATAAACCGCCCTACCTTAATGACGGCCCTACTCAGGGTTCAGGACGAATGCATCCATGAAAGCCCTATGTCACTTCGGGGATCATACCGCTTGCCCTAGCCGCCTGCATAATTGGACTCGGCTCGGCCTACCTAGACTACTCTAACAAGCAGGGTGTTCCGCAAGTTATTTTATCTAGCATGGCAGGCACCAATTGATGCCTGTTAAACTAAACAGGTTATGAATAGACTGTGGTTAGGAATTGTCTATAACCCTAACTTTAGTTTAAAAGAGCACATTAGACATGCAAACATAATGAATATTCAGCAGGTGGCTATTTCCAAAAAATCATAAGAACTTCAACATATAAAACAGATATTCATAAGAATCGTAATCTGATATTCAAATTAATATTTAGGTAAAACAATTCGTAAACATACAGAACCTCGTCTAGGGGACCCACTGTCATAAAGTAATCACCACTCTATGCAGGTCCAGCCGGCGCTGCAGCTCCTGTATGCTCCTGACTGCTCGATCCTACTCTGCTCGGCAGAGCCTTCGGAGAACGCTCCTTAGACCTAGTAGCAATTGCTTTACCTTACATCTCGGGCTTAAGCAAATTTCCCTAATCTGACTAAGAACACGCACCCTATCTCTCTCTTAGGATCTCCTAACGAAATCTCGGTATTCTATGAATACCAAAAATGAACCTATCTATCGAAGCCTAAGATCTGAGACTATTTCTCAGAAACTAAGGAAACGAAACACTAAAGAAAGAAAGAAAACTGAAACTGAAACCCGAGTCTCTCAGTGACTTGTGTACTCGAGAATTGTACACTGGAAGTCTCTGAATGACTCAGATCGAGTGGAGAGGAATGAAATCAACTGCTGGAGGCCTGAGGTATTTATAGCAGCTTTCTGGAGTGAAAATCTCCAAAAATTTCGATGTGGGACAACTTCTGGTGCTTCGGGATGCCCGTCCTGGTGGTTTGACTGGGTCGGGACGCCCGTCCCGGACCGTTGACCAAGTCAGCATTTCCAAAAATTGCATTTTTACCCCAAAAATTGCTGTTTTCGTCTACTTTTCACCTGGCACTTCCAAAATCATAAAAACTGTGAAATTGAGTAAATAACAATCAATTAAGATCGATTTCCTATCAATTTCATCCTAAATCATACATAAAAACATGCTAAAAAAGGTATATGATTTTCGCGTATCACACGGTCTAATCATAACCTGTTTATGTTATGCCCAAGGAATGCACTGAGAGGGGGGGGGGTGAATCAGTGCTTAACTGTTTTCAAAAATTCAACGTACTGTTTTTGTAGATTTTAGCACCCCAACAAAGATTTATACAAAATTTCAGCAACACAAGCAATTGTTTGTGTGTAGTTTAATTATTGTGATCCATTTCTTGAGAGGTATTCTTTTAGTTAATATACCAATGTTAACACACACACACTTGCATGAAATTAAAGAGACAATCAATTTACGTGGTTCACCACCAACAAGGTAGGTTACATCCACGGTGATAGGGTTCACTACCCTTTCACTGCAACTTCACTAGTTACTTGTTTATCACAATGCTCTTCACTAGAGCTACAAAGAAGGCTCACTCCCTTACTCACACAAATACAATTCCTTAAGATAAAGAGTAGAATCTTTTCCTACTCTACCCAATAGAAACGATGCCTTTCCTATCACTTAGGTTAGGCAAATTCAAAACATACCCCAAAGATATAACAAGAATTTAATGTTCAACAAGATATTTCAAATATGTATAATACATCAACAGAAAACGAGGATTGATCTTGTCACCTCCAAGTTGATGAATAATCTTTCTATGATGTATCCTCCAAAACTCTTCTTTAAGATTTGAGATGATTGTCACGGAGTGTTTTTCTTGATTTTTCTTTCAAAAGTTTCTACTGCCCACAACTAGAATGTGTGTTTTTCTTGAATTTTCTTTCAAAAATCTCTACTGCCCACAACTATAATTTTTCTCTCCCCTTTTTTTTATTCTTCTTTTTCTCTCTCTCAAAAAAACTTTGTTTCTAACGTGAATATATATATATTCACATATTTGCATTCACCAGAATTTTTCTCTCTTGAAAAATATCTTGTTTCTAACGTGAGTATCTAGATATTCACATATAAATGTATTTACACAAAAACCCAATAACGTGAGTATCTAGATATTCACATATAAATGCATTTACACAAAAACCCAATAATCTTGACCATTGATGCTTTTAATAATAGTTCAATCTCCACCTTTGATCTTGACCCTTGATTCTTTAATGAAAGTGTAATCTTCACCCTCGATCTATATCATATATATATATATATATATGTATCTTTCAAAATGCTCACACTATGAATTACACCAAAATTACTATCATTAATCATGTATATCATTTCAGCCAAGTATTTCACTTCATCCATTCCATGTCATTAGTAAGAATGCCAATATATCACAAATGCATTAGGTTCCAACAATTACAACACAAGCATTAACCAAAAAGGACTCAACAATCTCCCCCTTTGGAATTGTTGGCAACCATAATGAGAAGCTAATGACATTAACAGAAAATTTAATTCAGAGTGAAAATCAAATTCAGATTCAGTATACTGCTCCCCCTAAAGATATACTCTCCCCCTTTCCATGATATTCATCCCCTATTAGCTTTTCATGTGTCATTCTCCCCCTTTAACAATAATTCCAAAAGTAAGAGTGAGAGAGAAGAGACTTACCATTTCAAAGTGAAGGAGCAGGTTGTACACCCAGGTGATCTATGAATCTCACCTTTTTCAACTTTATCTTTATCCATTATCAAGTGCCTCATTTCTTCATTGTCAGTTCTTGTTTTCTATTAATTCGAAGATGATCATTTCCCGACTGGTTTCTTGAATATCTGCTGCCTCTTCTTGAACAATGTTGAAGCAACCTTTAACCAGGATTGCTGCTAATTCATATAACTTGGATCTTTCATGTAAGAATGCCATAGGACCATTCATGGGCTGCACATTTTCGTGTGCCTTGTCCATCGTAATTCTCAATGGTCTCATTACTATTACATCTGATTTCGATCTGTATTCTATTTTACCGAACAAATCATCCATTTTTCTTGAAACCTGTTCAACTCAATTCAATTGCTAATTTTTTTTAATTAAGGAAAATTTCTAATAGCTTTGTTCTTCACAAGTTCTCACATGCTTTTCTGATTGATGTGTCCCAATCTCTTGTGCCACAGTATATTTTCATTTGAACTAGACAACAAGCAAGTATTTTCTTTCTCATTAATGAGATATAAGTCGTTCTTGTTCCTTGTTCCTTAAGCAACAATCTCACCATTCTTGGAACTCTTCACAATGCAGCCTTATTGTGTAAATAATACTTCATGTCCACAATCACAAAGTTGACTCACACTCATCAACCAAGTTCTATGGATTCCATAGAGACTACGGTCACACCACTGACGAATGCTTCCAACTGAAAAGAGCAATTGAAAGGCTCATCCAAGAAGGATGTTTGAAAGAGTATGTTGCCTGTATGCAACAACAGAAGGATAAAGGGGAGAGGGTGATCAATATGATTAACCCAGAGTTGTCCTCCGTCAAGAAAATCAAGAAGAGGATATACAATCTTACCAAATCATACCTCATTCCGAAGTATGAGTTTGAACAGACGGAAGTCATCACCTTCACGAACGAAGAATTAGAGAACAATGAAGAGGCCAAAGTCACTCCTATTGTCCTTGAAATGCGCATGACACGAGAAGGAATCGACAAATGCACAGTGAAAAGAGTTCTGGTTGATACTGGAGCTACAAAAAACATTATGTACTTGAGATGTTTCGAAGAAATGGGCTTGAAAGAAGAACATCTCAAGTCTAGCAGAATGGTACTGGAGGGGTTCATGCCACATAAGGTACCCGTTAAAGGAACAGTAAGAATACAAGTCACCCTCGGCGAAGGGGACAAAGCACGGACAGAGGAGATCAAGTTCTATTCTGTGGACTTGGAATCCCCCTACAATGTCATAGTGTAGGTGTTGGTTTTGTGAAAAGCAGCCCACCAACAAGTGAAGTTCAACACTTTGCGAGGTGTTGGTTTTGTGAAAAGTAGCCCACGATGTCTGCTAGGGCAAATCATGAAGATAAAAAGGAAAAGGGATTCTCCCGCCAAAGTCGGGTATATCAATTCAGTGATGAAAGATCATGACCTGAGGATACAAAGAATACTGGAAAAGAAAATCTACGACCTAGTCATCGAAGTATCGCGAGAGAGCGAGTTTGACGAAGTAGCAATAAATACAAACTATCCTCAGCAACTTGTCAAAATTGGAAGGGAGATGCCGGATCAACTCCGGCAAGACATCATCAAGTTCTTAAAAAATCATCAACACAGCTTCGCCTGGTGTATAGAGGATATGCCATGTATTGACACTTCCATTGCCGAGCACGCACTGAACCTAAGCCCGATGTGCCTCCCGATAAAACAAAAATCCAGACAATTCGGAGAGGAGAAAATACAAGGCATGAAGGAAGAGGTAGATAAACTTTTGAAAGCAGGATTCATACGCGAGGTAAAGTACCCCACATGGCTGGCTAACGTAGTAATGGTAAAAAAATCCACTGGAAAATGGAGGATGTGTGTGGATTATACCGACCTCAACAAGGCCTGTCCTAAAGACTGCTACCCGCTACCTCGAATTGACGCACTGGTAGATTCAACAGCAAGATACGAGTTTCTAAGCTTCATGGATGCCTTTTTAGGATACAATCAAATAAAAAATGAAGCCAAGTGATCAGGTACACACTTCGTTCTGAGCTACTGGGGCCATATATTGCTACAATGTTATACCATTCGGATTGAAGAATGCAGGGGCCACATACCAACGAATGATGAATCACATCCTCCGAAGCCAAATTGGAAGGAACATAGAAGCATATGTCGATGATAAGGTTGTCAAAACCAAACATGGCACTTCACACCTAGAAGATCTAGAAGAAACCTTTTCCAACCTGGCAAAGTTCAACCTCAAGCTCAACTCGACGAAGTGCACTTTTGGAGTGAAGTCTGGCAAATTTCTGGGTTTTATGACATCTGAGCGAGGAATTGAAGCCAATCCAGAGAAATTAGAAGCTATAGCATGGCTCACCGAGCCCCGATGTGTCAAAGACATCCAAAGACTAAACGGATGTATTGCGGCATTAGGACGCTTCATTTCAAAATCGGCAGAAAAATGTCTTCCATTCTTCAAAGCCTTGAAAAATTCGAAGAATGATTTTGTGTGGACTCAAGAATGCAGCCATTCTTGGAAAAGTCTGAAGGACTATCTGTTAGATCTTCCCCTGCTGCGACTCCAAGCACAGGGGAAACACTCTTCCTATACTTATCCTTCTCAGATTTGATCGTGGCATCAGTATTAATAAAAGAGGAAGGAACGAAGCAGTACCCTGTATACTTCGTCAGCAAAGTGCTGAATGATGCTGAGTCCAGGTATTCAAATATTGAAAAGCTAGCGTATGCACTAGTGATTTCCACACGGAAACTCAGACCATACTTCGAATCTCACCCCATTGTGGTCTACACTAATGCCTCGCTCAAGCAAATTTTCCACAAACTGGATCAATCTGGAAGAATGTTGCGATGGTCTTTCGAATTATGCGGGCAAGAAATCACATCTAAGCCCCGAACATCAATCAAGGCACAAGCTCTTGCAGACTTCCTCACATAGGGGTCCTTCACGGAATTGAGCCTAGAAGTGGCTGAGCCAACAAAAGAACCATAGGAACTGAGAGTTGACAGAGCAGTCAACTTCAGTGGAGTTGGAGCAGGAATTGTCCTAACTTCACCCAACAAAGAATACACGGAAATGCGGGCCATCAAATTAAGGCCCAACCTTTCGAACAATCAAGCGGAATATGATGTGTTGCTGATTGGATTAGAGTGGGCCCATGGGGCTAATATCAAAACTCTGAAGGTATATAGCAATTCGCAGTTGGTGGTGAATCAGGTCCAAGGGACCTATACGGTACAATCGGAGGGTCTACAGTCATATGTGGACGAAGCAAGAAAATGGAGAGAGAAATTATGCCCTTTCACGCTATCTTTAATTAGCAAAAAATAAAATCAGCAAGTAGACAAACTTGCAAAAATTACCTCCGGAGAAACTCCCAAGGACGAAGGCATCCCTATAGAAAGAGCAGCAACAAGTACGAAAGAAACGGACTTAATTCAATGCCTACGTTCCACCTCGGAAAATTGGGATGAGGAAATAAAGAATTTCATTCAGCAAGGGAGCCTCCCAAATGACGCTACTCGGGCCAGACAAATAAGACGACAGTCTGCCAAGTACACAGTTCATGAAGATGTATTGTATAGACGGTCTTTTTCAAGGCCTCTACTTCGTTGCATTCCTCCACCTCAAGTCAACGAGCTGCTTGCCGAGATACACGAGGGAGTATGTGGAGGACACCCCGGTGCCTGAGCTTTGGCTGAAAGAGTAATCAACCAAGGGTATTACTGGCCAACGCTCAGAGAAGATGCCAAAAAATATGTCAAGAAATGCGAGACATGCCAAATTTTTGGAACCATTCCATAATTACCTTCGATTGAACAAACCCCGGTGGTGGCAGCATGGCCATTAGACATGTGGGGCATGGATCTAATGGGAAAGTTCCTGAAAACAAGAAATGACTATGAATACTTGGTAATGGTGGTCGATTATTTCTCAAAATGGGTAGAAGCGAAAGCCCTCACACATCCAACAGAGGAAAATGTTTCTAAGTTCTTCTAGGAAAATGTCCTATGTCGCTTCGGAATACCTAGGGCAGTGATTACCGATCACAGAGTTCAATTTTCAACCAAGTTCATGGCAGAATGTCAAAGGTTGTACATCAAACATTGGAAATCATCAGTAGCACACCCTCAGGGGAATGGTCAAGCAGAAGCTGCTAACAAATTAGTACTAATAGCCCTAAGGAAAAACTTGGAAGGAAAATCCAACGAATGGGCTGATGAGTTGAATCCAACTCTATGGGCAATCCGGACTTTGACTAGGGGCCCCACGGGAGAAACATCATACGCATTGGTATACGGTTCCAAAGCAGTAGCACCAGTCGAAGTTGCATTACCCACAGCAAGAGTGTCAATGTACAACGAAGATGTCAACAAAGAAAGAAGAGGCATGGAACTAGATCTGCTAGAGGAAAGGAGAATAGCAAGCTGCCTAAGATCGCAATCATTCAAGCAAAAAGCCAAAAAAGCCCATGATAAGAAAGTATTCAAGCGACCAATAAAGATTGGGGATTAGGTACTCCAAAAGATAGAAGGCACGGTGAGGCATATAAAAGCAAACAAATTGACTCCGAACTGGGAAGGACCGTACCTCGTGAAACACGAAGTAAGGCCCGACACTTATAGGCTCATGAACAAAGACAGCATTCTCCTACCAAACCCCTAGCACGCAAATCACTTGAAAAGGTACTATATATAAATAGCACCTAGAAAGTATTATTTTGAGTACAAAGTCATCTTGGAAACGAGTTTATTGAACAGCTTCAGAAAGCATCCTGTTGAAATTTCGAAATAAAGCTAGAACTTGGCAAATGAAAATACCATTTGAGTAAAATCTCGTGGTTACGAAGTACCGGGACCAGTCCCAGGAAGTAAGAATGTTACCACCAAGTGAAATCTCGTGGTTACGAAGTACCGAGCACAATCTTGGAAGAAAATGAATTACCATTTGAGTAAAACCTCGTGGTTACGAAGTACCGAGGACTATCTCGGAATAAAATGAATCACCATCGAGTCAAATCTCGTGGTTACGAAGTATCAAGGATAAATTCTCGAGAAGGAAAAGCTACCACAAGTAAAATCTCGTGGTTACGAAGTACTAAGTTGAAAAAACTTGGAAAAATTAAAATGCCATGTAATGGCTTGCGGTTACGAAGTGTCGAGTTGAAGAACTTAGAGGAATTAAAATCATCAAGTACGCAGCCTTGCGATGGCAAAGTATCAAGTTAAAAAGATTCGACAAATTAGGAAAAATTAAACAAAGGCATAAAGAACTTGAGTATTCTATTGAAGTTTTCAAGACAATACAAAGTTTACAAAGAAGCAAAAATCTACAATAAAAAATCTAAGTACAAGGTCTTCAAGGAGCAGCAGAACTTTAACCCTCGTCCAACATATCTCAGAAGGAAGGAGTGGTAGGCTGAGGCGGCTTCCAAAAAGGCTTCCCTCTTTTTTCATCCCATTCCCGGAGTGCCTCCAATTCTTTGGCAGTAAAGGGAACGAAGTCTGCTCCTTGCCTACACAGATCGTTGTCAAAATTCGATTTAAAGGTCTGCAGGAGAAGGGACTTGTCCTCAAAATAAGGATGAAGTTGCCGGATGACATGGATGCATCCTTTGTCCAAAAAGGAACCAGCCTCACGACCAATCTCTTCATGGTATGCAGGAGAACTCTTGAAGTTATCAATTATTTTCTTCATGAAATCTTCAGATCGGCAATGCTCCAACTCCTCCTGCATGGAGATCCGACTAGCCACAGCCTCATCCCTAGCCGAATTCAAATCATTGTTGGAAGTCTGCAACTCCGCATTCTTTTCCTCTACCTTGATCAGTCGTTCCCTCAACTCCGCCATCTCACTAGCCATCTAGAGCTTCTCAGAATTGGCCAACTCCAAACGGGAAGCTTGCCTAGCCACTTCTAACTCTAGAGCAGCAAAGCGAGGCTCGTTGACCACCCGCCACTCTTCATTGGCTACTGCTCGCTCGGTTTGCTCCAAAGTTCGAGACTTGGAAATGTAAAGAATTAAGGAGAAAACCTGTTAAAAAAAGGGTTATAAAAGATACTTCATAATGCTTAAGGGAAAAGAAAAACAAAAAGATGAAGGATGACACTTACCCGAGCTATCAAAGCACCAACCCGGTTAGTAGCCTCTTCAACTCCCATCTCACCCATCCTGGCCAAGCTCTCTGCGTTTGCAGCTCGGTTCAGGATAGCACCTCCAAGAAAAGATGCAGCATACATATTGTTGAAACGAAGGTTGTTGAGGGGAGGGGTCTTGGTAAAAATTTCAGAAGCCAATGCTCGTAAGGCTTCCTCCTCAGTAGGCAGCTCAAACCCCGGCCGAAGCCATGAAGGGTCGGGACTCCCAGTGTCCACCTTAGCTTCGGTGATAGGAATGGCTTCAGCCTCAGCGGCAGGAATGGGCTCAGGATTACTTCGAGCCGCCAAGGGCACAACATCCAAAGAATCCGTCGGAGTGGGTGAAGATGCCGGAGAGATTGCAGCACATTCGGTGGAGGGGCACCGAGGAGAAGTCCTCCGCCTTTGATGAGGGCGGAGCTGTTCTTCGTCGTCCCCCACCGAAACCTCGGGAGTTGCTTCCCTACGAGGCTCAGGAGCAGAGCGGGGAGTCCTGCCTCTCACTCCCCCATCCCTTGCTCGACGAAGATTTCTACTTCGCACAGACGAAGGACCGGGCAGAGGATGGATAAGTGAGAGGAGTATCATCCTCTGCACTCCGATCTATCAAACGGGGAGGAAACCAGGTAAGGAGTCCAAGTGTGATTGGCAGACATCCCTACCCTCCACGGGATTTTCCCAAGCCTTGCTAAACATAGTGGGACCTGCGACAAAATAACCAAGTTAGAATCTTTACGAAGTACAAAAAAAAAGAGAAAATCTAGTTACCCCTGCCATTGCAACATCCACGGGCAGTGGAAATACACAAGTCACACTGGAAGGAAAAAACACCCCCGGGGTGTATGGTCCCGTCCCGATTCGGTCTCTCCTCCCCGAAACCCAACTCTTTCTTCCGCTTAGTCAAACTAACCCCTATGCCACACCACTTTAAATTGGACTCACTAAGTAAATCGGTAGAAGAGTATACCCGGGATTGGTTCTGGCGACTACCTCCTAAATCCTGGGTAATGGTTTCTAGGAAGACTTTTTCAGAATGGATGAGCGAAGAAAGATTTTGGATTTGAGACCATTGATAGTCCTTGCTAACACATGGATGGAAAGGGAAACCTATTCGGGACTCTATCATTAACCACCCCCCCTTGAAGTCTATCTTATTGGGCGGAGAATAAAAAAGAAGAACTTTATTTCGACGCGGATCAAGAGAAAGAGTATTGTTCAACATTCGAAGAGAAGAAAAGAACATCCTAAGTATGTTAGGGGTAAATTCAAAACCAAGTCTACGGTAAAGACAGATTAAGCAAAAAATGGTGCGAACAGCATTGGGATGAATTTGTCCAGGTTGAACTCGGGCAAAAACTAAGAAATCTACAAATGCGGGGTCTATGGGAAGTCGTAGTCCCACTTCAAAATGAGCTAAAGGAAGGGGGATGTTGTGGATTGACATTTTTCCTACCACGGGAGCTACAAAAACCCTATAAGTCCTAGGATCTACACTATACCTACGGGCAAAGGACTCCGCCTGTTCACGGGTAATCCTACTTCGCCCCAAAGCAAAATCTGAGGCAGGAGGTGCAGGCATGGGCGGTTGAAAGGGGACACCCTCAAGAACCTCACCCTGGCCTTCCCTAACCGCTACAGTAACCTCTGGTTGGGCAAGCTGAGGATCACCAAAACCCTCAGTCATGAGCTCCTCAACCTCCCTTTCATCTTCTCTTTGGGCAGACATTTCCTACATGCGAACGAAAGTTCAACATTTAGAACTCTATTCAAATAAAAAGCTACCCAGTAAGAGAAACCTAAATCATGTCTAAACCCCAACCCAGAAGAACACAAGATACTACCATCACTACAGCACAGAAAAATAGAACGAAAAACACCCTTCACATAGAATAAAACAGAGGAAGCATAAAAAACAGTCGAAGGTGGCATATCAACAATGGTGGAATAAATAAAAACCAGTTATCAATAAAAAGATGAAACATACCTTTTTAAGTATCTAAATCTGAGATGGAAGACTGAAAAATATGACTGAACTCGCGACGAAAATAAAGGCGAAGGAATCTTCAGAAGACGTTAATGACAAAAAGTGATAAAGCAAGGAAGCGAAAGTAAGAAAAAAGGGTGTATGAGGAAGGAGGACTATTAAATAGCTGAAAACGAGCTTTTAGCAGAATCATTACTTGCCAGAACCAATGCATCAGGGAAGGTGAAGGGGTGCTTCTGCTGGCTGACATTCTGCCATTAATGACAAAGGCAGAAGATGAAAAGACAGCCGGTCACAATCAAATATCCTAATTTCAGCCACAAGTCAAAGTACTCAAGATACAACTATTCTGCCGAAGCCCCCATACTTCGTCATGTGGTACTTCGACGAGGGGCCACTGAACATCCAGAAAAATACCTCAGGGGCAAAACAGTAATTTTACCACGTAATAACTGCCCCTGACCTCACCGGATGTCATAAGTCCAAATTCATGGGTCTCATAAAGAGCAGACGTTACCACTCATTAAATACCACATTCAAGGCCCGTTTTCTACAACGGTCAAAACGACCCAAAACCCCAACGGGAAACTCATGAATAAATGTGACCCTCAAAACAAACCCTTATAAAAGGGGGATTTGAACAAAAGGTAAGACAGATTCCAAATATCCAAAATACTCACATAATACTCTACTGACTTAAGCATCGGAGAGTTCGCGTGGAACACACCCCCATCGAACTTACTTGTTTTGTAGGTACGCAGCATCGCGAAGTACCGTCACCCAAGCGCCGCTCCACGAAGTGCCGCTTCACTAATTATAGCTCGACAAAGGGCCACCCCCCGAAGTATCAATTTCGTTGACTTTGACCAATTCAAAAATCTCCCGAAGACCCATCCATTCAAATATTTCCTGAATTCCCGGCCTTTCAAATTACTATATTACCCATGACAGATTTTTGCAGAATCAATATATTATTAATTTATTTGGTTTTTAATCATCTAGAATTCGATGTGAATAAGTTTTTGGAATTTGATTCGCATGGTCCTCATACACACACACACAACCATATAGATATATATATATATATATATATATATATATATATATATATATATATATATATATATATAGTCTATTCATTTTTGTTGTTTTGGTATATGTTGATTTTAAAGTAATTATATTTTGAATTAATTCAATGAAACTTAACCGTCATCAAAGTTTTTTGTCTATGTTAGTTAATTTAATGTATAAGAATGATTTATGTGTTTAATTTTTTTCATGCCAATAATAGCTGACCCAAAGAAAAGTTGTTATGCGGTAGAAATTTTAAAACACAATGTGATAATAAATATGTGGCCGTTATTAAGTTTTTCTATGTCATTAATTAGTGGGTCCAAAGAAAGGCTCTTTGTTTGGACCCACTAATTTTGAATTAATTCAATGAAACTTAACTGTCATCAAAGTGACCCTTTTTGTCTAAGTTAGTTAATTCAAAGTATAAGAATGGTTTATGTGTTTAACTTTTTTCATGCCAATAATAGTTGACCCAAAGAAAAGTTGTTATGTGGCAGAAATTTTAAAACACAATATGATAATAAATATGTGGCGGTTATTAAGTTTTTCTATGTCATTAATTAGTGGGTCCAAAGAAAGGCTCTTTGTTTTATAGGAATTTATTGTCAATATTTGATTATGCATTGAGAGTACCACTTACAAGTTGTTATTTCTGTTTAAAGACTAAGTATCAATGTTATGCTAGGTATTTTACCATTATTTGAATTATTTAGTTTTTTTAATGTGAGCTTGATAATTTATTATTATTTTGTTCTCTATTCAGTTAATAGTGTAACATCAATATCTGCCAACATTAATTCTCTACTAGCATTGAATAGTACAAACTTTAAGTTTTAGAAAGAAAATGTTATTATCGTTCTTGCCTCTATGAGGTATAAAGGGAATGAGAACATAAGGGAGTACATAATGGAAATGTGTCATCTTGCCTCAAAGTTAAAGGCATTAAAGTTAGAGCTTTCTGATGAGCTACTTGTGCATTTGGTATTAATCTCTCTTCCATCACAATTTAATCATTTTAAGATGAGTTATAACTGTCAAAAGGAGAAGTGGACTCTTAATGAGTTCATTTCTCATTTGTTCAGAATGAGAGAATAAAGCATGATAAGGTTGAAAGTGCTTATTTGACATTAACTCATAAGAATAAACGAAAGAAAAAGAAGAATCCTAATGAAATTGCGGGCTCTAGACCATAAAAGAAGCAAGAAAAGGAAACAAATGAAGAACCATTTACTTGTTTCTTTTTTTGGAAAGACTTCTCATATGAAGAAAGATTGCACTAAATATAATGCTTGCCATTTAAAGAAAGGTACACTCATTTCTTTTGTGTGCTTAGAATTTAATTTGATTTCAATACCTAGACGCATTTGGTGGTTAGATTCTGGTGCTACTACTCACGTAAGTGTGTCAATGCAGGGTTGTCTGAACTGTCGAAAACTAAATGAAGGAGAACAATTCATATATGTTGGTGATGGTAAAGCAATTGAAGTTATGGCAGTAGAGACTTTTAGGTTAATTTTGGAGAATGGAATTTTTTTTGAATTTAAAAGACACTTTTGTTGTATCGTCTTTTAGATGGAATTTGGTTTCTATTTCTTTATTGGACAAATTTGGTTATTCTTGTTCTTTTAAAAATGAAAAGTTTAGTCTTTTTCTTAATTCTAAAATTATTGATTCTGATTCTCTATAAAGTGATGATAACCTATATTTATTACATACAGTTGGTTCATCTAATGAATCGTTGCATGTTGCTACCAAAGGTACTAAAATAGAATTAACTGATGATAATTCTACTTTATTATGACATAAGCGTTTGGGACATATACCTAAATAGAGAATTGAAAGGCTTATAAAATATGGAATTCTTTATACACTTGATTTGTCAAATTTTAGAAAATGTATTGACATTATCAAAGGAAAGCACCCAAATAAAAGGAAATTAAGTGTGATATCCCGTCCCACATCGATAAGTGAAGTAAGTATGCAATGATATATAAGAATGAGCCTAAGTACTCATAGTCAACTCGTAGTATCCCTTTAGGTATAGTGATAATAATACCAGTTAGTTGATTATGGGTGTTGCTAGGCCCATAATTGTGGCACGGGCTGATGGTCCAATGTGTTGAGTGGATTATTTGGGGTTTTGTTAAAATTTATTGGGCTTTATACATAAAGCCTATTGGGTTACTATATTAATGTTTGAGCTTAATATTTTGGGATTTTATATGAGTTTTTTTAATGGATATAATAATTCGATTTTCATTGAAATGTATTGGGTTTTATATTAAATGGTAATTTGGATTATATGTAATATTTTTTGATATATTTTTTGGGTCTTATTTGGGCATTTTATTGACGGGATTATTTGGATTTTTGTTAACATTCGTTGGAGTTAATAAATTAATTTTAGGGCTTAATATTGTGTGTTTTTATTTGAGTTTTTATTGGGTAAAATATTTAGGTTTTGCATTGAAATGCATTGGATCTTTACTAAATGGTAAATTGGGTTATATATAATTTTTTTGGACTCAATATTTGGGCCTTCATTGATCCTTTGTTTGGGTAGGCTATTTTAATATTTTGTTAAAAGTTGTTGGACTTTATTTAAAGTAATAAAATAATTTTTCGGCTTAATATTTTACTTTTTAATTTGAGTTTTTATTGAAATGTAATAGACTTTTTATTAAATGGTAAATTAGATTATATATATATATATATAATATTTTGTGACATAATATTTGAACTTTTATTGAGTATTTTATTTGGTAAATTTTTTGAGTTTGTTAAAATTAATTGGGCTTTATTTAAAACGCCTACTGAGTTACTAAATTAATTATTGAGCTTAATATTTTGTGTATTAATTTGGCTTTTTTATTGGATAGATTATTTGGATTTTCATTGAAGTTCATTGGGCTTATATTAATTTATAAATTGGGTTGTATATAATATTTTTGGACATAATATTTTAGCTTTTATTAGACATTTTATTGGGGTTTTTTTTTTTTGTTAAAATTGGGCTTTATTTAAAAGGCTGATTTTACTACTGAATTAATGTTTGTGCTTAATATTTTGGATATTATATGAGTTTTTATTGGGTATAATATTTGGGTTTTTATTGAAATGTATGAGGTTTTTATTAAATGGTAATTTGGATTATAAATAATATTTTTAGACTCAATATTTGGGCCTTTATTGGGTATTTTATTCATTGGATTATTTGGGTTTTTGTTAAAATTAGTTGGCTCTGTATTTGGGCCGTTATTGAGCATTTTATTGATTGGATTATTTGAGTTTTTTAAATTTGTTGGACCTTATTTAAAAGGGTCATTGGATTACTATATGAATGTTTGTGCTATTATTTTGGGTTTTTGATATAATACTTGGGTTTTTATTGAAATATATTGGGCCTTTTATTAAATGATAATTTGGATTATATGTAATATAATACCCAATGGACAGGCCTTTATTGGGTATTTTATTTAATAGATTATTTGGATTTTTGTTAAAATTTGTTGGGCTTTATTAAATATTGGGTTACTAAATTAATGTCTAGGATTAATATTTTTGGTTTTTATATGGATTTTTTATTGGGTATAATATTTGGATTTTCATTGAAATGTATTAGGATTTTTATTAAATGATAATTTTGATTATATATAATATTTTTGGACTCATTTTTTGTACGTCTTTGGGCATTTTTTTGAGTGTATGATTTGGCTTTTTATAAAAAATCGTTGAGCTTTATTTAAAATGCCTATTAGGCTATTAAATTAATATTTGAGCTTAATATTTTAGGTTTTTATATGGGACTTTATTGAGTATAATACTTGGGTTTTTATTGAAATGTATTGTGCTTTTTGTTGAATGATAATTTGGATTATATATAATATTTTTTGACTCATTGTTTGGGCTGCTTTTGAGCATTTTATTGAATAGATTATTTAGGTTTTGTTAAAATTGGTTGGGCTTTATTTAAAATGCCTATTGGATTACTAAATTTATGTTATAAGTTAATTTTAAATTTGTGATTTTATCCAACGTCACATTACATGAGGATGAAGGCGGCTGTCTTACTTTGGTTGATGAGGACATTATAGACGGGTTGAAGGAGGAGGACCTTTGCGTACTGGCTCATCTTCATAGAGGCTAATCTCCTCATCTAGAAGGGTTCAAGACTACCATGGGAAGAGCATGGTGTTGTGGGTCTTTCTCAATGCAATGACTGGATGATAACTATTATCAAATATTCTTCAGTGCTATAGATACAGTGGACTATGTGCTCTCAAATGGACCTTGGAACTTTGAAAACAACCTAGTGTTGCTCAGACCAAGAACGACACAAAACCAGATCAAACAACTCGGTTTGGATAAGGAATTTTTCTAGGTTATTCTCACAGGTCTTCCACGGTATGTTTACACGATAGAAACGGGAGTGAAGATCTCAAGGTTGCTAGATGCGTGTCAAACAGTACAGCTGCGAGAGGACAAATATTGGGGAGAAAATTCTTTCACTTCAGGGTGTTAGTGACACTAACAAAGCCTCTCAAACTGGTGTTCCGCGATTGTGTTCATTTGGGATTATTTAAATATGAGAGAATTCCTAATTTCTATTTTTTGTGTGGGTTTATCGGACACAGATATTGAACATGCTCTCAATTTCAAGAAGGTATGGAGGTAAAGGAGATGCAATATGGGTCTTGGATGGGGGGAGTTGACAATATCCCATTAGAACTCATATTCTCTATGGATTGCATTCACTTGGACAATGACTGCGGGGGTGAAGATGCTTTGGCAGTGACTAACATATCCGAGTTGGTTCCACAGACCACTCGAGACATAGCCTTGGATACTATTCCAAGTGGCTCTTCAACGCAATAGGGTATGGGAAAGGATGGGCATCGATAGAATCTCACTCCAAAGAGACCAGAGTTACTAAACACAATTTTTCTTCTTTACGACAACAATTAGGGTTTCAACATGGTTTGATAGTATATAGAATAGGATGAGGTGGTGGTTTGATTCTTTTATGGTAGGAGTACATTGATGTTCAACTTATTAATTTGTCAATTGGTCATATTGATGTATGGGTATCTAATTGGCTCACTAGTGTTGGCTATTTTTTGACTGGCTTCTATGGACACTGGTTTGTCACTCAAAGGAAACATTTGTGGGAATTGTTAAGGAAAATTGGAGAACACCGATGCTTACATGGGTGGTAATTGTGAATTTTAATGAACTACTCCTAGTAACATAAACAGACAGCATAAGAGGTAGGCCAATGTCGCAAATGAATGGGTTTCGAGAAGCGTTGGATGATTTGAACTTAAGAGAAATCTTCATGGAAGGAGGATCATTTACATAGTGGAATGGTATGAGAAATACAACATTAGTAAGGGCGAAGGCTGATCGTGGGCTTGGGAATTCAGCCTTTTATCAATTGCAGGTAGGAAGCCCGGTCAGGATCATCCCAATGATCACGTCTAACCATCATGCTTTGCACTTAGCAATTATTCGCCAGTTGCAGCCTTATCGCATACAAAAACGAACCAGATTTGAACCCCGGTGATTGGATCATGAGGGTTGTGCAGCTCAAATTGAGGAAGGCTGGTCCTCCCCTGATCACGCGACACCAAGATGAGTTTTGCATAATCTAGAAGACCTCAAAGGGAAATTAATCTTCTAGAGCAAGAAGCAATTTGATGATATACCTAAGAAGCTCAAGCAACTGCGCCAACTGTTATTGAAATTTGAGGCAAAGGGTGTGACTGGTTCCAAGTTGCACGACTGTTAGCGAAAATTGCAAGCATTGATTGAGGTAGAAAATGGTTATTGGTAGCAACGCTCAAGATCGAACTGGCTACAATATGGGGATAGAAATACTTTCTATTTCCATCATCATGCTGATATGCACAAATCATATACCCTTTTTAGCATGTTTTTAGACATAAATTAGGGCAATATTTGAATGTATTTGATCTTAATTGAATCAAATTGACATAAAATTGCTTAAATTTTGATTTTGGAAGTTTCAGGAGCAAATTGCACGAAAACAGCAAGTTTTGGGGCAAAAATGTAATTTTTGGAAATGCTAAGTTCGGGACAGGCATCCCGACCCAGTCAAAGCACCAGGACGGCTATCCCAAGCTCGGGACGGGCGTCCCGAGCACCAGAACTTGTCCCACATCGAAATTTTTGGAGAAATTCACTCCAGAAAGCTGCTATAAATACCCCAGGCCTCCAACAGTTGAAATCATCCCTCTCCACTTGATCTGAGTCATTTAGTGACTTCAAGTATACAGTTTTCCATAGTATACAAGTCACTTAGCGACTCATGTTTCAGTATAAGTTTATATTCTTAGAGAGTTTCTCATTTTCTTTGCTTTCTGAGAATCTGTCTCAGAATCTTAGATTACGACTAGATAGGGTTCATTTTTGGAATCACAGAATACCGGGATTTCGTTAGGAGATCCTAAGAGAGAGATAGGGTGCGTGTTCTTAGTCAGATTAGGGTAATTTGCTTAAGCCCGGGATGTAAGGTAAAGCAATTGCTACTAGGTCTGAGGAGCGTTCTCCGAAGGCTTTGTCGAGCAGTCAGAAGCATACAGGAGCTGCAGCGCCGGCTGGACCTGCATAAAGCGGTGACTACTTTATGATAGTGGGTCCCCTAGACGAGGTTCTGTATGTTTATGAATTGTTTTATCTGGATATTAATTTGATACTAAATTTATATATCATACATGTTTTACAATTTGAGATGCTATCCATTTTCCTGGGAAGATCATAGAGCTAGAATTATCATTATGAATGTTGAACTATCGTGTCCTTTTAAATTAAACAAGAGTTATAGACAACTCCTAACCAAGGTCTGAATCATAACCGATTTAGTTTAACAGACTGTAAAAGGTCTGCCAGATTAGGAAGAAATAATAAAATAGATCACCATGTTTGTTAGAGTACCCTAATAAAGCTGAGTTTGTACGTTAGGCCAATCCTAGGGTTAAGTGACATGATACCGAAGTGACATAGGGTACCGTTCATGGATACTTTAATCCGACAGATGAGAAGGATCATCCCAAGGTAGGGGTGAATACACTAGGTAACTCGGATATGGTAAACAGATGGTTACATTTCATAATTGCCTTAGAGATCAAGATATATATAAAATGTTCGAAGATAAGGTCAAAACATTGTAATAACTAAGCTTAAATTGATGAATGCATGTCTACTCTTGAATGCTATTTGCTTGTTATGGGTGATTGGGATCACCAATCAATCTCAAAGTATTGATTATCGATTGACTGATTAGATAAATAAGATGAATATTAGGATTAAGGGATAGTTGCTACTAAGCCGTTACCAGTTCCCTGGGAGTACGATATTAATAAATTAAAATCGTAGATACTTTCCAAGAACTAGCTACACGATAGGCTCTCTGCCTTAGGTTTTGATTGATTAAGTGACAACAATTGAATGCTAAAGTGACAGTTAGTAAGACTCAGTCCTTAATTACTCATAATCGACATAGGTAAATAAAAGCCTATCTTTTAGCATACCAATCGGAACGCATAAGATTTTTGGCGCCGTTGCCGGGGAACATATCATAATGAATTTAGGATTCCTCATCAAAATTCTAGAGACTTATGATAGGTAACAGTAGTAACCTAGACGTTAGACCTAACACTTATTTTATGTTAGTTTGACAATCAATTTCCAAAATATAGGGTTATCATAACTAATTGATTTTAGATATTATCTGAAATTAAGACATTTAGGATAATCAAATTTTAGAAAATTATTCTAAAACCATATTGAGGAAATTTAACTGCTTTTGAAATAAAATATAAAAAGAAAAAAAATGTTAAAAATTTAAAACTCGAAAAAAAATGTATTTTTCTTGCTCAACAGTAAGTTGTTCTTTTTCCCTATCTCTTGTATTATTTATTCTTTCATAGTTGAATATTTGTTTTCTTCCAAATTTTTCTAGTCTTTCACTTCCTGTGTTACTCCACTAACTAGTTTGCTCAGGCTTAAACGTATTCTTCTCTGTAGTTGCATGACTCGAACTTCAAAAGCTAACCTTGAAACCCCAGTTGAGAATCCCGAATGTCTCATCCATACAGCTAATAGGTGAAGAACAGAGATGACTGATGAAAGACCTCCCCTCGAATCCTACATCCAGCCACATACTGTTCCAGTATCATCCGCCATTCAAATCCCTGGAAACCCTCGCTATGATCTTAAACCGAATGTGATCCAGTTGATTATTAATCGGGTTCAGTTTGGAGGAACTGCAGTCGAGAATCCGCTAGAACACTTATCCGACTTCTCCTCTCTTTGCGAAGGCCTCAAGGGAGATCATACTGCAGAAGTAACCAAACTAAACCTCTTTCCCTACTCACTGAGGGACAGAGCTAAGAGATGGTTGGCCCAGCTACCTACTAACTCCATCACCTCATGGGATGAGTTAAGCAAAGCTTTCCTGGAAGAGTACTACTATGCAGCAAGGGTCCTAGAATATCGAAGGGCTCTGTCCAGTTTCACTCAAGCTACTGACGAGACAGTGATCGAAGCTTGGGACAAATTCAAGGAGCTACTCAGGCTCTGCCCCAACATGGACTTACCGAAGCACTGCTGATCCAGCAATTCTACGGGGGTATGACGGACATGGGCAAGCAAGTTCTTGACGGACTCAATCCCCAGAGCGGTTTCAATGGAATGACTGATGTAGATGCTAGAAACGCTCTGGAGAGGCTCTATAGGAATAGCAAGAACTGGCGCACAAGTGACCGAGCTAAGAAGCAACCAGTAAATGCGGCCCTCGCCTCCACTGATGATCAATTTGAGGCACTGAAGGCCATCATTACTAATCAATTGAATACTTTCCAACAAGGGAAAAACGTTCAGCCAGTATATCAAGTCTGCGAATTTTGCCAAGGACCACATTTTAGTGGAGATTGTTATGGTAATGGAATATTAACTATTCCAGAAGATATGGAACAACTGGATGCAGTTAACTCTGCTCCTATAGGAAATACCTACAATCCCACCTGGAAGAACCTTCCGGGATTCAGTTGGAGAAACAATTTCGGGACTGCTAACTTCCAGAAAAGGGTGCCTCAGCAACTGCCCTATCCGCAGAACCAGCAAGTCGCTCTGCCCGCACCAAGGAATTACATCGTTCCAGTTGATCCAATGCAAGAATTCCGAGACATTATGAAGAGCATTGCTGACTCTAATAAGGAAATGATAGAGTCAAACAGGAAGGTCCAAGAAGCTCATGCAGAACGAATTCAGCAAAATGAGAATAGGCAGAAGCAGATTGAGCAGATGGTCAGAGACACACAAGCCTCCTTGCAGACATTAGAAAGACAAATGGGACAGTTATCGACCCATCTACCTCATCGGTCACAAGGAACGCTACCTAGGAACTCTGAGACCAACCCATTAAATGATTGCAAGACCTTAACTCTGAGATCTGGTAAAACTCTAACTCCTTCTTTCCCAAAATCTTCTCACACTTCTACTTTTGTACAGGAAAAAGAAGATAGCTCTGAGGAATCAACGCCGACAGTAGTCGAAAACAAAGTAGCAAGGAAAGAGAAGAAAGAGTCCATCCTTGAGTACCGGCCAAGAGTACCTTACCCTACAAGACTAATGCAGAATAAAGATAAGGAGCAACTCGAGAGGTTTTTCAAAACTTTTGGTCAAATTCATGTTAATTTACCTTTTCTTGATGTTATTTCTGAAATGCCTAAATATGCTAAATTTCTTAAGGATATTATTAGTAATAAAAGAAAGATTGACATGGACAAAGTAATTCTTAATGAAGGATGTTCGGCAGTTCTCTTGAACAAATTGCCTTCCAAAAAGAAAGATCCAGGTTGTTTCACTTTGCCATGTACAATAGGCAATATTACTAATATGCTTGCTTTAGCAGACTTAGGAGCTAGCATAAATTTAATGCCATCTAGTTTATTTGATAAATTAGGTTTCCATGATTTGAAAATGACTAGAATGTGCATACAACTTACTGATAGGATAGTAAAAATTCCTAGGGGGATAATTGAAGATCTCTTAGTAAAGGTTGGAAAATTTGTCTTTCCTGTGGATTTTGTTGTCATGGATATGAATGGTGAAAGTGATGTACCCTTGATTCTCGGTCGACCTTTTCTAGCTACCTCTAAGGCATTGATTGACGTCAACAATGGTCAAATAAAACTAAGGGCAGAAAATGAAGATATGACTTTCAACTTGAATGAAACCCTTAAGTATCCTATGCATTTAGATGATGATTTTTATTCTATGGATGCATTTGACCATTTGATTGGAACTAACCTGTTGGACTTAATCTTTGATTATCCAGTCTAAAATATTGACTCTTTGGCCCTGGAAAACCCTGACTTTGACTATTCTGATTTTGAAACTAGCACTAACGATTTTGTTGAGATAGGTGCTCATGAGTTAAAACTAGAAAAGATCTCTTTGGAAGAGCCCCCAGAAGTGGAATTGAAGGAATTACCAAGCCATCTGTGTTACGACTTCCTAGTCTCACTGAACAAAAGATTCCCATTATTCTTGCAGCAAATCTGACTGCAAAACAAAAGAAGTCAACACTGGACATACTCAGAAGGAATAAAAGAGCCTTTGCATAAAAAATTGCGGATATACCAGGTATAAATCCTAGTTTTTGTTCGCATAAGATTCTTTTAGAAAATGAGTATAAGCCTTGTGTGCAACCTCAAAGGAGGTTGAACCCTAATGTGTGTGATGTGGTGAAGAAAGAGGCAATTAAATTACTAGATGCCGGACTAATCTATCCTATTTCTGATAGTGAATGGGTTAGCCCAGTGCAAGTAGTACCCAAAAAGGGGGGGGAATAACAGTTATTAGGAATGAAAATGATGAACTAATTCCCACTAGAACTGTCACTGGTCATCGTGTATCCATTGATTATAGGAAACTAAATACTGCCACACGAAAAGATCACTTCCCCCTTCCTTTTATTGACCAAATGTTAGAAAGGTTATCGGGACACATGTTTTATTGCTTTCTTGATGGATTTTCTGGTTATTTTCAAATTCCCATCTTTCCTGAAGATCAGCATAAAACTACGTTTACTTGCCCTTTTGGAACATTTTCATATAGAAGGATGCCCTTTGGATTATGTAATGCACCTGCTACATTTCAGCGTTGCATGACCTCTATTTTTGATGACATGTTAGGAGAGTCTATGGAAGTATTTATGGATGATTTCTCAGTGTTTGGTGACTCATTTGTTATTTTTTTGAATAACCTGGAATCTATTCTTAAACGTTGTATAAAATCTAATTTGGTTCTAAATTGGGAGAAATGTCATTTCATGGTTAAAGAAGGAATTATTTTAGGACATAAGATTTCGCAGAGAGGTATGGAGGTAGATAAAGCTAAAATTGAAGTGATCTCAAAACTACCTCCGCCTAAATTTGTAAGATCTGTGAGAAGTTTCTTAGGTCATGCTGGCTTTTATAGGCGTTTCATAAAAGGTTTTTCATTAATAGCCAGACCTTTGACCAACTTATTGAGTAAAGATGTTCCTTTCGTTTTTGATGAGAAATGCATGAAATCATTTAATAAACTTAAGGAACTATTAACTACTGCACCTATTATGACATCACCTGATTGGAGTTTGCCCTTCGAATTGATGTGTGATGCTAGTGATTATGCAATAGGAGTTGTTTTAGGACAAAGATGATAAGAAATTTCATGTAATTTACTATGCTAGTAAAACCTTAACTGATGCTCAGGAGAATTACACAACTACTGAAAAGGAATTACTAGCTGTAGTATATGCTTTCGATAAATTTAGATCTTATCTATCTTGTCTAAAACAATAGTTTACACTGATCATTCTGCTTTGAAATACTGTTCAATAAAACTGATGCAAAACCAAGATTGATTAGATGGGTTTTTTGCTACAGGAATTTGATATAGAAATAAGAGATAAGAAAGGGGCAAAATTTAGCTGCAGATCATCATCTAGATTAGAAAACCCTGGATTAGGAGCAATAGATGAAACAGTAATATCAGATAAATTTCCGGATGAGAACTTATTTGCATTATCTACTATCTTTCTCCTCCGTGGTTTGCTGACATTGCCAATTACTTAGTTGCTCACTCTCCCAAGTAATATGGATAAGCAGCAAAGAAAGAAATTCTTTGCTGAATTGAAAAATTACTATTGGGAAGATCCTTTTCTATTTCGAATTTGTAAAGATCAATGATCAGAAGGTGTGTCTCAGAAGAAGAAGGATATAGGATCCTGGAGCATTGTCATTGTGGACCTACTGGAGGCCATCTGGCTGCCACCAACACTACAAGGAAAGTGTTGGAAGCAGGATTCTATTGGCCTACTATTTTCAAGGATGCAGCAGCATACATTCAGTCCTGTGATGCTTGCCAGAGAACAGGTAATATTTCTTCTAGAGACGGTCTACCCCAGCAGGTGATACAAAGTGTTGAAATATTTGATATCTGGGGTATTGACTTCATGGGTCCTTTTCCTTCTTCCTTTGGAAAAAATTACATCATAGTAGCTGTGGAATATTTTTCAAAATGGCCTGAAGCACAGGCATTACCTACTAATGATGCTAAAGCTGTGTGCAGATTCCTTAAGAAATTGTTTTCCAGATTTGGATGTCCCAAAGCCCTCATAAGCGACAGATTTGCAATCTAGATGATAATTTGTCTAAGGAAAATAGGATGGTACAACTCAATGAATTGGATGAGTGGAGGTTCAATGCATATGAGAATTCTCTCCAATTTAAAATGAAGAGTAAAATTCGACATGATAACAGACTTAGATCCCAGAAAAATTTTGAATCAGGTGATAAAGTGTTATTATACAACTCACGTTTGAAATTGTTTCCAGGAAAACTAAAAAGTTATTGGTCAGGTCCGTTTACCATTACAGAGGTGTCGCCATTTGGAGCAGTCGTCATCATTGATCAAGAGAACATCTCTCAGAAAGTAAACGGGCAAAGTTTAAAACCATACCGAGAGCCAATGGACAAATATGAGCTGGTCCTTCTGCTCAATGAGTAAAGGGAGTAATTTATTATCATTTTTTTAAAATTTTGTTTCCATTTTGTGTTTTATTTGTTTTTCTTGCTATTTGTTTTCTTATATTCTTATTTTAAAAATAAGTGTGGGGTGATAGGATATGCATGAACACTGAGGACAGTGTAAACCTTAAGTGTGGGGTAGCAGTGCACAGTGCACTATAGCAAAGTTTTGCATGTTTTCCATTATTTCTCACTACACTTGCACCCTTCCAAAAAAAATTTCAAAATTTTTCACTCTGTCAGACTTCAAACTGCAGTATTGATTGGTTTAAGAAATACTTATGTCTATGATATATGTTGAGTAGAGCTTTATGATCAGTAGGAAACATTGATAACTTTATTGAATTCCTCAATTAGAAATAGGGAATTCATGAGATTATTGAGCACAACCTAGTTTGGATTAGAGACCTCAACAAAATACCTTTTCAAAACTTAACTAGATAAGATTAGACCAGTTGAGGATGTATTGGCAATCAAAATGACTAGATGATGCTCTGAGATGAAAGTGAAAAAAATAATAATAATAAAGAGAGTTAATTAATAGGGTAGTTTGCAAGCGGCCTTTGCTACTCGAGCACCACTCCTTAGGGAAACTTAAAGCCTGATGCCCTAAGGTCGTGTAGGTCTGGGAGTCATCGGAGTGGGACTCGCTACATGGGTAGTTAAAGTTGACGTGTGAAAGCAGACACAAAATACCCTGAAAAATCAATAAAAGAAAAATCAATAAATGCTTAATTAAAAATCTTGTCACCAAGGCTCAGAACTCAGAAAGTTGTTTGTTGTTGGTATGTCTAGCGATGGGTCAAAGTATTATCTGGTAAGAGTCGAGATGAGAGTATATTGTGTTGACAATCTAGTCTGGACTAGTACACACACTACACATCAGGAAGACCTTGTGACTGAGAGAAGAGTTCAATTTAGTTATTGAGTTGTTAACCTTGCTTGACCATGATAATCTACTAAGACATTTGAGACCTTGTCATAGCAACTTAACCAGTCAGGCCTGTTTTGTGAATCATCTGACTCGGTGATCAATTTTGCCATAAAAACATCGCTAGAAATTTTGAGTGATTGCACCTATGTTTTTGAATTATCAATAATTTCATATAGACTTTGCTTGAGGACAAGTAAAAAGCTAAGTGTGGGGTTATTTGATATACACAAATCATATACCCTTTTAAGCATATTTTTAGACATAAATTAGGGCAATATTTGAATGTATTTGATCTTAATTGAATTAAATTGACATAAAATTGCTTAAATTTTGATTTTGGAAGTTTCAGGAGCAAATTGCATGAAAATAGCAAGTTTTGGGGCAAAATTGCAATTTTTGGAAATGCTGAGTTCGTGACGGGCGTCCCGACCCAATCAAAGCACCAGGAAGGCCATCCCAAGCTCGGGACGGGCGTCCCGAGCACCAGAAGTTGTCCCACAGTGAAATGTTTGGAGAAATTCACTCTAGAAAGCTGCTATAAATACCCCAGGCCTCCAACAGTTGAAATCATCCCTCTCCACTCGATCTGAGTCATTTAGTGACTTCAAGTATACAGTTTCCATAGTATACAAGTCACTTAGCGACTCAGGTTTCAGTATAAGTTTATATTCTTAGAGAGTTTCTCGTTTTCTTTGCTTTCTGAGAGTCTGTCTCAGAATCTTAGATTACGACTAGATAAGGTTCGTTTTTGGTATCACAGAATACCAGGATTTCGTTAGGAGATCCTAAGAGAGAGATAGGGTGCATGTTCTTAGTCAGATTAGGGTAATTTGCTTAAGCCCGGGATGTAAGGTAAAGCAATTGCTACTAGGTCTGAGGAGCGTTCTCCGAAGGCTATGCCGAGCATAGTAGGATCGAGCAGTCAGAAGCATACAGGAGCTACAGCGCCGGCTGGACCTGCATAAAGCGGTGACTACTTTATTATAGTGGGTCCCCTAGAGGAGGTTCTGTATGTTTATGAATTGTTTTATCTGGATATTGATTTGATACTAAATTTATATATCATACATGTTTTACAATTTGAGATACTATCCATTTTCCCGGGAAGATCATAGAGCTAGAATTATCATTATGAATGTTGAACTATTGTGTCCTTTTAAATTAAACTAGGGTTATAGACAACTCCTAACCAAGGTCTGAATCATAACCGGTTTAGTTTAACAGACTGTAAAAGGTCTGCCAGATTAGGAAGAAATAACAAAATAGATCACCATGTTTCTTAGAGTATCCTAATAAAGCTGAGTTTGTACGCTAGGCCAATCCTAGGGTTAAGTGACATGATACCGAAGTGACATAGGGTACCGTTCATGGATACTTTAATCCGACAGATGAGAAGGATCATCCCAAGGTAGGGGTGAATACACCAGGTAACTCGAATATGGTAAACAGATGGTTACATTTCATAATTGCCTTAGAGATCAAGATATATCTAAAATGTTCGAAGATAAGGTCAAACAAATTGTAATAACTAAGCTTAAATTGATGAATGTCTGTCTACTCTTGAATGCTATTTGCTTGTTATGGGTGATTGGGATCACCAATCAATCTCAAAGTATTGATTATCGATTGACTGATTAGATAAATAAGATGAATATTAGGATTAAGGGATAGTTGCTACTAAGCCGTTACCAGTTCCCTGGGAGTACGATATTAATAAATTAAAATCGTAGATACTTTCCAAGAACTAGCTACACGATAGGTACTCCGCCTTAGGTTCTAATTGATTAAGTGACAACAATTGAATGCTAAAGTGACAGTTAGTAAGACTCAGTCCTTAATTACTCATAATCGACATAGGTAAATAAAAGCCTATCTTTTAGCATACTAATCGGAACGCATCACATGCCAATCATCACCATCATCGAAATAGAATAAATAAATTTCGTGGGGAAGGTGATCAAATCCATACAACACTGATGTTGCCGGATCAGAGATCTTCCAGATTATTTTCCTCAGAACTGTTCTTAGGGCTCTTGAATCCCAGAAACCTCTCCTTTCATTCTATCAATGGGAATGGTATTTATAGGTTACATAATAATATAAATTTCCAAAATTACCCTTAGGTAAAAGGATGTACACTATATATATACCATAAGCAATTTTTTTAAGTAAAGGATGTTTGATTTTAACCTGAAGTTTTCAATTTTAAGTAATGCTTAGTAAAGTCGGAGGCTCTCTTCCGGAGTCTATTTTGTTAATATAGTGGAAGTGTGTGTGTGTGTGTGTATATATATGTTAAATAAGTTGGAGGCTCACTTTTGGAGCTTTTTTTTATTAGTAATAAAGGCGCAACCTTTATTCTAGGAATATATGTATATTTCTGAGACTTTCATTTTTTAATAAAGGCGAAAGTTGTTTTCGGAGCAGTTTTGAGTAATAATAAAGTTGAGACTTTCATTTTTTACTAAAGTCAAAAGTCACTTTCGGGTCATTTTTACTAAAGCTGAAAGTCACTTTCGGGTCATTTTTACTAAAGCTGAAAGTCACTTTCGGATCAGTTTTGAGTAATAAAGTTGGAGCCTTTATTTTAGGAATGTATGTATATTTCTGAGTAAAGTTGAGACTTTCATCTTTTGTTAAAGTCGAAAGTCACTTTCGGAGTAGTTTTGAGTAATAAAGTTGGAGCCTTTATTTTATGAGTATATATATATATTTCTAAGTAAAGTCGAGACTTTCATTTTTTACTAAATGCGAAAGTTGTTTTCGGAACTGTTTTCAGTAATAATAAAGTTGAGACTTTCATTTTTTACTAAAGCCGAAAGTCACTTTCGGGTCATTTTTTACTAAAGTCGAAAGTCGCTTTCGGATCAGTTTTGAGTAATAAAGTTGGAACCTTTATTTTAGGAATGTATGTATATTTCTGAGTAAAGTTGAGACTTTCATCTTTTACTAAAGTCGAAAGTCGCTTTCGGAGTAGTTTTGAGTAATAAAGTTGGAGCCTTTATTTTATGAGTATATATATATATTTCTAAGTAAAGTCGAGACTTTCATTTTTTACTAAAGGCGAAAGTTGTTTTCGGAACTGTTTTGAGTAATAATAAAGTTGAGACTTTCATTTTTTACTAAAGCCGAAAGTCACTTTCGGGTCATTTTTTACTAAAGCCGAAAGTCGCTTTCGGATCAGTTTTGAGTAATAAAGTTGGAACCTTTATTTTAGGAATGTATGTATATTTCTGAGTAAAGTTGAGACTTTCATCTTTTACTAAAGTCAAAAGTCGCTTTCGGAGTAGTTTTG
This sequence comes from Asclepias syriaca, assembly GCA_027405835.1. NCBI lineage: Eukaryota > Viridiplantae > Streptophyta > Magnoliopsida > Gentianales > Apocynaceae > Asclepias > Asclepias syriaca. The sequence goes on along the minus strand of CM049928.1, from coordinate 13,169,659 downwards.
AGTAATAAAGTTGGAGCCTTTATTTTAGGAATATGTATATATATTTCCAAGTAAAGTCGAGACTTTCATTTTTTACTAAAGGCGAAAGTTGTTTTCGGAACTGTTTTGAGTAATAATAAAGTTGAGACTTTCATTTTTTACTAAAGTCGAAAGTCACTTTCGGGTTATTTTTTATTAAAGCCGAAAGTCGCTTTCGGATCAATTTTGAGTAATAAAGTTGGAGCCTTTATTTTAGGAATATATATATATATATATTTCTAAGTAAAGTCGAGACTTTCAGTTTTTACTGAAGGCGAAAGTTGTTTTCGGAACAGTTTTGACTAATAATAAAGTTGAGACTTTCATTTTTTTACTAAAGGCGAAAGTTGTGTTTGGAACAATTTTGAGTAATAATAAAGTTGAGACTTTCATTTTTTACTAAAGCCGAAAGTCACTTTCGGGTCATTTTTACTAAAGCCGAAAGTCACTTTCGGGTCATTTTTACTAAAGCCGAAAGTCACTTTCGGATCAGTTTTGAGTAATAAAGTTGAAACCTTTATTTTAGGACTGTATGTATATTTCTGAGTAAAGTTGAGATTTTTATTTTTTATTAAAGCCGGAAGTCGCTTTTGGAGCAGTTTTGAGTAATAAAGTCTTCTGACTTTCGGGAGCATAAAGTGCACGGAGCTTTTTATTTTGCATGAAAAATGAAAGCGCAGAGCTTTTTATTTTGGAGGAAAGCGCGGTACCAAAGCACGAAGCTTTGTTGTTTGTACCAAAGCACAAAGTTTTTTGTTTGTAGAAAAGCACAAAATGTTTTATTTGTAAGAAAGCACAAAGAATTGAGAAGATATCCCAGATCATGGGATCTGAAAAAAAAACAAATTCAAACATTTAAACTGAACAATAGAGAATTGAATCAACAAAAAATAAAGTGATAAACAGGAAATCACAAGGAACTTGCATATGTTAATATAGGTGAGAAGTTATAATTTCTAGAGGAAATATTCCAGACCAACAGTAATACAATACAGAATTGAATCTCATTGAGTGGTCAGTAAGAAAACAAAAGGAGCTTGCAACGTTTTACGAAAGGTGGCAGGTAACAACTTAGTTAAATTTCTTCAAACAAATTGCCATAGAGATCAAGAAAGGTCCTTATCTGCAATGAGACTCTTAAATATCAAGAAAGGAAAAGACAGAACACCTAAAAGGAAAAAATAATTTTAAATTTGTTTCAAATAGAGGTGGGAGGTAAAATAAGCCCCACCTTTCTGAATCAGAAAACATGAAATTGGAGTAAACAAACCGCTGAGGCACCAATCTTTCCCAATTAAGGTAAATGGAATCAAGAAACAATTGCAATTATAGGGATAGAAAGTAATGACAGCAAATCTTGTACATAAACATAAAGATCACGAATAGATAGCTAACCATCAAGAAGTTGGACACTTACTGCATTAGAAGATATAAGCACATTAATATCATTATCCTCTGGATTTCTTGTCCATTAATCAAAAAGATGTTGGAAAAGTTAGGTCCACACCCTGTGAACATTGTAAATCTAAAGAGGAAGAGATCAAACAAACGATGACCCCTCAAGGAGTCATCAATGACACAACTGATCACAACTAATGGATTGTATCAATAACATATTAAGTGGTGGAAGAGAAGTAGGTTAACAAAGGAATGGTCTTCCTCTCTGTTTATCAATAATTTACTGCTAGTTGCAAATAGGAAAGGAGCAAATAAGAGATAAACATGATTCCTTCAGGTATATGCATGCAATTAGTAATAAGAAAGGAATTTAAATCCTACTAATTATACAAGATAACACAGAAAATCATCGATCTTGGAAGGTCGATTGTGGTAGATTTTGGCAATGGGCTAATGAGAAGGAAATTCATAGGAACAGAATGATGACCCAACCTATTAACGTTACAAGATGTTCTTACATGGATGGTTGATTTGTGTTCGTATCAATTATTGTTGGAATGCCCAAAACAGCTGTTTGTAGTATTTATAAAAGATGAAAATCCTTAAAAATTATCATTGACAGAATGTCTGCAAGTTGATAAAAATTTTTATGCATCAGGCACAATATGAACAATTTTCTGCAAGATGCTATTAGGAAAGAGAAGAAGACACAAGACAAAAGGTATGTTCATGTTTATGATATATAATCATACAAATGTGGAAAGGATTTATATTCGGAAAGTATCCTCACCAAACAAATCGACCAATAGATAAACCTGTTTCTAGGTTTCCAAGAAAACAAAAATATAAAAGTCTAAATTAAGGGAAAAAATGTAGTTGGTGTATAAGTTGAATCAAGAAAAGGGTGCAAAGAGATTAAAACGTGGTTTCAAGAATTACTGCCAACCAGTGAATAAGTTGGCTTATATTAACTAATCTTATGATTTTTCAGACTTAACCAATCATAGCCACATCATTTGAACCACAATCCTTCTACCATCCAAACTTTTTCTGATTTCTTTTGAAATACTTAAACCAGAAGTACTTAAAAATCCTTGTCCTCCGATGGATTATTGAATTCTCGTCAATTAAAATTATCTGAATGAACGGTGCTAAAATCAGAGTTTCTACATATTTACCTCTGAGAGAGACTATCCTCTCCTCATCCAAGGGTTTGGCCTTGCTTCGATAGGTTAAGAGATTTCAGTCCGTAAGAACGGCTCTGAGTATTCCAGAATTATTCCAATATCGGCTGGGATTGTTATCTTTTCGAAAAATAAATCGAAAAGCCAAGGTGGGCGCCAATATGATGTTGCCGGATCAGAGATCTTCCAGATTATTTTCCTCAGAACTGTTCTTAGGGCTCTTGAATCCCAGAAACCTCTCCTTTCATTCTATCAACGGAAATGGTATTTATAGGTTACATAATAATATAAATTTCCACAATTACCCTTAGGTAAAAGGATGTACACTATATATATACCAAACACCTAAGGACATATCAATGGAAGTTGTTGCCTTTTTTCGCAAGCTGTTCACCAAGGTAGGTACAAGACTAAATTTTGACTCTATTTTTCAAGGCTGCAAGTTCACTCCATTGGCGTTTGGCATATAAGAATTGCCTCTTGATTCCATATCAAGAACAAGAAATTTGGGAAGCACTTAAGTCCATGCATCCAATCAAAGCCCTGGGACCAGACGGTTACCAAGCAAATTGTTTTTCAATCACAATGGGGATTAATTGGCAAAAGTATTAGCAACATGATTCTTGGATATCTAAATCAAGGTATTTCTATATCTGATCTTAATGAAACCTTCATTACACTTATTCCAAAAATTAAAAATCCAGAAACTATGATGGATTTTAGGTCTATCAGTTTGTGAAACGTGCTCTATAAAATACTATCCAAGGTATTGGTTAATCGAATTAAACTAATTTTGGATAAAGTGATTGGTGACACACAAAGTACTTTCGTAAGCAATAGATTGATAGCAGATAATATCCTTATTGCATAAGAGGTGTTTCATTGGATGGCAAAAAGTAAATATAATGGGAAAGAAGCTTTTGCTTTGAAGGTCGACATGAGTAAGGCTTATGACCGTGTAGAATGGGATTTTTTTACGTTGGATGCTTGTAAAATAGGAGTTTTATGATCCTTCAATTGACCTGATTATGCAGTGTGTAACGACCGTTCATTTTCAAGTGCTAATTAACAGGGAATAATCGATTCCTTTACATCCTTCTCGAGGGTTAAGACAAGGGGATCCTCTATCCCTTTATCTATTTATTTTATGTGCATAAGGGTTTTCTAGTCTTGCATCTAGGGTTGTGGAATAAGGTGATTGGAAAGGAATAAAGATGGGAATAGAAGCTCCCTTCTCTCCCATCTATTCTTTGCAAATAATTACTTACTATTCATGCAAGACTCCCGAGATAGCCCAACAATGTTAAAGTCTATTATCCAAAATTATGAGGATGCATCGGGACAAAAGATTAAGGTGCACAAATCCTCAATTTAGTTTTCAAATCTCATTAAGGAAAGAAGGACATCAGAGGTGGTGCATGATTTGGGAATGAAGATCAGTCAAGGAGAAAGAAAATATCTAAGGCTACCTTATTTAATAGGTAGATAAACAAAAGAGATCTTTGGTTATTTGAAGGAGCGCATTTGGAAAACAAACCCATGGATAGAATGAAAAACTTCTCTCAAGAGGAGGAAAGGAGATCCTCATCAAATTTATACTTCATGCAATTTCATGTGTATGCTATGACTGTGTTCAAGATTCCATTATCAGTGTGCAAGGAAATTCAAGCTTTGATAAGGAAATTCTGGTGGTGAACACAAGGGGATGGAAAAGGAATGTCTTGGATCTCATGGGATACCATGTGTAAAGAAAACTCTAAGGGTGGAACGGGGTTTAAAAACTTGCCAATTTTTAACCAAAGTGTTTTGGCTAAACAAGGCTGGGATTCCTACTATACCCAGATTCTCTAGTTAGTAGGGTTTTTAAAGCCAAATATTTTCCTGCAATGGACTTCCTAAATGCTTCTATTGGTAGGCACCCATCATATGGATTCGGGAGAGATTTACTCCATAATGGAATTCGTTGGAGAATTAGAGATGGTGACAAGGTTCAATAACAAAGGATCCTTAGTAATGGTCATTTCAAGCCCATTACCTCTCTTTGGTTTCTCAACGACTCACTCAAGGTCCGAGATATCATCCATGGAGGACAAGGGCAAGCTGAACTCATTGATCATCTATTTTGCAAGAGAGATGCTGAGTTGGTAAAACAAATCCCATTGAGCTTAAGTGGAGGACATGATTGCTATGTCTGGCATTTTATTCCTTCTAGATGGTTCACAGTAGCCTCAGCTTATAAGTTGGGGTTGCAGCTGTCACAATCGCAAGAAGCAAGCAATTCCACACTCCTATCTCATTGGACAATTGTATGGAATTGTAAATTACCACCAAAAATCAAAATTTTTGCTTGGAAATTGAGCAGCAACGTATAGGCTACGTGGTTAAATTTGATGACAAATGGAGGAGTATTCAAATATTTAGGGAAGAGAAAATAACTATAAGAATGGACACTAATTGTATTTGCTTCAAGATTTTTCTTTTCAACTTCTACTTACAATGAAATGTATTGCCACTATTTATAGGCACATATTAGACCCTTCAAATTACAACAATTATAATAATAATAAAATAATAAATATATTTAAAACAAACGATTAAATGAACTATGCAGGATTTAATAAATAGACTTTTCGATTTTCTAGGAGACTCTAAATATTCTGATTTTTTATTCATCAGAAACTAGACATTCAGGGCTTCAAAACCATAGTTCATACATTGAATTTAGTTATCATTTGACCTTTCAAATTCTATGTGAAACAATGCACCAGAAGCTGAAAATGTTTTGAGCTAATATTCAACAAATTCCTCCCTTAAGCTCAAACTTTTTCGATCTTTCATCCTGAGCATCTTCTTGAAGTTTTCAAACAGAATTGTTGGTAGAGACTTTGTAAAAATATCCGTAACTTGTTTGTAACCTTTTGCAATTAGGCGTGCTTTGTATCTTTCAATCTCTCCTTGGGCATTCATCTTTTTCTTATATACCCATTTTACACCTATGGGTCTATGTCCTTTTGGTAAGTCCACCATGTTCCAAGTTTGATTTCTTTCAATGGCCTTCATCTCTTCATCCATTGCGCCTTTTCACTTCTTGTTTCTTATAGCCTCCACAAAAGAAATGTCTTCCGAGTCTGCTAACAAACAAAGTGTACTTTATTTGTTGAATCATATAGATCTTGTAGACTCCACATTCTAGGTTGTCTTGGTTCTTCTTCATCGTCAAAAACTTGAGGAGTTGTTGGATGCAACACTCAATGACTCTTCTTTTTCTTGTATCACCTCCTCTTGATTATAGGTGCAACACTCAATGACTCTCCTTTTTCCAATTCCATGTGTTTTCTTCATCCACTTGTACATCTCGACTTACAATTACCTTTTTATCAATTGGGTTAAATAACTTGAAAGCCTTTGTCTTTTCATCATACCCAATAAACACAAATTTCTTACTCTTATCATCGAGTTTGGTTCTCCTTTGGTTTGGTGTATGCGCATAAGCTACACTACCAAATACTTTAAGATGTGATACAGTTGGTTTATGACCACTCCAAGCCTCATGTGGTGTTTGATTTGCCAATTTTGTATGTGGACATCCATTTTGCACATAAACGGAACATTGAACCGCTTCTGCCCAAAATTCTTTTTGACACATCTTTAGTCTTTAGCATTAATAGAACCATATCAAGAATTATTCGATTTTTTTCTTTCAGCAAAGCCATTTTGTTGAGGTGAATATGGTGTCGTCAAGAATATTTTGATTCCTTGTTCCTCACAATAGTTTGTGAAAGTAGTTGACATATACTCTCCTCTTCTATCGGACCGTAAGGCCTTGATGCAAAGATTTGTTGTCTTCTGCACTAACACCTTGAATTTCTTGAATACCTCGAATGCTTCTGACTTTTCTTTCAAAAAATAAACCCAAGTTTTCCTTGTATAGTAGTCAATGAAAGTAATAAAATACCTTTTCTCACTAAAAGAATTTGGTGTGATTGGGCCACAAATGTCAGTGTGTACTAATTCGAGGGATCTCTTTGCATGATATTTTGCCTTCTTTTGAAATGTTGTCCTTGCTTGTTTGCTAGGTATACATCCTTCACAAAACTTTGTGTTGTAGTCCATGTTTGGAAGTCCATGAACCATTTCCTTTTTTGCTAACTCTTTTAGTCCACCGTAGTGTAAGTGTCCGAACCGCAAATGCCATAGCCATGCTTTTCATATTAACTTGCAAACACCTCTCTTGCACGTTCTTTAAGTTGAGTTTGAACATTCGATTCTTAGCCATCTCTACATGTGTGAGCAAGCGATCATTTTGATCCTTCAAGTATAACTGGAGATTTTTCATGAAAACCGAATATCCCTTCTCCAATAATTGACCCATACTAAGAATCTTACTCTTCAAGTCAGGTACATAATAGACATCCTCCATCGTACCTTCTTTTCCATCCTTTTGGGAAAAACATCTTTTTCCTCGGCCTTTGACTTGAACCTTCGATGCATCTCCGAAAGACACATGTCCATCTTCTATCTCTTGCATATCAACAAAGATATTTTTGTGTCCACACATATGATTGCTAGCACCGCTGTCGAGATAGCACACCATGTCGTTGTCCGGAGTGGTGTCTTCATGGGCCATCAAGAGAATGCCATCATCTTTTATCTCATCTTCCGCGACTAGATTCGCGTTTTCTTCCTTCTCTGAGTAGCAATCCTTTGCATAGTGTCCATATTTGCCGCAGTTGTAACACTCCATATTTTGACGATTTGACCGGCCTCCTCTTCCACCACTGTGTCCTCGTCCACGCCAATTTTGTTGGCTTGTTTGTCCTCTCTCTTTGTTATTGTTTCCATGACTTCGAGCTCCACCTCGACTGAAATCATGAATTCGATGGCCACATCCTCTTCCTCGATTGTGTTGTGCATACATCACCTTGTCTTCCTTGATGGTCATCTTTGTTTGTAATGCTTGCTCCAAGCTATCTTGTTTCTTTTTCTTCTTCCTTTGTTCATGAGCTTCAAGAGAACTTGCAAGATCATCAACAGTCAATTTTGTCAAGTTCTTTGACTCCTCAATTGCATACACAACGTTCTCAAAATCATTGGTCAATGACCGAAGGATTTTCTCCACAACTCTTGCATCTCTGAGAGTTTCTCCATTGCGTTTGAGTTGCTTCACCACCATTTGTACACGAGTTATGTAGCTAGATATGTCTTCCGTATCCTTCATCTTCATGCCCTCCAACTCACCACATAGAGTTTGAAGTCACACTTGTTTAACTCGGTCAACACTTTTTCTAAAATGTCCCATGCTTCCTTTGAATTTGATGCACCAACAGTCTTCTCAAAACCCGACTCATCTACTACTTGAAATAGGAGATAGAGAGTGGTTTTATCCTTCATTTTCATTTCTCTCAATGCTCTTGTTTGGTTAGTTGTGGAGGTACCAATGACTTCCGTTTCGTTGTACCCATTTTCAACCACATCCCATGCATCTTGTGCACCAAGCAACGCACACATTTGAATACTCCAGTTGTCATAATTTATCTTGGTGAGTTGTGGCTGCTGCATGTGCCCCAACAAAGTACTCCCAAAATTTGACATGGCTCTGATACCAAATTGATGACAAATGGAGGAGTATTCAAATATTTAGGGAAGAGAAAAGAACTATAAGAATGGACACTAATTGTATTTGCTTCAAGATTTTTCTTTTCGACTTCTACTTACAATGAAATACAATGCCACTATTTATAGTCACATATTAGACCCTTCAAATTCCAACAATTATAATAATAATAAAATAATAAATATATTCAAAACAAACGATTCAATGAACTATTCAGAATTGAATGTATAGACTTTTCAAAAACTGCAATAACATTTTCTAGGAGACTCCAAATATTCTGATTTTTAATTATCAGAAACTACACATTCAGGGCTTCAAAACCATAGGTCATACATTGAATTTAGTTATCATTTGACCTTTCAAATTCTATGTGAAACAATGCACCAAAAGCTGAAAACGTTTTGAGTTAATATTCAACAAACTTTATCCAAGAGATGGATTGCAGTGCATATGGGTTGTTCTAGATGTTCTCAGGCCATGGAAGACGATCTCCATGTCTATTTTTTTATTGTGGCTATACGCAGTGTGCTTGGGAGGGTTTGGAGTTTTCACTACTGCGGCTAATTACTCGAGCAACATCATGGTTACGTTACACCTTTTTCATATTATCTTAGTTGAACATGGCAATAATTATGAAGTGTTGGAACAGGTAGTTGGCTGCTTATGGGGTTTATGGACTGCACGGAATAATTGGATTTTCAAACAACAACAATTACAATAATAAAAATTATAATATTTTTTAAAGTTATAAAGAATTGTTAATATATATATATATATATATATATTAAAAAACTACTATTAACAAAAACATATTAGTAAGATAAATAATATAGAAATCAAAGGAAAGAGAACATTCTTTTTCTTCTTGTGTATTTCTATTATATCAAAACATACAAAGTAACCCCTATTTATAGGGATGAATCATATGTAACTTATATTCCCACATACATACATATATAACTATATACATAACTCTCCATTATACTAAAGATGTTACAAACTTAATTCCTGGAGGTTATATGAAGGCAGTGGAAGTTATATGGAGGTAGTGGAGGTTATATGATGGTAGTGGAGGTCATATGAAGGTAGTGGATGTTATATAAAGATAGTGGAAGTAGTGGGAGGTTATATGGACATACAAAATAATAGTAGAATTTATAAAACTCCCACTTTGGATGTCCATTGCACAAGGAATATGCCTCATTAAAACTTTACTAGAGAAAAACTCAGTTGTCAAAAACCCTAGTGAAGGAAAAAAGAATACATTGTTCCGTGTACACTGTTGCATTGTGTGCGTTTGTCACAATTTGTAAAGATAAGAAAATAAAATAATTCAACTCAATTTTAACAAGTGCAAGTATACACCGGTCAACAAGTAATATATGTACCTAAGTACAAGATTATCGATCCCACAGGGATTACGTATGTCAATTATGAATGCAAAAGTGATTGTGCAAATGGTTATCCAAACCGAACAAAAGAATGATGATAAGAGGTTGATCTAATGCTACGGCAAAACTAAACATAATCTAAATGTTAAGTGTTAACCTACTAGAGATAACCCAGAGAGTATGTAGATAATAAAATGAAGTGGAAACGCAAGCATAATATATTATGAATGAACCAGTGGTGAATCAAAACCTACCAGAAAATATGCCTAGTTACACAATTAATGCTTCAGCAATACAAATGTTACTAGTCCAGAACGCAAATACAATCGTCTCGAAGAGTACGACGTAATGTGTTCTAGAACAACACTAGGCAGAGGACATCTCTGTCTCCCTACTGATTTGAACGCAATCTATTGCTACCTAAACTAGTGCCATTCAATTATCATGTCCATTAGCTCCCTTTCTCTCGAATGATAGACACTAATTCAATGTGTTATTCGATAGTTGTAACCACAAACAACACTATCCTTTAAGTAATTGAATGAGTAAAATCACATACGCCCAATACAAGTATTAATCAAAAAACCATATCAACATTCAAGGCAAGTTCATCAACAATTTATCAATAAAATTTTGTTCAATAAAACATGAAAGCCACAAATCTGAAATAAAGTGCCGCTATACAATGCTGGAAAAATTAAGGACAAAAGGAATGAAGAAATGGATAAAAGACTCCTAATCTCTTAGTGAGTATTCTGCCCAAATCAAATCAATCAAACCAAGTCCTTCAGAAGTTTATACTTAAAAAGATAACTACAAACTTATCATTGAAGTAAGGAGAGTGAAGAAATAGGTAGAAAATTACTAATCTCTTAGCTAATTCTTTTGCCCAAATAAGTTTAATCACCACTCTTGCTCCTTTCCTCCTCCATATTTTGCTACTGATCTTTGAAGCACGACTTGCGACCTCCACTGCATATTCCTCTCTTCTCTCGAGTTTTTCTCTCTAAGAAGTTAGAGAGTTAATTCTCTAACTACTCTCAGTTCTATACTCTACTGCCCGATGATGTATTTCTCTCTATGTGCCGACGACTCCCCGTGATCTCTTCCCACGGGTTTCCTGAGGTATTTATACTTGGTTCCCTTCTCCCGATTTTCTATTTCTCTTCCAGAATTTTCCATCAACCTACAGTTGTCCATCAATTGCTTTGTTGTTTTCTCTTTCCTTGATGAGTGATGTGTTTTCCGACTGATATGCTAAAATAGGTGTTGTTTTACCCTATGTTGATTATGAGTAATTAAAGACTTAGATTGACTAATTGTCACATTTAGTCTCTATGTTGTCACTTAATCAGTCAGAACCTAAGACAGAGTACCTATCGTGTAGCTAGTCTGTTGGAAAGTACCTACGATTTTAATTAGATTAATTATCGTACTCCCAGGGAAGTGGTAACGGCTTAGTAGTAACTATCCTCTTAACTTAACTCTTATCTTAGGATCCAGTTATGCAATCGTTCATCAATATCTTTGATGAGAGGGTGATTCATTCTCCACTAGATTTAAGTTTATTTAAGCCTAAGAGTATTTTATAGATAATGTCCTGATTTTATATTATACTGTTCCTACATGTTGATTGACCTATCTTCGAGTATTTTAGACATGTCTTGGCCTGGATTGCAACTATGTACTGAGCCTAAAGGTGTACCACATCTAAGTTACCTGATAAACCGCCCTACCTTAATGACGGCCCTACTCATGGTTCGAGCTAAAGGCATCCATGAAAGCCCTATGTCACTTCGGGGATCATGCCGCTCGCCCTAACGCCGGCATAAACACACAAACTCAGCCTACTTAGACTACTCTAACAAACATGGTGATCTATAGGTTATTTCATCTAATATGGCAGACACCAATGCTTTCCAACGGGAAAGTCCTAAATTGATGCCTGTTAAACTAAACAGGTTATGATTAGACCGTGGTTAGGAATTGTCTATGACCCTACATTTAGTTTAAAAGAAACTACATTAGACATGCAGACATAATGAATGTTAAGCTGGTGGCCATTTCCGGAAAATCATAAAGAACTTCAACATGTATAACAAATACTCATAAAATCATAATCCAATAAACATAATCAATGTTTAGACGAACACAGTACAGACATATAAAGAGAGGGACAGGGAGACTGATGCCATAAAGAATTCACCCTTTACTTAGTCTCGCCGATGGAGCAACTGCTTGCATATGTTGGACTGCTCGACCCGACTCTGCTCAACAGAACCTTCAGAGGACGCTTCCTCAGCCTAGTAGCTGGACTTTACCTTAATACCCAGCTTAAGCCCAACCCTATTGTCTGACTCTTCGAACGCCTAGAGCCCTCTTAGGATCTCCTAAAGAAACCCCGGGTATTCTATGAATACCAGAAACGAACCTATCTAGTCGTATCCTAGGATCTGAGACAGACTCTCAGAAACAAAGAACACGAGACACTATCTAAGAATATAAAGAAACTTATACTAAAACCTGAGTCGCTAAGTGACTTGTATACTATGGAAAATTGTATACTTGAAGTCACTAAATGACTCAGATCGAGTGGAGAGGAATGAATTCAAATGAGGAATGCCTGGGGTATTTATAGTAGCTTTCTGGAGTGAATTTCTCTCAAAAATTCGATGTGGGATTCTGAACTGGGGCTCGGGACACCCGTCCTGGATCTGGGACGCCCGTCCCGACCTGTTGACCAGGTCAGGACGGCCGTTCCGAGTCCTGGACGCCCGTCCTGGCCTGTTGACCAGGTCAGGACGCCCATCCTGACTTCGGGATGCCCATCCCTACTTCCGAACTTCTGAAAATCGCATTTTGCCCCAAAATTTGCCATTTTCTTCTACTTTTCACCTGACACTTCCAAAATCATAAAAACTGTGAAATTGAGTTAATATCAATTAATTAAGAACGATTTACCATCAATTTCACCCTAAATTATAAAATTTGCCATTTTCTTCTACTTTTCACCTGACACTTCCAAAATCATAAAAACTGTGAAATTGAGTTAATATCAATTAATTAAGAACGATTTACCATCAATTTCACCCTAAATTATGCCTAAAAACATGCTAAAAATGTGATATGATTTATGCATATCAATGAGTCATAGTGTAAGTTGGACTAAAATCCAAAATTTGTTATATATTCCCAAAGAGCACCACCCGATTTTCAGCTATAATTTGGCTTTATCTCCAGTTGGGATTGACTTAATCTTGTATATATATATATATATATATATATATATATATATATATAATGGATAGGACAAAAGAGATATATATATAGTACCCGAAGTATCCAGCTGGATTTTAAATTACAAATTTTGCGCGTGTGCATATATATATATATATATATATATATACATATAGATGCATTCGGGAATTAATTTCCCGTTTTCCCTCTTATGACTCATCCAAATAATTCTCAATTTCTTCCAATGATACATTCCTCAATCGGTCAACTTTTATCCAAATTTCTTTTACCAGTTTCAGCCAGCATAATTCCCTTTTTACCCTTGGCAATTGAATTCAAAAATTCCATCATCTTTTATGTGTAATCCTGCACAAATTTAAATTTTAACAATGAAATTTAATCATAATAAAATTTAGGAATTTCTTCAATTAAAATGGCCCTTTTTTTACAATTAATCCACACAATTGAGATTGGGAAAAGAATTATGTAAATTAACAAAATCTAACTCAAAATCATAGACAAGTCAAGCAAATCGAGTTAGAAAATAGGCAAAGCAAGTGCAAATAACTCTATTATCGTAGAGTTATCACACACTCCCCCTGATCATTACATAATATCTTTCTATCGGCGCATTCTTACATTATGGACCAGTCTTTCAAATGTTGAAGTTGGTAATGCTTTTGTGAACAAGTCTACCAAATTATCACTTGAACGGATATGTTGTACATCAATATCACCATATTTATGAAGATCATGCGTAAAGGAAAGTTTTGGTAAAATATGCTTTGTGTGATCTTGTTTGATATATCCTTCCTGTAATTGAGCTATACATGCAGTGTTATCTTCATAAATTTTGTTGGAAGTTCTTTGCCTGAAGATAAACCACATGTTTCTCGGATGTGTTGAGACATGGATCTTAACAAAACACATTCATCACTTGCTTCATAGATTGCTATAATTTATGCGTAATTCGAAGAAGTAGCAACTAACATTTGCTTTGTAGAACGCCATGAAACGATAGTTCCTCCATATGTAAAAACATAGTCTGTTTGAGATATGGCTTTATGTGGATCAGACAAGTAACCAGCATCAGCATAACCAACAAGTTATAGTTTAGAACTATGAGGATATAACAATCTCATATCAATTGTACCTCGAAAGTATCGAAAAACATGTTTAATTTCATTCCACTGTCTTCTAGTTGGACATGAATTAAACCATGCTAACAGATTAACAACAAAAGCTATATCAGGTCTTGTATTTTTAGCAAGATACATTAGTGCACCTATTGCACTATGATATGGTACTTCTAGACCAAGAACTTCTTCATTATCCTCACGAGATCGAAAATGTCCTTTTTCACAATGGATGTGCCTTGTCCATGTAAAATCTTTTAAGGACATTTTTCAGTATAATTTAATTGATGAAAAAATTTCATTTTCATCTTTTAAATGCTCGATCTGCAGGCCGAGATAAAACTTTGTATTTCCAAGATCTTTCATCTCAAATTCTTTCTTCAATAAATCTATTACTTTTAAAAATTTCTTCAGGGGTTCTAATAATATTTAAATCATCAACATATACAACAATTATAGCAAACCTTGATTTTTCTTTTTTAATGAATACACATGGACAAATTTAGTTATTTTTTATAATCTTCTTTCAATAAATATTCACTAAGATGATTGTACCACTTCGTCCCAACTGTTTTAAATCATACAAAGATCTTTGTAATTTTATTGAATATAATTCTCGAGAATCTGATTTATATGTTTCATGCATTTTAAATCCTTCAGGAATTTTCATATAGATATCACTATCATGTGAGCCATATAAATAGGTTGTAACTACATCTATAAGACGCATAACAAGTTTCTCATTAGTGCCAAACTAAGGTGATAACAAAAAGTAACTGCATCCACCACTAGAGAATAAGTGACCTCATAGTCAATTCTCGGTCTTTGAGAAAAATCTTGTACAACAAGACATTCTTTATATCTCACAATTTCATTTTTCTCATTTCTTTTCCGTACAAATACCCATTTGTACCCTACAAATATAACATCTTTAGGTGTTAGGGCTATGGGTCCAAAAACTTTACGTTTTGCAAGTGAGTTTACTTATGTTTGAATTGCATTTTTCCATTTTAGTCAATCACTTCTATGTTGATAATTATCAACCGATATAGACTCATTATAATCATTTTCAATTATAATAGTTGATGCTATATTATATACAAAAACACTATCGATAGTTATTTCTTCTCAGTTCAATCGTTTCCCCGTTAAGACATAATTTATTGAGATCTCATCATTATCTATTTTTTTCGATATTTTCAATACCTTTAGGTACCTAAACTTCTTCTGGAGTTATTTTATTTATTATGTCTCTTGACTCTTCTGGAGTATTAAATCCAGGTTCATTATTAACATTTGCTCCCTTCTTTTTACGGGGATTTTTATCTTTTAAACCAATTGGTCTACCACGCTTCTGGCGTGCTATAGACTAATTTGCTATTTCATTTATAGATTGTCCTTCAGGGACATCAATCAGTATAGGAGCATTTTCAGTTTGTATATGTGACTTAGGCACTCTCTTTAGGTCGGTGAATGCATCTGACAGTTGATTTGCTATACTTTGCAAATGTATTATCTTTTGAACTTCAAGTTCACACTTATTTGTACGAGTATCAAGATGTTGCAAAGTATTCTATGTAATATTTTTACCAAGCTTTTTTTTCCTCCCCCAAATCCCGGGAACATTGAGTCAATAAAATGACAATCGATAAATTGTGGAAGGAGAATCATAACCAACATATATTCTCAATCTTCTTTTAGGACCCATTTTTGTGCGTTGTGGTGGAGCAATAGAAAGATATACCGCATATCAAAAAATTTTAAAATAGAAAATATTTGGCTTTGACCATAAGCCAATTACAATTGAAAATTTTTATAATAAGTTGTTGGTCTAACACATACAAGTGCTGCGGCATGCAAAATTGTATGACCCCATGCCGAAATGGGTAATTTAATTCTCATAAGTATAGGTCTAACTATCAATTAAAGTCTTTTAATAAAAAATTTAGCTAACCCATTATGTGTATAAACATGAGCTACAGGATGTTCAACACTTATATTAATAGACTTACAATAGTCATTGAAAGCTTGAGATAAGAACTTACCAACATTATCCAAACGTATTGTTTTAATTGTATGATTTAAAAATTGTACTCGTAATTTAATAATCTGAGCAAGAAATCTCGCAAACGCTAGGTTGGGAGTTGATAGTAAGATAACATAAGACCATCTACTAGATGCGTCTATTAGAACCATAAAATATCGAAATGGTTCTCATGATGGGTGAATTGGGTCAAAATATGTCACCTTGAATTCTTTCTAAAAATGTTGGATATTCAATTCTAACTTTAGTTGGTGATGTCTTAATAATCAATTTTTCTTGAGAAGAAGCAACACAAGAAAATTCTTTTAATTGAAAAATCTTCAAGTTTTTCAATAATTGTCCATGCGAATTTTCAATAATATTTCACATCATGCTTGAACCGGGATGCCCCAATCAGTCATGCCAAATAGTGAATATTTTTTAATCAATAAACTTCTGGTTTATTGAATGTATTTTAATTGTATTTATTCTTGTGTAGTACAATCCCGAAGAAAAACTATTCAATTTTGTTCCATTAGGTAACAATATAATGGCTCTTCCGGAGCCTTCAATTATTTTTGTACTTCCCAAAATTGTAACGTATAATGGCTCTTCCGGAGCCTTCAATAACGTATTATTTTTGTGTATACATCATTTATCATTATTACAATGAAATATTTTTTATTTTTAAGAATAGTGTGAGTAGTTGCACTATCAACAAGACATATATCTTCGTCCATATTCTTTAAGCAAATAAAACATTATTATAATTAAAGAATATATAATAATATATAAGTAACATAAGAAATAATAATAATATACACACATATATTTTTAAAGTGTTGTAGTGGAATGATTTATTTTTTTTCCCAAATCATAGGTTCAAAACCCATATCAAATAAATTATATAATTTCATTTTAATTAGGTTTCTAAAATAATAAAAATTATATGTATATATATATATATATCCAGAAGTTAAAAGCAGAAAGTAATATATATAACATATATATTTATTTTTAAATAATGAATATATAAACTAATATATCCAAAAACAATATTTGCTATAAATCATATATATATATATAAGCGAAAACAAAACTAGTATATATATATATATAACAAAAAGGAAAGATGTACACAAAAAAAAAACAAATATATATATATATATATATATATAACAATGGTATATAAAATATATATCTATATATATCCAGTGAACAGTTGATCAACTATATACAACAAATATAAATTTACAACTTAAAATAGTGTATAATATTTGTGAAAATATATTGTGCTTATAGATATATACATGCATAATCCATTATATTTTTAATAAATATAATCTATGTTATATTTGATTATTTAAGAACATTTAGTTATAGATTTATACATATTAAATTATGCATTATATATATATAGTGTATCTATCATTCTACCTATAATAAAACAAATTTACTTAATTTACTAAACAATAAATATATTTCCACTCTAATTTTTAATACATAGCAAAATAACAATACTATACCATAGAGCAATAAACACTAGATAGCATATATATACCATAGAGCAATAAACACTAGATAGCATATATATAAAATATATATATATATATATATATATATCATAGGTACATATATATAATTTATACTTGAAAAACAAATAATAATGAACAATATATAAGAAATATTATTTATTCCACTTCTGGTGCTTATTAATATTTGACATTTTAATCAATACCAACAACTATTACCATGATTATATATACATAATCTCTTCTAGGATCATGAGTGATAAAAATATTTTCTTCGAGAAATGAATATGTTGGATGACTTTTCAAGTCCAATTTTTTTCCTCTAACATGACATGATTTGTTCATTTACGGATTATCATCTCATAATCTCAAACTTTGGAGAAAAATACCATCTTCAGGTGGTGAAATTTTTCTTTTAAATAATACTCCCACTAATTGAATATTTTACATCGATGGTGTCTTCCGGACCCATCATAGCTAGATGATTCCCGAGATCTAATTTTCATAACAAATTATTTCATCTACTAACTTCAAAAATTACAAATTCAAGATTAATAAGAATTGACATTAGAAGAAATAACATACCTATTTATTCTTGAGTTCAACTTTAAACAATAACTGGTAGAGTTTCGTGCTGATAACATGTTATAAAACTACTATTAACAAAAGCAAATTAGTAAGACAAATAATATCGAAATCAAAGGAAGGAGAACATTCTTTTTCTTCTTGTATATTTCTATTCTACCAAAACATACAAAGTAACCCTATTTATAGGGATGAATCATATTTAACTTATATCCCTACATACATACATATATAACTATGTACATAACTCTCTATTATACTAAATATGTTACAAACTTAATTCATGGAGGTTATATGGAGGTAGTGGAAATTATATGGAGGTAGTGGAAGTTATATGATGGTAGTGGAGGTTATATGATGGTAGTACATATTATACGTACATAAATATATCAAATGTTTTAATGCAAAAAACACTCTAATATATATATCTAATTGAGAGTTTAAAAATTCTCCAATACTTCGTTTCTTTTTTATGATATATATATATATATACATTACCTATTAATAAAAAAAGAAAGAGAAAATAGACAATAATTCAAGATAATTATGAGGTGTGGGGATGTTGAGTGATCATATATGTCAAACTAAGAATGGAAGCTTAAAAAATTTGTTTTGAATACTTACAATATTTCCTTCCAAAGAATAAGTTATTCACAAGAAAATTTCATATCCAGAGCTCCATGGCCTACTAATGGTACAAAATTAATCATTTTCATGGGAATAAGATGCCAAATGATGAATCCCAAACTCATTTGATTATATTTTCTTTGGAGTCATTAGTGATAGCTTGCAAACTAATAAATAATTAAAGTGCCATGGAATGCCAAATTTCACATGTATTCCCATCAAGAATAACTCGAAAAGTAATTCATAAATTTGTTATAGATAATAGATTCACAAATATTTTTTCACAACAAATATAACAATATTAATCAATTGAATGGAAGGAGAATGCATAAGTGAAGACTGTTAGAAAAAATAGAACAGAAAGAAACAATAAGAACAGTAACTTCAAGGCGTGTGTTAAATGTCACTTTCCTAAAAGTAATATTTATCCTATACAATCTTTTTTCAAGATACAAAGAAGATAAACTATTAGTGTGTGATATTCTGCAGATTTAAATAACTGTTGTTCTTGATATTAATATGCAGAATGAATATCAAGGCTATTTATTAACTGAAAAATGGCTCTGTATCTTTGTGATAGATATAGATATATATGTATCTTTTAGATAATGTTTTTATATTTAATATTTAAATATTACATTATCTTTTATCTTTTACAGAAGTGTCTTTACAAAGACAAATTCTTTTCTACCAAACTCGATTCATTGAATCAAACAGATGGTTCTTTGAACCAGCAAAACTATTATTTGAACTAAACTGTTATAACATTTTGAAAATGTTTCAACAATCTCCCACCATTTTAAAAACAAACCAATTAAACTAATTTTGTAAGTTGTATGCATAGATAAAGGTATCTTGCGATTGAATCTTTACTTAGTAAAAGATCAATACAGTATACCTAAACAAAATAGTAGTATAAACTTTGAACCAAATGTCTTTATTGGTAAACTGTAGATACAATCACACATAAACTTATTACATCAAAACACTACTTGATTGAATAACACTTTTATTGTTCTGTGTTTTTATCATTCATGAGTGTATAGAATAAAGCCTTTGAATTCTTTGAAGTGACTAACTTCATGCACTCATATAGGTGAATCTATATCAAGTATGGCGCTTTGACAATTTCATTGTCCTTATCTTCATTTGACAAGTTGTCCTATAGATTCATTAAGAATTTAAATTCAACCTCCTTCCAATGTAGATACCAAGCATTAATAAACCTTGGGATGAAATATATAAATATTCTAATGCTTGCAATTACTCTGATGACATACTTTACTCTTTAAACTTGAGACTTGACATAATACCGGCGTCAAGAAGAGTTTTTGTCATTGGTAATTTATTGAAGCAGGCTTTAAACCATCCCTTTCAATATTTATTTACAACCTCCCTTGTTACATGTAAAGGTTTTTGTAAATAATATGTTAGATTATTGCTTATTGCATATAATCTAAATTTTTTTTAACAGAGAATAAATCTCTTAGATAACTTTGACAGAATTTAGATTTAAGTTTCATTAGTGATTTGCTACTTAGCAAATTTCATATATTGTTTTGTCTTTTATTTCTTTTGAAACTTTAAGGTTTCATTTAATTTATTTATTTAAATAAACCTTTTCCTACAATTGATTGTAAAATCTATCTTTTATATCCATTGGATATTCAAACTTGTAAATTTTAATATAAATTTTCTTTATGAACAACTTTTTCATCAACCTTTGTGACCAAACAAAAAGTTGAGAGAATTCCCTTGAATGTCAAACCTTCTTTCATCCATTCTTTTATCCAGAATGATAAGAATCTATTTCTATGATAGATTAGATTTATTAATTTTCAAACTTTACCTTTCAATCTGCATAATTATTCTCCCACATTTATAGACTTCTCTTCAAAGCTTGTAATTTTCTGTCATCTGATAAACTTCAATTCTAGTCATTATTGTTCCTATTTTTTTCTAATAGAATTTGCCAATATTTGTCCCATAGAATCTGCCTTCAAATACAATGAAGATAAACTATTAGCGTTTGATATTTTGTAGGTTTAGATAACTGTTGTTCTTTATATTAATTTACAAAATCATTCAGTATTAGGACTATTTATTAACTGAAAAATATGGCTCTCTTTTTAATAGATATGTATATTTATATAATGTTTTTATATTTAATATTTAAATATTATATTATCTTTTACAAAAGTGTTTTTACAAAGACAAACTCTTTTATACCAACTTCGATTCATTGAATCAAACGTATGGTTTTTTGAATCAGTAGAATTGAACTGTTATAACATTTTGAAAATGTTCCAATAAAGACAAATATGAGCCACTTTTTGTTGCGTTTATTCCGTAAGGGGAAATGTTTAACTTTGGCTGGAAAGCAATCATTCATTGTATGCTCTATCTAAGAGTCAGGCTTTTTCCTAGTAGAGTTAAACTCTACTGGGCATTCCTGATCAATTCTAAGAAAAATAAAAGTAGAATATAAAAGAAGGAAAGACAAAATTGTTAAAAAGAACTAATTGTTTACCAATTCCCGACCGAATCGATGTGTTCATGTTGTGGCAATCGAGTTTGAATATTGGGGGCTTGTGAGAATGGCAATGGAAATGGTTGATCATTGGGAACAAATGATGGCATACTGGTTGAAGAAGAATATACATTATTATGGCAATGGTAATTAGGTATATTTGGCTTTTGATGATGATGAAGATGTTGATGCTGATGATGATCATTATTATGATTCCTTTGTTGCTGCTTTGGAACATTCAATTTCTCCCCTTCCAATTCTCTGTATTTGTTGAGGTACTGTTTCAATGGAACTACGTAATCTTCAAAACCAAGAGTTGTTATTGCCCAAATTATGTCATCTCCATTGATTGTTTTCCTCTTTTCCCTTTGACATTTATCAGATGCTTCCCCGGTAACAAAGCTAATGAATTCCGATACACATTCTTGAACCGTCTCTTTTGCATCTTTTGATATTTTTCCATTACCTGGTATGTACTTCTTCATGATCCTCCCTACGTTAGCAATCGGAAGAAACCTGTCTTGTTCCTTATTGTTATTGCTATTGCTATTACTATTAATATTATTATTATTTCCGGTGCTCGTGCTCGTACTCGTGTTGTTGTTGTTGCTGCTGCTTTTGCTGCATCCCTTTGCATAGAAATTTTGATTGTTGTTCTTAGCCACCGCCGCGGCCAAAGGTGGTGGTATTGTTGTTGCACTAGACAAGAAATGTGATGGGATATTGTTATTATTGGGAGTGTTGGTAGTAGCTGATGATGATGATGTTGTTGGTGGTGGTGTTGAGATTTGGAGAAATTGATCCACTTGTTCATGATTGTTTGTGGAGAAATGGTGGATAATATTAGGAGTGATTGAGAGGAATTCTTGTTTTTGGTCATTGTTATTGGTATTATTGTTATTTTCTTGACTATTGCTACTCATTGAGCATTGATTTTTTTCTAAATTTTGTTCATCAATCAAATTTTCAAACTCCATTTCGCACCTCTCATCTTCCATCTCTTCTCTTCTTTTTCTTCTTCTATGCATGCATGCATGCACGTACGTTAATTTTGGATTTTCTTATCCTTTATTTTATTTTTATTAAGATGAGGAATTTTTGGCATCAAAAGCGCATGTTTCGTGCAACAGAACAGGTTTACATTCATTATTTTCCTTTAGACTCGCTCTGCTCTTTATTATATGTTTTTTTTTTAATATCCTTAAGACTTTTACTTACCTTACTATTTATAGAAAATATTTATTCTACACATATATTTAGTGTATGTGTGTAGTCCTAACTATATTTTCTTTCTATAGTCTCTCTACATATTTTCTTTGAATAATTAGTGAGTTTGGTCCCAAACATATTTAGCTTTGGCAAATTTAGTCCCAAAATATTTTCTTTCACTTTTAAGGTCCCAATTTGTTTTTTAAGTGAACAATAAAATCTTTTTGGGCAAATTCTGTCAAAAATCCTAAAAATTTAATGGTTTTTTATCTTTAATTTAATTAAAGACAAAGATAAAAAATTCATTACATGTGAAAATAAAGAAAGAAAAAATAAAAAAAATATTTATCTATAGCGAAAATATTAAAAGTATGTCGTCAATCTTCTTTTTCTCCGGCTAATGTTCATTTTTTGTCTCCATGTCCACATTAACCTCATCTTCCTTTGAATTTACAACATTTTCAACCTATTTCTTTTGTACACCATATTCTTCTTGTAATAACTATTCAATTTCTTCATCACTGACATACTCAATTATTCTTTCAATATTTTCCTCTTTCTTTGTAATCTCAATCTCAATCTCTTTTCCTTGTTTTTTTATCTCAATTTTATCAGCTAAATCAATGTTGTTTTCATTTTTTCTCAAATGAGTTTTTGCTTCTATTTCATTTGGTAATGTTGAACTAAGGTGATTGTTCTCTATTGATGTGGACTGCATCAATATCATATTCCGTTTAAACTCATCAAATTCAGGAATGTTGAACCAATCTTTATCCATCTACAATGCATATATCATTATTATTAGTTCATAGAATGTAAATTAATAAGAACTTATAACTCTTAAATTAACAACTAAAACTTTTTAATATGGTTAACACACATAGTCGGAGAAGAAGAAAATTAGCTAGAGAAGAAGAAGATTGACCACAAACTTTTGATATTTTTACTAATACATTTTTTACTTTTTAATTTTTAAATAGGAATACATTTTCAATATATATATGAAGAAATTTTTATCTCTTTATTTAAATATATTATTATTATTATTATTATTATTATTTCTTTTTTTTCACATGTAATCACTTTTTTATGTTTGTCTTTAATTAAACTAAACACAAAAAAAATCGTTAAATTTTTAGAGTTTTTGACAGAATCCGTCCAAAAGGATCTTATTGTTCACTAAAAAAAATATTTAGGACCTTAAAAGTTAAAAACAATATTTTGGGACTAAGTTTGTCAAAAGTAAATTAATTTGAGACCAAACTGACCAATTATTTTATTTTCTTTTTATCCTAACTATATTTTGTTAATCTAATCACGGACAACTTAACCAAACACTATAAATACGCATGTGACAAATTCTTTATTGTTTTTTTTTTAAATTTGTTAAACTAATTTTTAAATGTTTAATGTCATTGTAAATATTTAAATTTATTTATATATTTGAAATATATAATTAAATTTTATTTTAATATTTTAATATATAAATATTTATATATTAAGATATTAAGATAATTTACTTCTTATATAAATTACATGTCGCATTATATTATAGTTTTATCTCAAAACTGTATAAAAAATATAAACTCTATAATTTAAAATTTAATTTAAATATATATTAAAAATAACTTGATAAAAAAATATACTAAATATACTTCTAAAACATATAATTCAGAATAATGATCAACACATCAGAAAACTTAATATTATAAAATTCTATATTTTTAATAACGAGAACTTAAAAAAAATTTTACTTAATAGTAAAAATTCACATGATTACACGAAATTAAAAACCAATTCAAAATCCTAAATTTTCGAGAAATTAAAACTTGTTCAAAATCTTAATACACAGGTTCAAAAATATTATAAACGTATAATGAATCATTCCACGTTCGTATCGTTCAAATTCAATGCTCCTATATATATTCTATTACGGTAAATAAATAAAGAAAATAAAGAAAACGAAGAAAGATAGTTCATCTACCTTGATTGATTGCTTGCGTAATTTCAAATCAACTTAAATATTTTGTTTCTAAATCCCCTTCAGACTCTACTAACAATTCATTTAATAGAAATATTAGGACTATCACCATAACCATATCTAATCTTAAAATCCTAATATCTCATAATAGTCAAAAACACTAAAACATAACTTACTTTTTTCACCAACTTTTAATTCAGAAAATTAAAAACCAATTCAAAATCCTAAATTTTTGAGAAATTAGAACTTGTTCAAAATCTTAATACGCAGCTCCAAAAATATTATAAACGTATAATGAATCATTCCACGTTTGTATCGTTCAAATTCAATGCTCCTATATATATTCTATTACGGTAAATAAATAAAGAAAATAAAGAAAATGAAGAAAGATAGTTCATCTACCTTGATTGATTACTTGCGTAATTTCAAATCAACATAAATATTTTGTTCCTAAATCCCCTTCAGACTCTACTAACAATTCATTTAATAGAAATATTAGGACTATCACCATAACCATATCTAATCTTATAATCCTAATATCTCATAATAGTTAAAAACACTAAAATTGAACTTACTTTTTTCACCAACTTTTAGAGATTCAGAAAATCTTGATCCATCTGCTAGCGACTTTCAGGTTATGAAACGAAAAATAACTTTAAACTTGACAATCATTCTTAGAACCACGTGCTTTCTTTTTTTTTTCTTCTTCATATTTCATAAAACCTATTTAAGTTAAAATATTTAATTTTTTATTAATTAGTCCTTGATATTCTTTACTTATTCTAATTTGACCTATAATAATAATAAATTCTTTATTCATTAACTCAATTAGTAGTTCATAATAAATACCTGATTTGGATCAGGGTATTACATTCTACCCTCCTTATAAAAAGTTTCGTCCTCAAAACTTAGATATTGTCAATCCAAAAAGGTATCCATTTAGAACTTAAACTACATTCAAAGTAGTCACACTTCCGTTGCACGCTCTCTATTTAGTGTAATGCCTTTTATCTATAATTATAATGAAATCAAATACTTACTAATACTTATAAATCATATCCTTAGATTTTATATCATACACTCAAATTCTCAAAATTTCTCGATCATGATTTGTCTTGCACATCAATTGTTTAAGAATAGTATTTTGATAACTACCACTGTTGTTCATATCTTTCACCATTTCATCTTTTTAATTAACTTAAGTAGATAATATTTTTCATTATATTCATCCGAATTTTAATTCCTAAAAGTAGGAACTAAACTTAATCATAATCTTAAAATACTCATTGATGTAATTTCAATCTTGGTTTCATTAATTCCAGAATACATTGATCTTCTTATATATATCCAAAAACATTTCTTAACCAGTAATAGTATGCAAAATTTACAAGTATCAAAATATAAATCATTATTTTATAAATTGCTACTAAATCCATTGTATAAAGTAATATCAAATCTAACTATTTGTGTGATATTCCCCATTAATACTACTGTTATTCAAATTTAGTTAAGTTCAACCTTAGAATAAAGTATATAGAATTACCGTGACTCAATCATCATAGAAATATGAAAACTTAAAAAAATATATATATGCACACTCATTATCTCCAAAGAGGAGTGAATCTCAAATTCTATCTAAAATATGGTAAAATTTCTTAATAAATTTCTTAATAAATTTCTTAATAAATTACTTGAAAATACTCTAAATTTATCTATACTATTACCATTATTGTTCTCTTAAGCTTATCAAATCATAATTTACTTAACAAAATTTATCCTTAAATACAAATAAAATGTCCCTATAAATGAGTACATATATGAAATAAATCATTGTCTTAACTAAAATTTACTATACCTACAAATTATCTTTATAAACTAATAAATCAATGCTATAAAATTTAATATTCCACATCTTACATCTTAGTAATCCTAAGTCCATGTCACCTACTCATCAAGTAATAATAAATAAATAAATAAATAAATAATATATATATATATATTGAGAGATATAAAAATACCACTATGCTAACGTGGAATGAAAGCTGACATAGCAATCTGACGTGCCATCCACCTAACACAGTGGCCCCACCACTCCGCCAGGTATCCATCTACCAAGCACGACAGGACCCGCAATCCCGCCACGCAAGACGGCGAAGTGAGTGGTTACGCTTCTCAGGCAACCCACTTCGTTCGAAGTCTGATTTCCAGCTCGGCAAACTACTTCTAGAAACTTCCAAAAATAGGTTTCGTTTGACCAAAAGTCAAGCCTCAAAAGGCTCAGTCAAAATCTCCCAAGATCGCTCTAAATCGGAGGGATTTTGGATTTATGATGACGTTCCGACTGATATACTAAAATAGGTGTTGTTTTACCCTATGTTGATTATGAGTAATTAAGGAATTACCCTGACTAATTGTCACATTTAGTCTCTATACTGTCACTTAATCAATCAGAACCTAAGGCAGAGTACCTATCGTATAGCTAGTCTGTTGGAAAGTATCTACGATTTTAATTAGATTAATTATCGTACTCCCAGGGAAGTTGTAACGGCTTAGTAGTAACTATCCTCTTACCCTAATTCTTATCTTATGATCCAGTTATGCAATCATTCATCAATATCTTTGATGAGAGGGTGATTTATTCTCCACTAGGTTTAAGTCTATTTAAGCCTAAAAGTGTTTTACAAATAATGTTCTGATTCTATGTTATACTGTTCCTACATGTTGATTGACCTATCTTCGAGTATTTTAGATATATCTTGGCCTAGATTGCAATTATGTACTGAGTCTAAAGGTGTACCACATCTGAGTTACCTGATAAACTGCCCTACCTTAATGACGGCCCTACTCACGGTTCGAGCTAAAGGCATCCATGAAAGTCCTATGTCACTTAGGAGATCATGTCGCTCGCCCTAACGCCAGCATAAACACACAAACTCAGCCTACTGATGGGTTTCCGACTGATATACTAAAATAGGTGATGTTTTACCCTATGTGGATTATGAGTAATTAAGGACTTATCCTGACTAATTGTCACATTTAGTCTCTATACTGTCACTTAATCAATCAGAACCTACGGCAGAGTACCTATCGTGTAGCTAGTCTGTTGGAAAGTATCTACGATTTTAATTAAATCAAATATCGTACTCCCAGGGAAGTGATAACGGCTTAGTAGTAACTATCCTCTTACCCTAACTCTTATCTTATGATCCAGTTATGCAATCGTTCATCAATATCTTTGATGAGAGGGTGATTCATTCTCCACTAGGTTTAAGTCTATTTAAGCCTAAAAGTGTTTTACAGATAATGTCCTGATTCTATGTTATACTGTTCCTACATGTTTATTGACCTATCTTCGAGTATTTTAGATATATCTTGGCCTAGATTGCAACTATGTACTGAGTCTAAAGGTGTACCACATCTGAGTTACCTGATAAACCGCCCTACCTTAATGACGACCCTACTCACAGTTCGAGCTAAAGGCATCCATGAAAACCTATATCACTTAGGAGATCATGCCGCTCACCCTAACGCCGGCATAAACACACAAACTCAGCCTACTTAGACTACTCTAACAAACATGGTGATCTATAGGTTATTTCATCTAATATGGCAGACATTAATGCAACCCGACGGGGAAGTCCTAAATTAATGCTTGTTAAACTAAATAGGTTATGATTAGACCATGGTTAGGAATTGTCTATAACCCTAAATTTAGTTTAAAAGAAACTACATTAGACATGCAGACATAATGAAAGTTAAGCTGGTGGCCATTTCCCGAAAATCATAAAGTACTTCACCATGCATAACAAATATTCATAAAATCATAATCTAATAATCATAACAAATGTTTGGACGAACACAGTACATACATATAAAGAGAGGGACAGGGGGACCGATGCCATAAAGTAATCACCCTTTACGAAGTCTCACCGATGGAGCAACTGCTTATATATGTTGGACTGCTCGACCCGACTCTGCTCGATAGAACGTTCGGAGGACGTTTCCTCAGCCTAGTAGCTGGACTTTACCTTAATACCCAGCTTAAACCCAGCCTTGTGGACTGACTCTTCGAATGCCTAGAGCCCTCTTAGGATCTCCTAACGAAACCCCGGGTATTCTATGAATACCATAAACGAACCTATCTAGTTGTATCCTAGGATCTAAGACTAACTCTCAGAAACAAAGAATACAAAAACACTATCTAGAACTAAAAAGAAACTTATACTGAAACCGGAGTCTCTAAGTGACTTGTATACTATGGAAAACTGTATACTTGAAGTCACTAAATGACTCAGATCAAGTTGAGAGGAATGATTTCAACTGAGGAAGGCCTGGGGTATTTATAGCAGCTTTCTGAAGTGAATTTTTCCAAGATTTTCGATGTGGGACTTGGACCAGGCGCCCGGGACGCCCATCCCAGTTTGTTGACCAGGTCAGGACGGCCGTCCTGAGTCCTGGACGCCCGTCCCGACATGTTGACCAGGTCAGGACGCCCTCCCCGACATCTGAACTTCTGAAAATTTGCTTTTTTCCCCGAAATTTGCCATTTTCTTCTACTTTTCACCTGACACTTCCAAAATCATAAAAACTGTGAAATTGAGTTAATAATAAACAATTAAGACTGATTTGCCCTCAATTTCATCCTAAATCATGCTTAAAAACATGCTAAAAATATGATATGATTTATGTATATCAGATAACCCCACACTTAGCTTTTTGCTTGTCCTCAAGCAAAGTCTACCTGAAGTTAGTGATTCTAAATCATATGTGCAGTCACTTAAATTTCCTAGTCTTGTTTTTATTCCAAAAATCATTCAGACAATTCTTAACACAGGTCTGACTAGTTAGGTTGCTATGACAAGGTCTCAAATGTCTTTAGTTGATTGTTATAATCAAGTAGTTAACAACTTAACAACTAGATTGAACTTTTCTCTCAGTCACAAGGTCTTCCTGATGTGTAGTGTGTGTACTAGTCTAGACCAGATAGTCAACACAATATACTCTCGTCTTAACTACTACCAGATAACACTTCGACCCGTCGCTAGACATACTAACAATAAACAACTTTCTGAGTTCTGAGCCTTGGTGATCAGATTTTTAATTGTTTAGCGTTTATTGATCTTCTTTCTTTTATAGATTCAGGGTATTTTGAGTCTGCTTTGAACACGTCAACTTCAACTACCCATGTAGCGAGTCCCACTCCGATGACTCCTAGACTTACACGACCTTAGGGCATCAGACTTTAAGTTCCCCGAAGGAGTGGTGCTCGAGTAGCAAAGGCCGCTGGCAAACTACCCTTATTTAATTAATTCTCTTTTGTTTCTTTTCACTTTTACCTCAGAGTCTCATATAGTCACTCTAATTGTCAATACATCCTCAACTGATCTAATCTTATCTAGTTAAGTTTTGAAAAGATAATTGGTTGAGGTCTCTAATCCAGACTAAGTTGTGCTCAATTACCAGGAAGTCCCTATTCCTAATCAAAAAGTTCAAAATAGTCATCACATTGTCTCCTACTAATCATAACTTCTACACACATATCATAGACATCAGCAATGCTTTACCAATCATACTGCATTTAGAAGTCTGAAAGAATGAAAAATTTTGAAAAATTTTGGAAGGGTGTGGAAATACGGGGAAAACATTCAAAATCATGCAAATATTTTTCACAAACTACTACAGTGCACCGTGCACTGCTACCCCACACTTAAGTCTGACACTGTCCTCAGTGTTCATGCATATCTAAACTGCCCCACACTTATTTGAAAACAAGAAACAAAAACAAAACAGAAAAGACTCTTACCCCACACTTATTCGAAAAACTATGGGTAAGAAGGAAAATAAAGCAATGAAAGAAATCAAAACAGGAAAGTGATAGAAATATCAAAATATAAAATGAAGATAAAAATTAAAAGAACACAAAATAAAAGTAGAGGAAGATTAAGATTCGAAAAACTCCCTTCTTGTCTCGAGCAAAAAGGTTTTCTCTAAGTTGTCAATTGGCTCTTCACCTTAGCCATGTGCTATTGCTGAGGTGTTCTTGACTCTGTAAGCTCTAGATACTGGAACGGATGACGTCAGCTCCGATCCTTCAATGTCGAGCTCCAGGTAGTAGCCTATCCATTTGATGAATGACTCAAGCCCCAAGGACTGTTTCCTCGAATCATTTGCAAAGTTTCTCGTAATCGTAGCACGTGTCCAGAAGGAACGTGTCTAGGAATGAGACTTCTTTGGATTGGTGTGCCTACCTGCCCATGTCAGTGAAGGTATTGCATGCAAGTTTTGAATGGCAGAAAAGATACCTGAAGCTTCGGTGAAGCCGTGGTGGTAGGAGGCTCCAGTGGTGTAGATCTGGGCCCAAGTAGTTGAGACTTCCTCGGGGAAGTTTCTCACAGCTAATTGTATGCAGGGGATGCAAGCTCCTCCATTGCTATGCTCCTGATACAATGCCAAATTCCTCTATATCCTTCGACCGTTCGATATCACTTGGTAGATCACTTGCTTGCAATGGTCTGGCTTTAATTGTTGCCAGTATCTCATCTGTTGATTCTGCGGGTAGGGGTTTTGCTGTGGTGGTATCTTCTAAAAATTTCCAGCTTCCGAATTATTCCTCAGCTAAATCCCGTATGATTCCTCCAGTTGGGATTGTATGCGTGTCCCATTGGAGTAGCATTCTGCAGTAACCTACTCCTACCTCTTTTGGAATGGTTCGTATTCCATTCCCATAGCAATCCCTCCTAAAATGTGGTACTTGGCAGACTTCACAGATTTGATACACAGGCTGAACGTTTTTTTTCCTAAGATATTGGCATTCTGAATCTGGAAAACGACTTCTCATAGAATCTGCACATGACTTGCTGGGGTAGATGATCTTGGGAAGACGTGTCACCTGTTATTTGGCAAGCATCGCAGGACTGTATCAGAGATACAATGTCCTTAAATATGGTGGGTCAACAAGATTCTACTTTCAACACTTTTCAGACAGTGTTGATAGCAGTCAATTGGTCTCCCGTAGGTTCTTTAGGGCAATGCTCCAAAATCTTGTGGCCTTCGTCTTCTGAGATACATCTTCTGATCACTTACTCTGCAATGATTCAAAATAGAAAAAAAGGGATCTCCCTAGTAGTAACATTCCAAATCAACAAAGAATTTCTTCTTTTGCTGATAAGTCATATCACTTGGGAATAATTAGCAGCTAGATAATTAGTAATATCAGTAAACCACGGAGGAGAATCATTACTCATAACAAACAATGAAAATAGATCCTCATTCAGAAATTTATCAGACACTATTGTCTGGTCAATAGCCTCTAACTCGGGGTTTTCTAATCTAGACCAAAGGTTTGCTTTCTAGATTCTTAACCCTTTTTCTTATCCCTTCATTCTATATCAAATTCAAGTAACAATAAAACCTAACTTAATCAATTATGGTTCAGCATTAGTTTTATTGAACACAGATATCTCAGAGTGATCAGTGTAACCTATTGTTTTTAGACAAGACTAGATAAGATCGGAATTTATCATACATGAACTTTCTTATCATGTTTCTATCCTAAAAAAAATTCTTACTACATCATTACATCACATATTAATTCAAAAAGCAGATTCCAACCAGGTGATGCCATAATGGGTGCAGTAATTCCTTTTGGTTTAAAAGATCTCATGCAATTATCAGCAGAACAAAAGAAACATCCTTTTTTTCAATAGAACATTCAAAGGTCTGGCTATTAAGGAAAAATCATTTCATAACTCGTCCTAATAAAGCCGCCATGACTCTAAGAAAATTCTAAAATGGAATTTCTTCCCAATAAAAATCTAAGCCAAAATTTTACAACTCAGAATTTTTTTTTTCTCACTTCCATTTTTATTTCTTCAAAATTAAATAATAGAAGAAAAATACTAAAAAGAGCAACAAATGTACAACTAAGAAAACAACTAAGAAAGAACAAGAGATAGGGAAAAGAACAACTTACCATTGAGCAAGAAAAATACATTTTTTTTTCGGTTTATAAATTTTAAAATTTTTTTCTTTTTATATTTTATTTAGAAAGCAGTTAAATTTCCTCAATATGGTTTTAGAATAATTTTCTGAAATTTGATTATCCTAAATGTCTTAATTTCAGATAATATCTAAAATTAATTAGTTATGATAACCCTATATTTCGAAAAGTGATTGTCTAACTAGCATAAGATAAGTGTAGGTCTAAAGTCTAGGTTACTACCGCTACCTATCATAAGTTTCTAGAATTGTGGCCAATAATCCTAAATTCATTATGATATTTCCCCGGCAACGGCGCCAAAAATCTGATGGGTTTCCGACTGATATACTAAAATAGGTGATGTTTGACTATATGTGGATTATGAGTAATTAAGGACTTATCCTGACTAATTGTCACATTTAGTCTCTATACTGTCACTTAATCAATCAGAACCTAAGGCAGAGTACCTATCGTGTAGCTAGTCTGTTGGAAAATATCTACGATTTTAATTAAATCAAATATCGTACTCCCAGGGAAGTGATAACGGCTTAGTAGTAACGATCCTCTTACCCTAACTCTTATCTTATGATCCAGTTATGCAATCGTTCATCAATATCTTTGATGAGAGGGTGATTCATTCTCCACTAGGTTTAAGTCTATTTAAGCTTAAAAGTGTTTTACAGATAATGTCCTGATTCTATGTTATACTATTCGTACATGTTGATTGACCTATCTTCGAGTGTTTTAGATATATCTTGGCCTAGATTGCAACTATGTTACCTGATAAACTACCCTACCTTAATGACGGCCCTACTCACGGTTCGAGCTAAAGGCATCCATGAAAACCTATGTCACTTAGGAGATCATGTCGCTCGCCCTAATGCCGGCATAAACACACAAACTCAGCCTACTTAGACTACTCTAACAAACATGGTGATCTATAGGTTATTTCATCTAATATGGCAGACATTAATGCAACCCGACGGAGAAGTCCTAAATAAATGCTTGTTAAACTAAATAGGTTATGATTAGACCATGGTTAGGAATTGTCTATAACCCTAAATTTAGTTTAAAAGAAGCTACATTAGACATGCAGACATAATGAAAGTTAAGCTGGTGGCCATTTCCGGAAAATCATAAAGTACTTCAACATGCATAACAAATATTCATAAAATCATAATCTAATAATCATAACAAATGTTTGGACGAACACAGTACATACATATAAAGAGAGGGACAGGGGGACCGATGCCATAAAGTAATCACCCTTTACGAAGTCTCGTCGATGGAGCAACTGCTTATATATGTTGGACTGCTCGACCCGACTCTGCTAGACAGAACCTTCGGAGGACGCTTCCTCAGCCTAGTAGCTGGACTTTACCTTAATACCCAGCTTAAGCCCACCATGTGGACTGACTCTTCGAACACCTAGAGCCCTCTTAGGATCTCCTAACGAAACCCCGGGTATTCTATGAATACAAAAAACGAACCTATCTAGTTGTATCCTAGGATCTGATACTAACTCTCAGAAACAAAGAACACAAAAACACTATCTAGAAATAAAAAGAAACTTATACTGAAACCTGAGTCTCTAAGTGACTTGTATACTATGGAAAACTGTATACTTGAAGTCACTAAATAACTCAGATCGAGTGGAGAGGAATGATTTCAACTGAGGAAGGCCTGGGGAATTTAGAGTAGCTTTCTGGAGTGAATTTTTCCAAGCTTTTCGATGTGGGACTTGGACCAGGTGCCCGGGACGCCCGTCCCAGTCTGTTGAGCAGGTCAGGACGGCCGTCCCGACCTGTTGACCAGGTCAGGACGCCCTCCCCGACATCTGAACTTCTGAAAATTTTCGTTTTTGTCCCGAAATTTACCATTTTCTTCTACTTTTCACCTAACACTTCCAAAATCATAAAAACTGTGAAATTGAGTTAATAATAAACAATTAAGACCGATTTGCCCTCAATTTCACCCTAAATCATGCCTAAAAACATGCTAAAAATGTGATATGATTTATGCATATCACCTACTTAGACTACTCTAACAAACATGGTGATCTATAGGTTATTTCATCTAATATGGCAGACCTTAATGCTTTCCGACGGGAAAGTCCTAAATTAATGCTTGTTAAACTAAACAGGTTATGATTAAACCGTGGTTAGGAGTTGTCTATAACCGTACATTTAGTTTAAAAGAAACTACATTAGACATGCAGACATAATGAAAGTTAAGCCGGTGGTCATTTCTAGAAAATCATACAGTTCTTCAACATGCATAACACAGATTTATAAAATCAAAATTCAATATTCATAATCAATGTTTGGACGAACACAGTACAGACATATAAAGAGAGGGACAAGGGGACCGATGCCATAAAGTATTCACCCTTTACGTAGTCCGCTGATGGAGCAACTGCTTGTATATGTTGGACTGCTTGACCCGACTCTGCTCGACAGAACCTTCGGAGGACGCTTCCTCAGCCTAGTAGCTGGACTTTACCTTAATACCCAGCTTAAGCACATCCCTGTTGACTGACTCTTCGAATGCCTAGTGCCCTCTTAGGATCTCCTAACGAAATCCCGAGTATTCTATGAATATCGAAAATGAACCTATCTAGTCGTATCCTAGGATCTGAGACAGACTCTCAGAAACAAAGAACACGAGACACTATCTAAGAATATAAATAAACCTATACTAAAAACCTAAGAACACTAAGTGACTTGTATACTATGGAAAACTGTATACTTGAAGTCACTAAATAACTCAGATCGAGTGGAGAGGAATGAATTCAATTGGGGAATGCCTGGGGTATTTATAGTAGAGGAGTTGGGTGATTTCTCTCAAAATTTCGATGTGGGATTCTAAACTGGGGCTCGGGATGCCCGTCCTGGATCTGGGACGCCCGTCTCGGCCTGTTGACTAGGTCAGGATGGCCGTCCCAAGTCCTGGACGCACGTCCTGGTCTGTTGACCAAGTCAGGACGCCCATCCTGGGTTCGGGACGCCCATCCCGACTTCCAAACTTCTGAAAATCACGTTTTTGCCCCAAAATTTGCCATTTTCTTCTACTTTTCACATGACACTTCCAAAATCACGAACACTGTGAGATTGAGTTAATAACAATCAATTAAGAACGATTTACGATCAATTTCACCCTAAATTATGCCTAAAACATGCTAAAAATGTGATATGATTTATGCATATCAATTTATCTAGAGAATCTGGTAATTACCAGATTCTCCAGATCACACCACCCGACCTACCTATTTCTCAGCATGGCTTACATCTATAAAAGCCACCCCCGTAAAGGTAAAAGGGTAAGGCCAGATTACTATACTAAAATTTTGCTAAATTAAACACTCTCCAGTCAAGATCAAAATACTGACTTAACCATCTGAGTGTTCATCAGAGTCCCTCCACCCTTTCTTATGAACTTTTTTGTTTTGCGGGCATTGTAAGACAGGACATCCGTTGCAATGCCGACACAACAACCATCGTGGCATTAAATATCTGGTAGAGACCATCAGACAACGCCGTTTTTAGTGGCAAATGACTTCAAATTGATTTTCGATGAATTAGTTTAGTTCAGTTACCGAGAAACATAAGTATTGTATCCTTTTATTTTCCCTTCTCATAGAGAAACAATGTCACGACAATCAGGTGACCGTGGAAATCAGCCTGATACCACGATTCCTACATCTCGCTATGAGACCCATCAGGCGGCACATTCGTCAGTTCTTGAGCAGCCCCAGTGACGGTCAATCATCCAGCGTTTGGGACCCATAGTTCCGCTCGTAAGGCACCTGACCTTCGTGATCAGCTAGACGAACG
This sequence comes from Asclepias syriaca, assembly GCA_027405835.1. Lineage (NCBI taxonomy): Eukaryota > Viridiplantae > Streptophyta > Magnoliopsida > Gentianales > Apocynaceae > Asclepias > Asclepias syriaca. Next base: position 13,133,383 of record CM049928.1, on the reverse strand, counting down.
GTGATCCAGCAAAACTAGACGCACGAGAGAGGTCAAGGATCTGCTGAAAGAAGTTGAGTAGCTTCGAAAAGAGAGAGACCTCTTGAGATAGTGGATGCGGCTCTGTGCCGAATTAAGCAGGCAGGGTTTATCGCCCCCGACCTTTCTTGATGAGGAGAGAGAGCCCTCAGAGACCCTACCATAGCGGTCACACACCATGGTGAGCAAACAAACTAGGGGCCAAGCCGCCCCCACCAAGAACCAAATCTGCGAATTTTGCCAAGGACCACATTTCAGTGGGGATTGTTATGGTAATGGGATATTAACTATCCCAGAAGAGATGGAACAAGTGGACGCAGTGAATTCTGCTCCTATAGGAAATACCTACAATCCCACTTGGAAGAACCATCCGAGATTTAGCTGGAGAAACAATCCCGGGACTACTAACTTCCAGAAAAGAGTACCCCAGCAACTGCCATATCCGCAGAACCAGCAAGTCGCTCTACCTGCACCAAGGAATTACATTGTTCCAGCTGACCCCATGCAAGAATTCAGAGACATGCTGAAGAGCATTTCCGACTCTAACAAGGAAATGATAGAGTCCAACAAAAAGATCCAGGAAGCTCATGCAGAAAGAATCCAGCAGAACGAGAATAGACAGAAGCAGACCGAGTAAACAATCAGAAACACACAAGCTGCTATACAAACTTTAGAGAGGCAAATGGGCCAGCTATCCACCCATTTCTCTCACAGGTCCCAGGGAACGCTACCAAGCAACATTGAGACCAACCCTCAAACTGAATGCAAGACCATCACTCTAAGACCTGGTAAAATTCTTTCTCCATCTCCACCCAAACCATCTGACCCTCCTATTCTTGTGCAAGAACCAGAAGAAGGCTCCAAGGACCCAACGCCGACGGATGTCGAAATCGAGGTAGCAAGGAAAGGGAAGACGGAGTTTATTCCGGAGTACCGACCAAAAGTACCTTACCCTGCCAGACTTATGCATAATAAAGATAAGGAGCAATTTGAGAAATTCCTTAAGAATTTTAGTCAGATTCATGTTAATTTACCAAAGTATGCTAAGTTTTTAAAAGAAGTTGTTAGTAATAAAAGAAAATTTGACATGGACAAGGTGGTTCTTAATGAAGAATGTTTGGCGGTTCTGTTGAATAAACTACCGTCTAAACAGAAAGATCCTGGTTGTTTTACCTTGCCGTGTACAATTGGAAATATTACTAACATGCATGCATTAGCAGACTTAGGAGCTAGTATTAATCTTATGCCATCTAGTTTATTTGATAAATTAGGATTGCATGATTTGAAAACGACTAGAATGTGCATACAACTTGCAGATAGGACAGTCAAAATCCCCAAGGGAATAATTGAAGATCTCTTAGTAAAGGTCGGAAAATTTGTGTTTCATGTGGACTTCGTTGTTATGGATATGAATGGGGAAGGAGGAGTGCCCCTGATCCTAGGTCGACCATTTCTAGCTACCTCAAAAGCATTAATAGACGTCAGTAATGGTCAAATCAAGTTAAGGGTAGGAAATGATGACATCACTTTTGATCTAAATAGATGATACTTGTTTTTGTGTGGATGCCATGGAACACTTGATTGCAATTAACGTGACAAACCTATGCTCAAACTATCAAGTCATGAGTGAGGACTCCCTAGAATTAGAGGAGCCTGAACTTAGCTCTTCTGAAAATGAAATCACTCCTGATAGTTTCACTGAGGTATGTGATGATGAGATGAAGAAAGAACGAACCTCGTTTGAAGATCCACCAGACTTGGAACTGAAGGAACTACCCACTCATCTGTGCTACGAATTCCTAGATGACAACAAGAAACTTCCCATCATTCTTGCAGCCGATCTGACTGCAGAACAAAGGAAGCTGACTGTGGACATGTGCAGAAAGTATAGAAGAGCCTTTGCCTACAAAATTGCAGACATTCCAGGTATTAATCCAAGCTTTTGTTCGCATAAGATTCTTCTAGAAAATGAGTGTAAGCCATGTGTGCAACCTCAAAGGAGGTTGAATCCTAATGTGTGTGATGTTGTTAAAAAAGAAGTCATTAAACTATTAGATGTAGGACTTATCTACCCTATCTCAGATAGTGAGTGGGTAAGCCCGGTGCAGGTAGTACCTAAGAAAGGCGGTATAACAGTTGTTAGGAATGAGCATAATGAACTAATCCCTACGAGAACTGTAACTGGTCATCGTGTATGCATAGACTATAGAAAACTAAATACAACCACACGAAAATATCATTTGCCCCTTCCTTTTATTGACCAAATGTTGGAAAGATTATCTGGACACATGTTTTATTGCTTTCTTGATGGGTTTTCTGGTTATTTTCAAATTCCTATTTCCCCTGAGGACCAGCATAAAACTACCTTCACCTGTCCTTTTGGAACATTTGCATATAGAAGGATGCCTTTTGGTTTGTGTAATGCACCTGCTACATTTCAACGTTGTATGACTGCTATCTTTGAGGACATGTTAGGAAAATCTATGGAAGTATTTATGGATGACTTTTCTGTTTTTGGTAATTCATTTGAGGTTTGTCTAAAGAACTTGGAGTTAATGTTGAAACGCTGTATAAAATCTAACCTGGTTTTAAATTGGGAAAAATGCCATTTCATGGTAAATGAGGGAATTGTTTTAGGACACAAGATCTCACACCTAGGTATGGAAGTAGGCAAGGCAAAAATTGAAGTTATTTCGAAACTACCCCCTCCCAAAAATGTGAGAGCCATTAGAACGTTTTTGGGACACGCTGGCTTTTATCGTAGGTTTATAAAAGATTTTTCATTAATAGCCAGGCCGTTGACCAATTTATTCGGAAAAGATGTTCCATTTGTCTTTGATGAAAAATGTCTAAAAGCTTTTAATAGACTTAAGGAACTCTTAACCACTGCACCTATCATGACATCACCCGACTGGAGTCTACCTTTTGAACTTATGTGTGATACTAGTGACTATGCAGTAGGAGTAGTTTTAGGACAAAGACATGATAAGAAATTTCATGTAATATATTATGCTAGTAAAACCTTAACTGATGCTCAGGAAAATTACACTACGACAGAAAAGGAATTATTAGCAGTAGTATATGCATTTGATAAGTTCCGATCTTATCTAGTCATGTCTAAAACTATTGTTTATACTGATCATTCTGCACTAAAATACTTGTTTAATAAAACCGACGCAAAACCAAGATTAATTAGATGGGTTTTATTGCTTCAAGAATTTGACATAGAAATTTGGGATAAGAAAGGGGCAGAAAACTTAGCCGCAGACCACTTGTCCAGGCTAGAGAATCCGTCCCTAGAAGCCATTGATGAAACAATCATATCTGATAAGTTTCCTGATGAAAATCTATGTGCATTGTCTGCTATTTTCTCACCCCCTTGGTTTGCAGATATAGCAAATTATTTGGCAGCCCGGACTCTCCCTAATGATATCACGACTCAACAAAGAAATAAATTCTTTGCTGACCTGAAATATTACTATTGGGAAGATCCTTTTCTATTTCGAATATGTGCAGACCAAATGATCAGAAGATGTGTCTCTCAAGAAGAAGGTTTCCAAATCCTGGAACACTGTCACTGCGGACCAACAGGCGGTCACTTAGCTGCAGCTAATACCGCCCGAAAAGTATTAGAAGTAGGCTTCTACTGGCCTACCATATTCAAAGATACCGCAGCATTCACAGGATCGTGCGATACCTGTCAGAAAACTGGAACCATTTCTTCTCGAGATAGTCTACCTCAACAGGTAATTCAAAGTGTAGAAATATTTGACATATGGGGTATAGACTTCATGGGTCCATTCCCTCCCTCTTTTGGTAAGTAGTACATCATAGTAGTTGTAGAATATTTTTCAAAATGGCCTGAGGCACAGGCCCTACCTACTAATGATGCTAGAGTCGTATGCAAATTCCTTAAGCAGATTTTCGCCAGATTTGGATGTCCAAAAGCCCTAATCAGTGATCGAGGTACGCACTTCTGCAATTCTCAATTACAGAAGGTACTTCAGCAGTACGGAGTTCAGCATCACATTTCCACAGCCTACCATCCCCAAACTAATGGACAGGCTGAGGTAACCAATAGGGGAATAAAGATAATCTTAGAAACGACTGTGGGTGTTAACCGTAAGGATTGGGCCAATAAGCTGGAGGACGCATTATGGGCCTTCCGTACAGCATACAAGACCACTACAGGATTCTCACCCTATCGATTAGTCTATGGAAAAGCATGTCACCTTCCAGTTGAACTTGAACACAGAGCTTATTGGGCGGTACAAAAATGCAACCTCGACGATAATTTAACTAAGGAACACCGGATTCTACAACTTAATGAATTGGATGAGTGGAGGCTCAAAGCATATGAAAACTCACACCAATTCAAGATGACAAGTAAACTCCGGCATGACAGGCGACTCAGAACCCAGAAGAATTTTGAACCAGGAGATAAGGTATTGCTATACAACTCACGGTTAAGATTGTTCCCAGGAAAGCTGCGTAGCTGCTGGTCAGGACCATTCACAATCACGAAAGTATCACCTTTCGGAGCATGTGACATCATGGATTCTGACGGAGTTATTCAAAAAGTAAACGGACAACGCCTAAAGATTTACAAAGAGCCGTTTGACTTGTCCGAGCAGACTGTGGACTTCACACACTAAGGGAGTATCTCTTTCATTTTATTTCTTGTTTTGTTATGTTTATGTTCCTTCTTACCCGTAGTTAGTTGAATAAGTGTGGGGTAAGAATCTTTTCTATTTTATTTCTTATTTTCAAATAAGTGTGGGGTAATTAGATATGCATGAACACTGAGGACAGTGCCAGAATTAAGTGTGGGGTAGCAGTGCACGGTGCACTGTAGCAGTTTGAAAAAAAAATTTCGCATGCTTTTGCTTGTTTTCCCCGTATTTTCACACCCTTCCAAATTTTTTTCAAAATTTTTCCGTCTTTCAAACTTCTAAATGCAGTATGCTTGGTTAAAAAATTGCTTATGTCTATGATATGTAGGTAGTATGTTATGGTTAGTAGGAGATAATTGATGACTACTGCTGAACTAATTGATTAGGAATAGGGAATTCCTGATAACTGAGCACAACTTTGTCTGGATTAGAGACCTCAACCAATTGCCTGTTCGAGACTTAACTAGATATAATTAGACCAGTTGTGGATATATTGGCAGTTAGAATGACTAGATGAGACTCTGAGCTAAAAGTGAAAAGAAACAAAAGGAAGTTAATCAAATAAGGGTAGTTTACCAGCGGCCTTCGCTACTCGAGCACCACTCCTTCGGGGAATTTAAAGCCTGATGCCCTAAGGTCGTGTAGATCTGGGAGTCATCGGAGTGGAACTCGCTACATGGGTAGTTGAAGTTGACGTGTTCTAAGCAGACTCAAAATACCCTGAATCTATAAAGAAAATAACTAAATGCTAAAACATTAAAAATTTGATCACCAAAGCTCAGAACTCAAAAAGTTGTCTGTTGTTAATATGTCTAGCGATGGGTCGAAGTGTTATCTGGTAGTAGTTAAGACAAGGGTACATTGTGTTGACTATCTGGTCTAGACTAGTACACACACTACACATCAGGAAGACCCTGTGACTAAGAAAAAAGTCCAACCTAGTTGTTGATTTATTTTCTGCCTGATCATAACAAGCTACTAAAAACATCTGAGACCTTGTCATAGCAACCTAACCAGTCAGACCTGTGTTAAGAACTGTCTGAAGAATTTTTGGAATAAAAACATGACTAGGAATTTAAGTGACTGCACATATGGTTTAGAATCACTAACTTCAGGTGGACTTTGCTTGAGGACAAGCAAAAAGCTAAGTGTGGGGTTATATGATACGCGAAAATCGTATCACATTTTTAGCATGTTTTTATGTATGATTTCAGGTGAAATTGAGGGTAAATTGATCTTAATTGTTTGTTATTTACTCAATTTCACAGTTTTTATGATTTTGGAAGTGTCAGGTGAAAAGTAGACGAAAACCGCAAATTTTGGGGCAAAAATGCAATTTTTGGAAATGTTGACTTGGTCAAAGGGTCAGGACGGGTGTCCCGACCCAGTCAAACTGCCGGGACGGGCATCCCGACATGGTCAACAGATCAGGACGGGCGTCCCAATCCGGGACAAGCGTCCCGAACCCCCAAAACTAGTCCCACATCGAATATTTGATGAAATATCACCCCGGGAAGCTGCTATAAATACCCCAGGCCTCCAGTAGTTGAAATCATTCCTCTCCACTCGATCTGAGTCATTAAGTGGTTTCTAGTGTACACTTCTCTAGTACACAACTCACTCAGAGACTCAGATCTCAGTTTTCTATCTTGTTAGTGTTTTGTTTTAGTTTCTGAGAAATAGTCTCAGATCTTAGGCTTACATAGATAGGTTCGTTTCTGGTATTCATAGAATACCCGGGATTTCGTTAGGAGATCCTAAGAGGGCTCGAGGCGTTCGAAGAGTACAGGGTTGGGCTTAAGCCGGGTTGTTAAGTAAAGCCCAGCTACTAGGCTGAGGAAGCGTCCTCCGAAGGTTCTGACGAGCAGAGTCGGGTCAAGCAGTATGGCATATATAGCAGTACGCTCCAACGGCGTGACTACGTAAAGGGTGATTTCTTTATGGCATCAGTCCCCCTTGTCCCTCTCTTTATATGTTGTTACTGTGTTTGTCCAAATACTGATTTGAATACCAGATTATGTTTTTATGAATATTTGTAATATATGTTGAAGTTATTATGTTTTTCTAGAAATGGCCACCTGCTTAAATATCTATTATGTCTGCATGTCTATTGCCGTTCTTTTAAACTGAAATTAAGGTTATAGACAATTCCTAACCACGGTCTATTCATAACCTGTTTAGTTTAACAGACATCAATTAGTATTGGTGTCTGCCATACTAGATAAAATAATCTGCGGAACACCTTGTGGGTTGAAAGTAGTCTAGGTAGGCTGAGTAGAGTTTTATGCCGGCGGTTATGAGACGAGCGGTATGATCCCCAAAGTGACATAGGGCGTTCATTGCTGACTTTAGTCCGAGCCGTGAGTAGGGCCGTTTACCTTGGCAATGGGGCGGTAGCGTAGAAACTCAGATGTGGTAACCTTTAGACACAGAACATAGTTGCAATCCAGGCCAAGACATGTCTAAAATACTCGAATATAGGTCAATCAATGTATAGTAACAGTATAACATAAAATCAGGATCTCGTCTATAAAACATTTTTCAAGTTTAGTTAGACTTAAACCTAGTGAAGAATGAATCACCTTCTCATCAAAATTATTGATGAAGATTGCATAACTGGATTATAAGATAAGAGTAGGAATAAAGGCTAGTTACTACTAAGCCGTTACCACTTCCCTGGGAGTACGATAATTATGTAATAAAATCGTAGATACTTTCCAACAGACTAGCTACACGATAGGTACTCTGCCTTAGGTTCTGGCTGATTAAGTGACACCATAGAGATTAAATGTGACAATTAGTCAATCACAGTCCTTAATTACTCATAATCGACATAGGGTAAAATAACACCTATTTAGCACGTCAACTGGAATCCCATCAGGTGCGTACTCACGTATTTTCGCCACAAAGTCCAATTCCACAATCGAAACTGCCGACAATGTCATGCACTCAGTCCGCCAACTCAATGCATCTGCTACTACGTTTGCCTTGCCCGCCCTATGCACCCACTCGAAGTCGAATTCTGCCAAGAACTCTTGCCAACGAGCTTGCTTTGCGGACAGCTTCTTCTGTGTCTTAAAATATGTGTTTGCCACATTGTCTGTCACCACTATGAAAGACGAGCCCAGCAAGTAGTGCCTCCAAATAGTAAGACAATGGATCACAGCCGTCATCTCCTTCTCATGGGCAGAATAACGCTGCTCACAATCATTCATCTTGCGGCTCTCAAATGCTACTGGGTGTTGTCCTTGAATCAACACTCCACCGATCCCATGATCAGACGCATCCGTGTGCACTTCAAAGGGCACATCAAACTTAGGCAAGTGTAGCACAGGGGCTGTCACAATAGCCCTCTTGAGCTTCTGGAATGCCTCCGCACACTCCTTGCTCCACTTCCAATCTACTCCCTTCTTCAAGAGGTCGGTTAAAGGGCTTGCCACACTTGCATAACCATCAATGAATCTTCGATAATAATTGGCTAATCCCAAGAAAGATCTCAACTCTGCCACTGACAACGGGGCAGACCAACTTTCAATAGCCTCCACCTTTCGAGGATCTATTCTCACTTACCCATGGCTAATTATGTGCCCGAGGAACTTAATTTCCTCCATACAAAATTCGCACTTCTCCCTCTTGACATAGAGTACATACTCCCTCAATTTTGTAAACACAAGTCTTAGATGTCTAACATGCTCCTCTAAGCACTCACTATAGATAACAATATCATCCAAATAGACAACTACGAATTTATCCAAAAATTCATATAGAACATCATTCATCAATTTGCAAAATGTCGCAGGGGCATTAGTTAAGCCAAACGGCATCACTAAAAATTCAAATGAGCCATACCTTGTCACAACCGTGGTTTTGGCTTCATCACCATTGGCAATACGCACTTGCCAATATCTTGACCGCATGTCAATCTTAGTGAAGTACCTCCCTTTTGCTAGCCTATCGAACAAATCCAACTGATTTGGGATAGGATACTTGTTCTTCACTGTCAACTTGTTCAAGGCTCGGTAATCCACACAGAATCGCATCGAGCCATCTGCCTTCCTCTGGAACAAGGCAGGGGACCATAAGGGGCCTTTGAGGGTCTGATAAACTGCACATCCAGTAATTCACCCAACTGTTTCCTCAATTCCAACAACTCTGCTGGTCCCATCCGATATGGTGCTTGCGCGGGTGGTACTGCTCCAGGTACCAACTCAATCTGGTGATTAATGGCACGCCTTGGGGGCAGCATCTTGGGCAACTCGTCGGGCATCAAATCAGCAAACTCATCCAACACTTTGGACACGGATTTAGGCAACTCTGAGTGATCCCCATCTGTCTCTTCCAACAAGACAGCCAAAAATGTTGGTTCACCCCGTCTCAACCCATCCTTCAACTGCATCGCCGACAACATTCCCTTTGCATCCTTTTGATCCAAGTCTTTGTACGTACATTGTACAAAGTTTGGTGTCCCCTAGTCCATAATCATCAATCCACGCAAAAGTGGCATCACCGCCACCTTGGCCATAGCCAAGAATTCGATCCCTAGGATGAGATCAAAGTCATCCAATGGAACAGCCGTCACCTTGCACTGGCCTTCCCAAGTTCCCACCTTCAATGACACCATGGCACTGCCTTTCACCCATTGTTGCACGGCATTGACAGTCTTAATGGTATGGGAACTCTCTTGCAGTGCCAACTGCAAGCGAATGACTTCTCGGTCAGCAACAAAGTTGTTTGTTGCGCCAGAGTCTATCATTGCCCACAGCTTCACACCATTCACAACCACCTGCACGTACATCAACCCACGTACTGGTTGTGGTCGCTTAGACACCTAAATGGCATTGCACAACTGAATAGGATTCACACGAGCAGGTGGATCCCTTTCGGTCTCATCTTCAATTTGAACAACAGCCAAATTTTGATTTCTCCTCGGCTTAGGGCACTGATATGACATGTGTCCAGTCTCCTTACAATTGAAGCATTTGACACGGAAATCCTTAGTTTTCCCAACAGCAACATCTCTCTTCTTGGGTTTGTCATTCCAAGACTTACCCTTGTTCTTCGATGGGACACTCTTTCTCATGGGGGTAGGAGGAGCTGAAGATTGCAAATCCATCAATCTTTCCGCCATTGAATGGCCCTCCCTCACATCTTTAGGGTTCTGTCTCATTAGCTCGATCCTAGCCCACTTCTTCAACCTTGACAAAAGGTTGAACAACTTGTCCTCCTCGGACATGTTAGGTATATTCAGAAGGATTGCAGAGAATTGATTCACATACTCTCGAACACTTCCCGTTTGTTCTAGTCTCTTCAAGCTCTCACGAGCCATCCACGCGAAATTCTTTGGCAAGAATTGCTAAATCAATTCCTCCTTCATGTGTCTGAAAGATCGGACTACTTCTTTCGTAGGGTCCGCTTCCCTTGTCTGCCACCATAACTTGGCAGTGTCTACGAGGAACAACGATGTAATCGCCACTTGTTCACTCTCTGGGACTCTAGCCGTCGCAAAGTACTTCTCCAAATCCCACAAGAAACTCCTGATTACCGTCGCATCCCGAACACCTGAATATGTTCTAGGCTCAGGCACCCTGAACAATGGTTGTCTAACACTGGCCCCAGCAGTATTAGATTGCAGTGCTGCAATACTAGCTTGCAATGCGTTGATGCTTGCCTTCATGTTGTCGACAATCTCATGGAGTTGGTGCAAATCTGCCACCACATCTGGCGGCCCTTGGATCTGATCTATCAAGGGTCGAGCATTTTGCACATGCTCTAACACACCAATCGCCTGCACATGATGCGAGAACAAGGTCTCCAACCTTGTCAACCGCTCCGCAGTAGCGGCATGAGGATTCGGCGTACTGTCAAGGCTTATAGGTATTGCCCTACGCGAATCTTCGGACGAACTAGACATTTCCGCAAGGGTCGACCGTGCTCTGATACCAATTTGTCACGAAGTGCCTCTTCCTGGTACGACCACCAGTTCACGGCACTCAACCCAACTTGCACGGGTACGTGCGCACACACAAGTACACACACAGCGGATAAATTCACAAGTATAGAGATAGACAAGATAATTACGGGCAACTCACCCAACCTTTCTATATTAATCAAATAGTAAGGAATTACAATGTATACGCAACCGTTCACAAGGCTGCACGGCCACACAGGCCTACAAGATAGAACAACCTAGTCTATCACTCTATCTCTCTTGCTCGCTTCTCGCTCGCTATTGCTGTGCTCTCGCTCAGCTCTTGCTACGCTCTCACTAGCTGCCTTCTCCCTAGCCCATCTGCCCCTATTTATAGCCACTAGGGATGGGTAGGGTTTGAGTCAACCCATGGGCCACAGCCCATGCCACTAGGGCAACATTAGGGTTCCCTGCATTCTCGGTTAGACTCTTTCCACTTAGGCATCATTAGGGTTTCAAACAGTCTGAGTCTAGGCCTCAGCCCATACTGCAACTCAGCAGCCCACGCCTGCCTTCTTTCTATAAAAGGGATGCACAGACAACCCCAAAGTCATTCGCTACTGCTCACTTGCTCGGCCGCTGCACACTTGCTCGACCGTTGTCACACTTGCTCGGCCACTGCCAGAGCTACCCCGCACCATCGGGACAAAGGGGCTCACACTTAGGACGACTGTTCTATCTTTTCAAGACGGTCATTTTGACTGTCTTGGGAAGTGTGCCACAACTCATGGGCTAATTTGTATATGTTTTGGGAAATGTTTCATCTTGGATAACCTCTAAACTATTTTTCAAAGACAATCAAATTCCAAAACTCATAAGATGCATAAATCAATCAATAGGATCTAAAGATCTACGTTAAATTTTCTTGGGATACCTTCTATCCAAAATTTCTAATAGATTATGCTCTTGATGATTCTTCAAGCATTTCTAAAAATAATTGAAGCAAATGTATCATATTTAGAAATACCTAAATTCCATAAACCTAATTTCCCTAATTCCTCAATTTTCGAAAAAGTCAATGAAACAATCAAAATAACTAAATGTCACAAGAGAGTTAGGAATGTTTATCTTTGATTGTTGAATCATGCTAGAAACAATGTGCGAAATTCTTTTGCAAGAGTTTGAAAAATGGAAGTCCCTTGTTAAAAAAGGATTTATATTTACCAAGAATTAATACTTAATAAAATCTAATTTTTGAAAATATCTCAAAGAGAAAGGAAAAATAGGATTTATTAAATAATGATTGTTTAAGAAAATAATGTTACTAATAATTATTAGACTGAATTCAAAAAACTAAAAGCAATTAAAAGTCATCACTTCCTCTTGGGTGGTTTTCCCTTAGCTTCTTCTCTCATACTGGCCAATTCTCGTGTAAGTTGATCTATGTGTAAATCTTCTATACTACTCCGGGTTATTGTTAGTCAAAACCCATGCTTGCTCAAATCGATGCATCCTATTTGCTATGTTTTGTTCCATATTGCGCATCTGAGTACTTAAATTATCTAATTATTGGGAACCACAATTTTTTTGACCGTCTTTGCAATCTTCCCTCTTATTCCACATAGTCTGAAATATGAAATTTGTGGTATTAAAGATTTTTCTATTTTTGGGATTTTTTTCTTTTAAATGTGTTTAAAGAAAATAAGTGTGTTCCTACAAATTAGATTGAAAATGTTGTTGTTAGTAGCTGGAATGAAATGAAGCAAATTACCACACACACACACAGATATATATAATAATATATATATATATATATATATATATATTGATTCGGTAAAAATCGGTCAAAATACTTTGAAGGAGAAAAAAGTAATCTCGAATGATTTGGATCTAAAAGATATTGGAATAGACTGGACTTCAGGAGATGAAGGATCAGTCAAGCCGTTGGTTAGAGCGACACTTCGGATACTCCAAAGTACCTATTACCTGCAAAACCAAAAAAGGTTCGATGGGGAGATTTATTCCCCGTGAACTCTCTGATGATTAAGTCAGTAGAATATTATATCAATATTTTGGATATCTGGAACTTGTCCCTTACCTTTTGCTTTGATTCCCCTTTTATAGGAATCTGCTTGAGGGTTTTCACTCATTAATGAATTTCCCGTTGTGTTTGGATTGTTTCTGTCCGTTGTCATAAACGGGCTTTAAATTAGGGTGTTAAAGAGAGAGAAAGAGAGGGAGTTACGACATAAGCGGTAACGTCTGCTCTTTATGAAGTCCATAAATTAGGATTTATGACGTTCGGCGGAGTAAGGGGCAGTTACTTTTGTGGTTCAAGTACTGTTTTACCCCTGAGGTGTTTTATTGGCTCTTCAGTGGCCCCTCAGCGAAGTATCATATGGGTAACTTCGCTGGAAGGTTGGTTCTGTTCCTTAGTAGTGGTACTTCGAAAGGCTTTGGGGTTTCTGACAGTGACCGCTGCCTCTTCAACTTTTGTATCTGTCATAAATGGCAAAATGTCAGCGGACAGGGAGCTCTTTTTGCCGTCCCCGATGCTTTGATCTTGGTAAGTAATCATGATGCTGGTCAGTATGGCTTCCTTATAACCGTTTTACATCTTCTTTGTATTTCACTTCCAGTATCTTTCTCATTTTCCTCTCCAAACTTTTTCGCCATTACTGACTCTGCAACCTTCTGAAGATTCCTCTACCTTTACATTCTGTTGCAAGTTCGGTCCCGCTTCAACTTTTCAGAAGTTTATTTCAACGATTTCCAAAAAAGGTGCGTTTTATCTTCTTTTGGATGGTTGATTTTTGTTTCCCACCATTGTTGTTCATGTGTGTGGGTTTGAACTTTCTTTTTCCTGTTTCTTTGGTTTTTGGTTATTATGAGGGGAGAATGTAATTTCTTTGCTTTTTGCGATCTTGATATGAGGGTGTTTAGACTCTAGGATTTGTTTTTAGGTTTCTTTTCTGGGTGGCTTTTTTGAATGGGGTTCTGAATGTTGAACTTCCATTCGCAGGTAGGAAATGGCTGCCCAGGAAGAACATGTTAGGGAAGTGGAAGGTCTCATGGCTGAAGGTTTTGGGGACCCTCAGCCTGACCAGCCAGAAGCTGAAGTTTCAGTGGCGGTTAGGGATGGCCGACTTCTAGCTCCTTTGGGTATTCCCTTCTAGCCATCTATGCCTGGGCCCCTTGCTTCAGATTTTTCTTTTTGGCGAAGTAGGGTTACTCAGGAACAGGTGGAGTCCTTCGTTCGTAAATATAACATAGATCTTCAGACCTATAGGGTTTTTGTAGTTCTCGAAGTAGGTAGAATATCGCTTCACCATATCCCTCTTCCTTGGCTCACTTCGAAGTAGGTCTTAGGCTTCCTATAGATCCTGCGTTTGCGGACTTTCTGATCTTCGCTCGGGTTCAACCTAGGCAGATTCACCCAAATGTAGTTCGTACCCTTTTTTGTTTGATTTACCTTTGTCATAGATTAGGCTTTAAACTCTCACCGAACATCCTTAGGATGTTTTTATCTTCACTCCGGATGTCAGACAACACTCTTTCACTTCGTCCACATTGAAACAAAATTCTTCTCTTCGACTCCCCGCCAAACAAAATAGACTTTAAAGGGAGGTGGTTGATGGTAGAGTCCAAAATAGGCTTTCCTTTTTGTCCGTGCATTAGTGAGGACTATCAATGGTCCCAAATCCAGCATTCTTCTTCCCTTAGCCATTCTGAGAGGTCTTTCTTAGAAACCATTACTCGGGACTTAGGGGATATTCGCCAACATCAGTCCCGGGTATACTCCTCCGCCGATCTACTAAGTGTGGCTAGCCTAGAGTGGTGTGGCATAGGGGTTGGTTTGGATGCCCGAAAGCGGGAGCTGGGTTTTGAGGAGTGATATGCATAAATCATATCACATTTTTAGCATGCTTTTAGGCATGATTTAGGGTGAAATTGAGGGAAAATTGGTTTTAATTGTTTGTTATTAACTCAATTTCATAGTTTTTATGGTTTTGGAAGTGTCAGGTGAAAAGTAGAAGAAAATGGCAAATTTCGGGGCAAAAACGCAAATTTTCAGAAGTTCAGAAGTCGGGGAGGGCGTCCCGAATCAAGACGGGCGTCCTGACCTGGTCAACAGGCCAGGACGGGCGTCCAGGACTTAGGACGACAGTCCTAACCTGGTCAACAGATCGGGACGGGCGTCCCGAGCTACAGTTCCAAGTCCCACATCGAATTTTTGATGAAAAATCACTCCAGAAAGCTGCTATAAATACCCCAGGTCTTCTTCAGTTGAAATCATCACTCTCCACTCGATCTGAGTCATTTAGTGACTTCGATTGTACACTTTCCTCGAGTACATAAGTCACTGAGAGACTCGGGCTCAGTATAAGTTATCTTTCTTTCTAGTTAGTGTTTTCGTTTTCTTAGTTTTTGAGAATTAGTCTCAAATCTTACGCTTCGATAGATAGGTTCGTTTCTGGTATTCATAGAATACCCGGGATTTCGTTAGGAGATCCTAAGAGGGCTCTAGGCGTTCGAAGAGTCAGTCCATAGGGCTGGGCTTAAGCTGGGTATTAAGGTAAAGCCCAATTACTAGGCTGAGGAAGCGTCCTCTGAAGGTTCTGGCAAGCAGAGTTGGGTCGAGCAGTACGACATATACAAGCAGTTGCTCCATCGGCGAGACTAAGTAAAGGGTGATTTCTTTATGGCATCAGTCCCCATGTCCCTCACTTTATATGTTTGTATTGTGATTGTCCAAATACTAATTATGTTTACGAGATTATGATTTTTATGAATATTTGTTTTATATGTTGAAGTTCGTATGATTTTTCAGAAATGACCACCTGCTTAAATATTCATTATGTCTGCATGTCTAATGTGTTCTTTTAAACTAAAATTAGGGTTATAGACAATTCCTAACCACGGTCTATTCATAACCTGTTTAGTTTAACAGACATCAATTAGTATTGGTGTCTGCCATACTAGATAAAATAACCTGCGGAACACCCTGTTTGTTAGAGTAGTCTAGGTAGGCTGAGTTGAGCTTTTATGCCAGCGTTAGGGCGAGCGGCATGATCCCCGAAGTGACATAGGGCTTTCATGGATGCCTTTAGCTCGAACCGTGAGTAGGGCCGTCATTAAGGTAGGGCGGTTTATCAGATACCTCGGATGTGGTACACCTTTAAACTCAGAACATAGTTGCAATCCAGGCCAAGACATGTCTAAAACACTCGAAGATAGGTCAATCAACATATAGGAACAGTATAACATAGAATCATGACATTATCTATAAAATGCTTTTAGGCTTAATTAGACTTAAACTTAGTGGAGAATAGGATCACCCTCTGATGCGATTCCGGTTGACGTGCTAAATAGGTGTTATTTAACCCTATGTTGATTATGAATAATTAAGGATTGTGATTGACTAATTGTCACATTTAGTCTCTATGGTGTCACTTAATCAGCCAGAACCTAAGGCAGAGTACCTATCGTGTAGCTAGTCTGTTGGAAAGTATCTACGATTTTATTAAATAAATATCGTACTCCCAGGGAAGTGGCAACGGCTTAGTAGTAACTAGCCTGTATTCCTAACTCTTATCTTATAATTCAGTTAGGCAATCTTCATCAATAACTTTGATGAGAGGGTGATCCGTTCTCCACTAGGCTTAAGTCTAATTAATCCTAGAAGTGTTTTATAGATGAGTTCTGATTCTATGTTATACTGTTCCTATATGTTGATTGACCTATATTCGAGTATTTTAGACATGTCTTAGCCTGGATTGCAACTATGTTCTGTGTCTAAAGGCGTACCACATCCGAGGTTTCTAATAAACCGCCCTACCTTAATGACGGCCCTACTCACGGTTCGGGACGAAGGCATCCATGAAAGCCCTATGTCACTTCGGGGATCATACCGCTTGCCCTAGCCGCCGGCATAATCGAACTCGGCCCGGCTTACCCTAGACTACTCTAACAGACAGGGTGTTCAGCATGTTATTTTATCTAGCATGGCAGACACCAATACAAATTGATGCCTGTTAAACTAAACAGGTTATGATTAGACCGTGGTTAGGAATTGTCTATAACCCTAACTTTAGTTTAAAAGAGCACATTAGACATGCAGACATAGTGAATGTTAAGTAGGTGGCTATTTCCGGAAAAACATAACAACGTCAACATATAAAACAACTATTCATAAAAATCGTAATCTCGCATTCATAATAAATATTTATAACAATACATTAACAACATATAAGAGAGGGACATGGGGACTGATGCCATAAAGAAATCACCCTTTACGTAGTCTCGCCGACGGAGCGTACTGCTGTATATGTCGTATTGCTCGCCCTGACTCTGCTCACCAGAACCTTCGGAGGACGCTTCCTCAGCCTAGTAACTGGGCTTTACCTTAATACCCAGCTTAAGCTCAGCCCTGTGGACTGACTCTTCGAACGCCTAGAGCCCTCTTAGGATCTCCTAACGAAATCCCGGGTATTCTATGAATACCATAAACGAACCTATCTATAGAAGCCTAAGATCTGAGACTATTTCTCAGAAACTAAAACAAAACACTAACAAGAAAGAAAACTGAGATCCGAGTCTCTGAGTGAGTTGTGTACCAGAGAATTGTACACTGGAAACCACTAAATGACTCAGATCGAGTGGAGAGGAATGAATTCAACTGCTAGAGGCCTAGTGTATTTATAGCAGCTTCTCGGGGTGATTTTTCAGCAAAAATTCGATGTGGGACTGGATCTGGGGGTTCGGGATGCCCGTCCCGGATTGGGACGCCCGTCCTGATCTGTTGAACAGGTCGGGACTGATAACTCTAAAATAATAGAGTTATTCACCTCTAATTCTCCACATTTTATTCGGGATTTAATTGACTTTATTTGGAAAAGTGAATAAAAATGTGTTGATTTAATGGTTTCTCTCTTTTTGCCTTTTTATGTGGATTTATTGCTAAAAGTCAATTTATTTGAATTAATTTCTCAAATTAAGGACGAGTTGTATTGTTTGTTGTTACTTGGGAATTAATTGAATTAAATTGGCGGAACAAGGGCAATGAGGGGATTTTTGATTTTGGTTGGATGCAAGTTGACCGTGACTAGCTTGAAACAAGTGTGAAAATTGGCAGCTATATATATATATATATATATATATATATATATATATATATATATATATATCTATGTATATTGTATATATTTATACACCCACACACCTTTCGGTCATGCACAAATCCAGCTGGACATGTTAAAGGTCAAACCTGCGGTACTATGCATTTAATCCCTTTGTCCTATTTACATGTATATACACACATATATATATATGTATACTTGTATATATATATATGTGTGTGTTTGCTTCTTAGTATGGCGACAAGGGAACAAAAAGGCTGAAGACAAAGTCAAAATTTCAGACATGGCAGCTGAGATGTTGCTGATATCCCTGTAGCCGCCAAAGGAAGAAGACAAAGACCTGCAGAAAGTACTGATGTTCTGCTGCAAAACCTGCGGCTGTCAGAAGAAAGAGACAAACACTCTGCAAGAAATGCTGCAGCATTGGGAGGAAACGACAGAAGAACACATAATGCAGCTGAAGACCAGCTGAAGTGGCTGCAATATGCAGAGGAAGAAGACAAGAACTCCAGAAGTCAGCTGGGATTTATTTTTGATTTTTGCTGGAATTTTTGGAGAAAATTCCAGAAATTATAGACACATGGCAGCTCGGTAATGGCTCTTGGTTCACAAAGAGATTATATATGTAGCAAACCGAGAGAAAGGAGTCTTCTTAAGAGTTTTTGGAGAGTTTGGAAGGTAAGTCATTTGTTAGAATTTAGAAGGCTCTTGGCCGAGATAGAGAGTAGGCTTTTTCTTCTTAGTTTTTCTTAGGATAGTTTAGTTTTTCTTCTTAGTTTTAGGCTGACCTTTAGGAAGGGAAGAACACAAGAGTGAGCAGGGTGACTTGCTGCAGCATTCATCAGTGAGCAGCAGCAAAGCAGCAGCATCCAGCAGAGGAAACGAAGGGGCAGATTGATTAAACTGATTTGGGCAGTGGGTGATCTTCCGGCCAGAAGTAATCCTCTCTTCATTTCCTCAATTTGCTACTATTTTTTGTAACTAAATGTTCTTTGTATTTTGAGAATGTTTACATGGATTCAAGGATTGATTAAATATGTTTTAGGAGTCATATGTTTTCCATCTTAGGCTTGACTCCGTTCATTGGTTTCACTTTGGATCTCGGGACTATGCTTCCTATTACTTTAATCCTTGTATTTCATGATTCTTGGTTCAAGGAATGATTAAATATGTTTTGGGAGTGATATGCTTTCCGTCTTAGGGTTGATTCCGTTGATTGGTGTCACTATGGACCTAGGGGCTGTTTTTCCCATTACGTTATTCTTTGTTTTCCATGATTCGTTTCAGCATAATATATATCTTTAACCTGAAGATGTTGTGGTGTAGTTAAGTATGAGCATGTTGAATACACTTTTTGACTATGATGATAAGTATGCTGTAGCATTACTTTCTGTTTTTATGTTTAATGCTTGTATGGGGCAAAGCTTGGTTTATTCATGTAATTACATTAGAATTATGTGGCGTTAGATTGAGCACTGCGTGAACAGCGGTAACTCATATAGTAGTGGATTGATAACTGCGTGAACAGCGGTACCTCCACTGACTAGCGTTGCACTAGGTCCAAGGTATGTTATCGGGGATCTAGACTAGTAGATCAAGTGGTCTGGGTGAAACCAGACATGCTGTAGCATTGATATGGAACTGAAAGCATGCTTTGTATACTTAGATTCATCTTTGGCTTGTACTTACATTTTTGGCGTGAATGCCGCAGCATTGTATTACCTGCAGTACTCTTGTGATTATTTCCAGTAGGCTAACCTTTAACTGTTAGTTTAGTTAGGAGTAGGAATGCCGTAGCATTAGACCAATCTCAGTTTCATGATTTATCATTCTTTATTCTTTTATTCTTTTATTATTCTTTATTCTTTTAACCATTTGTACAATCATATTTGCATTTGTAATTGGCATACATAGTCCCTGTGGGATCGATAATCTTGTACTTAGGTACATATATTACTTGTTGACCGGTGTATACTTGCACTTGTTAAGATTGCGTTGATTTATTCTATATTCTTATCTTCTCAATTTGTGACACACGCACACAACGCAACAAGTTTTTGGCGCCGTTGCCGGGGACTTTGGAGTCAATTTGATTGTAAATTGATTGTTTGATTGTTTGCATTTGGTTACTTTTATTTTTCAGTTTGTTTTTATACTCATTCTTGAGCTTATGAGACTATTTAAATGATTGTATGAGGAACAAATATATTATGCATGAGCTGAGCTGTTTTGTGGATTCATTAACATGAATTATTTGCTAAATTTCAGCTTGTGTCTCATTCCTTCCTTAACATGTGCTGTTTTGCATGAGTAAAACGCGCAAGGACTCTCAATCGTCATTGCTGCCACTTGATCCGGAAATTGAGAAAACAGCCAAGGCGTTAAGGAAGAAGAAGAAGCAAACCACGGTTAGGGCAGCCATGGAAGACCCGCGGGATACACAACCTGAACCTGCCTATAATCCAGTGGTGATGGCGGATGATAGGGATCATGCCATTCGGCAGTATGCAGTCCCTATGTTTAATGCATTGAAGCCAAGTATTGTGCAACCAGAGATTGCTGCAGCACAGTTTGAGCTGAAACCAGTGATGTTTCAAATGCTGCAGACAGTAGGGCAGTTCAGTGGACTACCTGCTGAAGATCCACACATGCACCTACGGTTATTCTTGGAGGTAAGCGATGGTTTTAAGCTAACAGGGGTGACGGACGATGCTTTGAGGCTGAAATTGTTTCCATACTCTCTGAGAGACAAAGCTAGAGAATGGCTTAATTCTCTACCCTCTGGTAGTGTGACTTCATGGCAGCAGCTTACCGAGAAATTTTTGATGAAATATTTTCCTCCAACGAAAAATGCTAAGTTGAGAAATGAAATCACCTCTTTTCAACAATTAGAAGATGAATCATTGTATGAGGCATGGGAACGATTCAAAGAGTTGTTAAGGAGATGTCCACATCACGGAATCCCACATTGTATTCAAATGGAGACATTTTACAACGGGCTGAATGCACACACCAGAATGATAGTTGATGCTTCAGCAAATGGAGCACTTTTGGCAAAGACATACAATGAAGCCTATGAAATAATTGAAAGGATTGCCAACAACAACTATCAATGGCCTACAACAAGACTGCCAAGCGGAAGAAGAGTGGCTGGAGTGCTGGAATTAGACCCAATAACTTCACTTTCAGCCCAAGTATCATCTATGTCGAATATGCTGAAGACACTGACAATGCCGCAGCATAGCGGGCAGACTGCTGATCACCTAAACCAGCCCAATGTAAGCCAGGTGCAAGCTGTGTGTTGTGTTTATTGTGGAGAGGGGCATCTATTTGAGGATTGTGCTCACAATCCCGCATCAATCTGCTACATGGGAAATCAAAACCGGGGTAATGGTCTTCAATCCAACACTTACAACCCTACTTGGAGGCAGCATCCAAATTTTTCTTGGAGCAATCAAGGGATGCACCCCACGCAAGGTATGAACCCAAGGCCACTGCTCCAGCAGCAACAGTACCCCCACAGCACAGCAACAACAACTCAACAATCAACAAAGACCTATACAACAACAACCACCTTCAAATGCTTTAGAGAGCATGATGAGAGATTTTATGGCAAGAACAGAAACTACCATGCAAGGACTATCATCTACTGTTCGTAACTTGGAGAATCAGGTAGGGCAGTTAGCCCAAGAGATGAGGAGCAGACCACAAGGATCACTTCCAAGCGATACAGAAAATCCAAGAAGAGAAGGAAAAGAACATTGCAAGGCTGTAACATTGCGAAGTGGCAGACTGTTGGATGAGCCAAAAATGAAGTCTGGAGCAGCTGAGAAGACCAGTGAAGAAATTCCAGAAGCTGAACCAGAACCAGTGGAGCCAAATGCTGCAGCATCGCCAATGCCGCAGCAACGAACCAGTTCAGAACAGCCGATGCTGCAGCATCAGCATCGCCAATGCCGCAGCAATGCAATATTCCAGAGAGCAAACCAGTACAGCAAAGGATGCCTTTTCCACAGAGGTTTGCCAAGAAGAAGCAAGATGAGCAGTTCAGGAAGTTCTTAGACATGTTGAAACAGCTGCACATCAACATTCCATTGGTGGAAGCCATAGAGCAAATGCCCAACTATGCAAAATTCATGAAGGATATCCTTACAAAGAAGAGAAAGTTGGGAGAATATGAAATTGTTGCACTAACCAAAGAATGTAGTTTCTTTTTGCAGGATAAATTGCCCCCTAAAATGAAAGATCCGGGGAGCTTTAACATTCCTTGTTCTATTGGAGACTCATATTGTGGTATGGCCTTGTGTGATCTTGGTGCTAGCATCAACTTGATGCCTATGTCGGTTTTCAAACAATTGGGTATAGGAAAGGTAAGACCCACGACGGTGACATTGCAACTGGCGGATAGGTCTCTAGCTCACCCCGATGGGAAAATCGAGGATGTCCTGGTAAGAGTGGATAAGTTCATTTTTCCAGCTGACTTTATTGTTCTTGATTATGAAGCAGACAGGGAAGTCCCCATTATTTTAGGAAGACCTTTCCTAGCTACAGGAAGGACTCTTATTGATGTGCAAAAAGGGGAGCTAACCATGAGATTCCAGAACGAAAGAGTCACATTCAACGTTTTCAAGGCCATGAAATTCTATGATGAAGGAGAGTGTTTTCATGTCACCACCCGAGATTCTTGGGAAGAGAAAGATGAAGAGCAAGGTGAGGATGCCAAGGAGGCATTAATGGAGGAAAGTTCGCATGAGGATGGCAATATGGAGACCAAAGCACATTCAGCTTGGGTAGAAGGAAGCCCCCAAAGGTTCAGATTTCGAGCTCAATCTGAATCCTTGGAGCTGTCTTCTAGAGATTTCAAGATAACAAAACCTTCTGTTGAAGAACCACCACAGCTGGAATTGAAGCAATTGCCGCAGCATTTGAAGTACGGGTTCTTAGGGGCAGATTCAACACTGCCCGTGATCATTTCAGCCTTCCTTGATGCTGCACAAGAGGAGAAATTACTTGGAGTACTAAGGCAACACAAGAAAGCTATGGGCTGGACTTTGGCCGACATCAAGGGCATAAGTCCAACCCTATGCATGCACAAAATCAGTTTGGAAGAAACTTCCAAAAATTCTATAGAAGGGCAGCGGAGATTGAATCCAATTATGAAGGAAGTGGTGAAGGAACAAATCATCAAGTGGCTGGATTTTGGCATCATCTACCCCATCTCTGACAGTTCTTGGGTAAGTCCTATTCAATGTGTGCCTAAGAAAGGAGGAATCACTGTGGTAACAAATGAAGACAACGAGTTGATTCCTACAAGAACAGTCACGGGATGGCGCATATGCATTGATTATAGAAGACTCAACAAAGCCACGAGGAAGGACCACTTCCCATTGCCCTTCATTGACCAAATGTTGGACAGGTTAGCTGGACATGAATATTATTGTTTTCTTGATGGCTATTCAGGTTACAACCAGATTGCTGTAGCACCAGGGGACCAGGACAAGACCACCTTCACTTGTCCCTATGGTACGTTTGCTTTTAGAAGAATGCCATTTGGATTGTGCAATGCTCCAGCAACGTTCCAAGCGCTGTATGATGGCCATTTTTACAGATATGGTAGAGCAGTACTTAGAGGTTTTTATGGATGACTTTTCCATATTTGGTGATTCTTTTGATACATGTTTAGAAAATTTGGCCAATGTACTTAAACGATGTGAGGAAACTAACTTAGTCCTCAATTGGGAGAAGTGTCACTTTATGGTGAGAGAAGGAATTGTGTTAGGTCACAGGATCTCAAAGAAAGGTCTCGAAGTAGACCGAGCAAAGATCGAAGTAATTGAAAAGCTACCAACCCCAACAACCGTGAAACACATTCGGAGCTTCTTGGGACATGCAGGCTTCTACCGGAGATTCATTAAGGACTTTTCTAAGGTATCTAAGCCTTTATGTCAATTATTAGAAAAGGATAATGTGTTTTCTTTTGATGCAGCCTGTGCCGCAGCATTCGAGGAGATCAAGAAAAAGCTTATTTCAGCCCCCGTTATCATAGCACCTAACTGGAATTTACCATTTGAGCTGATGTGTGATGCAAGTGACTACGCAGTAGGTGCTGTTTTGGGGCAGCGGCATAACAAAATTTTTCATTCCATCTATTATGCAAGCAAGACACTCACGGAGGCTCAGGTAAATTATACTGTTACTGAAAAAGAGTTGCTTGCTGTTGTATTTGCCTTTGATAAATTCAGGTCCTATTTGGTGGGCACTAAAGTAATAGTCTACACCGATCATTCTGCCATCAAATACCTACTTGCAAAGAAGGACTCAAAACCAAGGCTCATTAGATGGATTCTACTCCTACAAGAATTTGATGTGGAAATCAAGGACAAGAAGGGAGTGGAGAATCAAGTGGCTGATCATTTATCTCGATTGGAGCAACAAGGGGGATGCCAAATCCCAATTAATGAACATTTCCCGGATGAACAACTGCTGGAAATTTCAGAAAACCTGAAAATGCCATGGTATGCTGATTTTGCTAACTTTTTAGCCAGTGGTGCAATGCCACCGGATTTCTCATATCATGAACGAAAGAAGTTTCTCCATGATGTCAAGAGTTATTTTTGGGAGGAACCATTTTTGTTCAAGCAATGCAAAGACCAAGTGATTCGGAGATGTGTAAACGATGATGAAATTGAGGACATCATTTTTCAATGTCACAACTCACCATGCGGAGGACATTTTGGAGGGTCAAGAACTGCAGCAAAGGTACTACAATCTGGTTTCTTTTGGCCTTCATTATTTAAAGATTGTTATGAGTTTGTGGCAAGGTGTGATCGCTGCCAACGAGTGGGTAACATCTCAAGAAGAAACGAAATGCCTCTCACCAACATTTTGGAAGTGGAACTTTTTGATGTATGGGGTATTGATTTTATGGGACCTTTCCCTCCTTCTTTTGGGAATTCATACATTTTAATGGCAGTGGATTATGTGTCTAAGTGGGTGGAAGCTGCAGCATTTCCCACTAATGATTCCAAGGTGGTGATCAATTTCCTTCGAAAGAACATTTTCTCACGTTTTGGAACACCTAGAGCAATCATCAGTGATGAAGGATCTCATTTTGTCAACAAATGGCTAGGAGGTGTGTTAGCCAAGTATCATGTTCATCACCGAGTTGCCCTACCATACCATCCTCAAACAAATGGACAAGTTGAATTGTCCAACCGAATCATCAAAGGTATTCTTGAGAAAGTGGTCAACCCAAACCGAAAAGATTGGTCAAGAAGATTAGATGACGCTCTATGGGCTTATCGGACAGCTTTCAAGACTTCAATAGGTATGTCTCCTTATAGACTCGTTTTTGGGAAAGCTTGTCACTTACCCGTTGAGTTGGAGCACAAGGCATACTGGGCGCTGCAGCATCTCAACATGGATATGGATGCTGCTGGAAACAAGAGAATGCTACAGCTTTCTGAACTGGATGAGCTGAGATTATTTTCCTATGAAAATGCCAAGTTATACAAGGAGAAAACCAAGAAATGGCATGACAAACACATCCAGCCAAGAAATTTTGAAGTTGGACAACAAGTGTTGATTTTTAATTCAAGATTGAGGCTATTTCCAGGCAAATTGAAATCGAGATGGACCGGACCATATATAATTGAACAAATTCATCCTAATGGAGTGGTCTCGGTTGTGGGGAGAACGGGAACCCAATTCAAGGTGAATGGTCATAGACTAAAAATCTACAAGGATGGGGATCAAGAGCAAATCATTAATTCTCTATCACTGCTCGATGATAAAGAATTGGATGGACCTCACACCAATGAAAAATTCAAGTGAACACTCTCCAATTTTATTTTCTTTTCTTTTTATTTATTTATTTATTTTATTTCCTTTCCGTTTTTTTTATTTCTTTGTTCATTTAATTGCCTCCTGTTTTATTTCACTTTATTTACTGTTTTTTTTCTATTTTTTTCTTTTTGTCTTCTCGTTTAATTATTTTGTTTTTTTTCTTTCTTTTTTTTTTATTATTTTATTTCTGTTTTTATTTCCTATTTTCTATTTTTATTCTGGTAGATAGTTATTTGATTTTAATTTCTGTTTGTTTATTTTAATTTCTGTTTTCCTTGTTTTTATTTGTTCATTTATTTCTGCTATTTTGTTTTATGCAGTGTCGGGCACACCTGTACCCGACAGTTGCCTTCTGCCTTGAACTCTCAACGGGACAAAATATATATATAAATATATATATACATATATATATACATATATATTTTTGTCTAGGGCAGACAGTCATGCTATTTCCGGAAAGTCTCTTTCTTTGTTTTGTTCTGCCTTTATTGTAGGACAAAAGAAGGTATACATACAGTATATACACATTTTGGGCAGAGCAATCATCTTACTTCCGGATAAAAGACAAAAGACCAATGGGTAAGAGAAAATCTGGTCAAACCATTCTTTATGGCCTTCAAGAAGCAAACGGGTGTCTTTTCAATTTCCATTTTCTTCCCAAGGTAAGTATTCATTATTCTATCTTATAATTCATTTTCCAAAAGAATGAATGCTTCCTAGTTAGAAAAACCAAAAGACCACCATTCACTTCATTCGTTTTCAACTAACCCAACTGAGAGCATTTCACTCTTAAAAACAAAAACTCACTACACTCACCTCTCACCGAAAGAGAAAAAGGAAAAAGAAAAAAAACACACCAAAGCTTTTCTGTTCTTCTTCCGACGCTTCTGAGTTCGAAGAATCTCAAGTAGAAATCCGACGCAAACGACACCTTAAAGGTATGTTTCCTTACTGTAAATCTGAAGATGAACTGCGTATTTACGGCTGGAATGGTATGTTTCTTTTTCTGGGTCAGCCGAACAGCATGGTTTCCCTTTCCCCCTTTTTACTGATTTTACGAAACCATGCTCAGATCTGGTTTTCTCTTTCGATTCTGGACAAAAATATAGACATGTTGGTTGATATATAGTGAGTGGACTGTGAATGCATGAGTGTTTTTGTGTTTTTATTTGAACAAAATGTGATCAATGGGTGTTTTCGTGTGAATGGTGAACAGTAGTTTTTTCAAAAGCATGTTGTTTCTGCTAAATGCTGAGATTTTCTGCACTCTTATGCTAAACGAAGGATTCTACATTCTGGGTAACTGAAAAGGCTGTGTCTATTCTATGGGTCTCTGCTTAGTATTTTTGGGACTGGTGTGAGGAAATATGAAAGAAATGCTTTTCTTCTTTGAGAATGTGTGGTTATCATCTGTTTTGTTTGATTTTGAAGCATGATGTTTACTGAGGAATAGATTCTTTTTGCATGTTGTACTGAAAGATGAACATTTTATTTTCTGGATTCAAGGATGAATCTTCATAAATCAAACTCCACTTTGAAAGGGGTACGGTAAGATTTCGGGCAGACGGAGGATGAATTTTTGTTGGGATATTTTGATGCTAATAATATCTATTTCGGAATGACATCTTCACACTGATATCCCTAGGAAATTCTGAATTTTTTTTTGGGTAGTATTTATCTCATAATGGACAGTGGCTGAATTTTTTTCCCTTGATTTTTACTGATGAAAGTCCATATATATGTGCCAATTTCTGATCACTACCCCGCGAGTAAACTGTGCTTAAACTGTGCTTAAGCTGTGCTTGAGCTGTTTTTATCATAATGAATGCTTTTGATTAGAAATTGCTGAGGGTTTTGAGCTGTGCTTGAACTGTTTTTATCGGGACTGTTTGTAGGCATACTGTTTTTACTGGTTTAAATCTTTGCAGGATGACAATTAAGCAAATGATTGGGAAACTCCCTCCCAGGGAGAAGTTCTCTTCGGCAGACGCGGAAGCACGAATGCACGACCTGTACGCAGAGAAGCAATGCTTAGAAGACTTAGGATTTGACCTGACTGGAGATCAACCATACCCGTTGCCAGAAACCTGCCGCCACATCATCAGACTGAATGGTTGGGAACAGTTCTGTTCCCAACGAGTGGAACCAGACATCGGGATAGTGCGAGAATTCTATGCCAACTTATGGCCAAACAGTGTTTATGCAGTGTTCGTTAGGGAACGATTGGTGTCATTAAACCCGAGGACCATCAACCAGCTGTTCAACCTCGTAAACTATGACAACGACACGGATGATTTCTATTCCTTTTTAACCAACCCAGAAGTCTGTGATACGACACTCCAAGAAGTGACAATCCCAGGGACTGAGTGGACCATATCGAAGAGCGGAAACAAAACATGTAAGAGGGAAGCCTTGACGGACGAGGCAAAGATATGGTTTTATTTTGTGAGGCACTCCTTGATGCCCACAAATCATTCCTCTACACTGACAGTGGAGCGAGTAGTACTATTAGCATGCATCATCAACGCAAGGATAGTGAATATAGGGAAGTTAGTATGTGAACAAATCCGATCGTGTGCAGGTAAGAAGAGTGGGGAAATGTTCTTCCCCACCCTCATTTGTTTATTATGCAGGGCTGCTGGTGTGGAGGTGCCCATTGAAGACGATGACTTTTACCCCGAAGGAACAATTACAGCCTAAGACCTCCGTCGAATCCTGCCCCCACCACCACAACCAAAGACTGAAAGCACACCGCCTGCTCCAACTCCCTTACGAGCAGTACCCATGGACAACTCTTCCCCAACAGCAGCAAATGCTGCAGCATCCACGTCTGACGAGGCTGTAGCCATGATGAGGCACATGCACGCTCAGATGCAGATCTTCTGGAGGTTCTCCCGCGAGCAATATGAGGCACACCTGCGATCCCTCCCCCGAAATCGGTTGCAAGCTGGAAATCCTTGGCCAAGTTTCCCAACCGAACTGACCCCAGATACAGACCCGAACCAAATGGCAGAAGATGATGTTATCATCACACCGTGACCCAATCCCTTGAGAAGGGAGTAGTTCTAAACTTTTAAAAACTTTCTTTTACATTGCTATTTTATTTTTCTTTATGCCTGCTGTGCAGGCCCTCGGACACCCTTACTTTTCATTTGATTTGCCTTACTTGCCTTGATGATGGTTTTGGACTAGTAGTTTGTTTTGCTTTGACTCTTTTGTTTGTTTGTTTTGTTGTGTTTTGTTTTGCACATTGCCTTACCTGCTGACTTTCTGTGGCTGAAATTCTGTGTTAATGGCAATGAGGACATTGCTTCCCTTTGAGTTTGGGGGAGGGTGTCCTCTCATGGCAGAAAGTTGAAAAATGGTGCTAAATTTAAAAATTTTTCCTACTGTCTCTTGGGAAACCTCTCTGCTGAAATTCTGACTGACCTAGTTGAATGCATAGATACATTGTATGAAAAAAAAAAAAAAAGCTGATTTAGGATGCCTTACAAAATGATTGATCCGGCATAAATGACCTATTTGCATAATGTGGCAGCATTTCATATGACCCGTGAGAACTTAAATTTCAGCAGGATTAGTGTAGACTTTTGGGGCCTGATTCATGATGATGTTTTAAAAACAAAAATACATTCTTGTAGACATTGTACCATTCTTCTTGAATAATTAGGTATTAGTTAACCCTAAGTAAGAATCATTTCTAAACTCCCTATCTTTTGCACATAGTCTTACTTAGAAATTTCATGTTCATAAAAAGAGTCACTATGGTATGAAGGTTCAGAATTTTTAACTCATTTATTATAGTCCTTGAGGCGAAATCCTAGCATATTTGGTAATATAGAAATGATTGAGGCATGTTCTTGAATAGTTTGAGCCTTTCTAGCCTATCCTAATGAATTTTGTTTCCCTAGTTAACCCGAGTTGAGCCTAAGCCTAATTTCTTGACACCCTTATCAAAGAGCCACTTATCCTAAATGATTTGCATGTATCCATTCTTTGCTCTCCCTAAAACTTGATCTTAGTCTGCTGTGAATAGTGTTGAACATGAGTTTGGGGGAATGCCGAGAATGCCTTAGTGAGGAACATAGGAATGCCGCAGCGCAATGCTGCAGCATTATCATTTTCTTGGGATTAGGGGTATTTAATGCTCTACGTATTGAGGGTACGTGTATGAAAACATGTGAAAAAAAAATGACACCCTCTATACCTTACAAAGAAAAAGAAGAACAAAAAAGAGCAAAAAGGAAATATGTGTTATGCTTCTTTGAGGATAAATGCTAAATACTTATTGTGGATTAAATGTTGCACATATTTCTGAAGCATGGTGTAAATTTTTATACTCCTTGGGTTGATTCAAAAAAAAAAAAAAAAATAAATATAATATATATATATATATATATATATATAATAATAAAAAATAATATTTTGGGAAGTAATAGCATTGGGTAGAAGCTCATGGCAGACTAGGACTAAGTTCTGAGCCTACTGTTTATCCATATTTTTCCTACCTTAGCCCTAGCCTACATTACAACCAGTTTAAGACCTCTTTGATCTTTATTGCTAAATTTGCTACATTAGTGGAGAGGGGTGTAATAGATTGAGTTTGAGGATACCAAAGGAACCTTAGGATTACTATATGTTGACTTATGAACTTGAGATTGAAAAGGACGGACTATTCACACACACACTTTGGAGTGGAAATACTTCAAGCTTGGGTTAGTTAATATTTGGCTATTCACTTAAGGATGGAACTTATGACTACTTGAATTTTGCATTTTTCTCTGAAATCATTGGTCCCAAGTTGACTGAACTTGCTGAGCAAAGTTTTTGTGGGTATGTATATTCTTGTTGCTTCCACATTGCTGCAGCATTGCTCGGGGCGAGCAATGACATGAGTTTGGGGGTGTGATAACTCTAAAATAATAGAGTTATTCACCTCTAATTCTCCACATTTTATTCGGGATTTAATTGACTTTATTTGGAAAAGTGAATAAAAATGTGTTGATTTAATGTTTTCTCTCTTTTTGCCTTTTTATGTGGATTTATTGCTAAAAGTCAATTTATTTGAATTAATTTCTCAAATTAAGGACGAGTTGTATTGTTTGTTGTTACTTGGGAATTAATTGAATTAAATTGGCGGAACAAGGGCAATGAGGGGATTTTTGATTTTGGTTGGATGCAAGTTGACCGTGACTAGCTTGAAACAAGTGTGAAAATTGGCAGCTATATATATATATATATATATATATATATATATCTCATGTATATAGTATATATGTATATTATACACCCACACACCTTTCGGTCATGCACAAATCCAGCTGGACATGTTAAAGGTCAAACCTGCGATACTATGCATTTAATCCCTTTGTCCTATCTGTTTTACATGTATATACACACATATATATATATGTATACTTGTATATATATATATTTGTGTGTGTTTGCTTCTTAGTATGGCGACAAGGGAACAAAAAGGCTGAAGACAAAGTCAAAATTTCAGACATGGCAGCTGAGATGTTGCTGATATCCCTGCAGCCGCCAGAGGAAGAAGACAAAGACCTGCAGAAAGTACTGATGTTCTGCTGCAAAAACCTGCGGCTGTCAGAAGAAAGAGACAAACACTCTGCAGGAAATGCTGCAGCATTGGGAGGAAACGACAGAAGAACACAGAATGCAGCTGAAGACCAGCTGAAGTGGCTGCAATATGCAGAGGAAGAAGACAAGAACTCCAGAAGTCAGCTGGGATTTATTTTTGATTTTTGCTGGAATTTTTGGAGAAAATTCCAGAAATTATAGACACATGGCAGCTCGGTAATGGCTCTTGGTTCACAAAGAGATTATATATGTAGCAAACCGAGAGAAAGGAGAGTTTTAGAGTTTGGAGAGTTTGGAAGGTAAGTCATTTGTTAGAATTTAGAAGGCTCTTGGCCGAGATAGAGAGTAGGCTTTTCTTCTTAGTTTTTCTTAGGATAGTTTAGTTTTTCTTCTTAGTTTTAGGCTGACCTTTAGGAAGGGAAGAACACAAGAGTGAGCAGGGTGACTTGCTGCAGCATTCATCAGTGAGCAGCAGCAAAGCAGCAGCATCCAGCAGAGGAAACGAAGGGCAGCAGATTGATTAAACTGATTTGGGCAGTGGGTGATCTTCCGGCCAGAAGTAATCCTCTCTTCATTTCCTCAATTTGCTACTATTTTTTGTAACTAAATGTTCTTTGTATTTTGAGAATGTTTACATGGATTCAAGGATTGATTAAATATGTTTTAGGAGTCATATGTTTTCCATCTTAGGCTTGACTCCGTTCATTGGTTTCACTTTGGATCTCGGGACTATGCTTCCTATTACTTTAATCCTTGTATTTCATGATTCTTGGTTCAAGGAATGATTAAATATGTTTTGGGAGTGATATGCTTTCCGTCTTAGGGTTGATTCCGTTGATTGGTGTCACTATGGACCTAGGGGCTTTTTCCCATTACGTTATTCTTTGTTTTCCATGATTCGTTTCAGCATAATATATATCTTTAACCTGAAGATGTTGTGGTGTAGTTAAGTATGAGCATGTTGAATACACTTTTTTGACTATGATGATAAGTATGATGTAGCATTACTTTCTGTTTTTATGTTTAATGCTTGTATGGGGCAAAGCTTGGTTTATTCATATAATTGCATTAGAATTATGTGGCGTTAGATTGAGCACTGCGTGAATAGCGGTAACTCATATAGTAGTGGATTGATAACTGCGTGAACAGCGGTACCTCCACTGACTAGCGTTGCACTAGGTCCACGGTATGTTATCGGGGATCTAGACTAGTAGATCAAGTGGTCTGGGTGAAACCAGACATGCTGTAGCATTGATATGGAACTGAAAGCATGCTTTGTATACTTAGATTCATCTTTGGCTTGTACTTACATTTTTGGCGTGAATGCCGCAGCATTATATTACCTGCAGTACTCTTGTGATTATTTCCAATAGGCTAACCTTTAACTGTTAGTTTAGTTAGGAGTAGGAATGCCGTAGCATTAGACCAATCTCAGTTTCATGATTTATAATTCTTTATTCTTTTATTCTTTTATTATTCTTTATTCTTTTAACCATTTGTACAATCATATTTGCATTTGTAATTGGCATACATAGTCCCTGTGGGATCGATAATCTTGTACTTAGGTACATATATTACTTGTTGACCGGTGTATACTTGCACTTGTTAAGATTGCGTTGATTTATTCTATATTCTTATCTTCTCAATTTGTGACACACGCACACAACGCAACAGGGACGCCCGTCCTGACCCGTTGACTAAGTCAATATTTCCAAAAATTGCGTTTTTGCCCCAAAATTTGCTGTTTTCGTCTACTTTTCACCTGACACTTCCAAAATCATAAAAATTGTGAAATTAAGTAAATAATGAACAATCAAGATCAAATTACCTTCAATTTGACCCAAATTCATACATAAAAACATGCTAAAAAGGTGATACAATTTTCGCGTATCAGATAACCCCACACTTAGCTTTTTGCTTGTCCTCAAACAAAGTCTACCTGAAGTTACTTAAATTCCTAGTCATGTTTTTATTCCAAAAATTCTTCAGACAAGTCTTAACACAGGTCTGACTGGTTAGGTTGCTATGACAAGGTCTCAGATGTTTTTAGTAGCTTGTTATGATTAGGCAGAAAACAAATCAACAACTAGGTTGAACTTTTTTCTTAGTCACAGGGTCTTCCTGATGTGTAGTGTGTGTACTAGTCCAGACCAGATAGTCAACACAATGTACCCTTGTCTTAACTACTACCAGATAACACTTCGACCTATCGCTAGACATATTAACAACAGACAACTGTTTGAGTTCTGAGCTTTGGTGATCAGATTTTTAATGTTTTAGCATTTAGTTATTTTCTTTATAGATTCAAGGTATTTTGAGTCTGCTTAGAACACGTCAACTTCAACTACCCATGTAGCGAGTCCCACTCCGATGACTCCCAGATCTACACGACCTTAGGGCATCAGGCTTTAAGTTCCCCGAAGGAGTGGTGCTCGAATAGCGAAGGCCGCTAGCAAACTACCCTTATTTGATTAACTTCCTTTAATTTCTTTTCACTTCTAGCTCAAAGTCTCATCTAGTCATTCTAACTGCCAATATATCCACAACTGGTCTAATTTTATCTAGTTAAGTCTCGAACAGGTAATTGGTTGAGGTCTCTAATCCAGACAAAGTTGTGCTCAGTTATCAGGAATTCCCTATTCCTAATCAATTAGTCCAAGATAGCTATCAATTATCTCCTACTAACCATAACATACTACCTACATATCATAGACATAAGCAATTGTTTAACCAAGCATACTGCATTTAGACGTCTAATAGACGGAAAACATTTTGAAAAATTTTTGGAAGGTTGTGAAAGTACGTGAAAAACAAGCAAAAGCATACAAAAACTGCTACAGTGCACCGTGCACTGCTACCCCACACTTAAGTCTAGCACTGTCCTCAGTGTTCATGCATATCTAGCTACCCCACACTTATTTGAAAATAAGAAATAAAACAGAAAAGATTCTTACCCCACACTTATTTGAAAATAAGAAATAAAACAGAAAAGATTCTTACCCCACACTTATTTGAAAATAAGAAGTAAAACAGAAAGGAAAGGATTCTGTATGGGTAAGTAAGACATAAAAAAAATAATAAATAAATAAAATAATGCAAACAATTCTGTATGTCATATAAATCAATTTTGTACATAGATTCATATGTCATACAGCCCAGACATGTTTATACACATAGAACAAGAAAAACAAAAGCAAAAGGAAGGAAAGGAAAGGAAAGAAGGGGAGAGAGACTAAGAACCCGGCGGATCGTCGTCCAGTGGACCTAAGTCTGCTAAGTCAAACTCGATGTTTTCCGCCACTCGGGAAGTCTGCTGATGTATCTCCTCAATCCTGCTAGTGTTCATGGCGATCCTGTCATCTATCATCGCCAACCGTTTGTCAATCCTGTCCTCCATCATCGTCAGCCGTCTGTCAATCCTGTCCATGTCTCGACTGTATCGGGCCGATAGTTCTGCCAATCCGTGCGACATGTGTCGTTCGAAGGCAGTACGTGGCACGAACGTCTCGGACGGAGGGATATGCGCTGGAAATGCTTCCGATGCCGATGCCTGTCCTGTCTGCTCCGTGTGGATGGTGTCGCGGCCATTAGCATCCCGGACAACCATTCCCATGTTCCGTAGAATGGTAACATCTGTGGGAATGGTGGTCGGGGCGACCAGAGTAAGCTCTGAGCCCTCTATATCCAACTCCAGGTAGCGGGCTAGCCTGGTGATGTATGGTCCGAGCCCCAAACACTGTTTCCTGGTGTCTGTAGCGAATCCTCGCATGACGACCGCTATAAGTCTAGCTATCTCTACTGTAGATCCCATGTGCATGTTGGCTAGAAGGAATGTCTCCATCCGGGTGACAGTTCCGGGCGCTGTCAGTCGTCCTGACAATGTGTGTGCAATGATAGCGTGCAGGTAACGAAGAGTAGGATAAATACATGTGGCTTTTGCAAAGCCATGCTGGTATGGGACACCCGTCATGCAGATCTGAGCCCAAGCAGTGGAGACGTCTGCAGACGTGAAGTCTCGAACCGCTGTGGTGTATGCAGGCGTATCCAGCTCATCTCTCTGCCAGATACCTAGGGCGACGCCGAACTCGGCCATGCTCATCGACCGATCTATTCCGCCCAAGCGGAATGTGATCTACTCCTGGTGGCAAGTAAAAGACACATAGAACTCACATACCAGCTCCAGGTATGTGGGCTCTGTGACGATGAATACTTGACTATAAGGTGGCACGTCGAGTATGCGTCTGACTTCCGGCTCTACTCCTAGCGTCTGTACTGCTGCCCAATCCAACGTTCTGCCTGTCAGTATCGTACGCCCGATGTACCCAGTGCATCTTTCTTGGTATGCTGTGCTGGAGGGAAACAGCATAAAAGGATGTGCCACTGAGGTAACTGTCATGGTAGATGTGGTACGAGCACGTTTGGGAGCCATTGAAAACCTACGAGAGAGTTTAGGTGGGAAAGAAAGCTTTAAACTCAAATTCTGGAGGTGGATTTGAATTCAGAAGGATGAAATTAGGTTAGGGAAAGATTTTGAATTTTTGGCGGGAAAATCGAATTTTGGAGGGAAATTTGAATTTTTGGGTAAAGTTTAAAATTCAAATTTTGGAGGGAAACTCGAATTTTAAACTTTGGAGAGTTTGCCAAAATTTTGTAGAGAGAAGGTAGAGAGAAATATTTTTAGAGAGATGAATTTTTTGTTGTAGATTTGAGAGAAAATGAAAAAAATGAATTTTTATAGAAGGGGCGGCCTTCGGGACGCCCGTCCCGGGTTGCATCGGGGTGCATGCCAATTCCGGAATTTTTTTTTTTTTTCGTAATTCCCTGAAAATCTCAAGATACCAAAAATAATCATAATTTTTAACAAGGCTTCATGTTTATCCAATTAAATTCAGAAATTTGTTAAAAACTCAATGCAAAAATTCCTCAGTCTCTTTTTTCGAAAATCATGACTACCCTAATTTTATTCCAACTTAAATTCAGCTAGAAATTCAGAGAGACAAAAATTGAGTTTGTACAATTTAATTTTTGAAAAATAAACTGTATTTGCAAAACTTTTGTTTTTCATGAAAAATAAAATGTCTGAAAAATTGTAGAATATAAAGGACCCTTTTAAAAAGTTTGAAAAATAGAAAAAAAATATGGGTCAATTATTCAAGTTTAGTTCAAACGAATTATCTGCTAAGAATAAAAGTAAAAGAATCATCCCTTTGTCAGCGACCCTTATCTCTGATCTCCTGTAGCTCCGCCTGAATGTTTCGCATCTCTTGCAGTTCTGCTTGTATGTTGCGCATTTCCTCCTGCTGGTTCCTTTGTTCCTTTAAGATTTCCATCATCTCTCGGAGTAATTGCACATTTTGGCGTTCTATTGTGGTTCTGAGTTGGGTTACTTCAGAACTTAGGGTTAGAACAGCCTCATATGATCGTCTTAGTCCGCCCGGTATTGTCTGAGTCATAGCGCTTATCCTGTGAGATATAGCATCTACCCGGGCAGCCAAGGCTGATTGAGAACTGTCAGTGCTATCCTCTGATGAAGGTGGTTGGTCGTTAGGTGCGGGGGATGCAGTAGTATATTCAGGAGATTTTGGGGTGTACTCGGGAGATTTAGGAGTATATTCGGGAGAAGCAGGAGTATATTCGGGAGAAGCAGGAATTGTTTGGATTTCTGGGGAAGTGTTATGTTCTACTTCGTCCAGAATATCCTGGGCTCTTGTTCCCTTCATCTCTGAGTGCAAAGTCTAGTTAGAAATAACAAATAACAAAAATAGGAAAGTGAAATGAGAAAGCAAGAAAAATACTTTTATGGATATTGAATTTTATTCAGAAAGCAGGTAAATTTCCTCAATATGGTTTTAGAATAATTTTCTAAAATTTGATTATCCGAAGTGTCTTAATTCCAGATATTATCTAAAATTAATTAGTTATGATAATCCTATCATAAGTCTCTAGAATTGTGGCCAATAATCCTAAATTCATTATGATATTTCCCCGGCAACGGCGCCAAAAATCTGATGCGATTCCGATTGACGTGCTAAATAGGTGTTATTTTACCCTATGTTGATTATGAATAATTAAGGACTGTGATTGACTAATTCTCACATTTAGTCTCTATGGTGTCACTTAATCAGCCAGAACCTAAGGCAGAGTACCTATCGTGTAGCTAGTCTGTTGGAAAGTATCTACGATTTTATTAAATAAATATCGTACTCCCAGGGAAGTGGCAACGGCTTAGTAGTAACTAGCCTGTATTCCTAACTCTTATCTTATAATTCAGTTAGGCAATCTTCATCAATAACTTTGATGAGAGGGTGATCCGTTCTCCACTAGGTTTAAGTCTAATTAATCCTAGAAGTGTTTTATAGATGAGTTCTGATTCTATGTTATACTGTTCCTATATGTTGATTGACCTATATTCGAGTATTTTAGACATGTCTTAGCCTGGATTGCAACTATGTTCTGTGTCTAAAGGCGTACCACATCCGAGGTTTCTAATAAACCGCCCTACCTTAATGACGGCCCTACTCACGGTTTGGGACGAAGGCATCCATGAAAGCCCTATCTCACTTCGGGGATCATACCGCTTGCCCTAGCCGCCGGCATAATAGGACTCGGCCCGGCTTACCCTAGACTACTCTAACAGACAGGGTGTTCAGCATGTTA
The DNA here is from genome assembly GCA_027405835.1 of Asclepias syriaca. Classification (NCBI taxonomy): domain Eukaryota; kingdom Viridiplantae; phylum Streptophyta; class Magnoliopsida; order Gentianales; family Apocynaceae; genus Asclepias; species Asclepias syriaca. The sequence continues at coordinate 13,095,545 of CM049928.1, read as the reverse complement.
TTTTATCTAGCATAGCAGACACCAATACTAATTGATATCTGTTAAACTAAATAGGTTATGATTAGACCGTGGTTAGGAATTGTCTATAACCCTAACTTTAGTTTAAAAGAGCACATTAGACATGCAGACATAGTGAATGTTAAGTAGGTGGCTATTTCCGGAAAAACATAACAACGTCAACATATAAAACAACTATTCATAAAAATCGTAATCTCGCATTCATAATAAATATTTAGAACAATACAATAACAACATATAAGAGAGGGACATGGGGACTGATGCCATAAAGAAATCACCATTTACGTAGTCTCGCCGACGGAGCGTACTGCTGTATATGTCGTATTGCTCGCCCTGACTCTGCTCACCAGAACCTTCGGAGGACGCTTCCTCAGCCTAGTAACTGGGCTTTACCTTAATACCCAGCTTAAGTTCAGCCCTGTGGACTGACTCTTCGAATGCCTAGAGCCCTCTTAGGATCTCCTAACGAAATCCCAGGTATTCTATGAATACCAGAAACGAACCTATCTATAGAAACCTAACATCTGAGACTATTTCTCAGAAACTAAAACAAAACACTAACAAGAAAGAAAACTGAGATCCGAGTCTCTGAGTGAGTTGTGTACTAGAGAATTGTACACTGGAAACCACTAAATGACTCAGATCGAGTGGAGAGGAATGAATTCAACTGCTGGAGGCCGGGTGTATTTATAGCAGCTTCCCGGGGTGATTTTTCAGCAAAAATTCGATGTGGGACTGGATCTAGGGGTTCGGGACGCCCGTCCCGGATTGGGACGCCCGTCCTGATCTGTTGACCAGGTCGGGAGGCCCGTCCCGGCGGGTTGTCTGGGTCGGGACGCTCGTCCCGGGTTCGGGACGCCCATCCTGACCCGTTGACTAAGTCACTATTTCCTAAAATTGCGTTTTTGCCCCAAAATTTCCTGTTTTCGTCTACTTTTCACCTGACACTTCCAAAATCATAAAAACTGTGAAATTAAGTAAATAATGAACAATCAAGATCAAATTACCTTCAATTTCACCCAATTTCATACATAAAAACATGCTAAAATGGTGATACGATTTTCACGTATCACCCTCTCATCAAAGTTATTGATGAAGATTGCATAACTGGATCATAAGATAAGAGTTAGGATAAAAAGCTAGTTACTACTAAGCCGTTACCACTTCCCTGGGAGTACGATATTTAACTTAGTAAAATCGTAGATACTTTCCATCAGACTAGCTACACGATAGGTATTCTGCCTTAGGTTCTGACTGATTAAGTGACACTATAAAGACTAAACGTGACAATTAGTCAATCCTAGTCCTTAATTACTCATAATCAACATAGGGTAAATCAACACCTATTTAGCATATCAGTCGGGAAGCCATCAGATTTTTTGCGCCGTTGCCGGGGAAATATCATAATGAATTTAGGATTATTGGCCACAATTCTAGAAACTTATGATAGGTAACGGTAGTAACCTAGACTTTTGATCTACACTTATCTCATGCTAGTTAGACAATCACTTTCCGAAATATAAGATTATCATAACTAACTAATTTTAGATATCATCTTAAATTAAGACACTTAGGATAATCAAATTTTAGAAAATTATTCTAAAACCATATTGAGGAAATTTATCTACTTTCTAAATAAAATAAAAACAAATTGTTAAAAATTTAAAAAACCCGAAAACAGTCTTTCTTGCTTTTCTATTTTGCTTTTCTTTCTATCTTTGTTTTGTTATTCCTAACCAGACTTTGCACTCATAGATGACGAGAGCGAGAGCCCAGGATATTCTGGAGGAATTAGAAAATAACACCTATTTAGCACATCGGTCGGAAAACGCATCAGATTTTTGGCGCCGTTGCCGGGGAAATATCATAATGAATTTAGGACTCCTGATCAAAATTCTAGACACCGATCAAAATTCTAGATACTTATGATAGGTAACGGTAGTAACCTAGACTTTAGACCCAACACTTCTCTTATACTAGTTAGACAATCACTTTCCTAAATATAGGATTATCATAACTAATTAATTTTAGATGTTATCTGGAATTAAGACACTTAGGATAATCAAATTTTAGAAAATCATTCTAAAACCATATTAAGGAAATTTAACTGCTTTCGAAAAAAAAAAGAAAAAAAAAATTTAAAATTTAAAAACCGAAAAAAATGTATTTTTCTTGCTCAATGGTAAGTTGTTCCTTTCCCCATCTCTTGGTCTTTCTTAATTGTTTTCTTAGTTGCTCTTTTTCGTGGTTTTCTTCCTTTATTTAATTTCGAAGAAATAAAAATGGAAATGAGGATAAAATATATTTTCTTCTGAGTTGTAAAATGTTGGCTTAGATTTTTATCGGGAAGAAACTCTATTTTAGAATTTTCTTAGAGTCATGCCGGCCTTATTAGGATGAGTTATGAAATAGTTTTTCCTTAATAGCCAGACCTTTGAATGTTCTATTGAAAAAAGGATGTTCCTTTTGTTTTGCTGATGATTGCATGAGAACTTTTAAACCAAAAGGAATTACTGCACCCATTATGGCATCACCTGATTGAAATCTGCTTTTTGAATTAATATGTGATGTAATGATGTAGTACAAATTGTTTGATGATAAGAAAGTTCATGCATGATAAATTCCGATCTTATCTAGTCTTGTCTAAAAACAATAGGTTACACTGATCACTCTGAGATATCTGTGTTCAATAAAACTAATGTTGAACCATAATTGATTATGTCAGGTTTTATTGTTACTTGAGTTTGATATAGAATGAAGGGGTAAGAAAAAGGGTTGAAAATCTAGAAAGCAAACCAATTGTCTAGATTAGAAAACCCCGAGTTAGAGGCTAGTTTAATACTGATAAATTTTTGGATGAAAACTTATTTGCATTGTTTGCTATGTATAATAATTCTCATCTGTGGTTTATTGCAAATTATCTAGTCACTGAATAAGTTCCAAGTTATATGACTTATCAGCAAAAGAAGAAATTCTTTGCTGATTTGAAATATTACTACTGGGCAATTTCTCTTCTATTTCAAACTTTTGCAGATCAGTTGATCAGAAGACGTGTCTCAGAAGATGAAGGCCACAAGATTTTGGAGCATTGCCCTAAAGAATCTACGGGAGACCAATTGATGGCTATCAACACTATCCGGAAAATGTTGAAAGCAGGATCTTGTTGACCCACTATATTCGAGGATTTTGTATCTCTGATACAATCTTGAGATGCTTGCCAAATAACAGGCAACACATCCTTCAGAGATCATCTACCCCAACAAGATTCTAGTTGTTTTCTAGATTCAGAGTGCCAATGTCTTAGGAAGAAATGTTCAACCTGTGTATCAAATCTGTGAAGTCTGCTAAGTACCATTCCAAAAGAGGTAGGAGTAGGTTACTGCAGAATGCTGCTCCAATGGGAAATGCATACAATCCCAGCTAGAGAAATCATACGGGATTTAGCTGAGGAATAATTCGGAAGCTGGAAACTTTTAGAAGACACCACCACAGCAAAACCCCTACCCGCAGAATCAACAGATGAGATACTGGCAACAATTAAAGCCAGATCAGTGCAAGCAAGTGATCTACCATGAGGTAACGAACGGTCGACAGATATAGAGGAATTTGGCATTGTGTCGGGAGCATAGCAATGGAGGAGCTTGCATTCCATGCATACCAATCAGCTGTGAGAAACTTCCCCTAGGAAGTCTCAAATACTTGGGCCCAGATCTACACAACTGGAGCCCCCTACCACCACAGCTTCGCTAAAACTTTAGGTATCTTTTCTTCCATTCGAGACTTGCATGCAATACCTTTACTAACATTGGCAGGAAGGCACACAAATCCCAAGAAATCTCATTCCTAGACACGTTCCTCCTGGACACGTTGCTATGATTGTGAGAAATCTTACAAATGATTCGAGGAAGCAGTCCGTGGGGCTCGAGCCATTCATCAAATGAATAGGCCACTACCTAGAGCTCGACGATGAAGGATCGAAGTTGACGTCATCCGTTCCAGTATCTAGAGCTTACAGAGTCAAGAATGCCTCAGCAATAGCACATGGCTAAGCTGAAGAGCCAATTGACAGATCAGAGAAAACCCTTCTTCTCGAGGCAAGAAGGGAGTTTTTCTAATCTCATCTTCCTTTACTTTTATTTTCTTCATTTTTGTGTCTTATTTTGTTGGTTGTTTTATTTTCTCTCTTACCCTTAGTTAGTCAAATAAGTGTGGGGTAAGAGTTTTCTTTTTTTGTTTTCATTTCTTCTTGTTTGCAAATAAGTGTGGGGTAATTAGATATGCATGACCACTGAGGACAGTGCCAGACTTAAGTGTGGGGTAGCAGTGCACGGTGCACTGTAGGAGTTTGCAAAATTTTTCGCATGATTTTGCTTGTTTTCACGTACTTTCACACCCTTCCAAAAAATTTTCAAAATTTTTTCCGTCTTTCAGACGTCTAAATGCAGTATGTTTGGTTAAACAATTGCTTATGTCTATGATATGTAGGTAGTATGTTATGGTTAGTAGGAGATAATTGATAGCTATCTTGGACTAATTGATTAGGAATAGGGAATTCCTGATAACTGAGCACAACTTTGTCTGGATTAGAGACCTCAACCAATTACCTATTCGAGACTTAACTAGATAAAATTAGACCAGTTGTGGACATATTGGCAGTTAGAATGACTAGATGAGACTCTGAGCTAGAAGTGAAAAGAAATTAAGGAAAGTTAATGAAATGAGGGTAGTTTGCCAGTGGCCTTCGCTACTCGAGCACCACTCCTTCGGGGAACTTAAAGCCTGATGCCCTAAGGTCGTGTAGATCTGGGAGTCATCGGAGTGGGACTCGCTACATGGGTAGTTGAAGTTGACGTGTTCTAAGCAGACTCAAAATACCCTGAATCTATAAAATAACTAAATGCTAAAACATTAAAAATCTGATCACCAAAGCTCAGAACTCAAAAAGTTGTCTGTTGTTAATATGTCTAGCGATAGGTTGAAGTGTTATCTGGTAGTAGTTAAGACAAGAGTACATTGTGTTGACTATCTGGTCTGGACTAGTACACACACTACACATCAGGAAGACCCTGTGACTAAGAAAAAAGTTCAACCTAGTTGTTGATTTATTTTCTGCCTGATCATAACAAGCTACTAGAGACATTTGAGACCTTGCCATAGCCACCTAACCAGACAGACCTGTATTAAGACTTGTCTGAAGAATTTTTGGAATAAAAACATGACTAGGAATTTAAGTAACTTCAGGTAGACTTTGCTTGAGGACAAGCAAAAAGCTAAGTGTGGGGTTATCTGATACGCGAAAATCGTATCACCTTTTTAGCATGTTTTTAGGTATGAATTTGGGTGAAATCGAGGGTAATTTGATCTTGATTGTTCATTATTCACTTAATTTCACAGTTTTTATGATTTTGGAAGTGTCAGGTGAAAAGTAGACGAAAACAGCAAATTTTGGGGCAAAAACGCAATTTTTGGAAATGTTGACTCGGTCAAAGGTTCAGGACGGGCGTCTGGACCAAGCCAAGCCACCGGGACGGGCGTCCCGACCTGGTCAACAGACCAGGACGGGCGTCCCGAGTCGCCAGAAGCTGTCCCACATCGAATTTTTCAGAGATTTTCACTCCAGGAAGCTGCTATAAATACCCTAGGCCTCCAGCAGTTGAATTCATTCCTCTCCACTCGATCTGAGTCATTTAGTGGTGTCCAGTGTATAATTCTCTAGTACACAACTCACTTAGAGACTCGGATCTCAGTTTTCTTTCTTGTTAGTATTTTGTTTTAGTTTCTGAGAAATAGTCTCAGATCTTCGGTTTCTATAGATAGGTTCGTTTCTGGTATTCATAGAATACCCGGGATTTCGTTAGGAGATCCTAAGAGGGCTCTAGGCGTTCGAAGAGTCAGTCCACAGGGCTGGGCTTAAGCTGGGTATTAAGGTAAAGCCCAGTTACTAGGCTGAGGAAGAGTCCTCCGACGGTTCTGGCAAGCAGAGTCGGGGCAAGCAATACGGCATATACAGCAGTACGCTCCATCGGCGAGACTTCGTGAAGGGTGAATTCTTTATGGCATCGGTCCCCCTGTCCCTCTCTTATATGTTGTTATTGTGTTTGTCCAAATAACTGTTTGAATACCAGATTATGTTTTTATGAATATTGATTATTTATGTTGAAGTATTATGTTTTTCTAGAAATGGCCACCTGCTTAAATATCCATTATGTCTGCATGTTATTGTCGTTCTTTTAAACTGAAATTAGGGTTATAGACAATTTCTAACCACGGTCTATTCATAACCTGTTTAGTTTAACAGACATCAATTAGTATTGGTGTCTGCCATACTAGATAAAATAATATGCGGAACACCCCGTTGGTTGAAAGTAGTCTAGGTAGGGTGAGTAGAGTTTTATGCCGGCGGTTATGCGACGAGCAATATGATCCCCAAAGTGACATAGGGTGGTCATTGCTGACTTTAGTCCGAGCCGTGAGTAGGGCCGTTACCCTTAACGATGGGGCGGTAGCGTAGAAACTCAGATGTGGTAGCCTTTAGACACAGAACATAATTGCAATCCAGGCCAAGACATGTCTAAAACACTCGAATATAGGTCAATCAACGTATAGTAACAGTATAACATAAAATCAGGATCTAATCTTTAAAACACTTTCAGGTTTAGCTAGACTTAAACCTAGTGGAGAATGAATCACCCTCTCATCAAAATTATTGATGAAGATTGTATAACTGGATTATAAGATAAGAGTTAGGAAGAAAGGCTAGTTACTACTAAGCCGTTGCCACTTCCCTGGGAGTACGATATTTATTTAATAAAATCGTAGATACTTTCCAACAGACTAGCTACACGATAGGTACTCTGCCTTAGGTTCTGGCTGATTAAGTGACACCATAGAGACTAAACGTGACAATTAGTCAATCGCAGTCCTTAATTATTCATAATCAACATAGGGTAAAATAACACATATTTAGCACTCTCAACCCAAATGGCTCCCAAACGCGCCCGTATCACGTCTACCATGACCGTCACATCGGTGGCACATCCTCTCATGCTGTTTCACTCCAAGCCAGCATACCAGGAGAGATGTCATGGATATATCAGACACACCATACTGACTGGTAAAACACTTGACTGGGCAGCAGTACTGATACGCGAAAATCGTATCACCTTTTTAGCATGTTTTTATGTATGAATTTGGGTGAAATCGAGGGTAATTTGATCTTGATTGTTCATTATTCACTTAATTTCACAGTTTTTATGATTTTGGAAGTGTCAGGTGAAAAGTAGACGAAAACAGCAAATTTTGGGGCAAAAACGCAATTTTTGGAAATGTTGACCCGGTCAAAGGGTCGGGACGGGCGTCCCGAACAAGTCAAGGCACCCGGACGGGCGTCCCGACTTGGTCAACTGACCAGGACGGGCGTCCCAATCTGGGACGGGCATCCCGAGCCGCCAGAAGTTGTCCCACATCGAATTTTTCAGAGATTTTCACTCCGGGAAGCTGCTATAAATACCCCAGGCCTCCAGCAGTTGAATTCATTCCTCTCCACTCGATCTGAGTCATTTAGTGGTGTCCAGTGTACAATTCTCTAGTACACAACTCACTCAGAGACTCGGATCTCAGTTTTCTTTCTTATTAGTGTTTTGTTTTAGTTTCTGAGAAATAGTCTCAGATCTTAGGTTTCTATAGATAGGTTCGTTTCTGGTATTCATAGAATACCCGGGATTTCGTTTGGAGATTCTAAGAGGGCTCTAGGCGTTCGAAGAGTCAGTCCACAGGGCTGGGCTTAAGCTGGGTATTAAGGTAAAGCCCAGTTACTAGGCTGAGGAAGCGTCCTCCGAAGGTTCTGGTGAGCAGAGTCAGGGCGAGCAATACGACATATACATCAGTACGCTCTGTCGGCGAGACTAAGTAAAGGGTGATTTCTTTATGGCATCAGTCCCCATACCCCTCTCTTATATGTTGTTATTGTTTTGTCCTAAATACTTATTATGAATATCAGATTACGATTTTTTATGAATAGTTGTTTCATATGTTGACGTTATTATGTTTTTCCGGAAATAGCCACTTGCTAAATATTCACTATGCCTGCATGTTTAATGTGCTCTTTTAAACTAAAGTTAGGGTTATAGACAATTCCTAACCACGGTCTAATCATAACCTGTTTAGTTTAACATGCATCAATTAGTATTGGTGTCTGCCATGCTAGATAAAATAACATGTTGAACACCCTGCCTGTTAAAGTAGTCTAGGTAGGGGCCGAGCTGAGTCCGATTATGCCGGCGGCTAGGGCAAGCGGTATGATCCCCGAAGTGACATAGGGCTTTCATGGATGCCTTCGTCCCAAACAGTGAGTAGGGCCGTCATTAAGGTAGGGCGGTTTATTAGAGACCTCGGATGTGGTACGCCTTTAGAGACAGAACATAGTTGCAATCCAGGCTAAGATATATCTAAAATACTCGAATATAGGTCAAACAACATATAGGAACAGTATAACATAGAATCAGGACTCATCTATAAAACACTTCTAGGTTTAATTAGACTGAAACCTAGTGGAGAATGAATCACCCTCTCATCAAAGTATTTGATGAAGATTGCATAACTGGATTATAAGATAGGAGCTAGGATAAAAGGCTAGTTACTACTAAGCCGTTGCCACTTCCCTGGGAGTACGATATTTATTTAATAAAATCGTAGATACTTTCCAACAGACTAGCTACACGATAGGTACTCTGCCTTAGGTTCTGGCTGATTAAGTGACACTATAGAGACTAAATGTGACAATTAGTCAATCACAGTCCTTAATTATTCATAATCAACATAGGGTAAATAACACCTATTTAGCACATCGGTCGGAAACCCATCAGATTTTTGGCGCCGTTGCCGGGGAAATATCATAATGAATTTAGGACTCCTGATCAAAATTCTAGACACTGATCAAAATTCTAGATACTTATGATAGGTAACGGTAGTAACCTAGACCTTAGACCCAACACTTGTCTTATGCTAGTTAGACAATCAGTTTCCGAAATATAGGATTATCATAACTAATTAATTTTAGATGTTATCTAGAATTAAGACACTTAGGATAATCAAATTTTAGAAAATTATTCTAGAACCATATTGAGGGAATTTAATTGCTTTCGAAATTAAACATAAAAAGAAAAAAATGTTAAAAATTTAAAATCCAAAAAGAATGTATTTTTCTTGTTTAATGGTAAGTTGTTCTTCTTCCCTATCTCTTGTTCTTTCTTAGTTGTTTTTTTCGTACATTTGTTTCTCTTTTTCATTTTTTCCCCTATTACTTAATTTCGAAAAAAAAAAATAAAAATGGAAATGAGGATAGAATATTTTTCTGAGTTGTCAATTTTTGGCTCAAGTTTTAATCTGGAAGAAATTCCATTTTAGAATTTTCTTAGAGTCATACCGGTTTTATTAGGATGAGTTATGGAATAATTTTTTCTTAATAGCCAGACCTTTGAATGTTCTATTGAAAAAGGATGTTCCTTTTGTTTTACTGATAATTGCATGAGATCTTTTAAACCAAAAGGAACTACTGCACCCATTATAACATCACCTGATTGAAATCTACTTTTTGAATGAATATGTGATGTAATGATGTAGTAAGACTTGTTTTAGGACAGAAACATGATAAGAAAGTTCATATACGATAAAATTCCGATCTTATCTGGTCTTGTCTAAAAACAATAGGTTTCCTGTGAAAATAATTACATCATAGTAGTCGTGGAGCATTTTTTTTCAAAATGGCTTGAACCATAGGCATTACCTACTAATGATGTTAAAGTCATGTGCAGATTCTAGGAGAAATTGTTTTCCAGATTCAGAGTGCCAATGTCTTAGGAAGAACCGTTGAGCCTATGTATCAAATCTGTGAAGTCTGCTAAGTACCACACTTTAGCCGGGATTGCTATGGGAATGACTGACCATTCCAAAAGAGGTAGGAGTAGGTTACTGCAGAATACTGCTCCAATGGGAAATGCATACAATTCCAACTAGAGGGATCATACGGGATTTAGCTGAGGAGTAATTCAGAAGCTGGAAACTTTTAGAAGACACCACCATAGAAAAACCCCTACTCGCAGAAGCAATAGATGAGATACTGGCAACAATTAAAGCCAGACCAGTGCAAGCAAGTGATATACCAAGAGGTAACGAAGGATCGAAGAATATAGAGGAATTTGGTGTTGCATCAGGAGCATAGCAATGGAGGAGCTTGCATTCCCTGCATAACAATCAGCTGTGAGAAACTTCCCCGAGTAAGTCTCAAATACTTGGGCCTAGATCTATTCAACTGGAGCCCCTACCACCACAGCTTCGCCAAAACTTCAGGTATCTTTTCTCCCATTCGAGACTTGCATGCAATACCTTTACTAACATTGGCAGGAAGGCACACAAATCCCAAGAAATCTCATTCCTAGACACGTTCCTCCTGGACACGTTGCTACAATTGTGAGAAATCTTACAACTGATTCGAGGAAACAGTCCGTGGGGCTCGAGCCATTCATCAAATGAATAGGCCACTACCTGGAGCTCGACAATGAAGGATCGGAGGTGACGTCATCCATTCTAATATCTAGAGCTTACAGAGTCAAGAGCACCTCAGCAATAGCACATGGTTAAGGTGAAGAGCCAATTGATAGCCTAGAGGAAACCCTTCTGCTCGAGGCAAGAAGGGAGTTTTTCTAATCTCATCTTCCTTTACTTTTATTTTCTTCATTTTTGTGTCTTGTTTTGTTGGTTGTTTTATTTTCTCTCTTACCCTTAGTTAGTCAAATCAGTGTGGGGTAAGAGTTTTCTATTTTGTTTTCATTTCTTCTTGTCTTCAAATAAGTGTGGGGTAGTTTAGATATGCATGAACACTGAGGACAGTGCCAGACTTAAGTGTGGGGTAGCAGTGCACGGTGCACTGTAGCAGTTTGCAAAAATTTTCGCATGATTTTGCTTGTTTTTCACGTACTTTCACACCCTTCCAAAAAAATTTCAAAAATTTTCCGTCTTTCAGACGTCTAAATGCAGTATGCTTGGTTAAACAATTGCTTATGTCTATGATATGTAGGTAGTATGTTGTGGTTAGTAGGAGATAATTGATAGCTATCTTGGACTAATTGATTAGGAATATGGAATTCCTGATAATTGAGCACAACTTTGTCTGGATTAGAGACCTCAACCAATTACCTGTTCGAGACTTAACTAGATAAAATTAGACCAGTTGTGGATATATTGGCAGTTAGGATGACTAGATGAGACTCTGAGCTAGAAGTGAAAAGAAATTAAAAGAAGTTAATCAAATAAGGGTAGTTTGCCAGCGGCCTTCGCTACTCGAGCACCACTCCTTCGGGGAATTTAAAGCCTGATGCCCTAAGGTCGTGTAGATCTGGGAGTCATCTGAGTGGGACTCGCTACATGGGTAGTTGAAGTTGATGTGTTCTAAGCAGACTCAAAATACCCTGAATCTATAAAGAAAATAACTAAATGCTAAAACATCAAGAATCTGATCACCAAACCTTAGAACTCAAAAAGTTGTCTGTTGTTAATATGTCTAGCGATAGGTCGAAGTGTTATCTGGTAGTAGTTAAGACAAGAGTACATTGTGTTGGCTATCTGGTCTGGACTAGTACACACACTACACATCAGGAAGACCCTGTGACTAAGAAAAAAGACCAACCTAGTTGTTGATTAATTTTCTGCCTGATCATAACAAGCTACTAGAGACATTTGAGACCTTGTCATAGCAACCTAACCAGACAGACCTGTATTAAGACTTGTCTGAAGAATTTTTGGAATAAAAACATGACTAGGAATTTAAGTAACTTCAGGTAGACTTTGCTTGAGGACAAGCAAAAAGCTAAGTGTGGGGTTATCTGATACGCGAAAATCGTATCACCTTTTTAGCATGTTTTTATGTATGAATTTGGGTGAAATCGAGGGTAATTTGATCTTGAATGTTCATTATTCACTTAATTTCATAGTTTTTATGATTTTGGAAGTGTCAGGTGAAAAGTAGACGAAAACAGCAAATTTTGGGGCAAAAACGCAATTTTTGGAAATGTTGACCCGGTCAAAGGGTCGGGACGCCTGGACGGGCGTCCCGAGCCACCAGAAGCTGTCCCACATCGAATTTTTCAGAGATTTTCACTCCGGGAAGCTGCTATAAATACCCCAGGCCTCCAGCAGTTGAATTCATTCCTCTCCACTCGATCTGAGTCATTTAGTGGTGTCCAGTGTACAATTCTCTAGTACACAACTCACTCAGAGACTCGGATCTCAGTTTTCTTTCTTATTAGTGTTTTGTTTTAGTTTCTGAGAAATAGTCTCAAATCTTAGGTTTCTATAGATAGGTTCGTTTCTGGTATTCATAGAATACCCGGGATTTCGTTAGGAGATCCTAAGAGGGCTCTAGGCGTTCGAAGAGTCAGTCCACAGGGCTGGGCTTAAGCTGGGTATTAAGGTAAAGCCCAGTTACTAGGCTGAGGAAGCGTCCTCCGAAGGTTCTGGTGAGCAGAGTCAGGGCGAGCAATACGACATATACAGCAGTACGCTCTGTCGGCGAGACTAAGTAAAGGGTGATTTCTTTATGGCATCAGTCCCCATACCCCTCTCTTATATGTTGTTATTGTTTTGTCCTAAATACTTATTATGAATATCAGATTACGATTTTTTATGAATAGTTGTTTCATATGTTGACGTTATTATGTTTTTCCGGAAATAGCCACCTGCTAAATATTCACTATGTCTGCATGTTTAATGTGCTCTTTTAAACTAAAGTTAGGGTTATAGACAATTCCTAATCACGGTCTAATCATAACCTGTTTAGTTTAACAGGAATCAATTAGTATTGGTGTCTGCCATGCTAGATAAAATAACATGTTGAACATCCTGCCTGTTAAAGTAGTCTAGGTAGGGGCCGAGCTGAGTCCGATTATGCCGGCGGCTAGGGCAAGCGGTATGATCCCCGAAGTGACATAGGGCTTTCATGGATGCCTTCGTCCCGAACAGTGAGTAGGGCCGTCATTAAGGTAGGGCGGTTTATTAGAGACCTCGGATGTGGTACGCCTTTAGACACAGAACATAGTTGCAATCCAGGCTAAGATATATCTAAAATACTCGAATATAGGTCAAACAACATATAGGAACAGTATAACATAGAATCAGGACTCATCTATAAAACACTTCTAGGTTTAATTAGACTGAAACATAGTGGAGAATGAATCACCCTCTCATCAAAGTATTTGATGAAGATTGCATAACTGGATTATAAGATAGGAGTTAGGATAAAAGGCTAGTTACTACTAAGCCGTTGCCACTTCCCTGGGAGTACGATATTTATTTAATAAAATTGTAGATACTTTCCAACAGACTAGCTACACGATAGGTACTCTGCCTTAGGTTCTGGCTGATTAAGTGACACCATAGAGACTAAATGTGACAAATAGTCAATCACAGTCCTTAATTATTCATAATCAACATAGGGTAAATAACACCTATTTAGCACATCGGTCGGAAACCCATCAAGTACAAATACTAGAGGTTCAGCAGGAAGTTAGACGCATACTCGACGTACTGCCATACAGTCGAGTTTTCATCGTCACTGAACCGACATACCTAGAACTGGTATGTGAGTTCTATGCGTCGTTTACGTACCATCAGGAGCAGATCACATTCTGTTTAGGCGGAATAGATCGATCGATGAGCATGACCGAGTTTGGCATCTCCTTAGGTATCTGGCAGAGAGACGAGCTGGATACGCCCGCCTACACCACAACAGTTCGAGACTTCACTTCTGCAGACGTCTCCACTGCTTGGGCTCAGATCTTTATGACGGGTGTTCCCTACCAACATGGCTTTGCGAAAGCCACATGTATTTATCCTACCTTTCGCTACTTACATGCCATTATCGCACACACTTTGTCAGGACGACGGACGGCCCCCGGGAATGTCACCCAAATGGAGACATTCCTCTTGGCCAACATGCACATGGGATATACAGTGGAGATGGCTCGACTCATCACGGTCATCATGCGGGGTTTCGCTACGGACACTCGGAAACAGTGTCTGGGGCTCAGGCCATTCATCACCAGGATAGCCTACTACTTGGAGTTGGACATCGAGGGCTCGGAGTTGACCCAGGTTGCTCCGACCACCATTCCTACGGACCTTACCATTCTACGGAACATGGGGATGGTCGTACGGGATGCAAATGGGCGCTACTCCATCCACACGGAGCAGCCAGGACAGGCCTCGACACCAGGAGCAGCTCCAGCACATATACCTCCGACCGAGACGTTCATTCCACGCACTACCTTCGAACGACATATGTCGCACGGATTGGCAGAACTCTCAGCCCGATATAGTCGAGATATGGACAGAATCGAGAGACGGCTGACGATGATGGATGACAGAATCGCTATGAACACCAGCAGGATCGAGGAGATTTATCAGCATACCTCCCAACTGGTGGAAAACACAGAAGTCTACTTTCCAACAGACTTCGGTCCACCTAACGACAGCGAGTCGGGTTCTTAGCTTTTCTTTCCTTTTCTTTTTCTTTTGTTATTTTCGTTCTATATGTGTGATCATGTCTGGGCTGTATGAAATATGCATCTATGTATAACGTTGATTGATATGACATAACAGCATTGTTTCCTCTATTTGATCTTGTTTCATTACTTTATTTTCTTTCTTACCCATAGTTTTTCGAATAAGTGTAGGGTAAGAGTGTTTTCTGTTTCATTTTTGTTTCTTGTTTTCAAATAAGTGTGGGGTACTTAGAAATGCATGAACACTGAGGACATTGTCAGACTTAAGTGTGGGGTAGCAGTGCACGATGCACTGTAGTAGTTTGAGAGAATTTTTTCATGATTTTGCTTGTTTTCCCCGTATTTTCACACCCTTCCAAAATGTTTTTCAAAATTTTCATTCTTTCAGACTTCTAAATGCAGTATGATTGGTTAAAAATTTGCTTATGTCTATGATATGTAGGTAGAATGTTATGATTAGGAGAAGACAATACGATGACTATTTTGAACTTATTGATTAGAAATAGGGAATTCCTGATAACTGAGCACAATCTAGTCTGGATTCGAAACCTCAACAAATTACCTTTTCAAGACTTAACTAGATAAGATTAGACCAGTTGTGGATGTATTGGCAATTAGAATGACTAGTGATGCGATTCCGGTTGACGTACTAAATAGGTGTTATTTTACCCTATGTTGATTATGAATAATTAAGGACTGTGATTGACTAATTGTCACATTTAGTCTCTATGGTGTCACTTAATCAGCTAGAACCTACGGCAGAGTACCTATCGTGCAGCTAGTCTATTGGAAAGTATCTACGATTTTATTAATTTAATTATCGTACTCCCAGGGAAGTGGCAACGGCTTAGTAGTAACTAGCCTCTTATCCTAACTCTTATCTTATGATCCAGTTATGCAATCTTCATCAATATCTTTGATGAGAGGGTGATCCATTCTCCACTAAGTTCAAGTCTAATTAATCCTAAAAGTGTTTTAAAGATGAGTTCTGATTCTATGCTATACTGTTCCTATATGTTGATTGACCTGTCTTCGAGTATTTTAGATGCATCTTAGCCTGGATTGCAACTATGTTCTGTGTCTAAAGGCGTACCACATCCGAGGTTTCTAATAAACCGCCCTACCTTAATGACGGCCCTACTCACGGTTCGGGACGAAGGCATCCATGAAAGCCCTATGTCACTTCGGGGATCATACCACTTGCCCTAGCCGCCGGCATAATCGGACTCAGCTCGACTCCTACCTAGACTACTTTAACAAGCAGGGTGTTCAACATGTTATTTTATCTAGCATGGCAGACACCAATACTAATTGATGCCTGTTAAACTAAACAGGTTATGATTAGACCGTGGTTAGGAATTGTCTATAACCCTAACGTTAGTTTAAAAGAGCACATTAAACATGCAGACATAGTGAATATTTAGCAGGCGGCTATTTCCGGAAAAACATAATAACTTCAACATACAAAACAACTATTCATAAAAATCGTAATCTGATATTCATAATTGATGTTTAGGACAAAGCAATAAAACATATAAGAGAGGGGTATGGGGACTGATGCCATAAAGAAATCACCCTTTACTTAGTCTCGCCTACAGAGCGTACTGCTGTATACGTCGTATTGCCCGCCCTGACTCTGCTCGCCAGAACCTTCGGAGGACGCTTCCTCAGCCTAGTAGCTAGACTTTACCTTACGTCCTGGGCTTAAGCCTAGCCCTGTGGACTGACTCTTCGAACGCCTAGAGCTCTCTTAGGGTCTCCTAACGAAACCCCGGGTATTCTATGAATACCGGAAACGAACCTATCTATAGAAACCTAAGATCTGAGACTATTTCTCAGAAACTAAAACAAAACACTAATAAGAAAGAAAACTGAGATCCGAGTCTCTGAGTGAGTTGTGTACTGGAAAACTGTACACTGGAAACCACTTAATGACTCAGATCGAGTGGAGAGGGATGAATTCAACTGCTGGAGGCCTGGGGTATTTATAGCAGCTTCCCGGAGTGAAAAATTCTGAAAAATTCGATGTGGGACAACTTCTGGCGGCTCGGGACGCCCGTCCTGATTCGCTGACCAGGTTCGGGACGCCCGTCCCGGTTCAGGACGCCCGTCCTGGAGGTTTGACCAGGTCGGGACGCCCGTCCCGGACCTTTGACCGGGTCAATATTTCCAAAAATTGCGTTTTTGCCCCAGAATTTGCTGTTTTCGTCTACTTTTCACTTGACACTTCCAAAATCATAAAAACCGTGAAATCAAGTAAATAGTAAACAATTAATGTCAATTTACTCTCGATTTCACATTAAAACATACATAAAAACATGCTAAAAATGTGATACGATTTTCGCGTATCAACTAGATGAGACTCTGAGCTAAAAGTGAAAAGAAACAAAAGAGAATTAATCAAGTAGGGTAGTTTGCAAGCGGCCTTTGCTACTCGAGCACCACTCCTTCAGGGAACTTAAAGCCTAATGCCCTAAGGTCGTGTAGGTCTGGGAGTCATCGGTGTGGGACTCGCTACATGGGTAGTTAAAGTTGACGTGTTCAAAGTAGACTTAAAATACCCTAAATCTATAAAAGAAAGAAAATCAATAAACGCTAAACAAGTAAAAATCTGATC
The DNA here is from genome assembly GCA_027405835.1 of Asclepias syriaca. Lineage (NCBI taxonomy): Eukaryota > Viridiplantae > Streptophyta > Magnoliopsida > Gentianales > Apocynaceae > Asclepias > Asclepias syriaca. The sequence continues at coordinate 13,078,355 of CM049928.1, read as the reverse complement.
ACCAAGGCTTAGAACTCAGAAAGTTATCTATTGTTAGTATGTCTAGCGACGGGTCGAAGTGTTATCTGGTAGTAGTTAAGACGAGAGTATATTGTGTTGATTATCTGGTCTAGACTAGTACACACACTACACATCAGGAAGACCTTGTGACTGAGAGAAGAGTTCAATCTAGTTGTTAAGTTGTTACTTGCTTGATTATAACAATCTACTAGAGACATTTGAGACATTGTCATAGCAACCTAACCAGTCAGACCTGTGTTAAAAATTGTCTGAGTAATTTTTGGAATAAAAACATGACTAGGAATTTAAGTGACTGCACATATCACTAAGTTCAGGTAGACTTTGCTTGAGGACAAGCAAAAAGCTAAGTGTGGGGTTATCTGATATGCATAAATCATATCACATTTTTAGCATGTTTTTAGGCATGATTTAGGGTGAAATTGAGGGCAAATTGGTTTTAATTGTTTGTTATTAACTTAATTTCACAGTTTTTATGATTTTGGAAGTGTCAGGTGAAAAGTAGAAGAAAATGGAAATTTCGGGGCAAAACGCAATTTTTCAGAAGTTCGGAAGTCGGGGAGGGCGTCCCGAACCAGGACGGGCGTCCCGAATCAGGAATTTTGATGAAAAATCACTCCAGAACGTTGCTATAAATACCCCAAGCATTCCTCAGTTGAAATCATCCCTCTCCACTCGATCTGAGTCATTTAGTGACTTCGATTGTACACTTTCCTCGAGTACATAAGTCACTGAGAGTCTCGGGCTCAGTATAAGTTTTCTTTCTTTCTAGTTAGTGTTTTCATTTTCTTAGTTTCTGAGAATTAGTCTCAGATCTTAGGCTTCGATAGATAGGTTCGTTTATGGTATTCATAGAATACCCGGGATTTCGTTAGGAGATCCTAAGAGGGCTCTAGGCGTTCGAAGAGTCAGTCCACAGGGCTGGGCTTAAGCTGGGTATTAAGGTAAAGCCCAGTTACTAGGATGAGGAAGCGTCCTCCGAAGGTTCTGGCGAGCAGAGTCGGGTCGAGCAGTACGACATATACAAGCAGTTGCTCCATCGGCGAGACTAAGTAAATGGTGATTTCTTTATGGCATCAGTCCCCCTGTCCCTCTCTTTATATGTTTGTATTGTGATTGTCCAAATACTAATTATGTTTACGAGATTATGATTTTTATGAATATTTGTTTTAAATGTTGAAGTTCTTATGATTTTCTGGAAATGGCCACCTGCTTAAATATTCATTATGTTTGCATGTCTAATGTGTTCTTTTAAACTAAAATTAGGGTTATAGACAATTCCTAACCACGGTCTATTCATAACCTGTTTAGTTTAACAGGCATCAATTAGTATTGGTGTCTTCCATACTAGATAAAATAACCTGCGGAACACCCTGTTTGTTAGAGTAGTCTAGGTAGGCTGAGTTGAGCTTTTATGCCGGCGTTAGGGCTAGCGGCATGATCCCTGAAGTGACATAGGGCTTTCATGGATGCCTTTAGCTCGAACCGTGAGTAGGGCCGTCATTAAAGTAGGGCGGTTTATCAGATACCTCGGATGTGGTACACCTTTAGACTCAGAACATAGTTGCAATCCAGGCCAAGACATGTCTAAAACACTCGAAGATAGGTCAATCAATATATAGGAACAGTATAACATAGAATCAGGACATTATCTATAAAACGCTTTTAGGCTTAATTAGACTTAAACTTAGTGGAGAATAGGATCACCCTCTCATCAAAGTTATTGATGAAGATTGCATAACTGGATCATAAGATAAGAGTTAGGATAAAAAGCTAGTTACTACTAAGCCGTTACCACTTCCCTGAGAGTACGATATTTAACTTAGTAAAATCGTAGATACTTTCCAACAGACTATCTACACGATAGGTATTCTGCCTTAGGTTCTGACTGATTAAGTGACACTATAAAGACTAAACGTGACAATTAGTCAATCTCAGTCCTTAATTACTCATAATCAACATAGGGTAAATCAACACCTATTTAGAATATCAGTCGGGAAGCCATCAGATTTTTTGCACCATTGCCGGGGAAATATCATAATGAATTTAGGATTATTGGCCACAATTCTAGAAACTTATGATAGGTAGTGGTAGTAACCTAGACTTTTGATCTACACTTATCTCATGCTAGTTAGACAATCACTTTCCGAAATATAGGATTATCATAACTAACTAATTTTAGATATCATATGAAATTAAGACACTTAGGATAATCAAATTTTAGAAAATTATTCTAAAACCATATTGAGGAAATTTATCTGCTTTCTAAATAAAATATAAAAATAAATTGTTAAAATTTTAAAAAACCTGAAAACAATCTTTCTTGCTTTTCTATTTTGCTTTTCTTTCTATCTTTGTTTTGTTATTCCTAACCAGACTTTGCACTCATAGATGACGAGAGCGAGAGCCCAGGATATTCTGGACGAATTAGAAAATAACATCAATCCTTTCCCAGAGATCCAAACAACTCCTGCATCTCCCGAATATACTCCAAAATCCCCTGAGTACACTCCAAAATCTCCTGAGTATACTCCTGCATCCCCAGCACCTAACAATCAACCACCTTCATCAGGGGATAGCACTAACAGTTTCCAATCAGCCTTGTCTGCCCAGGTAGATGATATATCTCGCAGGATAAGCGCCATGGCTCAGACAATACCAGGCATACTAAGGCAATCATATCAGGATGTTCTAGTCGTAAGTTCTGAAGTAACCCAACTCAGAACCACAATAGAACGCCAAAATGTGCAAATACTCCGAGAGGTGATGGAAATCTTAGAGGAACAAAGGAACCAGCAGGAGGAAATGCGAACCATTCAATCAGAACTACGAGAGATCAGAGATAAGGGACGTTGAAAAAAGGGAAGATTCTTTTTACTCGTATTTTTAGCAAATACATTGTTTGAACTAAAATTAAATAATTGACCCCTACCTTTTTGTTTTCAAACTTTTTAAAAGGGTCTTTTATTTTATTCAGCAATTTTTCTTCAGACATTTTATTTCTCAAATTTCTATGAAAAACAAAGGTTTTGCAAATGCAGTTTATTTTTCACTAATTAAATTGTATAAACTCAGTTTTTGTTTTTCTGAAATTCTTGCTGAATAGAAGTTAGAATAAGATAGGGTAGTCATGATTTTCGAAAAAAAGAGATTGAGGAATTGTTTTTCACAGAGTTTTTAACAGCTTCTGAATTTGATAGGATAAACATGAAGACTTGTTAAATATTATGATTATTTTTGGTACTGAGATTTGCAGGGAGTTACGAAAAAAAAATATATATATATATATATTCGGAATTGGCACTCATCCCGAAGCAACCCGGGACGGGCGTCCAGCGGGACAGGAGTCCTGCCTCCGGGACGGGCGTCCCAAAAGGCCGCCCCTCCTACAAATATTCCATTTTTCTCATTTTCTCTCAAATATACCTCCAAAAATTCATCTCTCTAAAATAATTCTCTCTACCCTCTCTCTTCAAATTTTTGGCAACTCCCCAAAGTTTCAAAATTCGAATTTCCCTCAAAAATTTGAATTTTAAATTTCCTGCCAAAAATTCAAAATCCTTCCCTAACCAAAATCCATCCTCCCGAATTCAAATTCACCTCCAGAATTCGAATTCGAATCTTCCTTCCCACCTAAATTCTCAAAGTCTCTCAAACGCTCTCAACCCAAATGGCTCCCAAACACGCCCGTATCACGTCTACCATGACCGTCACATCGGTGGCACATCCTCTCATGCTGTTTCACTCCAGCCCAGCATACCAGGAGAGATGTCATGGATATATCGGACGCACCATACTGACTGGCAGAACACTTGACTGGGCAGCAGTACCGACACTAGAGGTTGAGCAGGAAGTCAGACGCATACTCGACGTACTATCATACAGTCGAGTTTTCATCGTCACTGAACCGACATACCTAGAACTGGTATGTGAGTTCTATGCGTAGTTTACGTACCATCAGGAGCAGATAACATTCTGCTTGGGCTGATTAGATCGATCGATGAGCATGACCGAGTTTGGCATCGCCTTAGGTATCTGGCAAAGAGACGAGCTGGATACGCCCGCCTACACCACAGCAGTTCGAGACTTCACTTCTGCAGACGTCTCCACTGCTTGGGCTCAGATCTGTATGACGGGTGTTCCCTACCAACATGGCTTTGTGAAAGCCACATGTATTTATCCTACCCTTCGCTACTTACATGCCATTATCGCACACACTCTATCAGGACGACGGACGGCCCCCGGGAATGTCACCCAAATGGAGACATTCCTCTTGGCCAACATGCACATGGGATCTACATTGGAGATGGGTCGAGTCATCACGGTCATCATGCGGGGTTTCGCTACGGACACTCGGAAACAGTGTCTGGGGCTCAGGCCGTTCATCACCAGGATAGCCTACTACTTGGAGTTGGACATCGAGGGCTCAGAGCTACCCCAGGTTGCCCCGACCACTATTCCTACGAACCTTACCATTCTACGGAACATGGGGATGGTCGTACGGGATGCAAATGGGCGCTACTCCATCCACACGGAGCAGCCAGGACAGGCCTCGGCACCAGGAGCAGCTCCAGCACATATACCTCTGACCGAGACGTTCGTTCCACGCACTACCTTCGAACGACATATGTCGCACGGATTGGCAGAACTCTCAGCCCGATATAGTCGAGATATGGACAGAATCGAGAGACGACTGACGATGATGGATGACAGAATCGCTATGAACACCAGCAGGATCGAGGAGATTTATCAGCATACCTCCCAACTGGTGGAAAACAGAGAAGTCTATTTCCAGTAGACTTCGGTCCACCTAACGACGACGAGCCGGGTTCTTAGCTTTTCTTTCCTTTCCTTTTTCTTTTGTTGTTTTTGTTCTATATGTGTGATCATGTCTGGGCTGTATGAAATATGCATCTATGTATAACGTTGATTGATATGACATAACAACGTTGTTTCCTCTATTTGATCTTGTTTCATTGCTTTATTTTCTTTCTTACCTGTAGTTTTTCGAATAAGTGTGGGGTAAGAATGTTTTCTGTTTCGTTTTTGTTTCTTGTTTTCAAATAAGTGTGGGGTACTTAGAAATGCATGAACACTGAGGACAGTGTCAGACTTAAGTGTGGGGTAGCAGTGCACGATGCACTGTAGTAGTTTGAGAGAATTTTTTCATGATTTTGCTTGTTTTCCCCGTATTTTCACACCCTTCCAAAATGTTTTTCAAAATTTTCATTCTTTCAGACTTCTAAATGCAGTATGATTGGTTAAACATTTGCTTATGTCTATGATATGTAGGTAGAATGTTATGATTAGGGGAAGACAATACGATGACTATTTTGAACTTATTGATTAGAAATAGGGAATTCCTGATAACTGAGCACAATCTAGTCTGGATTAGAAACCTCAACCAATTACCTTTTCAAGACTTAACTAGATAAGATTAGACCAGTTGTGGATGTATTGGCAATTAGAATGACTAGATGAGACTCTGAGCTAAAAGTGAAAAGAAACAAAAGAGAATTAATTAAATAGGGTAGTTTGCCAGCGGCCTTTGCTACTTGAGCACCACTCCTTCAGGGAACTTAAAGCCTGATGCCCTAAGGTCGTGTAGGTTTGGGAGTCATCAGAGTGGGACTCGCTACATGGGTAGTTAAAGTTGACGTGTTCAAAGTAGACTCAAAATACCCTAAATCTATAAAAGAAAGAAAATTAATAAACGCTAAACAATTAAAAATCTGATCACCAGGGCACAGAACTCAGAAAGTTGTCTATTGTTAGTATGTCTAGCGACGGGTCGAAGTGTTATATGGTAGTAGTTAAGACGAGAGTATATTGTGTTGACTATCTGGTCTAGACTAGTACACACACTACACATCAGGAAGACCTTGTGACTGAGAGAAGAATTCAATCTAGTTGTTAAGTTGTTACCTGCTTGATTATAACAATCTACTAGAGACATTCGAGACCTTGTCATAGCAACCTAACTAGTCAAACCTGTGTTAAAAATTGTTTGAATAGTTTTTGGAATAAAAACATGACTAGGAATTTAAGTGACTGCACATATCACTAACTTCAGTTAGACTTTGCTTGAGGGCAAGCAAAAAGCTAAGTGTGGGGTTATCTGATAGGCATAAATCTTATCACAATTTTAGCATATTTTTAGGCATGATTTAGGGTGAAATTGAGGGCAAATTGGTTTTAATTATTTGTTATTAACTTAATTTCACAGTTTTTATGATTTTGGAAGTGTCAGGTGAAAAGTAGAAGAAAATGGCAAATTTCGGGGCAAAAACGCAAATTTTCAGAAGTTCGGAAGTCAGGGAGGGCGTCCCGAATCAGGACGGGCGTCCAGGACTCAGGACGGCCGTCCTGACCTGGTGAACAGACCGAGACGGGCGTCCCAATCCAGGACGGGCGTCCCGAGCTGCAGTTCCAAGTCCCACATCGAAATTTTGATGAAAAATCACTCCAGAAAGCTGCTATAAATACCCCAAACATTCCTCAGTTGAAATCATCCCTCTCCACTCGATCTGAGTCATTTAGTGACTTCGATTGTACAGTTTCCTCGAGTACATAAGTCACTGAGAGACACGGGCTCAGTATAAGTTTTCTTTCTTTCTAGTTAGTGTTTTCGTTTTCTTATTTTCTGAGAATTAGTCTCAGATCTTAGGCTTCGATAGATAGGTTCGTTTATGGTATTCATAGAATACCCGGGATTTCGTTAGAAGATCCTAAGAGGGCTCTAGGCATTCGAAGAGTCAGTCCACAAGGCTGGGCTTAAGCTGGGTATTAAGGTAAAACCCAATTACTAGGATGAGGAAACGTCCTCCGAAGGTTCTGGCGAGCAGAGTCGGGTCGAGCAGTACTACATATACAAGAAGTTGCTCCATCGGCGAGACTAAGTAAAGGGTGATTTCTTTATGGCATCAGTCCCCCTGTCCCTCTCTTTATATGTTTGTATTGTGATTGTCCAAATACTAATTATGTTTACGAGATTATGATTTTTATGAATATTTGTTTTATATGTTGAAGTTCTTATGATTTTCCGGAAATGGCCACCTGCTTAAATATTCATTATGTCTGCATGTCTAATGTGTTCTTTTAAACTAAAATTAGGGTTATAGACAATTCCTAACCACGGTCTATTCATAACCTGTTTAGTTTAACAGGCATTAATTAGTATTGGTGTCTGCCATACTAGATAAAATAACCTGCAGAACACTTTGTTTGTGTAGAGTAGTCTAGGTAGGCTGAGTTGAGCGTTTATGCCGGCGTTAGGGCGAGCGACATGATCCTCGAAGAGACATAGGGCTTTCATGGATGCCTTTAGCTCGAACCATGAGTAGGGCCGTCATTAAGGTAGGGCGGTTTATCAGATAACTCGGATGTGGTACATCTTTAGACTCAGAACATAGTTGTAATCCAGGCCAAGACATGTCTAAAACACTCGAAGATAGGTTAATCAACATATAGGAACAGTATAACATAGAATCATGACAATATCTATAAAACGCTTTTAGGCTTAATTAGACTTAAACTTAGTGGAGAATAGGATCACCCTCTCATCAAAGTTATTGATGAAGATTGCATAACTGGATCATAAGATAAGAGTTTGGATAAAAAGCTAGTTACTACTAAGTCATTACCACTTCCCTGGGACTACGATATTTAACTTAGTAAAATCGTAGATACTTTCCAACAGACTAGCTACACGATAGGTACTCTGCCTTAGGTTTTGACTGATTAAGTGACACTATAAAGACTAAACGTGTCAATTAGTCAAACCCAGTCCTTAATTACTCATAATCAACATAGGGTAAATCAACAACTATTTAGCATATCCGTCGGGAAGCCATCAAGGAGGAAAGGCCTAACCGTGACTGGACTATACACCCTGGGGGTTTTTTTTTAAACACAATGTGAATTGTGTACATCTACTGCCTGAGGTTGCCGTAATGGCTGAGGTAAAATATATGTTTTTTTTTCTTTTTTTTTGCTTCGTCAAGTGTGACTTGGTTAATTTGCTGTACGTCCAACCATGTTCGGGAAAGTTTGGGAAATCATGAAGAAGGCCGGAGTGTCCGGCAATCTCACTTAGATTCTATGTCCCGATTTCCTCCAAGGTTGATAGATCGGGGTGCGTCCGGGGACACGATTCTGTCTTACCCTTCTACGGTTATCGAACCATCACACTTGGGAAGGAATCCCAGGCAGTCATGAGAAGGGGGGCCCGAGTTAGGACTCCTCAATCTACCCCCGCGGACCCTCAGAGGGAAGAGGAGTGCACAACTGCTGAAGTGGTTCGTTCTTATAGGGGGGATGAAGAGGAGCAACTTCGTCCTCATCAGAGGCGAAGGACTTCACCCCGCTGTCCTTCTACGACAGTTGTCCTTGCTGATTCCCCACCATCCCTTCCTGTTGAAGCTCTAGGGGAGACTTTGCCATTAGAGGCTTCTGAGGAGGTGCTTCGTACTCTTTCTGCCGCAGCTGGTGAAGTTCCCCAAGCAGGATCTGGTCCATCATGGTTGCAGTCGGGGTTCGTAATGCCGACAGAGGAGGAGGCCTTGCGGGAGTTATCTTCAGAAATCTCAAATAGAACTCCTCCTCTACATAATCTTCATTTTACCAACCGTTATGCGGCTTCTTATCTTGGTGGTGCCATCCTGAACCAAGCTGCTGATTCTGAATCCTTGGCTTTGATGGGCGAGATGGGGTGGATGAGGCTACTAACCGAGTTGGTGCTCTGTTAGCTCGGGGAAACCTTTCATCAAAAAGATTATATATATATATATTTTTTGAAACGGTGTCGTGTGTATATATTTTGACATGTGTTTTCCTTTGACATGTTTCTTCCTTAGTTCTCTATATTTCCAACTCTTGGACTTCGGGGCAAATCGAGCGAGCAACAGCCAACGAAGAGTGGCGGGTGTGACTTAGCCGCACTGGAGTCAGAGGTGGCTGATCAGGCTACTCGTTTGGAGTTAGCCAGTTCTAAAAAAATTCAGATGACTGGCGAGATAGCCGAGCTGAAGGAGAGGTTGATCAAGGCAGAGGAGAAGATTGCGGAGTTGCAAGTTGCCAATACTGATTTGAACTCAGCTAGGGACGAAGCTGTGGCTAGTTGGATCTCCATGCAGGAGGAGCTGAAGTATTGCAAGTTGAAGGAATTCAAGAAAAATGTTATTGACGACTTCAAGAGTTCCCCTACATACCATGAAGAGATAGGTCGCGAGGCTGGCTCCTTCTTGGATAAAGGATGTACCCATATTATCTAGCAGCTTCATCCTTATTTTGAGGATAAGTCAGTTCTTCTACATGCTTTCCAATCTAACTTTTACAACGAAGTCTGCAGACAGGGTGCGGATTTTGTTCCTTTTACTGCAGAAGAACTGGAGGTACTTCGTGATCGAGACGAGAAAAGGGGGAAGCCGTTTTGGAACCCTCCTCAGCCTACTGCTCCTAATTTTTGGGACATGTTAAACAATAACTATGCTCCTTGATCTGTGTACATTTTGTATTTTGAACCTCTTTTTAATGAATGCAACTCTACTCTATTTTTGATATTCGCTTGTGCTCATCTTTTGGTACTTACTTTGGCTTGCTCTGTCTTTTCTGACTTTTGCACTTAAATGAATTTAAATTTTTCCCAAGTGTAAACTCGATACTTCGTAACCACAAGATTTCTGATGGGTTTCCAGCTGATATGCTAAATAGGTGTTATTTTACCCTATGTTGATTATGAGTAATTAAGGACTGCGATTGACTAATTGTCACATTTAGTCTCTATGGTGTCACTTAATCAGCCAGAACCTAAGGCAGAGTACCTATCGTGTAGCTAGTATGTTGGAAAGTATCTACGATTTTATTAAATAATTATCGTACTCCCAGGAAAGTGGTAACGGCTTAGTAGTAGCTAGCCTTTTATCCTAACTCTTATCTTATGATCCAGTTATGCAATCGTCATCAATAATCTTGATGAGAGGGTGATCCATTCTTCACTAGGTTTAAGTCTAATCAGGCCTAAAAGTGTTTATAGACAAAGTTCTGATTCTATGTTATACTGTTCCTATATGTTGATTGACCTATCTTCGAGTGTTTTAGATATATCTTAGCCTGGAATGCAACTATGTTCTGAGTCTAAAGGTGTACCACATCTGAGTAATCTGGTATACCGCCCCATCGCCAAGGTAAACGACCCTACTCACGGTTACTACTAAAGACAGCTATGAAAGCCCTATGTCATTTCGGGGATCATGCCGCTTGCCCATAACCGCCGACATTAATGCTCTACTCAGCCTACCTAGACTACTCTAACAAATAGGGTGTTCCGCAAGTTATTTTATCTAGTATGGCAGACACCAATACTAATTTATGCCTGTTAAACTAAGCAGGTTATGAATAGACCGTGGTTAGGAATTGTCTATAACCCTAATTTTAGTTTAAAAGAAACTACATTAGACATGCAGACATAATGAATATTTAAGCAGGTGGCTATTTCCGGAAAAACATAATAACTTCAACATATATAACAACTATTCATAATAATCAAAATCCAGTATTCATAATTGCTATTTGGACAAACACAATAACAACATATAAGAGAGGGACAGGGGGACTGATGCCATAAAGAAATCACCCTTTACTTAGTCCCGCCGATGGAGCGTACTGCTGTATATGTCGTATTGCTTGACCCGACTCTGCTCGCAAGAACCTTCGGAGGACGCTTCCTCAGGCTAGTAACTAGGCTTTACCTTAATACCCAACTTAAGCCCAGCCCTGTAGACAGACTCTTCGAACGCCTAGAGCCCTCTTAGGATCTCCTAACGAAATCCCGGGTATTCTATGAATACCAGAAACGAACCTATCTATCGAACCCTAGGATCTGAGACTAATTCTCAGAAACTAAGAAAAACGAAACACAAAAAGGAAAGAAAGAAAACTTATACTGAAATCTGAGTCTCCGAGTGAGTTGTGTACTCGAGAATTGTACACTGGAAACCACTGAATGACTCAGATCGAGTGGAGAGCGATGAATTCAACTGAGGAAGGCCTGGGGTATTTATTGCAGCTTTCTGGAGTGATTTTCTCTCAAAAATTCGATGTGGGACTTGACTTTCTGGTTCGGGACGCCCGTCCCGGATTGGGCGCCCGTCCCGGTCTGTTGACCAGGTCAGGACAGCCGTCCCGAGTCCTGGACGCCCGTCCCGACCTGCTGACCAGGTCAGGATGCCCTCCCCGAAGTCCGAACTTCTGAAAAATTGCATTTTTGCCCCGAAATTTGCCATTTTCTTCCACTTTTCACCTGACACTTCCAAAATCATAAAAACTGTGAAATTGAGTTAATAATGAACAATTAAGACCAATTTACCCTCAATTTCACCCTAAATCATGCCTAAAAACATGCGAAAAATGTGATATGATTTATGCATATCATATAACCCCACACTTAGCTTTTTGCTTGTCCTCAAGCAAAGTCTACTTGAAGTTAGTGATTCTAAATCATAGTGCAGTCACTTAAATTCCTAGTCATGTTTTTATTCCAAAAATTTATTCAGACAATTCTTAACACAGGTCTGACTGGTCAGGTTGCTATGACAAGGTCTCAAATGTCTCTAGCAGATTGTTATAGTCAAGCAGAAAACAATTTAACAACTAGGTTGAACTCCTTTCTTAGTCACAAGGTCTTCCTGATGTGTAGTGTGTGTACCAGTCTAGACCAGATAGTCAACACAATATACTCTCGTCTTAACTACTACCAGATAATATTTCGACCTTGTTGCTAGACATAATAACAATAGACAACGTTCTGAGTTCTGAGCCTTGGCGATCAGATTTTTAATGATTTAGCATTTATTGATTTTCTTTATAGATGTAGGGTATTTTGAGTCTGCTTAGAACACTTCAACTTCAACTACCCATGTAGCGAGTCCCACTCCGATGACTCCCAGACCTACACGACCTTAGGGCATCAGGCTTTAAGTTCCCCGAAGGAGTGGTGCTCGAGTAGCGAAGGCCGCTGGCAAACTACCCTTATTTAATTAACTTTCTTTTATTTCTTTTCACTTTTAGCTCAGAGTCTCATCTAGTCATTCTAATTGTCAAAACATCCACAACTGGTCTAATTTTATCTAGTTAAGTCTTGAAAAGGTAATTGGCTGAGGTCTCTAATCCAGACTAAGTTGTGCTCAGTTATCAGGAATTCCCTATTCCTAATCAATTAGTTCAAGATAGCTATCACATTGCCTCCTACTAACCATAACATTCTACCTACATATCATAGACATAAGCAATGTTTAACCAATCATACTGCATTTAGAAGTCTGAAAGAATGAGAATTTTGAAAAAATATTTGGAAGGGTGTGAAAATATGGGGAAAACAAGCTAAATCATGCAAAACTTTTCTCACTACAGTGCACTGTGCACTGCTACCCCACACTTAAGTCTGACACTGTCCTCAGTGTTCATGCATATCTAAGCTACCCCACACTTATTTGAAAACAAGAACAAAAATAAAACAAAGAACTCAAGAACAAAACAAAGAACTCTTACCCCACACTTATTCGACTAACTAAGGGTAAGAGAGAAAATAAGGCAACAAAACAAGAAGGATAGCAAAACAGAACACAAAGCAAATAAAATAAAAGTAAAGGAATATGAAGATTAGAAAAACTCCCTTCATGTCGCGAGCAGAAGGGTCTTCTCTGATCTGTCAATTGGCTCTTTACCTTAGCCATGTGCTATTGCTGAGGTGTTCTTGACTCTGCAAGCTCTAGATATTGGAACGGATGACGTCAACTCCGATCCTTCATTGTCGAGCTCCAGGTAGTGGCATATCCATTCAACGAATGACTCAAGCCCCAAGGACTGTTTCCTTGAATCATTTGTGAAGTTTCTCGTAATCGTAGCAACGTGTCCAAAAGGAACGTGTCTAGGAATGAGACTTCTTTGGATTGGTGTGCCTACCTGCCAATGTCCGTGAAGGTATTGCATGCAAGTTTTGAATGGTAGAAAAGATACCTGAAGCTTTGGCGAAGCCGTGGTGGTAGGAGGCTCCAGTGGTGTAGATCTGGGCCCAAGTATTTGAGACTTCCTCGGGGAAGTTTCTCACAGTTGATTGTATGCAAGGGATGCAAGCTCCTCCATTGCTATGCTCCTGATACAATGCCAAATTCCTCTAGATCCCTCGACCGTTTGATATCACTTGGTAGATCACTTGCTTGCACTAGTCTGGCTTTAATTGTTGCCAGTATCTCATCTGTTGATTCTACGGGTAGGGGTTTTGCTGTGGTGGTATCTTCTGAAAGTTTCCAGCTTCCGAATTATTCCTCAACTAAATCCCGTATCATTCCTCCAGCTGGGATTGTATGCGTCTCCCATTGGAGTAGCACTCTGCAGTGACCTACTCCTACCTCTTTTGGAATGGTTAGTATTCCAGTCGCATAGCAATTCCCGCTAAAGTGAAGTACTTGGCAGACTTCACAGATTTGATACACAGACTGAATGTTTCTTCCTAAGACATTGGCATTCTGAATCTAGAAAACAACTTCTCATAGAATCTGCACATGACTTTAACATCATTAGTAGGTAATAATTGTGGCTCATGCCATTTTTTGAAAAGTGTTCCACGGCTACTATGATGTAATTATTTTCACAGGAAGAAAAAGAAAAGGATTCGATACCCCAGATATCAAAGGTTGCAATACTCTGTATACGTCGCTGGGTAGATGATCTCTGGAAAGACGTGTTACCTTTTATTTTGCAAGCATCACATGACTGTATCAGAGATACAAAATCCTTGAATATGGTGGGTCAACAATATTCTACTTCCAACGCTTTCCGGACATTGTTGATAGCAGTTAATTGGTCTCCCATAGATTCCTGCAATGCTTCAGAATCATGTGGCCTTCGCCTTCCGAGATACATCTTCTGATCAACTGATCTGCAAAAATTTGAAATAGAAGAGAAATCTGCCCAGTAGTAATATTTCAAATCAGCGAAGAATTTCTTCTTTTGCTGATAAGTCATATCACTTGGGAATAATTAGCAGCTAGATAATTAGTAATATCAGTAAACCACGGAGGAGAATCATTACTCATAGCAAACAATGAAAATAGATCCTCATTCAGAAATTTATCAGATACTACTGTCTCGTCAATAGCTTCTCACTCAGGGTTTCTTAATCTAGACCAAAGGTTTTCTTTCTAGATTCTTAACCCTTTTTCTCACCCCTTCATTTTATATCAAACTCAAGTAACAATAAAACCTAACTTAATCAATTATGGTTCAGCATCAGTTTTATTCAACACAGATATCTCAGAGTGATTAGTGTAACCTATTGTTTTAGACAAGAGTAGATAAGATCAGGATTTATCATACATGAACTTTCTTATCATGTTTCTGTCCTAAAACAATTCTTACTACATCATTACATCACATATTCATTCAAAAAGCATATTTCAATCACGTGATGCCACAAGGGGTGCAGTAATTCCTTTTGGTTTAAAAGATCTCATGCAGTTATCAACAAAACAAAAGGAACATCCTTTTTTCAATAGAACATTCAAAGGTCTGGCTATTAAGGAAAAATTATTTCATAACTTGTCCTAATAAAGCCGGTATGCCTCTAAGAAAATTCTAAAATGGAATTTCTTCCCAAAACAAATCTAAGCCAAAATTTTACAACTCAGAAGAAAATATATTTTATCCTCATTTCCATTTTTATTCGAAATTAAATAATAGAAGAAAAAAAAGAGCAACTAAAAAAAACAACTAAGAAAGAACAAGAGATAGGGAAAAGAACAACTTACCATTGAGCAAGAAAAGTACAATTTTTTTCGGATTTTAAATTTTTCAAAAAAACTTTGTTTTCTTTTTTTTCGAAAGCAGTTAAATTTCCTCAATATGGTTTTAGAATGATTTTCTAAAATTTGATTATCCTAAGTGTCTTAATTATAGATAATATCTAAAATTAATTAGTTATGATAACCCTATATTTCGGAAAGTGATTGTCTAACTAGTATAAGATAAGTGTAGATCAAAAGTCTAGGTTACTACCGCTACCTATCATAAGTCTCTAGAATTGTGGCCAATAATCCTAAATTCTTTATGATATTTCCCCAGCAACGGCGCCAAAAATCTGATGGGTTTCCAACCGATATGCTAAATAGGTGTTATTTTACCCTATGTTGATTATGAGTAATTAAGGAATGTGATTGACTAATTGTCACATTTAGTCTCTATGGTGTCACTTAATCAGCCAGAACCTAAGGCAGAGTACCTATCGTGTAGCTAGTCTGTTGGAAAGTATCTACGATTTTATTAAATAATTATCGTACTCCCAGGAAAGTGGTAACTGCTTAGTAGTAGCTAGCCTTTTATCCTAACTCTTATCTTATGATCCAGTTATGCAATCGTCATCAATAATCTTGATGAGAGGGTGATCCATTCTTCACTAGGTTTAAGTCTAATCAGGCCTAAAAGTGTTTATAGACAAAGTTCTGATTCTATGTTATACTGTTCCTATATGTTGATTGACCTATCTTCGAGTGTTTTAGATATATCTTAGCCTGGAATGCAACTATGTTTTGAGTCTAAAGGTGTACCACATCTGAGTAATCTGGTATACCGCCCCATCGCCAAGGTAAACGGCCCTACTCACGGTTACTACTAAAGACAGCTATGAAAGCCGTATGTCACTTCGGGGATCATGCCGCTTGCCCATAACCGCCAGCATAAACGCTCTACTCAGCTTACCTAGACTACTCTAACAAACAGGGTGTTCCGCAGGTTATTTTATCTCGTATGGCAGACACCAATACTAATTGATGACTGTTAAACTAAACAGGTTATGAATAGATCGTGGTTAGGAATTGTCTATAACCCTAATTTTAGTTTAAAAGAAACTACATTAGACATGCAGACATAATGAAAATTTAAGCAGGTGGCTATTTCCAGAAAAACATAATAACTTCAACATATATAACAACTATTCATAATAATCAAAATCCAGTATTCATAATTGCTATTTGGACAAACACAATAACAACATATAAGAGAGGGACAGGGGGACTGATGCCATAAAGAAATCACCCTTTACTTAGTCTCGCCGATGGAGCGTACTGCTGTATATGTCGTATTGCTTGACCCGACTCTGCTCGCCAGATCCTTTGGAGGACGCTTCCTCAGCCTAGTAACTGGGTTTTACCTTAATACCCAACTTAAGCCCAGCCTTGTGGACTGACTCTTCGAACGCCTAGAGCCCTCTTAGGATCTCCTAACGAAATCCCGGGTATTCTATGAATACCAGAAACGAACCTATCTATCGAACCCTAGGATCCGAGACTAATTCTCAGAAACTAAGAAAAACAAAACACAAAAAGGAAAGAAAGAAAACTTATACTGAAATCTGAGTCTCCGAGTAAGTTGTGTACTCGAGAATTGTACACTAGAAACCACTGAATGACTCAAATCGAGTGGAGAGGGATGAATTCAACTGAGGAAGGCCTAGGGTATTTATAGCAGCTTTCTAGAGTGATTTTCTCTCAAAACTTTGATGTGGGACTTGACTTTCTGGTTCGGGACGCCCGTCCCGGTCTGTTGACCTGGTCAGGATGCCCGTCCTGGTCTGTTGACGAGGCCAGGATGCCCGTTCCGAGTCCTGGACGCCCGTCCCGACCTGTTGACCAGGTCAGGACGCCCATCCTGAACCGGGACACCCTCCCCGAAGTCCGAACTTCTGAAAAATTACGTTTTTGCCTCGAAATTTGCCATTTTCTTCCACTTTTCACCTGACACTTCCAAAATCATAAAAACTGTAAAATTGAGTTAATAATGAACAATTAAGACCAAGTTACCCTCAATTTCACCCTAAATCATGCCTAAAAACATGCTAAAAATGTGATATGATTTATGCATATCAATTTCACTTAATGGTAATTTATTTTCTCCCGAGATTGAACTCGGTACTTCGTAACCATAAGATTTCACTTAATGGTAATTTATTTTCTCCCGAGATTGAACTCGGTACTCTGTAACCATAAGATTTCACTTAATGGTAATTTATTTACTCCCGAGATTGAACTCGGTACTTCGTAACCATAAGATTTCACTTAATGGTAATTTATTTATTCCCGAGATTAAACTCGGTACTTCGTAACCATAAGATTTCACTTAATGGTAATTTATTTATTCCCGAGATTGAACTCGTTACTTCTTAACCATAAGATTTCACTTAATGGTAATTTATTTATTCTCGAGATTGAACTCAGCACTTCGTAACCACAAGATTTCTAACTTGTGGTAATTTTTTATCTCCCGAGTTTAACTCGGTACTTCGTAACCACAAGATTTTTAACTTGCGGTATTTCATAAAACGAAATGTTATTTCCCAAGGTAAAAACCCAGATTTTTATTTTGGGATTTGGAGAGTTAACTAGGTATTTGGAAGACGATTCCTAGGTGCTATTTATACATAGTACCTTTTTAAATGGTTTGTATGCCATGGGTTCGGGATGAGATCACCCTCTTTGTTCAAGAGTTTGTAAGTGTCAGGCCTTACCTCGTTTTTTACGAGGTATGGTCCTTCCCAGTTCGGAGTTAATTTGTTTGCTTTTATGTGCCTTGATGTACCTTCAATTTTCCGAAGTACCCAATCTCCGAACTTTATTGGTCGTTTGAACACCTTTTTTTCATGAGCCTTTTTGGTTTTTTGCTTGAAGGATTCTGAACTTAGGAGACTTGCTATTCTTCGTTCTTCTAGCAGATCTAAATCCATACTTCTTTTTCCCTTGTTGATGTCTTCGTTGTACATTAAAACTCTTGTCGTTGGTAGTGCGACTTCGGCTGGTGCTACTACCTCATTACCATATACTAGTGCGTATGCCGTCTCCCCGGTGGGGCCCCTAGTCGAAGTCTGGACTGCCCATAAAGCTAAGTTTAATTCATCCGCCCATTTGTTAGATTTTCCTTCTAAATTATTCCGAAAAGCAGATAATACCAACTTGTTTGCAGCTTCTGCTTGTCTGTTCCCTTGAGGATGTGCCACTAAAGATTTCCAGTGGCATTCCGAGGTGAATTTGGTAGAGAACTGATGGGGTTTCCGACCGACGTGCTAAATAGGTGTTATTTTACCCTATGTTGATTATGAATAATTAAGGACTGTGATTGACTAATTGTCACATTTAGTCTCTATGGTGTCACTTAATCAGCCAGAACCTAAGGCAGAGTACCTATCGTGTAGCTAGTCTATTGGAAAGTATCTACGATTTTATTAATTTAATTATCGTACTCCCAGGGAAGTGGCAACGGCTTAGTAGTAACTTCATCAAATACTTTGATGAGAGGGTGATCCATTCTCCACTAGGTTTAAGTCTAATTAATCCTAAAAGTGTTTTAAAGATGAGTTCTGATTCTATGTTATACTGTTCCTATATGTTGATTGACCTATATTCGAGTGTTTTAGATATATCTTAGCCTGGAATGCAACTATGTTCTGTGTCTAAAGGTGTACCACATCTGAGGTCTCTACACTACCGCCCCATTGTTAAGGTAAACGGCCCTACTCACGGCCCGGACTAAAGTCAGCAATGAATGGTACCCTATGTCACTTCGGGGTCATGCTGCTCGTCGCAAAACCGCCGGCATAACTCTCTACTCAGCCTACCTAGACTACTCTAACAAACAAGGTGTTCCGTTGGTTATTTTATCTAGTATGGCAGACACCAATACTAATTGATGCCTGTTAAACTAAACGGGTTATGAATAGACCGTGGTTAGGAATTGTCTATAACCCTAGTTTTAGTTTAAAAGAGACTTACATTAGACATGCAGACATAATGAATATTTAGCAGGTGGCTATTTCCGGAAAAACATAAAAACTTCAACATATAACACAACTATTCATAAAATCGTAATCTGATATTCATAATTCATATTTAGAACAAAGCAATAAAACATATAAGAGAGGGACATGGGGACCGATGCCATAAAGAAATCACCCTTTACGAAGTCTCGCCTACGGAGCGTACTGCTGTATATGTCGTATTGCTCGCCCTGACTCTGCTCACCAGAACCTTCGGAGGACGCTTCCTCAGCCTAGTAGCTAGACTTTACCTTACGTCCTGGGCTTAAGCCTAGCCCTGTGGACTGACTCTTCGAACGCCTAGAGCTCTCTTAGGATCTCCTAACGAAATCCCGGGTATTCTATGAATACCAGAAACGAACCTATCTATAGAAACATAAGATCTGAGACTATTTCTCAGAAACTAAAACAAACACTAAAAAGAAAGAAAACTGAGATCCGAGTCTCTGAGTGAGTTGTGTACTGGAAAATTGTACACTGGAAACCACTTAATGACTCAGATCGAGTGGAGAGGGATGAATTCAACTGTTGGAGGCCTGGGGTATTTATAGCAGCTTCCCGGAGTGAAAATCTTTGAAAAATTCGATGTGGGACAGCTTCTGGCGGCTCGGGACGCCCGTCCCGGTTTGGGACGCCCGTCCTGATTCGTTGACCAGGTTCGGGACGCCCGTCCCGGTTCAGGACGCCCGTCCTGGCCGCTTGACTGGGTCGGGACGCCCGTCCTGGGTTCGGGACGCCCGTCCCGGACCTTTGACCGGGTCAACATTTCCAAAAATTGCGTTTTTGCCCCAGAATTTGCTGTTTTCGTCTACTTTTCACCTGACACTTCCAAAATCATAAAAACCGTGAAATCAAGTAAATAGTAAACAATTAATGTCAATTTACTCTCAATTTCACATAAAAACATACATAAAAACATGCTAAAAATGTGATACGATTTTCGCGTATCAGATAACCCCACACTTAGCTTTTTGCTTGTCCTCAAGCAAAGTCTACATGGAGTTAGTGATTTTAAACCGTAGTGCAGTCACTTAAATTCCTATCATGTTTTTATTCAAAAAATTCTTCAGACAATTCTTAACACAGGTCTGACTGGTTAGGTTGCTATGACAAGGTCTCAAATGTTTCTAGTAGCTTGTTATGATCAGGCAGAAAACAAATCAACAACTAGGTTGGACTTTTTTCTTAGTCACAGGGTCTTCCTGATGTGTAGTGTGTGTACTAGTCTAGACCAGATAGTCAACACAATGAATTCTTATCTTAACTGCTACCAGATAATACTTCGACCTATCGCTAGATACACTGACAACAGATAACTTTCTGAGTTCTGAGCTTTGGTGATAAGATTTTTAATGTTTTAGCACTTAGTTATTTTCTTTATAGATTCAGGGTATTTCGAGTCTGCTTAGAACACGTCAACTTCAACTACCCATGTAGCGAGTCCCACTCCGATGACTCCCAAATCTACACGACCTTAGGGCATCAGGCTTTAAATTCCCCGAAGGAGTGGTGCTCGAGTAGCGAAGGCCGCTGGCAAACTACCCTATTGTAATTAACTTCCTTAATGTTCCTTTCACTTTTAGCTCAGAGTCTCATCTAGTTATTCTAACTGCCAATATATCCACAATTGGTCTGATTTTATCTAGTGGAGTCTCGAATGGGCAATTGGTTGAGGTCTCTAATCCAGACAAAGGTGTGCTCAGTTATCAGGAATTCCCTATTCCTAATCAATTAGTCCAAGATAGCTATCAACTATCTCCTACTAACCATAGCATACTACCTACATATCATAGACATAAGCAATTGTTTAACCAAGCATACTGCATTTAGAAGTCTGAAAGACAGAAAAATTTTGAAATTTTTTTGGAAGGGTGTGAAAATACGGGGAAAACAAGCAAATTCATGCGAAAAATTTTGCAAACTGCTACAGTGCACCGTGCACTGCTACCCCACACTTAAGTCTGGCACTGTCCTCAGTGTTCATGCATATCTAAACTACCCCACACTTATTTGCAAACAAGAAGAAATGAAAATAAAATAAAGAACTCTTACCCCACACTTATTTGACTAATTCAGGGTAAGAGAGAAATTAAAACAAGAAGGATAATAGAAATAGCAAAACAGAACACAAAACAAAGAAAACAAAAGTAAAGGATCATGAGGATTAGAAAAACTCCCTTCATGTCGCGAGCAGAAGGGTCTTCTCTGATCTGTCAATTGGCTCTTCACCTTAGCCATGTGCTATTGCTGAGGTGTTCTTGACTCTGCAAGCTCTAGATATTGGAACGGATGACATCAGCTCCGATCCTTCATTGTCGAGCTCCAGGTAGTGGCATATCCATTTGAGGAATGGCTCAATCCCCAAGGACTGTTTCCTCGAATCATTTGTAAGATTTCTCATAATCATAGCAACGTGTCCAGGGGGAACGTGTCTAGGAATGAGACTTCTTGGGATTTGTGTGCCATCTTGCCAATGTTAGTAAAGGTATTGCATGCAAGTCTCGAATGGAAGAAAAGATACCTGAAGTTTTGGCGAAGCTGTGGTGGTAGGGGGCTCCAGTTGTGTAGATCTGGGCCCAAGTATTTGAGACTTCCTCGGGGAAGTTTCTCACAGCTGATTGGTATGCAGGGAATGCAAGCTCCTCCATTGCTATGCTCCTGATACAACGCCAAATTCCTCTATATCCTTCGACCCTTCGTTACCTCTTGGTATATCACTTGCTTGCACTGGTCTGGCTTTAATTGTTGCCAGTATCTCATCTATTGATTCTGCGAGTGTGGGTTTTGCTGTGGTGGTGTCTTCTGAAAGTTTCCAACTTCCGAATTATTCCTCAGCTAAATCCCGTATGATTCCTCTAGCTGGGATTGTATGCATTTCCCATTGGAGCAGTATTCTGCAGTAACCTACTCCTACCTCTTTTGGAATGGTCAGTCATTCCCATAGCAATACCTGCTAAAGTGTGGTACTTAGCAGACTTCACAGATTTGATACACAGGCTGAACATTTCTTCCTAAAACATTGGCACTCTGAATCTGGAAAACAACTAGAATTTGCACATGACTTTAACATCATTAGTAGGTAATGCCTGTGGTTCAGGCCATTTTGAAAAGTATTCCACGACTACTATGATGTAATTATGCCCAAAGGAAGAAAGAGAAAAGGATTCGAAATTCCCCTGATATCAACGGTTGCAACATTCTGTGTACATCGCTGGGGTAGATGATCTCTGGAAGATGTGTTACCTGTTATTTGGCAAGCATCGCAGGACTGTATCAGAGATACAAAAGTCCTTGACTATGGTGGGTCAACAAGATCCTGCTTTCAACACTTTCCGGACAGTGTTGATAGCCATTAATTTGTCTCCCGTAGATTCTTTAGGGCAATGCTCCAAAATCTTGTGTCCTTCATCTTCTGAGACACCTCTTCTGATCAACTGATCTGCAAAAATTTGAAATAGAAGAGAAACTGCCAAGTAGTAATATTTCAAATCAGCAAAGAATTTCTTCTTTTGCTGATAAGTCATATCACTTGGAACTTATTCAGTGACTAGATAATTTGCAATAAACCACATATGAGAATTATTATACATAGCAAACAATGCAAATAAGCTTTCATCCAAAAATTTATCAGTATTACACTAGCCTCTAACTCGAGGTTTTCTAATCTAGACCAATGGTTTGCTTTCTAGATTTTCAACCCTTTTTCTTACCCCTTCTTTCTATATCAAACTCAGGTAACAATAAAACCTAACTTAATCAATTATGGTTCAGTGTCAGTTTTATTGAACACAGACATCTCAGAGTGATCAGTGTAACCTATTGTTTTTAGACAAGACTAGATAAGATTAGGATTTATCATACATGAACTTTCTTATCATGTTTCTATCTAAAACAATTCGTACTACATCATTACATCACATATTCATTCAAAAAGCAGATTTTAATCAGGTGATGTCATAATGGGTGCAGTAATTCCTTTTGGTTTTAAAAAACAAATCTCATGCAATTATCAGCAAAACAAAAGGAACATCCTTTTTTCAATAGAACATTCAAAGGTCTGGCTATTAAGGAAAAACTATTTCACAACTCATCCTAATAAGGCCGGCATGACTCTAAGATAATTCTAAAATAGAGTTTCTTCCCGATAAAAATCTAAGCCAACATTTTACAACTCAGAAGAAAATATATTTTATCCTCATTTCCATTTTTATTTCTTTGAAATTAAATAAAGGAAAAACACGAAAAAGAGCAACTAAGAAAACAACTAAAACAAACAAGAGATAGGGAAAAGGAACAACTCACCGTTGAGCAAGAAAGATACATTCTTTTTGGGATTTTAAATTTTTAACATTTTTTTTTCTTTTTATGTTTAATTTAGAAAGCAGGTAAATTGCCTTAATATGGTTTTAGAATAATTTTCTAAAATTTGATTATCCTAAGTGTCTTAATTTCAGATATTATCTAAAATTAATTAGTTATGATAACCCTATATTTCAGAAAGTGATTGCCTAACTAGTGTAAGATAAGTGTAGGTCTAAGGTCTAGGTTACTACCGTTACCTATCATAAGTCTTTAGAATTGTGGCCTTTAATCCTAAATTTATTATGATATTTCCCCGGCAACGGTGCCAAAAATCTGATGGGGTTTCCGACCGACGTGCTAAATAGGTGTTATTTTACCCTATGTTGATTATGAATAATTAAGGACTGTGATTGACTAATTGTCACATTTAGTCTCTATGGTGTCACTTAATCAGCCAGAACCTAAGGCAGAGTACCTATCGTGTAGCTAGTCTATTGGAAAGTATCTACGATTTTATTAATTTAATTATCGTACTCCCAGGGAAGTGGCAACGGCTTAGTAGTAACTAGCCTTTTTTCCTAACTCCTATCTTATAATCCAGTTATGCAACCTTCATCAAATACTTTGATGAGAGGGTGATCCATTCTCCACTAGGTTTAAGTCTAATTAATCCTAAAAGTGTTTTAAAGATGAGTTCTGATTCTATGTTATACTGTTCCTATATGTTGATTGACCTATATTCGAGTGTTTTAGATATATCTTAGCCTGGAATGCAACTATGTTCTGTGTCTAAAGGTGTACCACATCTGAGGTCTCTACACTACCGCCCCATTGTTAAGGTAAACGGCCCTACTCACGGCCCGGACTAAAGTCAGCAATGAATGGTACCCTATGTCACTTCGGGGTCATGCTGCTCGTCGCAAAACCGCCGGCATAACTCTCTACTCAGCCTACCTAGACTACTCTAACAAACAAGGTGTTCCGTTGGTTATTTTATCTAGTATGGCAGACACCAATACTAATTGATGCCTGTTAAACTAAACAGGTTATGAATAGACCGTGGTTAGGAATTGTCTATAACCCTAGTTTTAGTTTAAAAGAGACTTACATTAGACATGCAGACATAATGAATATTTAGCAGGTCGCTATTTCCGGAAAAACATAAAAACTTCAACATATAACACAACTATTCATAAAATCGTAATCTGATATTCATAATTCATATTTAGAACAAAGCAATAAAACATATAAGAGAGGGACATGGGGACCGATGCCATAAAGAAATCACCTTTTACGAAGTCTCGCCTACGGAGCGTACTGCTGTATATGTCGTATTGCTCGCCCTGACTCTGCTCACCAGAACCTTCGGAGGACGCTTCCTCAGCCTAGTAGCTAGACTTTACCTTACGTCCTGGGCTTAAGCCTAGCCATGTGGACTGACTCTTCGAACGCCTAGAGCTCTCTTAGGATCTCCTAACGAAATCCCGGGTATTCTATGAATACCAGAAACGAACCTATCTATAGAAACCTAAGATCTGAGACTATTTCTCAGAAACTAAAACAAACACTAATAAGAAAGAAAACTGAGATCCGAGTCTCTGAGTGAGTTGTGTACTGGAAAATTGTACACTGGAAACCACTTAATGACTCAGATCGAGTGGAGAGGGATGAATTCAACTGCTGGAGGCCTGGGGTATTTATAGCAGCTTCCCGGAGTGAAAATCTCTGAAAAATTCGATGTGGGACAGCTTCTGGTGGCTAGGGACGCCCGTCCCGGTTCAGGATGCCCGTCCTGGCGGTTTGACTGGGTTCGGGACGCCCGTCCCGGACCTTTGACCGGGTCAACATTTTCAAAAATTGCGTTTTTGCCCCAGAATTTGCTGTTTTCGTTTACTTTTCACATGACACTTCCAAAATCATAAAAACCGTGAAATCAAGTAAATAGTAAATAATTAATGTCAATTTACTCTCGATTTCACATTAAAACATACATAAAAACATGCTAAAAATGTGATACGATTTTCGTGTATCAAGAACTGAACTCCATGGTCCATAATTACCGCTCTAGGTACTCCAAAGCGACATAGAATGTTCTCCTGAAAGAATTTAGAAATGTTCTCTTCTGTGGGATGCTCCAATTCGAGAAGTAATCAAATGCCACTACTAAGTATTGTTGCGTTGTGTGCGTGTGTCACAAATTGAAAAGATAAGAAAATAGAATAAATCAACACAATCTTAACAAGTGCAAGTATACACCAGTCAACAAGTAATATATGTACCTACGTACAAGATTATCGATCCCACAGAGATTATGTATGTCAATTATACATGCAAATATGATTTACATCTGGTTAAAAGAATAAAAAATGATGAATAATGACGGGAGATTCGGAGATTAAGCTACTGCTATGATATTGCTGCAGCAACGGAAATGCTGCAGCATCACCAATGCCGCAACACTACTAACTAACAACTACAGGACATCCTACTGGAAAATCACGATAAGAATACAACAGGTAATATAATGTTGTGAAAATCAAGCCAAAGATGCAAATATAAACCAATTGTGAATCCAAAAATGCTAAGCATGCTTTTCGATTTCCAAATTAACACTACAGCGGTCTGGTTCTACCCAGACTACTTAGCCTATTAGTCTAAACCCCCGATAACATCGTATCAGGGAGTACGAAGTACCGTGAACCTAGAACAACACCAGGCAGTGAAATTGGTCGTGTCCCCTGCAATATTGACCGCACGGTCATGCGCCTCAAGCAAGTGCCATGCAATTATCTTGTCAACTAGACCCCTTCCGGTTAGAAAGTCAGATACTAGTTCGATACATAACTTGGACAATCATAACCGCAAGTTATTCCTAATCCGTTTAAGTAATTGCATCTATAAACTAAGCATGCCCCATACAAGTATCAATAAGGAAAAGAATACACAAAACTTATGCATTCTTATCATCATATTCCATACTACGTTTTTCCACATGTTTATGATTTACTAGACTACAGCACCTTCAGGTTATGAATAGATATTTTACTGAAACGAATCATGAAATACAAGGATCAACGTAATAGGAAAAACGTCCCTAGGTTCATAGTGAACATATCAATCCTAAAATAGTATTTAATTAATCCTTGAATCTATGTAAATATTCTCATGTTACAAAGAATACTTAATCATAAAATAGTAGCAAATTGAAGAAATGGAAAGAGGGTTACTCTGGGTCGGAGATCACCCTACTGCCCAAATCAAATTTAATCAATGCTCCTGCTGCCCTTAGTTTCCTCTGCGTGATGCTGGTGCCCTCGGTTATGCACAGCTTGCAAAATTCCAGCAAAGTCGCCCCAGCCTTCTCAGGTTCTTTTCCACTCTATCTAAGCTAAAAGACACTCTAAACCAAGCTACCCGCTACGCCTAGTCTAAACATACATGACACTAGATACAAATGAAATAAATCTACAGCTATTCTATCACTCTATCACTATAGTATCTCCGTTTTTCTCCCTATTTTCTGTCTAACCCCGTCTCTTCTGCTTTCTCCTCTATTTAAACATGTCTTTGATGCTTCAAAAAAATTCATTTGTCCACCGGTTGATAGTGGACAGTTGTCCCTTGCTTCAAACAATACTTACATTGCTTCTACCCCAAAAGTTGTACAGCTGCCGGTTTCCTTGATGATTTATGCTGCCAGCTGGGATGATTCTTTGGCAAATATGTATATATATATATCTGTGTGTGTGTGTGTGTGTGTGTGTATATATATATATATAACAAACTGCTGGTTATTTGTCTTCTTTTCCTCCTGAAAACCCGCAAACCTTCTGCCTCAACCGACTGGAATTTTCTGTTGCTATGTGTGTACGTAAATATATATATATATATATATATATATATATATATTGTATATTTAAAAGTTCCAGCACATCATTCTCTTTTGTCACTTTCCCTTTTTTCTTTTGTCCACTCGTCAGCATGCATGTGTATATATATATATATATATACATAACAATATATATATATATATATAGAACATAAATTCCCATCTTCCTCGGTACAATTTCCTCAATCGGTTGATCATTATTTTAACTAGCCAACTTCCCAATTTACCCTTGGTCAATTGGTTCATAAAAATCCCACTTTTAAAATGCTGCAATTACAAATCAAAGAAAATCAGAATTTAATTTAAATAAATAGTGGAATTTTTATCAAATGGGCTAAATCGGTAAAATTGAATGTAAAAAAAGGGAAAATGTACAATGTAGAGCATTTCATTCAAAATTATGGGACAATTTCTACAATTCATGCTAGAAATGAGGCAAAATATGTGCAAATAACTCTACTATCGTAGAGTTATCACACCCCGAAACTTAAACCGTTGCTCGTCCGGAGCAATGCTGCCATAATGCAAAGGAGAGAAATGTGTTAATCATCCAACAGTCAGTTCAGTAGCACCTAGCTAACTTGGGACTTGCAATTTCAGATTTAGAAAATTGCGAAATTCAACTGTATATCAAGTTCCAATTTTTCAAATACCAAATACTAACCAAATCAAGATCAAATAATCAATTTACTCCAGTGTGTGTGTATAGTCTATCCCCTACTTAATTCTTGCTCATGAATAAGCAAATGATAATCCCTAGATTCATTTAGCATAATTAAACTCCAATTCATCATACCTTTCTCCACTAATGTAGTAGTCTCAATAGCAAGGATCAAAGAGGTCTTACTCTGGTTGTATTGTTGTCTGAGGGTCAGGTGTGATACATTTGGGTGCATAGTAGGCTCAAACTCAGCCCCAACCTGCCCTGAACACATTAAACACAAACATTTCTTTCTATCTACCACAATTTGCATCTTGTAATACTCAAGAAGTAATCTCCCAATAATCAAGTAGAGAGCTTTGGTCTGTTTCTCTTTTACTTCTCTCTTATTAATATATATATATATATATATATATATCTATGAATTTTTTTAACACTCTCGAGTACTAAGAGTTCTTTTTGTACACAGAATTCCAAAAAATGTATTTTTTTTAACATACAACTGCCACAGAGTCAAAATGCTGAAGCAACATTAGTGCTGCCGCAACACCAATGATGCGGCGATGTCAATGCTGCAGCATCCCTACTTTTTATGTCTCCTTCCTTTTACACCCCCAAACTTAGTGTTCCAGGCAGATTGAGATAGAGTCAACGTGTGTCAAAGAAACGATATACACAAATATTTGGGAACAGTGGCTAGTTAAATGATTTGAGATGAAAGAAAACAGGTTTTAGGCTCAACTTGGCTAACTAGGGAAGTATAATGCAGTAGGATCGGCTAGAAAGGCTCAATCGTTTTCAAGAACATGCCTTAATCATTTCACTGCTACTGATTCTACTAGGATTTCACATCGAAAGATATCACAAATGAGTCTAAAAATCCTGTTTCTTCATACCACAACTAATTTTTGTTATGAACAAAAAATTTTCTAGGTTAAGACTATTGTGCCAAAAACGGTTGGAGTAAAATGCATTATCACCCAATATCAGCTAATATCTATATATATAAAAAGAAAGTACTTCTCATACAAGAATTTGCATTTTAAAGTTAAAGAAATCATCATCAATTGCAATCCCAAGGCTGTTGCAACCAACTGATCACTAGATGAAAAAGCACAAGACTTCCTACTGCAGTCATATAACAATCAAGCATTCATACATTTCCGATGGAAATGCCAGCAGAATAGCAGCAAAAAATTTTGCATCATAAACATTCATCCATCTTCCATCATCAAAAATAAACATTCATCCATCATTCATCAACATCAAAAGAATCATTATCCATCCAGCAAGAGGGCACCCTCCCCCAAACTTAAGAGGGAGCAATGTCCTCATTGCAGCAGGCAAAAAGAATGTAGCATTCAGCATTCACACATCACAAGGTCAAGCCTTAATAGTAAGCCAAAATAAAGAAATACAAGTACTGAGGAATAGATAGAGAGAGAAGGGAAGAGAAATAGAACCACTCCCGAAGTGCAGGGAGGGTTGCTCTATATGTCCTCATCGCTGCCCATAGTGCGATCATCGGGCAGAAGTTGGTCAGGGAAAGTGGGCCATGGTTCTCCAGCTTATTCCATCTGTTCTGGCAGTGAGCGGAAGACAACTGCATCTCGGTCTCGAACATACCGCCAGTATACTTGCAACTGCGTGTGGAGCTACTGCATATCGATTGCTGGATCATCAGAGGCTGTAGGAGACTGTGGGACAGTTGATTTGCGTGCTGATTGTGTCCGAGTGTTCGGCCTGGATGGTTGTGCTGAGGTCACGGGCACAATCCTGCTCAAGTCATGAGCGGAGATAGTGCTTGGGCATAGAAGTCTCCATCATCGATGGCCACCATCACCCCGAAGGCTCTGTAAAGCAAACAGACGAGAGTTGGGAAGTACATTTCCCCAGTCTTTCGGTTGGCACATGCTCTGATCTGGTCACATATAATCTTGCCAACGTTTATGGTCTTCCCTTTGAGAATGCACGACAGCAGCAGTATCATGTCCACATTGATGGTGGACGTGTGTGCGGTAGGCATTAAGGAGTGGCGGATGAAGTAGAACCAGATCTTGGCTTCATCAGTCAAGAATTCACGTCTGCAAGTTTTGTTCTCATGCTGGGAACAAGTCCATTGGGTCTTTGGAATAGTAACGTCCTTCAATGCTCGGTCCCGGACCTCATCCGTGAGGTTTAAGGATAGTGTGTGGTAGTCATCAGCATCATTATTGAAGTCCTGCAGATCAAATAGCTGGTTGATGATCTTTGGGTTTAAAGGAACCTGGCGTTCCCTGACAAAAATAGAATAAACGTTGTTAGGCCAGAGATTGGAATAAAATCCCCGAACAATAGAGATGTTCGGATTGATTCTTTGATCGATGAATTTGTTCCAGCCTAAGGTTTGAATTATGGTTCTGCATTCTGCGAGAAGAGTTAAATCACTATATGTCCTAGTTGAGATAAATCCCAAGTCTGCCAGAAACTTCTTATCACTATATATCTCTTGAAACCTTGTCTCAGCTTCTAGAGAGGCAAACTTAGCCTTGGTGCATTTCCTTGCTACTTGTTTTGTCCTAGGCATCTAAAACACAGGCAAACATTAGAGCTAAGTGTTACATCAATTTTTAAACATATAAGGATTGGTCCACAAGAATTTATGCATTAGCCCACACACACATTCAACAAGTGAACACAGAACATCACAGAATCATGCATAAGTCAGTATGCTTTTCACATGTAAACAGTATGCTATCAAAAAAACAGAGTAAATAAAATCAACCTAGTGTAGCCTGCCATCAATAGAATTGTTGCAGCATTTCGAGTGCTACAAGAGAACAGTAGTCTGTGCACAAATAATTGGCAGATTACCTACTGTCATATATAAGAAAGCATACTATTTTCAACAAATACACATAAGACCCTAACTGACAGTAAGCATATATATAGAAAATCATCCAGTTTCAATATTCAAACACAACCTTGAAAGTAGCAGTAAGCACTTTTATAGATAACAGTTATGTGCAACATTTTAAACTCATCATTTGAAACTTGCAGTAAGCACATACTATGAACACAATAGGTTATTTAACATTTAACAACAGAACTAGAGGTTGGCAGTAAGCATATATCAAGAAAATAGTCTGACCTATACACACCAATTCAACAACTGGCAGTAGGCATGCCAACACAAATCAGAAATCTGTCAAGAAGCATACCAACACAATCTGAATTTCTGGCAGTAAGCATAGAGTAGAAAATAGAAAACTTTATCATGTATATACCACTCAGCAACTTGCAGTAGGCATAAATAGATAACCCGTCACTTCAACACAAAATTTAAACCTTGGCAGTAAGCATATAGTAAGCAAAACAGTGTGTTTTCAACAGTTAAACCTCAAATTAGCAACTGGCCGCAAGCACAAACCGAAAAATCATCATTTCAACACAAAATTTGAATTTTGACAGTAAGCATAGAGGGAGAAAAACAGTGTGCTTACAACAGTTAAACACTTAAAATAATGTGTTTATACCAATGACTCATGAGATTTGAGTGTTAATAAACATCAAAACAATGTGTATTCAAGATGTTTAAACATAAATCATTAGAATACCCAAACTCCTAAACATGAAATATGCTATCATGTGCCAATAAAATAGATCATTCCCACAAATAAAGATAAAAACCGAGAAGAAAAATCAGAAGCCCTAGTTTTCACATTCATATTTGTTCCTCAGTATATGCAAGATTCAGTACACAGAAGTCTTCAATAAGCGAAAATCATGCTTAATCAGTCCCGTTGAGTAGGAAAACATACCTTTTCTTCAAGATTTAGCAAATGTGCGTGACTGAGAGCAGATGATTCTGTCGCCGAACAATTCAAATAGGAGAGTTTAAGCAACTACCGGCGGGTATTTTTAAGAAGAATAGTTGTGGGTTGAAGTGTTTTTCCGATTTCTTAGCTCAATGGAGGTTATTAAGAAACAAAAAAACTCCTTTTTCCTATCGTTTGCGTTTCAAAGTAGTGAGAGCAGAGAAGTGTACCTTTCTTCTTCTGCCCGAGGAGAATAAATGTGATAGCTTCAGGCGGCTTGATTGGATGACTATTGGTGTTCCAAATCCCATCTTCAGGCTTTTTGGGATTTGCATTCATTACTTCACTTCCAGGTAAATGTGGGTTTCCAAAAAAAATGAAGTGGCAAAATCTGAGAGAAAAGAATAGAGATGAAAGAGCATATATGACAGAAAAGAAGGGAAACAGTTATGAACAAAACGCAGGAAAAGAATTTAAAAAAACTGAAAGAAAGAATAGAAAACAGAAAAAATATTAAAAATAAACTTCAAGTGTCACTTAGAATTTTTCTCATTTGTTGAGTCCAGGATGCCTTCTGCTTCAATCAATGTTAGAAGTGCACTTTGATGTTTAAAATCACCATCTCTATAATGCTTCAGTCGATGCCCATTTACCTTGAATTGGACACCATTCTGATCTTGGACTAGGACTACCCCATATGGAAATACATGCTTTATGGTGAATGGCCCTGTCCATCTTGACCGTAATTTCCACGGAAATAGCTTCAGCCTTGAATTAAAAATTAATACTTGCTGTCCAACTTCAAATTTTTTCTTTTGGATGTGATTGTCATGCCATCTTTTTGTCTTTTCTTTATATAATTTGGCATTTTCATAAGAAAATAATCTCAGCTCATCCAGTTCTGAAAGCTGCAGCATTCGCTTGTTTCCCGCAGCATTCATATACAGATTGAGATGCTGCAGCGCCCAGTATGCTTTGTGCTCTAACTCAACTGGTAAGTGGCAAGCTTTCCCAAAAACGAGTCTATAAGGAGACATACCTATTGAAGTCTTGAAAGCTGTCCGGTAGGCCCATAGAGCATCATCTAACCGTCTTGACCAATCTTTTCGGTTTGGGTTAACCACCTTCTCAAGGATAACTTTGATGATTCGGTTGGAAAATTCAACTTGCCCATTTGTTTGAGGATGGTATGGCAAGGCAACTTGGTGATGAACATGGTATTTGGCTAGCATGACTCCTAGCCATTTGTTGACAAAATGAGACCCTTCATCACTGATAATTGCTCTAGGTGTTCCAAAACGTGAGAAAATGTTTTTTCTAAGGAAATTTATCACAACCTTGGAGTCATTAGTGGGGAATGCTGCAGCTTCCACCCACTTAGACACATAATCCACTGCCATTAGAATGTATGAATTCCAAAAAGAATGAGGAAAAGGTCCCATGAAATCAATGCCCCATACATCAAAAAGTTCAACCTCTAATATATTAGTAAGTGGCATTTCCTTCCGACGGGAAAGATTTCTGACCCTTTGGCAACGGTCACACTTTGTCACAAATTGATAACAATCTTTAAATAATGAGGGCCAAAAGAAGCCAGATTGTAATACCCTAGCTGCAGTTCGAGACCCTCCAAAATGTCCTCCACAAGGAGAATTGTAACAATGAAAAATAATATCCTCAATTTCGTTATCATTCACACCTTCGAATCATTTGATTTGCACATTGTTTGAACAAGAATGGTTCCTCCCAAAAGTAACTTTTTACATCGTGGAAGAACTTCTTCCTTTCTTGATATGAGAGGTCCGGTGGTAACACTCCACTAGCTAAGTAGTTTGCAAAATCAGCATACCATGGTACTTGTGCATCTTGAATTTTCAGCAGCTGTTCATCTGGAAAATGCTCATTTATGGGAATTTGACATTCCTCATGCTGCTCTAGCCGAGACAAATGGTCGGCTCAAATTCTTGCAGGAGTAGTATCCATCTAATAAGCCTTGGTTTTGAGTCCTTCTTTGATATTAAGTACTTGATGGTGGAATGATCGGTGTAGACTATCACTTTAGTCCCCACCAAGTAGGACCTGAACTTGTCAACAGCAAACACAACAGCAAGCAACTCTTTTTCAGTAACAGTATAGTTAATTCGTGCCTCAGTGAGTGTCCTGCTAGCATAATAGATGTAATGAAAATTTTGTTACGCCGCTGCCCTAAAACTGCACCTACTGCATAGTCACTTGCATCACATTAATTCAAATGGTAGACTCCAATCTGGTGTTATGATAATTGGTGCTGAAATCAATTTCTACTTAAGATCCTCAAAGGCTGCGGCACGGGCTGCATGAAAAGAAAACACATTATCTTTTTCTAATAATTTACATAAGGGCTTAGATACCTTTGAAAAGTCTTTGATGAATCTCCGGTAGAAGCCCGCATGTCCCAAGAAGCTTCGAATGTGTTTCACAGTTGTTGGGGTTGGTAGTTTTTCAATCACTTATATTTTTGCTCGGTCTACTTCAAGACCTTTTTTCGAAATCCTGTGACCCAACACAATTCCTTCTCTAACCATAAAGTGACACTTCTCCCAGTTGAGGACTAAATTAGTTTCCTCACAACGTTTAAGTACATTGGCCAAATTTTCTAAACAATTATCAAAAGAATCCCCAAATATGGAAAAGTCATCCATAAAAACTTCTAAGTACTGATGTACCATATCCTTGAAAATGGCCATCATGCAACGTTGGAACATTGCTAGAGCGTTGCAAAGTCTGAATGGCATCCTTCTGAATGCAAACGTACCATAGGGACAAGTGAAGGTTGTTTTATCCTGGTCCCCCGGTGACACAACAATTTGGTTGTACCCTGAATAACCATCCGGAAAATAATAATACTCATGTCCAACTAACCTGTCCAACATTTGGTCAATGAAAGGCAATGGAAAGTGGTCTTTCCTCGTGGCTTTGTTAAGTCTCCTAAAATCAATGCATATGCGCCATCCCGTGACGGTTCTGGTAGGAATCAACTCTTGTCTTCGTTTGTTACCACTATAATTCCTCCTTTCTTGGGCACACATTGTATAGGACTTACCCAAGAACTGTCAGAGATAGGGTAGATTATGCCAAAATCCAGTCACTTGATGATTTGTTCATTCACCACTTCCTTCATAATTGGATTCAATCGCCGCTGCCCTTCTATTGAATTTTTGGAACCTTCTTCCAAAATGATATTGTGCATGCATAAGGTTGGACTTATACCTTTTATGTCAGCTATGGTCCAGCCCATAGCTCTCTTATGCTGTCGTAGAACTCCAAGCAATTTTTCCTCCTGTTCATCATCAAGGAAGGTTGAAATGATTACTGGCAGCGTTGAGTCTGCCCCTAGAAAACCATACTTCAAATGCTGCGACAATTGCTTCAATTCCAATTATGGTGGTTCTTCCACGGAAGGTTTTGTTATCTTGAAATCTCGAGAAGACAACTCCAAGGATTCATATTGAGCTCGAAATCTGAACCCTTGGGGGTTTGCTTCTAACCAAGCTGAATGTGCTTCGGTCTCCATATTGCCATCATCATGTAGACTTTCCTCCGTCAATGCATCCATAGCATCATCATCTTGCTCTTCATCTTTTTCTTCCCATGAATCATTGGTGGTGATTTGAAAACACTCCTCACCTTCATCATGAAATTTCATGGCTTTAAATACGTTGAATGTGACTTTATCGTCTTGGAATCTCATGGTGAGTTCCCCTTTCTGCACATCAATAAGAGTCCTTCCCGTAGCAAGGAAAGGTCTCCCTAAAATAATGGGAACTTCCCTGTCTGCTTCATAATCAAGAACAATAAAATCAGCTGGAAAAATACATTTATCAACTCTTACCAGGACATCCTCAATCTTTCCATCTGTGTGAGCTATAGACCTATCTGCTAATTGTAGTGTTACCGTCGTAGGTCTTACCTTACCTATGTCCAACTGTTTAAAAACTGACATAGGCATCAAGTTGATGCTAGCACTGATGGGGTTTCCGACCGACGTGCTAAATAGGTGTTATTTTACCCTATGTTCATTATGAATAATTAAGGACTGTGATTGACTAATTGTCACATTTAGTCTCTATGGTGTCACTTAATCAGCCAGAACCTAAGGCAGAGTACCTATCGTGTAGCTAGTCTATTGGAAAGTATCTACGATTTTATTAATTTAATTATCGTACTCCCAGGGAAGTGGCAACGGCTTAGTAGTAACTAGCCTTTTTTCCTAACTCCTATCTTATAATCCAGTTATGCAACCTTCATCAAATACTTTGATGAGAGGGTGATCCATTCTCCACTAGGTTTAAGTCTAATTAATCCTAAAAGTGTTTTAAAGATGAGTTCTGATTCTATGTTATACTGTTCCTATATGTTGATTGACCTATATTCGAGTGTTTTAGATATATCTTAGCCTGGAATGCAACTATGTTCTGTGTCTAAAGGTGTACCACATCTGAGGTCTCTACACTACCACCCCCTTGTTAAGGTAAACGGCCCTACTCACGGCCCGGACTAAAGTCAGCAATGAACGGTACCCTATGTCACTTCGGGGTCATGCTGCTCGTCGCAAAACCGCCGGCATAACTCTCTACTCAGCCTACCTAGACTACTCTAACAAACAAGGTGTTCCGTTGGTTATTTTATCTAGTATGGCAGACACCAATACTAATTGATGCCTGTTAAACTAAACAGGTTATGAATAGACCGTGGTTAGGAATTGTCTATAACCCTAGTTTTAGTTTAAAAGAGACTTACATTAGACATGCAGACATAATGAATATTTAGCAGGTGGCTATTTCCGGAAAAACATAAAACTTCAACATATAACACAACTATTCATAAAATCGTAATCTGATATTCATAATTCATATTTAGAACAAAGCAATAAAACATATAAGAGAGGGACATGGGGACCGATGCCATAAAGAAATCACCCTTTACGAAGTCTCGCCTACGGAGCGTACTGCTGTATATGTCGTATTGCTCGCCCTGACTCTGCTCACCAGAACCTTCGGAGGACGCTTCCTCAGCCTAGTAGCTAGACTTTACCTTACTCCTGGGCTTAAGCCTAGCCCTGTGGACTGACTCTTCGAACGCCTAGAGCTCTCTTAGGATCTCCTAACGAAATCCCGGGTATTCTATGAATACCAGAACGAACCTATCTATAGAAACCTAAGATCTGAGACTATTTCTCAGAAACTAAAACAAACACTAATAAGAAAGAAAACTGAGATCCGAGTCTCTGAGTGAGTTGTGTACTGGAAAATTGTACACTGGAAACCACTTAATGACTCAGATCGAGTGGAGAGGGATGAATTCAACTGCTGGAGGCCTGGGGTATTTATAGCAGCTTCCCGGAGTGAAAATCTCTGAAAAAATTCGATGTGGGACACTTCTGGCGGCTCGGGACGCCCGTCCTGATTCGTTGACCAGGTTCGGGACGCCCGTCCCGGTTCAGGACGCCCGTCCTGGCGGTTTGACTGGGTCGGGACGCCCGTCCCGGGTTCGGGACGCCCGTCCTGGACCTTTGACCGGGTCAACATTTCCAAAAATTGCGTTTTTGCCCCAGAATTTGCTGTTTTCGTCTACTTTTCACCACCTGACACTTCCAAAATCATAAAAACCGTGAAATCAAGTAAATAGTAAACAATTAATGTCAATTTACTCTCAATTTCACATTAAAACATATAAAAACATGCTAAAAATGTGATACGATTTTCGCGTATCAGATAACCCCACACTTAGCTTTTTGCTTGTCCTCAAGCAAAGTCTACATGGAGTTAGTGATTTTAAACCGTAGTGCAGTCACTTAAATTCCTATCATGTTTTTATTCCAAAAATTCTTCAGACAATTCTTAACACAGGTCTGACTGGTTAGGTTGCTATGACAAGGTCTCAAATGTTTCTAGTAGCTTGTTATGATCAGGCAGAAAACAAATCAACAACTAGGTTGGACTTTTTCTTAGTCACAGGGTCTTCCTGATGTGTAGTGTGTGTACTAGTCTAGACCAGATAGTCAACACAATGAACTCTTATCTTAACTGCTACCAGATAATACTTCGACCTATCGCTAGACACACTGACAACAGATAACTTTCTGAGTTCTGAGCTTTGGTGATAAGATTTTTAATGTTTTAGCACTTGTTATTTTCTTTATAGATTCAGGGTATTTCGAGTCTGCTTAGAACACGTCAACTTCAACTACCCATGTAGCGAGTCCCACTCCGATGACTCCCAGATCTACACGACCTTAGGGCATCAGGCTTTAAGTTCCCCGAAGGAGTGGTGCTCGAGTAGCGAAGGCCGCTGGCAAACTACCCTATTGTAATTAACTTCCTTAATGTTCCTTTCACTTTTAGCTCAGAGTCTCATCTAGTTATTCTAACTGCCAATATATCCACAATTGGTCTGATTTTATCTAGTGTCTCGAATGGGCAATTGGTTGAGGTCTCTAATCCAGACAAAGCTGTGCTCAGTTATCAGGAATTCCCTATTCCTAATCAATTAGTCCAAGATAGCTATCAACTATCTCCTACTAACCATAGCATACTACCTACATATCATAGACATAAGCAATTTGTTTAACCAAGCATACTGCATTTAGAAGTCTGAAAGACGGAAAAATTTTGAAAAATTTTGGAAGGGTGTGAAAATACAGGGAAAACAAGCAAAAGCATGCGAAAATTTTTTCAAACTGCTACAGTGCACCGTGCACTGCTACCCCACACTTAAGTTTGGCACTGTCCTCAGTGTTCATGCATAGCTAATTACCCCACACTTATTTGAAAACAAGAAATAAAACATAATAAAAAAACAAGAAAAAACAAAATAATGCAACAATTCTGTATGTCATATAAATCAATTTTGTACAAAGATTCATAGTCATACAGCCCAGACATACACAAAGAACAAGATAAACAAAAGACAAAAGAAAGGAAAGAAGGGGAGAGAGACTAAGAACCCGGCGGGTCGCCATCCAGTGGACCGAGGTCTGTTAGGTCAAACTCGAAGTTCTCCGCTACTCGGGCAGTCTGCTGATGTATCTCCTCAATCCTACTGGTGATCATGGCGATCCTGTCATCCATCACCGCCAGTCGTCTGTCAACCCTGTCATCCATCATTGCCAGCCGTCTGTCGATCCGGTCCATGTCTCGACTGTATCGTGCCGATAGTTCTGCCAATCCGTGCGACATGTGTCGTTCGAAGGCAGTACGTGGCACGAACGTCTCGGATGGAGGGATATGCGGTGGAGCTGCTTCTGATGCCGAGGCCTGTCCTGGCTGCTCTGTGTGGATGGTGTAGCGGCCGCTCGCATCCCGGACAACCATTCCCATGTTCCGTAGGATGGTAACGTCTGTGGGAATAGTGGTTGGGGCGACGACCAGAGTAAGCTCCGAGCCCTCTATGTCCAACTCCAGGTAGCGGGCTATCCTGGTGATGAATGGCCCGAGCCCCAGACACTGTTTCCGAGTGTCCGTAGCAAAACCCCGCATGATGACTGTGATAAGTCGAGCCATCTCTACTGTGGATCCCATATGCATGTTGGCCAAGAGGAATGTCTCCATTTGGGTGACATTCCCGGGGGCCGTCCGTCGTCCTGACAAAGTGTGTGCGATAATGGCATGTAAGTAGCGAAGAGCGGGATAGATACCTGTGGCTTTCGAGGAGCCGTGCTGGTATGGGGCACCCGTCATACAAATCTGAGCCCAAGCAGCGGGGACGTCCGCAGTCGTGAAGTCTCGCACTGCTGTGGTGTATGCGGGCGTATCCAGCTCATCTCTCTGCCAGATACTCATGGCGACGCCGAACTCGGCCATGCTCATCGACCGATCTATTCCGCCTAAGCGGAATGTGATCTGCTCCTGGTGGCATGCAAAGGACGCATAGAACTCACATACCAGCTCCAGGTATGTGGGCTCTGTGACGATGAATACTCGACTGTAAGGTGGTACGTCGAGTATGCGTCTGACCTCAGCCTCTACTCCCAGTGTCTGTACTGCTGCCCAATCCAATGTTCTGCCCGTCAGTATCGTGCGTCCGATGTATCCGTGACATCTCTCCTGATATGCTGTGCTGGAGGGAAACAGCATAAAAGGATGTGTCACTGAGGTAACTGTCATGGTAGATGTGGTACGAGCACGTTTGGCAGCCATTTGGGTTGAAAGTGTTTGAGAGATTTTGGGAGTTTTAGGTAGGAAGGAAGGTTCGAATTCGAATTCTGGAGGTGAATTTGAATTCAAAAGGGTGAAATTAGGCTAGGGAAAGATTTCGAAATTTTGGCGGGAAATTCGAATTTTGGAGGGAAATTCGAATTTGGAAGGAAATTTAAAATTTAAATTTTGGAGGGAAATTTGAAATTTTAAATTTGAAAAGTTTGCCAAAGGTAAAGGGAGAGAGTTATTTGAGAGAGGGGGATTTTTGGAAGTGAATTTTGAGGGAAAAATGAAAAAAATTGAGATTTTATAGAAGGGGCTGCCTTCGGGACGCCCGTCCCGGGTTGCCTCGGGACGCGTGCCAATTCCGAAAATATATTTTTTTTTTCTAATTCCTGCAAATCTCAGTATACCAAAATAATCATAATTTTTAACAAGGCTTCATGTTTATCCAATGAAATTCAGAAGTTGTTAAAAAAAACTCTATGCAAAAATTCCTCAGTCTCACTTTTTCGAAAATCATACTACCCTAATTTTATTCCTATTTAAATTCAGCAAGAAAAACAAAAATTTGAGTTTATACAATTTAGTTAATGAAAATAAACTGCAATTGCAAAATTTTCGTTTTTCATAGAAATAAAATGTCTGAAGAAAATTGTTGAAAATAAAGGACCCTTTAAAAATGTTTGAAAAATAGAAAAATATGGGTCAATTATTCAAGTTTCAGTTCAAACTTATTATTTGCTGAAAATAAAAGTAAAAGAATCTTCCCTTTTTAACGAATCCTATCTCTGATCTCCTGTAGTTCTGTCCGAATGCTTCGCATTTCTATGCGTATTGTTCGCATCTCATCCCTCTGCCTGTTTTGCTCACTGCGTAGATCAGCCATCTCCGGAGTAGTTGTGCACCTTGGTTCTCCTGGAGATTGACCGTGGCTCTGAGTCGGTCTACGTTAGTTGTGATGTTCAGACTGAGTTGGTCTAAATGACACAGTCTGCTGGCAATCCCTTGGTCCATCTCATAGACCCTTTGAGTTAGTGTGTCTATCTGCACGGACAACATTGAATAATAACCGTTAGTACTCCCCGCAGATGAAGGGGTGCGCTCGTGAGGTGTTGGGGTGTATGCAGGAGAGGTCGGTGAATTCTGGGTTTGATCAGTAGGGGGTGGATTTAGAGGAACTCTCTGGGTAGGAGGGAATTGGAGATCTCTGGGGTACTTCTCTAGGAGGGAAGGTATCCTCAGAAGGATCTTCTTCCGTGGGACTATGCTCACGGGTGTTCAGGAATCGTCTCACTAGTTCACTGGCATCAGGGCTTGAGGTTACTTCCACTGGTTGTGAGGGAAGAGTCCCTCGTGGTACTTCTGGTGCGGGTCTAGAGGGGCCCTCTGGTTTTGTCTTCTTCGGTCCTGGAGTGTCAGGGTTTTCTGTCTTCTTTGCCTGATTAGTAGCTGCTCTTGTTCTCTTCATCTTTGAGTGCAAAGTCTGGTTAGAAACAACAAATAGCAAAAAGTAGGACAGTGAAACAAGAAAGTAAGAAAAATATTTTTATGGATTTTGATTTATTTAGAAAGCAGGTAAATTTCCTTAATATGGTTTTAGAATAATTTTCTAAAATTTGATTATCCTAAGTGTCTTAATTCAGATATTATCTAAAATTAATTAGTTATGATAATCCTATATTCAGGAAACTGATTGTCTAACTAGTATAAGATAAGTGTAGTCAAGTCTAGGTTACTACCGTTACCTATCATAAGTCTCTAGAATTGTGGCCAATAATCCTAAATTCATTATGATATTTCCCCGGCAACGGCGCCAAAAATCTGATGGCCGGTTCCGACCGATGCTAAATAGGTGTTATTTTACCCTATGTTGATTATGAATAATTAAGGACTGTGATTGACTAATTGTCACATTTAGTCTCTATGGTGTCACTTAATCAGCCAGAACCTAAGGCAGAGTACCTATCGTGTAGCTAGTCTATTGGAAAGTATCTACGATTTTATTAATTTAATTATCGTACTCCCAGGGAAGTGGCAACGGCTTAGTAGTAACTAGCCTTTTATCCTAATCCTATCTTATAATCCAGTTATGCAATCTTCATCAAATACTTTGATGAGAGGGTGATCCATTCTCCACTAGGTTTAAGTCTAATTAATCCTAAAAGTGTTTTAAAGATGAGTTCTGATTCTATGTTATACTGTTCCTATATGTTGATTGACCTATATTCGAGTGTTTTAATATATCTTAGCCTGGAATGCAACTATGTTCTGTGTCTAAAGGTGTACCACATCTGAGGTCTCTACACTACTACCCCTCGTGGTAAACGGCCCTACTCACGGCCCGGACTAAAGTCAGCAATGAACGGTACCCTATGTCACTTCGGGGTCATGCTGCAAAACGCCCATAACTCTCTACTCCTACCTTAGACTACTCTAACAAACAAGGTGTTCCGTTGGTTATTTTATCTAGTATGGCAGACACCAATACTAATTGATGCCTGTTAAACTAAACAGGTTATGAATAGACCGTGGTTAGGAATTGTCTATAACCCTAGTTTTAGTTTAAAAGAGACTTACATTAGACATGCAGACATAATGAATATTTAGCAGGTGGCTATTTCCGGAAAAACATAAAAACTTCAACATATAACACAACTATTCATAAAATCGTAATCTGATATTCATAATTCATATTTAGAACAAAGCAATAAAACATATAAGAGAGGGGCATGCATGGGGACCGATGCCATAAAGAAATCACCTTTTACGAAGTCTCGCCTACGGAGCGTACTGCTGTATATGTCGTATTGCTCGCCCTGACTCTACTCACCAGAACCTTCGGAGGACGCTTCCTCAGCCTAGTAGCTAGACTTTACCTTACGTCCTGGGCTTAAGCCTAGCCCTGTGGACTGACTCTTCGAACGCCTAGAGCTCTCTTAGGATCTCCTAACGAAATCCCGGGTATTCTATGAATACCAGAAACGAACCTATCTATAGAAACCTAAGATCTGAGACTATTTCTCAGAAACTAAAACAAACACTAATAAGAAAGAAAACTGAGATCCGAGTCTCTGAGTGAGTTGTGTACTGGAAAATTGTACACTGGAAACCACTTAATGACTCAGATCGAGTGGAGAGGGATGAATTCAACTGCTGGAGGCCTGGGGTATTTATAGCAGCTTCCCGGAGTGAAAATCTCTGAAAAATCTCCCGTCCCGGTTCGGGACGCCCGTCCTGATTCGTTGACCAGGTTCGGGACGCCCGTCCCGGGTTTGGGATGCCCGTCCTGGACCTTTGACCGGGTCAGCATTTCCAAAAATTGCGTTTTTGCCCCAGAATTTGCTGTTTTCGTCTACTTTTCACCTGACACTTCCAAAATCATAAAAACCGTGAAATCAAGTAAATAGTAAACAATTAATGTCAATTTACTCTCAATTTCACATTAAAACATATATAAAAACATGCTAAAAATGTGATACGATTTTCGCGTATCAAGCACCAAGATCACATAAGGCCATACCACAATATGAGTTTCCAATAGAACAAGGAATATTAAAGCTCCCTGGATCTTTCATTTTAGGGGGCAACTTGTCTTGCAAAAAGAAATTGCATTCTTTGGTTAATGAAACAATTTCATATTCTCCCAACTTTCTCTTTTTTGTAAGGATATCCTTCATGAATTTGGCATAGTTGGGCATTTGTTCTATTGCTTCTACCAATTGAATGTTAATGTGCAGTTACTTTAAAATGTCCAAGAACTTCTTGAACTGCTCATCCTGTTTCTTTTTGGCAAACCTTTGTGGAAAAGGCATTCATTGCTGTACTGGTTTGCTCTCTGGAATTTTACATTGTTGCGGCATCGGCGATGCTGCAGCATCGGTCGGTTCTGGAATGGTTCTTTGCTGCGGC
The DNA here is from genome assembly GCA_027405835.1 of Asclepias syriaca. NCBI lineage: Eukaryota > Viridiplantae > Streptophyta > Magnoliopsida > Gentianales > Apocynaceae > Asclepias > Asclepias syriaca. The sequence goes on along the minus strand of CM049928.1, from coordinate 13,034,743 downwards.
AGTTGCGATGCTGCAGCATTAGGATGTTCTGGAATGGTGCTCTGCTGCGGCATTTGCGATGCTGCAGCATTTGGCTCCACTGGTTCTGGTTCAGCTACTGGAATTTCTGCATTCTGGCTGGGCTCACTGGTCTTCTCAACTGCTCCAAACTTCATTTTTGGCTCGTCCAGTATTCTGGCACTTCGTAGTGTGACCGCCTTGTAATGTTCCTTTCTTTCTCTTCTTGGATTCTCCGTATCGCTTGGAAGTGATCCTTGTGGTCTGCTCCTCATCTCTTGAGCTAACTGCCCCATTTGGCTTTCCAAGTTCCGCACAGTAGAGGATAATCCATGTATGGTTGTTTCCGTCCTTGCCATGAAGTCTCTCATCATGTTTTCTAAAGCGTTTGAAGGTGGTGGTTATTGTAGAGGTCTTTGTTGTTGCTGCTGCTGAGGGTACTGCTACTGATGCTGCTGCTGGAGCAGTGGTCTTGGGTTCATACCTTGATTGGGGTGCATCCCTTGATCTCTCCAAGAAAAATTTGGATGCTGCCTCCAAGTAGGGTTGTAAGAATTTGATTGTAGACCGTTGCCCCTATTTTGATTCCCCATGTAACAAATTGATGCGGGATTGTGAACATAATCCTCAAATAGGTGCCCTTCTCCACAATAAACACAGCACACATCCTGTACCTGGCTTACATTGGGCTGGTTTAATGGTTCTGCCACCTGCGCGCTACGTTGTTGCATAATTAGTGTCTTGAGCATGTTGGACATTGTTGACACTTGGGCTGAGAGTGAAGTGAGTGGATCCAACTCCAATACTCCAGCCACTCTTCTTCCACTAGGTAGTATTATTGTAGGCCACTGATAGTTGTTGTTGGCAATTCTTTCAACTAGTTCATAGGCTTCATTATATGTCTTTGCCAACAGTGCTCCATTTGCTGAAGCATCAACTATCATGCGTGTGTGTGCGTTTAACCCGTTATAAAATGTCTCCATTTGAATACAATGTGGGATTCCATGTTGTGGACATCTCCTTAACAACTCTTTGAATCTCTCCCATGCCTCATACAACGATTCATCTTCTAGCTGATGAAAAGAAGTGATTTCATTTCTTAACCTAGCATTTTTAGTTGGAGGAAAATATTTCATTAAAAATTTTTCAGTGAGCTGCTGCCATGATGTTACACTACCCGAGGGTAGAGAGTTTAGCCATGCTCTCGCCTTGTCTCTTAGGGAGTACGGGAACAATTTCAGCCACAACACTTCATCTGCTATCCCTGGTAGCTTAAAATAGTCACTTACTTCCATGAAGAGTCGTAGGAGCAAGTGTGGATTTTCAGCAGGTAATCCACCAAACTGCCCTACCGTTTGCAACATTTGGAACATCACTGGTTTCAACTCGAATTGGGCTTCAGTAATCTCTGGTCTTACAATGCTTGGATTCAATTCATTAAACATAGGGACCGCATACTGTCGGATAGCATGGTCCCTATCGTCTGCCAACACCACAGGATTATAGACAGGTTCATTTTCTACAACACGTTGCTCAACCATGTCTACCTTGTCCTTGGTTTGTTTCTTTTTCCTCAACGCCTTGGTCATTCTCTCAATCTCTGGATCAAGTGGCAGCACTGTAGCTTGAGAGCCCTTGCACATTTTACTCATGCAAAACAACACACGTTAAGGAATATACACAAGCTGAAATTTAACAAAAAATTCAGATCAATAATTCACAAAAATAGTTCAGCCCATGCATAATTATTCGTCCCTCATACATCATTTCAATAATCTCATAAGCTCAAGTATGAGTATAACATAAAACAACAAAAGTAACCAAATGCAAACAATATTTACAAACAATTGACTCCAAAATCCCCGGCAACGGCGCCAAAACTTGTTGTGTTGTGTGCGTGTGTCACAAATTGAAAATATAAGAAAATAGAATAAATCAACACAATCTTAACAAGTGCAAGTATACACTGGTCAACAAATAATATATGTACCTAAGTACAAGATTATCGATCCCACAGAGATTATGTATGTCAATTATACATGCAAACATGATTTACATCTGGTTAAAAGAATAAAGAATGATGAATAATGACTGGAGATTCGGAGATTAAGCTACTGCTATGATATTGCTGCAGCAACGGAAATGCTGCAGCATCACCAATTCCGCAACAATACTAACTAACAACTACAGGACAACCTATTGGAAAATCACCATAAGAATACAACAGGTAATACAATGCTTTGAAAATCAAGCCAAAGATGCAAATATAAACTAGTAGTGAATCCAAAAATGCTAAGCATGCTTTTCGATTTCCAAATTAACACTACAGCGGTCTGGTTCTACCCAGACTACTTAGCCTATTAGTCTAAACCCCCAATAACATCGTCTCATGGAGTACGAAGTACCGTGAACCTAGAACAACACCAGGCAGTGAAATTGGTCGTGTCCCCTGCAATATTGACCGCAAGGTCATGCGCCTCAAGCAAGTGCCATGCAATTATCTTGTCAACTAGACCCCTTCCGGTTAGAAAGCCAGATACTAGTTCGAAACATAACTTGGACAGTCGTAACCGCAAGTTATTCCTAATCCGTTTAAGTAATTGCATGAATAAACTAAGCATGCCCCATACAAGCATCAATAAGGAAAACAATACACAAAACTTATGCATTCTTATCATCATATTCCATACTACGTTTTTTCACATGTTTATGATTTACTAGACTACAGCACCTTCATGTTATGAATAGATATTTTACTGAAACGAATCATGAAATACAAGGATCAACGTAATAGGAAAAACGTCCCTAGGTTCATAGTGAACATATCAATTCTAAAAAAGTATTTAATTAATCCTTGAATCCATGTAAATATTCTCATGTTACAAAGAATACTTAATCATAAAACAGTAGCAAATTGAAGGAATGGAAAGAGGGTTACTCTGGGTCGGAGATCACCCTACTGCCCAAATCGAATTTAATCAATGTTGTTGCTGCCCTTCGTTTCCTCTGCGTGATGTTGCTGCCCTCGGTTATGCACAACTTGCAAAATTCCAGCAAACTCACCCCAGCCTTCTCAGGTTCTTTTCCACTCTATCTAAGCTAAAAGACACTCTAAAACAAGCTACCCACTACGCCTAGTCTAAACATACCCGACACTAGATACAAATGAAATAAATCTACAACTATTCTATCACTCTATCACTATAGTATCTCCGTTTTTCTCCCTATTTTCTGTCTAACCCCGTCTCTTCTGCTTTCTCCTCTATTTAAACATGTCTTTGATGCTCCAAAAAAATTCATTTGTCTTTGATGCTTCAAACAATACTTACATTGCTTCTGCCCCAAAAGTTGTACAGCTGCCGGTTTCCTTGATGATTTATGCTTCCAGCTGGGATGATTCTTTGGCAAATATGTATATATATATATATATATATGTGTGTGTGTGTGTGTGTGTATAACAAACTGCTGGTTATTTGTCTTCTTTTCCTCCTGAAAACCCGCAAACCTTCTGCCTCAACCGACTGGAATTTTCTACTGCTATGTGTGTACGTAAATATATATATACATAATATATATAATATATATATTATATATATATATTGTATATCTACAAGTTCCAGCACATCATTCTCTTTTGTCACTTTCCCTTTTTGTCTTTTGTCCACTCGTCAGCATGCATGTGTATATATATATATATACATAACAATATATATATATATATATATATATATATAGAACATAAATTCCCATCTGCCTCGGTACAATTTCCTCAATCGGTTGATCATTTTTTTAACCAGGCAACTTCCCAATTTACCCTTTGTCAATTGGTTCATAAAAATCCCACTTTAAAAATGCTGCAATTACAAATCAAAGAAAATCAGAATTTAATTTAAATAAACAGTGGAATTTTTATCAAATGGGCTAAATCGGTAAAATTGAATGTAAAAAAAAAAGGGAAAATGTACAATGTAGAGCATTTCATTCAAAATTAAGGGACAATTTCTACAATTCATGCTAGAAATGAGGCAAAATATGTGCAAATAACTCTACTATCGTAGAGTTATCAAGTATTCAAAGACATTTCTTATTTTTGGGAATCTTCCCATTAGATCCATTCCCCACATATCGAATGGCCAGGAAGCCACAACCGGTGTCTGCTCTATTGAAGGCAATTGTGGTATGCTCCCAAAGATTTGACAAATATTGCATATCTTAACATACTTTTTAGCATCTTCCCTTAGTGTCGGCCAATAATATCCTTGGTTGATTACTCTTTTTGCCAGTGCTCTTGCTCCGGGGTGTCCTCCACATATTCCTTCGTGCATCTCGGCAAGTGGTTCGTTTACTTGGAGTGGCGGAATGCATCGAAGTAAAGGTCTTGAGAAAGAGCATCTGTATAGAATATAATCGGGAATTGCATATTTGGCTAATTGCCACCGTATTTGCCTAGCTTGAATATGGTTATTAGGCAGGTTCCCTTGCTGGATGAACTTCTTCATTTCCTCAACCAAATTCTCCGAGGTAGGTTGTAATAGCTGAATTAGGTGAGTTTTCTTCGGAAACTCTGTGGCCCTTTCTACTGGGATACCTTCTTCATTTTGAGTTTCCCCGGAGGCAATTTTTGCTAATCTATCTGCTTGCTGGTTATCTCTTCGACTGATCAACGACAGGCTGAAATGGTTGAACTTCTCTTTCCATTGTTTGGCTTTGTCTACTGATACGCGAAAATCATATACCTTTTTTAGC